>JANAVB010009596.1:37467511-38067511 GCA_029216955.1 Iris pallida | reverse complement strand
TTATGTTATCAAACACATTCTTCTCAATATGCATGACATCAAGATTATGTCTGATCAGATTAGTACTCCAGTATGGCAGATCCCAGAATATGCTCCTCTTTGTCCAGTTTGATCTCTACCAAATCCATCGCACTTGTACCCAGTTGTAGGATCTTCGATAGCACTTGGAAAATTTTTAACCTCCTTCCATATCGTGGCTTCGCACCACCTTGGCGGTGGATCACCCTTCTCTACAACGCCGGCACGGAATGCATTCCTGTTCCTTCTGAACGGATGATCTTTTGGCAGAAATTGCCGATGACAATCAAAGAAGCACGGTTTTCCTCCGTGTTTCAAGCTAAAAGCCTTACTACGGTCCATACAATACGGACATGAGAGACGGCCATGAGTGCTCCATCCAGATAACATTCCATAGGCCGGAAAGTCGTTGATGGTCCACATAAGGGTTGCCTTCATCTGAAAATTCTGCTTCCTGGAAACATCGTACGTGTTAGCGCCTACTTCCCATAACTGATTCAACTCATCTATCAAAGGCTGTAAGTACACGTCAATGTTCCTCTTGGAATTGTTCGGACCAGGAATTATAACAGTTAGAAACATGTACTGAGTCTTCATGCACATCCAAGGCGGTAGGTTATACGGAGTGACAATCACAGGCCAGCACGAATACTGGAATCCCGAAAGACCAAAAGGAGTAAAACCGTCAGAAGATAGTCCCAACCTGACATTACGCGGATCTGAAGCAAAATCAGGATACACTCGATCAAAGTGCTTCCACGCTTCTCCATCGGATGGGTGATCCAACACTCCTTCAATCTGCTCTCGCATGTGCCAACTCATATTTTCGGCCGTCTCTTTCACCATAAATAATCTTTGCAACCGCGACGTTAAAGACAAGTAGTGCATTGAATCGGTCGGTCTTCTTGTACCGGTAGACCTTCCTGTACTAGTTGTCTTATAGCGATCAGCACCACAAAATCTGTACACATCTGCGTCCTTGTCGTCTTTGTAGTACAGCATGCACCCATTGCGACAGGAATCGATTTTCTCGTATCCCATCCAGAGCGATCTCACTATCCTCTTAGACCGGTAGAAGTCTTTAGGCAACTTAGTACCCGCCGGCAAGATCTCTATAATCAACTCCAACACTCGGTTGTAGCATTCTTGCGACATGTTAAAATCTGACTTAATGCTCAATAGTCTTGTAACCACCTCCAACGGTGAATGATCCTCACAACCAGGATACAATGGAGTCCTTGCATTCTCCAGCAACTCCATGAACTGTGCAGCATCGACGTTCGGTGCCTCCTCAGGTGCATCATTAACAAAACTAGGCCCCGCAGCATTGAAAACCATGTTCACGCACCCGTCGTCGTATGCATGATTATCTGAAATAAAATTAGGTCCAGCATGCATATATGGCTCAACATAAGGCTCCGGCTCTGATGCTAAAGACACAAGTTCTCCGTGTACGGTCCACTGATAGTAATTAGGCGTGAAACCCCTCGAGTACAAATAATATGTCACTTCCACTTCTGGATAATATTTCACGTTATGACATTTCACACACGGACACTTAATTTTGGTGCCGTCCATGTACTGAGGGAACGCCATAGCAAACTGCAGGAACTGCTCTACTCCCGCTATGTATTTATCCCGCACACCACACATATCATCAGGACGACGATTGTACATCCATGAACGATTCTGCAAGTAGTAATTCATATCCATTTGGAAATAATTCTGCAAAGATGGACACACATTATCCAACAGGCATAAATTCGTATATTATGTCTTATTAGGGACACACATTATAGTTGACTTTGTCAACTCTTAGTCCAATCTAAGTCAAATATCCTATTTCTAGTCATTACCTACCAAGGTACCGTTTACCTTATCGCTATTGGTATCCCAATACCAATACCTTAAGTTGGTACCCTTTACCTTATCGTTATGGGTACCCTTTACCTTATCGTTATTGGTATCCCAATACCAATACCGCGGTAACATGGTTGGTACATTAAGGGTCTTTGACAAGGTGACAACCATGTCACCCTCTCAGTCATATCCCAACTAATAAATAGTCAACCTTGGTCAAACAAGGTCAAATCTAATATATCCTTACTAATTTACAGTTTACAGGAACCCAATGTTAAAACATTCATTCAACTCATTAGGAAGAACAAAACTCAGGTATAGGAATTAAACCATTCACTTGGTTAACAGTCAATTCAATTTCAGTTATTCAAGGAAATCAGTTGACACATTCAGTGGATTTATCTCAGGAATAGGAAAACCAATCTCAGTCCTATTTACAGTTTAAGGAAAATGAAATCTACATTTCTTTTGAAAACAGTGTATACAAAAAGGGAAATCAGAGTCTCAGGTTTAACACAGTGAAGTGATATATGTGTCAAGAATATTACTGAATGTTAAAGGAAACAGTGGCAGACATTTGTGTTTAAGTGTCAATGCAAACAGTGAGCTAACTAACATTAAGAAATCTGGAATTATATTAACAGTTGCAAAGGAAAGAAAATTCAGTGAGCTAATAACTGGAATGGAAAACAGTGAGCTAACATGAAATCAGTGAACAAGGAAACTGAGAATACATCTCAGGAAAATAGGAAAGGAAATCAGTTCCCAGTCCTGCATGTCTTCGAGAACCAACACACAGTCCAATTTCTCATACTCAAACATATAGCCTATTCTAATTAAGCAATCCTGCAGTAAACACAAACTAGAACATGTGGGGATCATTATAACTCATCAAAAGGAATCAGTTCAATTCATTTCAAGGAAGAACAGCAAACCAAATTCTTGAGTTTTCATCAAACCAATTTAAATCGAACCCCATGTCCAATATCCTATTCTCAAATCACAAGCCTAATCAGAAATGAAAAAAAAGGAATTAACAGGTACTAACAGATGTGTTACAACCAATGATAACTGAACAACAATTAGAAATCAAAAAAATTTGGAATTGAAGTTCAGGGGACAATCAAAACTGATTCATGAGTATCAGTCAACCCATTGAAACCAACTCGAGTCCAAATTCTATTCCCATATCATAAAACTTAATTTAATAAGTAAAGATCAATCTATCATAGGCTAATACACATGTAGGAGTAATATTGGTACTTAAAACATTAGTTAGAATCAGATTAACAGGATTGACATAGGAAAAACTTGAAACGTATCATGTATCAGTCATGTAAAGTCAACCCACATATGTTCGAATCCCATATCACAGCAACGACCCATTCTCAATGTAAATATCAACTAACATAGATTAACAACATGTCTAGGAATCAAATCTAGCATTTAAATCACAATTTAAACCATTTAAACTAGGAATAAATGTGTCTGTGTGTGTGTGTATGTGTATGTGTGTGTGTGTGTGTGTGTGTGTGTGTGTGTGTCCGTGTCCGTGTGTGTCCGTGTGTGTATGTGTGTGTGTGTGTGTGTCTGTGTCTGTGTGTGTGTGTGTGTGTGTGTGTGTGTGTGTCAGTGTCCGTGTGTGTTCGTGTGTATATGTGTGTGTATCTGTGTCCGTGTGTGTGTGTGTGTGTCCGTGTCCGTGTCCGTGTGTGTCCGTGTGTGTGTGTGTGTGTGTGTGTCCGTGGGAGAGGAAGGAGAGGAGTTAGGTTAGGGTTTACCTGAGGAAGAGGAGGAGGAGCTCGGATTGGGGGAGGAGGAGCTCGAGGAGGAGGATCTCAAGGAGGAGGAACTCGCCGGAGGGGGAGGGAGTCGCCGGGGGGGGGACGGGTCGCCGGGGGGGAGGGCACTGACAGAGGGGGAGGGAGTCGCCGGGGGGGGTGGGGGGGAAATTAAAATTTTCGGGTTTTCGAGTGAGAGTGAGGGGGAAAGAAGGCAGCGGCGTGCCCTAAGTAAAATAACTTAGCGACGTCACGTGTTGACGTCGCTAAACGTCGCAACCATGGCGACATATACTTATAATATGTCGCTGAACGTCGCTATTCAGCGACGTAGGATACTCCTGTCGCTGAACGTCGCTAGTCAGCGACGTTTTGCGCTGTGTTTATAAAGATGTCGCTACTGGCGACGTAATTTCTTGCCGTTGCTACATTACGTCGCTATTTGATGATATTTTAGTAGTGTATGTTGCAGAAATTTTTTATACGCTTTTCATTTTCAGCTGTTATACTTTTCCTTTTTATTTGCTATTGAATTTTCGATTTTTCACGTACTTTGTACGATTTTTGTAACCCGGCACTAACATTTTATCGTATTTATTGCAAATCAAATGTCGAAGATGTGGTAAATACTATAATATTTTCTGCATGTTATTTCCATTTACACATAACCAAACACTATTTGGTTGAGTAAATAAAAATAGGACATTTTTATGTTAACTACTCCTATGTTTCATACTTATTACATTAACCACCCATACTTTACACGGACCACCCAAATGTTTTATATTTTCTATAGAAAGTTATAACACTAACTACCCATATGTTTAAATTTATATATATATATATATATATATATATATATATATATATATATATATATATATATACTGAAAAATACGCTTACAATATCACTTAAAACAATAAATGTGATATGTACAAATGTTCCATGTGATTACTATTTACCTAGGAACCAAACAAGCCCTAAAATAGGAAGTTAGACTATATACATTTTGATCTCTTCGACTCTTGTATTAATGGGCCTGAGAAGGATGGCTGTAAACACATGATGTATTTTGGGGCTAATAGGTGTTGGGAAAGAAGCGCGGAAATCTTTCCCCAAACCGGAGAGTACCTGCGAGAGGACCGAGCAAACAACGCACGAACCCAAAAACAAGCACACACAACAATCACGCAGACACAGAGAATTTTTGACGTGGAAACCCTTGCGGGAAAAACCACGGGACGATCGGAGTCCAACCCTGAGAAGCCTCCACTAATGGAATAGAAGAATTACACCCTCTACAAACTCCTCCCGATCCAAATCGGATCCCCACAACACTCAGAGACAAGAACAATGATCACAAGGCTACGAAGAACGAGAACGACGAGTAGAGATTACCCGAAACACGATCTCCTTCGAAAACGACCTTCAATCCTCCGTCTTCTTCTCCGAAGTTGTAATGGCACTCTTGCCTCCTTCTCTCTCAAACTTGTGTTATGTTACACTTATGAATTAGGGTTGAGAAAACTCAATATATATCTTCCTAATCCCGCAACCAACCTGAACCGTTGGATTAGATCTAATGATGAAAACTCATCCAAAATCCCGCTTCAGCCCCCCGACACACAGAGTTCGGCCAGAACTCTGTGCGGGGCAACCAGCATTGGCCGACCCACTTCTGGAATGAGGAGGCAGAGTTCGGCCAGAACTCTGCCAGGGGCAGAGTTCGGCCCGAACTCGGCCCCTCTGCTTCCAGCAGCTCTCTGCAGCTCTCTCAGCAGTCCTGCTTCCTCCCCGAGCTTCTTCGACACACGAACGGCGCTCGTCGCACTCCGGGGTCTTCTCCACATAGGTTGGGAACCCCACCCACTCCAACAAATCTCCCCCTTCACAACTATGGGGAGGACGTCGTCATCCCGACGATCTGCCTGCAGTACTCAAACTTCCCCCTTGGTAGAATCTTCGTGAACATATCAGCTCCGTTGTCATCTGTATGCACCTTCTCAAGCTCCGCGTCCTTCTTTTCAACCACATCCCGTATCCAGTGATACCGAGTCTCGATGTGCTTGGACCGGCTATGAAACGTCTGATTCTTCACAAGATGGATAGCACTCTGACTGTCGCAAAGCAAAGTATACTGCTCTTGCTTCAGTCCCATTTCCTGCAACAGCTTCTTCATCCACAACAGCTCCTTGCAAGCCTCCGTCGCCGCAATGTATTCTGCCTCCGTCGTCGACAAGGCAACATACTTCTGCAACCGCGACTGCCACGACACCGCTCCTCCCGTAAACATCATCACGTAGCCCGAAGTCGATCGTCTCGTGTCTACATCTCCAGCCATATCAGCGTCGGTATACCCAACCAGCTTCGGCTCGTCACCACCAAAGGAAAGTCTCCAACCAGCAGTGCCCTGAAGATATCGTAGAATCCACTTGACCGCACTCCAATGTACCCTTCCAGGATTCGAAAGATACCTGCTAACCGTACCAACTGCATGAGCAATATCTGGCCTCGTACACACCATGACATACATAAGGCTTCCCACAGCTGAAGCATATGGAACCCGCTCCATATCTTCCTTTTCGTCCTCGGTAGATGGACACTGCTCCCCAGTGAACTTAAAGTGAGCCGCGAGGGGGGAACTCACTTTCTTCGACCCGTCCATCCCGAAACGCTGAAGTACCCGGTGAATGTACTTCTTTTGGGACAAGTGTAGCAGCTTGGACTCTCTCTCTCGGCTGATCTCCATCCCAAGAATAGTCTTCGCTGCGCCCAAATCCTTCATAGAGAAGGCCGCGCCCAGTTTGCGCTTCAACTCCGCTATCCTAGTGGCATTCCGACCCACTAATAGCATATCATCAACATAGAGCAATAAGATGATAAAATCATCATCGGCAAAATACCTCACAAATGCACAATGGTCCGACGTCGTCCGTGCATAACCATGCTCCCCCATAAACGACTCGAACTTTCTGTACCACTGCCTCGGAGCCTGCTTCAGACCATACAAGCTCTTCCTCAACCGGCAGACCAAATGTGACTTGCCCTTCTCACAGAATCCCTCCGGCTGCTCCATGTACAACTCCTCCTCAAGATCACCGTGGAGGAACGCCGTCTTCACGTCCATCTGCTCGACCTCCAAGTCGAAACTGGCTGCTAATGCTAGCACCACCCGAATAGACGAATGCTTGACGACAGACGAAAAGATTTCATCATAATCCACGCCTTTCCGCTGACTGTAGCCCTTGACTACCAGCCTCGCTTTGTATCGAGGGCGAGTAGCATCATCCGTCTGCTTCACTCTGAACACCCATCGATTCTTCAAAGCCTTCTTGCCCTTTGGTAACCGCACCAGATCATAAGTAGAATTGGTGTGCAAGGAACTCATCTCCTCCTGCATAGCCACCATCCACTCCTGCCTGTGTTCGTCTTCCATAGCCTCTGCGAAACTTTCGGGCTCTCCCCCGTCAGTCAGTAGCACATACTCATTCGGCGAGTATCTCGTAGATGGTCGACGATCCCTGTTGCTCCTTCTCAGTGGAGCCACTGGTGCTGGCTGTATACCGACAGCCTCCTCCCCTTCAGGAACTACCTCTCCGGCATGCTCATCCTCCTGAGGGACACCCTGACCACCATCAGCAGGCTGATGATCAAGGTTGGGAGCAACTCCATGTACCGGCTCCCCCATAACTGGATCCTCCGCGATGTCCTCTGGAAACTGCTCGAAGCGAAATGACTCTAACTCAGGCAATTCCTCAGCCTCAGAAGGCGTCTCGGAGTCCTGAGTGTTGGTCATGGTCTGATCCTCGACGAACACCACGTCCCTGCTTCTGTAGAGCTTTCCTTCCACTGGATCGTAGAGTCTATAGCCAAACTCATCCCGACCGTAGCCGACAAAGACGCATCGCCTCGTCTTCGGCTCAAGTTTGGTCCTCTCGTCCTTCGGTACATGCACGAAGGCTTTACAACCAAACGCCCGCAGGTGATTGTATGACGGCTCTTTGCTGTACCATACTTTGTCAGGCACATCACCCTGCAAAGGAGCACTAGGAGACAAATTAATAATATAAGCAGCTGTGAGAAGAGCCTCACCCCAATAACTGCCCGGCAAGTTTGCTTCTGACAGCAAACACCGCACCCTCTCCATCAGTGTCCTGTTCATGCGCTCCGCTACACCATTGAGCTGAGGTGTCTTTGGCGGAGTCTTCTGGTGTCGTATCCCTTGCTCTCTGCAATACGCATCAAAGGGACCGATGTATTCGCCGCCATTGTCGGACCGAACACACAACAACTTCTTGCCCGTCTCCCTTTCAACGGAGGCCTGAAACTCCTTGAAAGTAGGCAGCACCTGATCCTTGGTCTTTAAGGCATAGACCCAAACCTTCCTGGAACAGTCATCAATGAAAGTCACAAAGTAAGAAGCACCACCAAGAGATTTTACCTTCATAGGACCGCAGACATCCGAGTGAATCAACTCGAGCAACGCCGGCTTCCTCGAACTTGGGTGACTCTGGAAAGACACCCTACTTTGCTTCCCAGCCAAACAGTGCGTGCATTTCTCCAACTTTGTAGACTTGAGCCCCGGAATCACTTTCCTGTTCACCAAGTAGCTCATCCCCTTCTCGCTGATATGGCCGAGCCGCCTGTGCCACAACTCGGTAGACGCGTCACTGACTGCGTTCACCTCCTGTGCCCCCTCTGCGCTCCCCTCCATATAGTAGAGACCGGACTTCTTGCTTCCTCTGGCAATCACCATCGAACCTCTGGAAAGCTTCCACTGACTATTCCCGAAGAGACTGAAGAATCCCTCGTCATCCAACCTTCCAACCGACACCAGGTTGAAACGGATATCAGGGACATGACGAACATCTTTGAGAACAAGAACCACACCCGTCTTCGTTCTCAAATGCACATCTCCAATGGCAACCGCCTTCGACACATCTCCGTTGCCCATCTTCAACACGCCACAGTCGCCTGTCGTGTAAGTGGCAAACAGTGCCCTATTGTGAGATACATGTGCTGAAGCCCCTGAGTCCACCAGCCAAGAAATGTCATCGCAGACGAGGTTAGTAATGACCTCATCACCTACGACGATCACATCGCCTCCATGTACCGAGGCCGCCGCTGTAGTGTTCTCTTCTTGCTTCCCCTTGTCGCCCTTCTTCTCCTTCTTCCAAGCGAAACAATTCCGCTTGATATGGCCCTTCTTACCGCAATGATAACACTCTGAGTCCTCGTACCGACCCTTGGACTTCCCCCTGCTCTTGTCTCTGCCACCACCTGGACCCCTGCTTTTGCCCCTTCCGCGGCTCTCTGAAACAAGTGCCTCTGAGTGGTGGGATGTGGATGAAGTGTCCTGAGAACGTCTCTGCATCTCTTCATTCAACACCCCGCTCTTGGCAAACTCCAGACTGACCACGCCCTCTGGAGCAGAAGCGATCATAGATACTCGTACGGTCTCCCACGAGTCTGGCAAGGTACACAGCAGCCACAGTCCCTGAACTTCGTCGTCGAACTTGACTCCCATAGAAGATAGCTGGTCAACCACGCCCTGGAAATCACTCAAGTGATCCGTAATAGACGCCCCATCCTTGTACCGCAGACCCATCATCGTTCGGATCAGGAACAACTTGTTTACCCCGGTCTTCTTCGCATACAAGGATTCCAGCTTATCCCACAACGTCTTCGCGTGCTCAATATTGGCAACGTGGTTGTACACGTTCTCATCAACAAACTGCCGTATGTACTCACACACCTGTATGTGCTCGAACTTCCAGTCCTCCTCGGATTTATCACTGGGCCTCTCGGATGCAAACACAGGTAGATGCAGCTTCTTGACAAATAGCAAATCCTTCATCTTGCTCCGCCAATAATGATAGTTTGTGCCATTAAGGTTCACCATGCGCACCGGCTTCGCGTCCATCTCTCCTCTCTGGTTCCTCTGTCAACTCCTGACACCCTTTGAACCCAAAGCTCTGATACCACTCTATTGGGAAAGAAGCGCGGAAACCTTTCCCCAAACCGGAGAGTACCTGCGAGAGGACCGAGCAAACAACACACGAACCCAAAAACAAGCACACACAACAATCACGCAGACACAGAGAATTTTTGACGTGGAAACCCTTGCGGGAAAAACCACGGGACGATCGGAGTCCAACCCTGAGAAGCCTCCACTAATGGAATAGAAGAATTACACCCTCTACAAACTCCTTCCGATCCAAATCGGATCCCCACAACACTCAGAGACAAGAACAATGATCACAAGGCTACGAAGAACGAGAACGACGAGTAGAGATTACCCGAAACACGATCTCCTTCGAAAACGACCTTCAATCCTCCGTCTTCTTCTCCGAAGTTGTAATGGCACTCTTGCCTCCTTCTCTCTCAAACTTGTGTTATGTTGCACTTATGAATTAGGGTTGAGAAAACTCAATATATATCTCCCTAATTCCGCAACCAACCTGAACCGTTGGATTAGATCCAATGATGAAAACTCATCCAAAATCCCGCTTCAGCCCCCCGACACACAGAGTTCGGCCAGAACTCTGTGCGGGGCAACCAGCATTGGCCGACCCACTTCTGGAATGAGGAGGCAGAGTTCGGCCAGAACTCTGCCAGGGGCAGAGTTCGGCCCGAACTCGGCCCCTCTGCTTCCAGCAGCTCTCTGCAGCTCTCTCAGCAGTCCTGCTTCCTCCCCGAGCTTCTTCGACACACGAACGGCGCTCGTCGCACTCCGGGGTCTTCTCCACATAGGTTGGGAACCCCACCCACTCCAACAATAGGTAGCCCAAACTTGAGACCCATGTCCGAAGTGCACAATGCCTTGCCCATCTGTCAAAGGATCAAGGAACACATGGCTGGTGTGAATTCATACACTGCACGTTTAGATAATATTGTCATATTTTACAGAAATAATAAAGAGAAATATCAATATACTAATTTAGTGGCTGAGGTGATTCGAACAAGAAGAGACCGTATCTTTTAATAAATGGTGGAAGTGGATTGTCACTATCTCTAAACCGATCGACTGCGGACTAGGTTGTCTGTAGACATCGTTCGAGTTTGTGATTGAGATAGTTGTATTAGGTTCAGAACATTAAAAAAAATATATATATATTCCTTCTCTCTCTCCCTCCTTCCTTTTAGTAGATTTGTTAATTGTTTTAGTATAGATTAAATGCTTAATAACTACAAGACTTTGTATTGAGTTCCACTACAGAGCTCAAATAGAAACTTCCAATATGATTATGGCACGTTGTTTAGGTTTTCGACTCTTTTTTGTTTAGGTGTTGGAAAAAAAAAAAAAAAAATAAGATGCATGTAATCCAACGTTATTAACGGCTGAGTTTTTAAATTTAAGGACTCGTGTGTTCCTCTAGGATTTTTGTTTTCTCTGTGTCTTGCCCTCTTTTTCAAAATAACATGTGGCGTGTTGATTAATGAAATTATTCACGGGTCCAAGAGAAGATATGTAGTTAGCTCTTCAAAATTTAAGCAGGAAAAAGACATGAAGCGAGAAAGAAGGATCTAATTAAATTAAAGAAGAATTGGGTGGACCAATTGGAACAATACTACTATTACGTGCGTACTAAAAGTTGCTCATGCAATAATAAAGTTGGATCATTCGTCAAATTGAATTGAATCATGCAAGTGGTGGTTGGTTGGTTCCTCCCGATTATCAATCACTTGTTCGCATCATGAATTGAATAGAGAATAGCTAGCTAGCTAGAGACGATCCATGTCACCAAAGTGTTCATTTGGTAGCTAGCTGCACGTTCAAATTCAAAATTGACCTGTTGGTTTTGTTGCTTGGGAAGCGACTCAAAGCTGATTCAAAAAAGGCATTCCTTTTTTTTAGTGGAACCTTTGTATATAATGCTTTACCTTTCTTAGTTGGTAAGTAAAATTTTGTAGGAAATGGACTACATTCCAGCCAACCTGTGAGCGGGTGTGTAATTTAATGCGCGTTTATTTGTCGCACACTGCACTTTTTCGCCGCGGACCAAACCAAGGATATAAAATTAATTTTCTAACTCATTTTAATTTTATTTTATTTATTTTTGAATAATTTGGTTTGGTTGTCTGGTCTTCCGTAAACCTTTTATCACGTAATTCCGTTACGGGATTTGTGGATCACGGAAGATTTTTCTAGACACGAACGGTAGTCCCGGACAAAATCTTCTCTCTCTCTCTCTCTTTCTCTCTCTCTTTCTAAAATCTGTTCGCACATAAAAGAAAACGCAACCAGAACATTTCTCCTCCATCCAACTCCTCCTCCGAACAAAGGCTGAGATCGTTCATGGGATTCACAATCGGGTGCACGGTGCTGCGGATTGAAGGGATTCGTTGTATCTCAGGAATAGATCGTCTGAAACTCGATACACTGTTTGTGGGGACAAAATTATATTCTAAGGATAATATTGTAACGTGAATTGAATCTATACTCTTTAATTCATGTTCTTAGTTTTAAATATTTTGATTTGCATGGATTAGAAATTATGTCCACCAGGTGCATACATGGATATCCGTACGTTTGAATGCAGGTAAGCTAGCTACGTTCACTTCACATTATAATTTCTTCACAAACATTTGAATGTCTTTGTTAGGTTTGGGTTGTTGGTTCTCATCATACGCTTGGACTTGACTGCTACGTACAAAATTGTTGGACCACCGATCAAGGAACACATTCTTCCTTCCTGTCTTTCCGAAAAAATTTTGATACGGAAGGGAGTATCAAAATTTTGATACCCCCTATGTATGATATGTGGATCCCTTTTTTTTCGTAAAACGTGTAGACATATATATATATATATATATATATATATATATATATATATATATATATATATATATAAACTTTGAAGAGAATCCACTTGTCACACATAGAAGGTATCAAAATTTTAATATCAAAATTTTAATATCACCTTAGGTATCAAAGTTTTTCTCCTTTCTTTCTTTCTTTGACGAAATGAATGATACGGACCTAAAATCATAGGTGGTCAAAGTAAATGCCAACAGCTGCGCCCACTGAAACGAGGGAGGTCAAGTGAGCCTATTATATATTCCTCGTATGGAGAAATTAGTTACATGTTCCCATCCAAAATTATCTTGTTATGTGCAGAAGTTCCTTGACATTTTGAGGAATTTTGGATTTCCCAAGTCACACAAATAAAGGAAGGCAGCAGAGATTTTTGCGATTTTATCTTGCACCATAACTTACCAACATCTCATATTCTTACATCTAACAAAAACGTCATGCAAAGATAAGATGAGAACACAATATTTTTCGATGATCATGTCACATGGACAAATCTTAATCTTTATATCTTTCAACAAATACAAGACTAAATATAAACTTGTTGAACCATTTGTCCAAAGGTTCAACCCACTCATCGAACTCGAGAGGAAGATTATAATAAAATCAATCGCCCTACCTACCATAGCAATTTTTATGTACGAAGACGACGACTCACCGCACAGATATCATCTTCCTGTTGTCTCGAACGGCGATTCCTAATAAAAAATATGGACTTTCTCTTCAACTTCATGTGTACGAAAATCCTGAATCTTCCCTATTGTGCTTCCACCCTCAACTCATATAAATAGTTTGAGAAACCTATTTTATGGTCTTAAAAAATTTCCAAAATAGTCCATCATCAAATCTGGCCGTCAAACAGATCCAATAGTGCTGATTAAAATCCAGAACTCATTCAGCTCCGACCGAATCGAACTCGGCCAGAGTTCGGTGTGCCCCTGCCAAAAGGTTGTCACAAATTGCCCCGAGCCCGGCCAGGACAGTTCGGTCACTGTAACACGATATATTGACGATAGGAAATATAAAATTTAAATGAGTTCGTGTTGAGCAGGTATACACATGCATCTAAAATAAAAAAGCAAATATCCATGTAGTAACTCCTGCCGAAATTTCGTTTACAAAGTCTCAATTCCACATACATATAGAAGTGAAAATTCCAAATCAGGAGGACAGGGATGATGGAGAAATTGTGCTGAAAATTTTATTGTATTTTCTGAAAGTTGATGTACATATGTAAGCCTTGGGGTATTTGTTGAATGTGTCATTAGGTTCATAAGTTCGAAATGCCTTTGTTCTGCATTAATTAGGTTCTACACTAGATTGATGATCAGCGATCCCAAGAACTCTTGGTTGTTTTATATACATGGAATCGGGAAGGATGTTATAAAAATCTTCTTCGAAATCCAGTTTCGTTTGTTTCTAAGAAACTGAAAATTCAAATAGCCAACTGGGAGAAATCTTAGTTAATGAGTACAAAATTGTAAGACTGACTGAAATATGAAATTTTCCTAGTGCAGATCCTTTCCCTTGCTTAATTATAAATGCTTCTAAATTGTCTTTGATCATCCACAGCTAAAACTGGTTCAAGCCTTTCCGGATTTCTCTACGAGACCATGAACATGACTGAAAGATGAGTGAGTTTTTGCCATAAAAGTAGCTTCCTACAGGTAGAAAAAGGGACCAAAATCAAGAAAAAATATATATAACCATCACTGATGTAGGAACAGAGGTCTTGGATATTAACAAGTCACCGCGAATATATATCTGCTGCTACATGTACACACAAATGAACATGAAGCTAACACATTGGTACACTATTATTAAACAGTCAGTGTCAGTGTCAGTGTCAGGCTAAACTTCCTTCCTGCCTAAGAAGTCCTCATATCCACCAAATTATAGGGGTTACACGAGTGCATCCTTCCGGAACTACACAATTGCTTCAGTCTGCGCACCATAAGTTCATAATAGATGAATCTTATTAAGTGCTGAACAATACCTTCCCCTATATTGACCAACAACTCCTTTGTTCCTTTGCATCATATCCACTGCCTGCCCTCCTATCCTCTGAACTGCTTTATAATGGCAAATAGGCACCAAACAACAGCTAAATTGTTATAAAAATTTTATTAAAAAAAAAAAAAAAAAATCTCAGAATGAGGTGACGAATAACAAAAATCAAAGTCGGCTCATCAGCAAACTTGACCTCATTAACCTTCACTCTTTGAAATGTCTTGGCTGTTTTTGGCTGCTATACTAGCAACAAGAAAAACAATCTAAATCTCTTCATATGAATTCAGATGGATAATTTGAGTATAGAAAAAGGGGGAAAAAAAAAAAAAGAATCATATTTAACTTAACCTATCAAGAAGGAAAGAAAGGATAGATCAGAGTTTAGTACAAGGGCAGAACCATTAAAGTTGTTGAGGGGGCTTGTGCACCGTGGGTATTGTAAGAAAGGGAAAAAAATCAGTATACCCCCTAACTAAATCTCATTCTTTGCTTCTATCTGAACATTCTTCTCGTCTCCCTTCTAGTATCTCAGCTCTCCACTCCTTCTGTCTCCATGTTTCCACGTCCTCGTGTCCACCTCTTCCACTCAAGCCTCACAAACCAACCACTCCAACACAGCAGACAAGGATCCAACAACATTAAGCTCGTCAGTCCTCCAACTGGGATTCCTCCTACAACAACTTCACCCTCTGTACGAGCTCTCGACAGCAATGAAGTGAAGTTTTAGAAAATCGACTCCTCGAGACCATATTTAATGAGACAGAAGTGTTGCCACCTCTCAACTCAGTGCTGTTGAAAGCAAGCTGCAATGTTGCCAATAGAGATATTGTAGTGTTACCTGCATCTCGCCACAGTGTTGCTGTTAGCGCACACCACGCCATGGCTCTGCCATAATCACACCACAACTGTGTGCCCCTCTATGCCAAATTAATGCGTCCACCGCTGGTTGAGTACATATTGCCAAGCTAGGAAGCATGGACATTTTAACATGGTATTAGAGCAACCATGTTTGGATCCACTAGTTTAACATGGTATCAGAGCAAGTCATATTTGAATCCTCTGGCACACGCTTCAAGCAGATTAAAAACAATTTTACCTCTGCATGAATCCAGCTCTTTGCCAAAAATGGACCATCAACCTGCACTAAGTTTTGTTAGCAATATAAATACATAAGCCTCAACTCTCCCTATAACTGGAGAGATTTGGTATAATGAAAGGGACAACAGGGTTAAACAAATTGAATCTTGTTTTATAAGAACATATTACATGAATCTTTGATATAATGAATTATTATCCATTCATGAGTAATGGATAGTTATGGGTTACCTAAATCTTGGATGTTTGCAAAAAGATTTCTTACAAACTAATTTAAAAGGACGGGAAGATGGACACTTAGGGGGCGTTTGGTACGCGGTATTTTTTTTTATTCCCGGAAAAATTTAAGATGGGAATCTATTACCACGTTTGTTTGGCTTATAAAAAATTTATTCCCGGAAATTATAAATACCCGGGTAAATAGTTTGCCCACAAAACATGGGAATTCTATCCCTTGAGAATAGGTGGGTATTTTTTTTTTTGCCCGGGCAAAAAAAAAATGTCAATTTTTTTTTTCTTTTTTGATCAATTTTGATTAGTTTTGAACATTTTTTCCTTTTTTGTCGTTTTTATCGCTTTTTTGTCATTTTTTGTCGTTTTTACCAAATTTTTGTCGTTTTAAGCGATTTTTTTGTCGTTTTAATCTATTTTTTGTCTTTTTTGTCACTTTTTGATTATTTTTTTGTCGTTTTTATCGCTTTTTTGTCGTTTAAAGCGATTTTTTGTCGTTTTTAACCATGTCTTTTTTGTCACTTTTTGATTATTTTTTGTCGTTTTTATCGCTTTTTTGTCGTTTTTACCAAATTTTTTTCGTTTTAAGCGATTTTTTTGTCGTTTTTACCCATTTTTTTGTCACTTTTTGATTATTTTTTGTCGTTTTTACCCAATTTTTGTCCTTTTTTGTCGTTTTTTGTCAATTTTTGTCGTTTTTAAGCAATTTTTTGTCGTTTTTGTAGCTTTTTATGTTGTTTTTACCGATTTTTAGTCGTTTTTTGTCGTTTTTGTCGCTTTTTGGTCATTTTTACTGATTGTCTTTTTTGTCATTTTTGTCACTTTTTGTCGCTTTTACCGATTTTTTGTCGTTTTTGTCGCTTTTTGGTTATTTTTTGTCGTTTTAACCGATTTTTTTGTCGTTTTAACCGATTTTTTTGTCATTTTTTGTCGTTTTTATCGATTATTTTTTGTTTTTGTCGCTTTTTGGTTATTTTTGTCGTTTTCATCGATTTTTTGTTGTTTTTAACCGATTTTTTGTCGTTTTTAACTGATTATTTGTCGTTTTAACCGATTTTTTGTTGTTTTTGTCGTTTTTGCCACATTTTGGTTTTTTTTGTCGTTTTTACCGATTTTATGTCATTTTTGCCGTGTTTTGGTTATTTTTTTCGTTTTCACCCTTTTTGTTATTTTTTGTCGTTTATACATTTTTTGTCGTTTTTTAGTCATTTTTGTCGTTTTAACCGATTTTTTGTCGTTTTTTATCGTTTTTGTCGTTTTTTGTTATTTTGTCGTTTTTACCGATTTTTTGTCGTTTTTACCATTTTTTTTCTTTTTTACCGATTTTTTGTCGTTTCTACCGGTTTTTTTATATTTGTTCATTTTTTTTCGTTATTATTATTTTTTATTTTTTTCCCGGAAATATTTATATTGTCACCAAACATGGGGAATGTAATTTTCCAGGAAATTTAATTCCTTGGAATTTGATTCCTGGGAATATAGAATTCCCGGCTATATAGTATTCCGCATACCAAACGCCACCTTAGATTTCTGTAGAAAAAAAATATGTGGTGATACACTATATATATTTTATATATATATATATATATATATTATATATATATATATATATATATATATATATAAAGAGAGAGAGAGAGACCAAAGCCTCTTAGCTATAGTGGCTAGCAGGTGGAGACAAAACGTATCTTAGTTGGATGGGTCCGATCCCATGGGAAAGCGGATTATTCCACTACAAGAAAATACCTTTTTATAATGCTTGTAAAAATATTATTACAACAGTTTATAAACGCCTCTTAATACGATGGTTTGGAAGATTTTCTGGCCTAATATAACGCTTTTTCACATCTAAACGTTTAAAGTATATACGCTTATAACGGTTCTATACATGAGCGTTATAAAAGGTTCCAAAAATACGCATTCCACAAAAGCTCGGCCTGCTCTCTCTTTTTTCGTCCCCATCAAACCACCCCCCCCCCCCTCCCTTCTCCTCCTCCTCGTCTCCTTCTTCAACCTATCATCTTCTTCCCTGCCTCCCTCCTCATTTCCTTCACAACCGAAGAAGGACAACCCCACTACTCTGGTCGTCTTCTCGTCAACAACCGGAGCCGACAGTAGAGCCGTTGCAGCCATTTCCTCCCCGCCTACCCCCTCCCCCCCCCCCCTCCTCCCCCTCGCGTGTCAGTTCCTCTGGATCGTCCACCATCAAAGACATCCGCGAGCGACAAAGCCTCCACCGCCGACAATAAGGTTTTGCCCTAATTATTTCATAATTTACGCAATGATTTCTATTCCGCAACTTCTGACTTCATTGATTTTAGTAAAAGTCCAAATTTCTATCATTGTAGGTTAGGGTTCTTTTTCTATTTCCTATTTTTCAAAATATCCTTGAAACCTTTGAATATCTGTGTTGCACGGACATGCATACGACACGACAAGGTGACATGGACAGAACACCTATTTTGGTGTATACTGGTGTATTATGGAGTGTTCGAGTTGTGTCCAATATGTGTCTGAAACGAAACAATCTAGATTTTGGATAGTCTGTACTTCCTTAACTTGCCTCTTAATGTCGATAGGAAAAAATAGTAACATAAGAAGTAGGGAACATCATTTGGCCCGAAGTCCATTGGCGTCCGAGACGTCCGCCCGGCTCGATGGGCCAAAGCCCGATAGAGCCCGATCATTAGGGCAGCCCAATCCGGTCCATATTAGTATAGGGTCGGGCTTGAGCTATGCATCCGTCCATCCAAGCCCGACCCGAGGCCCGCCCGATTAATACAAATAATTAGGTATATGTAACACAAACAGTCTTGTGGTTAGATATCTCATTATAGACCATGAAAATGGCTGGTTCGGACTCGTGTTACCTAACCAAGCAACCCAAGCAGTCTATTTAAGGAGCTACATATACCTAACCACAAGCCACCACGTACAGTAATAACTCTCACATAATCATACAGTAATAACTGTAATAACTCACATAATATAAGATTATATTACATAGGTAACACGAGTCCGAACCATGTTAACTCTCACTATTGTAGAAATCTATTTCATAACCACCACGTACAGAAATGGGATACTGTTAATCGGGCTGCTTGGGCTACAGTAATAACCCTCACATAAATCATGGTTGTAACACAAACGTCCGACTTGGCCCGAAAAGCCTGAATCTTGAAAGAGTAAAACATACAAATTATCAATTTTTATAGAATAAGCCCGGCCCGATCCGACTTGGCCCGAAAAGTCCGAATCTTGTGGGCGGGCTTGGGCTTCATAAATAATAATTAAGCCCGGCCCGACCCGGCCCGACCCGGCCCGAAATTTCTTTAGGGCCAAAAAAATCCGGCCCATGTCCGGCCCGAGCCCGTACTTTATGGGCTTGGGCGGCCCGACCCGGCCCAATGCCGATCCCTAATATGAAGTGTGGACTTTCCAAATATGTTGCATTCTGAAAGTGTATGGCTATCCTGAAGTGCTATTCCACGTTAAACAAGGGTCTGCTGTGATGGGGGGAAATGTTTCTCATCATGAATCATAGCTTTCATGCTTTGGATTGTCACTTCCATTGACCTTGAGAGAACTTACTCCCCATAGCGGTTTCAACATAAAGTTCCATCAATCCCTGTACCAAAGCATCATGCTTGATTGGCAGTACATTGTGTGATCCTTTATGATCAGTCAAAATTTTCTTAACATCCTTTGAGATACCTCCCAAAGCAATGATTTGTTGGAGGCTACTAGCAACGGTATATATGAGCATTTGGACACTCTTTACTTTCGACATCATGGTTTTCATCACATCCTGAAGAGATTGATCTATTAAACGAAGAATATGCAAGGTGAGACTATTAGTAAGAAGAAAATCATTGCTATAGCTAGCTTCTAAAAAACTTCTCAAACAAAATCAAGAATAATTGAATCCATTAGATACGGACATTTCAAACAAACATTAATGAATATATAACTGACATACAGAAAATCATTACTTTGTCGAAATAGATAGCTTATCAGGATGAATTAATTAGTTGACTGCTTAATTGGTTTTAAGGTTGAAGGATATATATATATATATATATATATATATATATATATATATATATATATATATATATATATAGACACACACACACACAAAAAACAGTGGGCCTCCAACAACACAAGTTCATACGAAGTAAGGGTGTGATCCAATTTCAAACTAGGTTGGTACTATAAGGGAGACATTTGTCACTATGTAATTAAACCATTAGTGTATATAGAATAATAATAATTTAAAAGGACTCTCATTACAAAGTCATGAAAATCTTTATAAGTGAGTTGAAGATAACATGAGCATATAGATGAAAATGTCTAGTAGCAATTAATTGTAGAAAAATTACCTAATAATAAATCTGTTAGGCATAAATTATACCGTTTACGTAGTTACATTTTCGTCTAGCAAGGTTGTCTTGAGTCGAAATAGCATTCTTACATGTGTGCCACCAGAAGATTCAAACTTTTATCGGGGCTCTGCCAGAATACCCCCAAAGTTGAGATTCCAGTATAAGTCAGCAGTGCTCCATTTCCATACACATGTATCCTCCCTTTATTCCTCGACAGGGTTCTACTGTTGAAAGAGTGTAATGTGCTACCTCCATTTCCATACCCGTCGAAGATTATGGCAGGTCCTGCCATAACCTTCAAAGATTATTGCAGGTCCTGTCATAACCTTCAAAGATTATAGCAGGACCTCTATTAATCTTCAAAGATCCTGGCTTCCCTTCAATGCCTGAAGGCGAGGCAGATAACTAGAGAAACAGATTTCGTTGTTAATACTCGAAGGAAGAAAAAAAAAAAATCTGATTGTCTGAGCTAAGTTTAATTTACAACTGCTAAATGCGAGAAAAATTGGTAAGGAACTGAGGATTGAACGCTTTATTATTGGTATTTTGGATGATATGACCTTATATGAAACATTAGAGGCTGATATATTCTCTTCTCTCTTCTCGTTTTTTATGGAAAGCAAATATGTTTTTTTGATACCATTGTTGGACTTCTTACAGTTCTTCTACACCTACATGCTACATGATTCTCAACCTGCACTCTGTTTATGGCCGCTTCCAGCTTGAAATGGAGCTTTCATGCTACAATCACTTATTGAGTGTTTTAATTTGTTATACATATGGATAGACCTTGAATGACAAAACAGCTACTATTGGAAGAATAAAGTAAAGGGGTTAAAGAATTTAGAGAGTATGTCAAAGTTACTGAGGATGATCTTGACTCCATAAGGTTCTCATGTAATGAGTGCGAGAATCATTATCGACTGAGTTTAGATGAAGTAAATTTTATTTGACGACAATTGGTATCGATCTAAGGTATACTATATGGACATGGCATGAGAAAGTTGATTCTAATGAAATGTCATCAAGTGACAATACTAGGGAGGCTAAACATTGTTTCTCAGTTTTAGGAATGAAATAAAAGAGAATACATAAATGTCCTAAAGATTGTATACACTACAAAAAATAGTACGAAAATACAACCTCATGTCCTACGTGTGGAACATCAAGGTATAAGATAAAGAAAAATATGACTGAACAAAGATAGGAAGAACAAAACAAAGACATCACATATAAAGTACTATGTTACTTTCCACTCATTCCACGCTTTAAAAGGTGGTTTCGATCACTACAAACATCAAAGCATTTGACATGGCATGCAGATGGAAGAGAAGTTGATGGCCAATTGCGTCATCCCGCAGATTCACTGACATGGAAGACAATTGATGATAAATGACCTAAGTTTGCAGCGGAAGCAAGAAACCTTCGACTATCTCTTTCAGCCGATGGGATTAATCCATTTAGTTTACTCAGCAGTAGGTACAATTGTTGACATGTAATGCTAAATACTTATTAATTACCACCCTGGTTGTGCATGAAGAGAAAGTTCACAATGTTGACATTGTTGATCAGGCCACCAACAACCTGAAAATGACATAGATATTATTTAGCACCATTGATTGAGGATCTGCAATTGTTGTGAAAGGATGGAGTTGAGACTTATGATGCCTATTGGCAAGAATCTTTTATATTGAGAACAGTATTGTTACTATGGACAGTTAACTGTTTTCCTGCATATGGCAATTTGTCTGGTTGTTGTGTGAAAGAATATTTTGTTTGTCCAATATGCAATGAAAATACTTATTCGGATATATTGAAACATTGCAACAAGAACATTTACACTGGTCACAGAAGATATTTGTTGCATAACCATTTTTTCGATCTCAAAGAAAGGCCTTTAATTGTGACAAAAAAGTTCGGATCTCATCCAGAACCATTGAGTGGAAAACAAATATTAATAAAGGTTACACGGATTAAGGTATCATGAACCATTGAGTGGAAAACAAATAATAATAAAGGTTACAGGAACTAAGGTATCGTGAACCATTGAGTTGGAAACAAATATTAATAAAGATTACAGGGATTAAGGTTTCTTAGGCAAAGAAAAGGAATATGTTCCAGAAGAAGACATCAGAGAAGACCTCAAAGAACAGAAAGAAACGAGAAGTTAAAAAAAAAACGACACCAAAGAAGGAGAAAAAGGAGAAGGACAAAAGGACAAAATTACAAGCTGTTGGAAGAAGAAATCCATTTTTAGCTCAAGTATTGGAGATATCTTCCTATTAGACATAACTTGGATGTCATGCACATTTAGAAGAATGTTTGTGATAATATCATTGGGACCTGTAGAATTAGAATAATAGGTTCACTTTATTACGAAGAGGGATTACATATATATAGGAGAATCTAGCTCCTCTCTTTACTCTAATTTTCCAATGTGGGACTAAAGCCCACTATTACTAATACTTAACACCCTCCCTCAAGCTGGAGCATATATGTCAATCATGCCCAACTTGTTACACAGAAATTGAACCCGAGGACCCAACAGAGACTTTGTGAAGATATCAGCTATCTGATCACCGATCCTCACATGACGAAATTTTATTGCTCCCTTCTTATACTCATCGCGTACAAAGTGGATATCGATTTCTATGTGCTTCGCCCTTTCATGGAATACAGGATTAGTAGCAATATGAATAGCAGACTGGTTATCACACCACATGTCTGCTGCTCTAGATCCTGCTTCTTCTCCTAATTTTTGTAGCAGATGTTTCAGATATAGCACTTCTGTTGTGCCATGAGTAATAGCTCGATATTTTGCTTCGGAACTTGATCGTGCAATCACACTCTGCTTCTTGCTTTTCCACGAGACCAAGTTTCCGCCAATAAATACAGAGAACCAGATGTAGATCGTCTATCTGTTAGACTTGCACCCCAGTCAGCATCAGTGAAGCCCTCAACATTCGTATGTCCCTGATTTTCTATGCGAATTCCTTTTCCAGAATTCTGAACTAGATAACGTAGAATTCTGAGAACTGTCTGCCAATGTGGAATCCGTGGAGAAGACATAAATCTACTCGCAACACTAACAGCAAATGAAATATCTGGACGAATTATAACTGCCAAGTAGTTGAGCTTTTCCACTACTCGACGGTACTGATATGGATTAGTCATCAGTGTCCCCTCGTCAGGAAGTAACTTTTCTCCTGGGTCCATTGACGACGTTGCTTCCTTGGCTTGCATCATTCCAGCATCATTTAGTATGTCCAATACATACTTTCTCTGGGACATGACAATGTGCTTCTTTCCCCTTATTACTTCAACACCCAAGAAGTAGCTCAGCGCTCCCATATCCTTGGTCTAAAATTGCTCTCCCAGAAACTTCTTCAGTCCTGCAATGCCCTGGCTATCGTCCCCCGTGATGACAATGTCGTCATAGACACTAAGTAGTATCCTTCCAGCTGATGTTTGTCGGTAGAATACCGAATGATCCTTCTTTGATTGACACATGCCAAACTGAGTAACAACATGTGTGAATCGACCAAATCACGTCCGTGGTGATTGTTTAAGACCGTATAGGACCTTCTTCAGGTGACACACTTTACCCTCCCTTGCAACGAACCCGGAAGGTTGCACTACATATACTTCTTCGTCAAGATCCCCGTGTAAGAATGCATTCTTGACATCCAGTTGAAGTAATGGCCAGTCATAGCGGACAACTAAGGCCAATAGTACGCGAACAGAAGTCATTCCGGCAACCGGAGAGAATGTCTCAAAGTAATCCTCATCATATGTCTGAGAATATCATTTAGCCACAAGACGAGCTTTTAGACGATCAAGAGTGCCATCAGGTTTCACTTTGATCGTGAACACCCATTTACAACCGACTGCCTGTTTTCCAGGTGGCAAATTGACCAAATCCCAAGTATGGTTTTCTCGAAGAGCGTTCATTTCTTCTTCCATAGAAGCACGCCTACCGGGATGTCGGAGACCCTCTTCAGCAGTATTGGGAATCGAAATTCCATCAATAGTGGCTATGAGGGACTGAGTGTGGCTTGTTAGGCCTTTATAGTTGCTAACATACAAGGGATGATCATGACGGGCACGACGAGGGCGAGCTGATGGAGAAGTTAGAGGCGATTCAGAGGAGCTTGAGGAGGATTGTCCATGAGTGCTAGACGAGGATGATGAGTCAGTAACCGCAGACACTATCTGTGAGGCGTGATCAGGCGATGTCGGTGCTGACTGAACTGGTGTCTGCGATTCGTCTGACCGGGACGACGACGGTGCTGACGGAACTGGTGTATGCGGATCGTCTGACCGGAAGACAGACTCGGTAGAGGAGGGCACTCGTACAGGAGACTGGTGCATTTGAACGGAAAACAACAAAAAATTCTCGTTTGGATAAACATGGAAAACCGGATAATCAATTTGTGGGAGTGAAGGAAACTCTTTTTCAACGAAGGCAACATCCCAAAAGAAAAAATATCGTTTTAAGACGGGGGGAAAACACCGGTACCCTTTCTGATTCTTAGGATACCCAAGAAAAATACAACGTATTGCCTTGGGATCTAGCTTAGAAAGTCGGTCGGGTATCTCGAACATAACACAAGCACCCAAACGTTTTGGGAGGAAGTGAAAACGGATTCCGATTGGGATATAACCGAGAGAAAGGAGTAGCACCATTGAGTACGGATGATGGCATGCGATTAATAAGATAACAAGCTGTAAGAACCGCATCCGACCAAAAATTTTTGGGAGTACGTACTTGAAACATAAGAGCACGCGTTGTTTCCAAGAGGTGGCGATTCTTTCGTTCGGCTACACCATTCTGTTGTGGTGTGGAAGGACAGGAAGTTTGGTGGATGATGCCATGTCGAGACAAATGCGAGCTGAAATCTCTAGACAAATACTCACGACCATTGTCACTTTGAAGACATTTTATCAAAACACCAAATTGTGTTTTAATTTCTGCATAGAATTTGCACCAAATTTTAAATAATTCGGATCGTTGTTTTAGCAGATAAGCAAAAGTGATACGTGAGTAATCATCAACAAACGTAGCAAAATATTTGAAACCCATTACTGAATTGATAGGACACGATCCCAATATATCTAAATGCACCAGCTCGAAAGGAGCAGACGCAATTTTATTCTGACTTACCGGATAGGAAATCCGGTGAAGTTTGGCTAACTGACACGACTCACAATAAAAATTAACAGGAACATCTAAAGATGGGTACAGTTGTTGAAGAACTTGGATTGACGGATGGCCCAACTGACAATGTAACTCAAAAGCATTGAGTTTCACACCAACACAAGTAACCGGAGAAGAGACGTCAAGCAGATACAAGCCTCCAGTCACATGCCTTTACCGATAGTCTTTCCAGTCTTCAGATCCTGAAAAACACAACCATCAGAAAAAAATGTTACCGAGCAGTGTAAGTCGCGAGTAATTTGACTAATGGAAAGCAAACTAAATGGATTTCCAGGTGTATGCAACACATAATGAAGTGATAAGTCGGAAGAAAGACGGGCACTTCCTCGCCCACGAACTGTCAGTGAACCACCATTGGCAACAGTAATACCTGAAGTACGACCCACCGATATATAATTGCGGATCATACCTGCGTCGCCAGTCATGTGAGCAGACGCACCGGAGTCAATGACCCACAGTTTCGATCGCACCACACAAGCTGCAGAGTACCCAGCAGTGGATCTGGACGTGGATGTCTCACCACGACGTTGAGCTTGAAACTCAAGAAAATCCGCGTAAGAATCGACGCTCATCTGAACCGAACGAACACTATCATCAGGAGCGTCCGAAGTAATATTGGCAGCAGGAGCTTTAGGACACTGCCACTGGAAATGTCCCTGCTGACCGCAGTGGAAGCATGTTCGTAGTCGTCCCCCATCACGACCACCATTGCCTCGCCCGCCATCACGACCATAAGTCTGGCCACCTCGTCGTCCACCACGCCCACCACGAATGCCAGGACGAACAACATTACCAAGGGCAGATCGATCAGCAGGAGCATCCCCCGGAGTAGTCTCAACCACCTTTGCGGCCCGAAGAACACGGAGGTGGGCCTCCATCAAAGACGGAACTTCAGATCCAGCAATGATCTGTGATCGAGCCGAGTCCGCATCAGGACGGAGAGGCAAGATATGCCATAACATGAAGCTGCTTTGAGATCAAGCTTCACTGGTATCCGTCGTCAGAGGGAGAACACGATCAATTTCATCTGTCATAGCCTTGAAGGACCGGAAGTGATCCTTATGAGACTTATCTCCCTGATTTGCTCGGTAAACGCCAACAACCGAGTCGTAGATACGAGACAAGTCACGTTTTCCATCAAACGCTGTTGCGATGACCTCTCATAGCTCCTTGACCGTGTCCGTGTTTTGAACCATGTCCTCGACAGACGGTTCCATTGAGTTCATCAACTGTTTAAACAGTCGACTATCATCCGTCTCCCACTGTTCAAACGTGGAATCAGTCGTTGCTGGAGGGCTATCAGTCAGATGTTTAGACAGCCGCATCCCCCGAAGTGTTTTCTCAACCTTCTTCCACCATGTTGAGTAACCATCTGGTCCGTCCAATCGACGATCGACGAGTCGAGTCGAAGAGACCGTCATGCCAGTGCTCGTTGCGTTGCTGACAGTGGTAGTAGAATCACCATCATCTGCCTTCGGGTTTGTCATCTTGAAATGGATGCAACCGTCACGAGTTCTTCCCAACCCCAATAATCACATCAACTTTACGAGTGCGCTATTAACGTGGCCAACACCGGCGCGCGCATGTAAAGTGAAGACAGCAGTACACAGGAGTAAACAAGATCCCTCTCCGTGTAGCTGGTGAACACGTCAGGACACAGGAGTAAACACAATCACTCTGTGTAAATCCTGATGTGAAGATCGGGGTAGAAAAAACAAATAAAGCATTTGTTAATTCCTAACGGCGTAATCTAGGAACAGAGGGTGTGCAAATAAAGCATTTGGCTACCGTCTGTCTTCAAAATACGGCATTTGTTTTAAGAAAAGACGGCTAGGGTTTGTAGGAGATGGATGGACTAGTGTTAGGATGTGGAATAAGGAACATGGTGGCGGCTAGGGTTAGGGTTTGGATGGGCTAGGGTTAGGGTTGGTGGCAGAAGGGGTTGCAGCCGGAGCAGGGGAGAGCAGCCGGGGGGGCTGGAGGGGGGGTGGTCAGCAGGGGGTGGGGGGCAGGGTGCTGTAGCGGGCGGGGGGGGGGGGGGGGCTGGAGAGGGGGGGCGCTGATGGGGGGTGGGCGCTGGGGGGCCGCTGGAGGGGGCACAGCAGGGGGGATTAGGGTTAGGATTTTGTTTTTGTGGGAGAGATGGGAGGATGGTTTATGGCTCTGATACCATGTAGAATTAGAATAATAGGTTCACTTTATTATGAAGAGGGATTACATATATATAGGAGAGTCTAGCTCCTCTCTTTACTCTCTTTTCCAATGTGGGACTAAAGTCCACTATTACTAATACTTAACAGGACCCAATTAAATATTCCAGGAAAAACAAATGATGGGATTAATTGTCGCAAAAATCTTGTAGAAATGGGCTGAAGGAAAGAATTGGCACCGCATAATAAAAAAATGATTTATCTTCCAGGAACATGTTATACTTTATTGAGACGAGAGAAAATAATGGTGTGTGAAACATTACATGACCTTAAGGTCCCAGATGACCACTCTTCAAATTTTAGAACTAACGTCTCAACGTAAGATCTAAAGTTATATGGTCTCAAATCCCATGATTGTCATGTCCTATTGTAACAACTACTCCCTGTTGCAATACGAGCCTACGAGGTGCGTTGCCAAAACATGTGAGATATGCTATTATACGAGTATGTTTCTTCTTTATTGCCCTTTGTACGAAAGTCGTAAATGTACATAAATTGCAAGATATCCAAAAGGGCATTGAAGAATAAACATGCATACTCGTAGTTTGCATTAGGACTGACAATCATGGGACTTGAGACCATATAACTTTAAATATTCTATTGAGACATTAGTTCTAAAAGTCGAAGAGAAACCATCTTTGCACCTTAAGGTTATGCATCATTCTTTTCTCTTGCCTCGATAAAGTATAACATGTTGTTGGAAGATAAATCCTTTTTTTGTTATGCAGTGCCAATTTTTTTCTTAAAACCATCTCTACAAGATCTTTGCCACAATTAATCCCATGTTTTATTTTTCCTGAAATATTTAATAGGATCCCAATGATATTATTGCAAACATTCTTCTCAATGTGCATGACATCCAAGTTATGTCTAATAGGAAAATATATCCAATACTCGAGCTCAAAAAAAGGGTTTCTTCTTCAATCAACTTGTAACTTTGTCCTTTTGTACTTTTTTTCTTCTGTGTTGTCGATTTCTTTTGTACTTCTCCTTTTTTTCTCTTCTTTGAGGTCTTCTCTGATGTCTTCTTCTGGAACATCTTCTTTTTCTTTCCTAAGAAACCTTAATTCCCGCAATCTTTATTAATATTTGTTCTCCACTAAATGGTTCAGAATGAGATCGAATAAGATATGAGCTCTTTGTAACCCTTAAAGGCCTTTCTTTGGGATCGAAAAGAATGGTTACGCAACAAATATCTTGTGAGACCAGTATAAATGTTCTTGTTGTAATGTTTCAATCTATCTGGATAAGTATTTTCATTACATATTGGACAAGCAAAATATCCTTTCATACAACAACCGGACAAACTGCCATATACAAGAAAATCGTTAAATGTCCATAACAATACATTTCTCAATATAAAATATTAATGCTGATAGGCATCGTAAGTCTCAACTCCATCCTTCCACAACAATTGCATATCCTCGATCAATGGTGTTAAGTAAATATCTAGGTCATTTCCAGGTTGTTGGGACTTGATATCAACAATGTCAACATTGTGAACTTTTCCTTCATGCACAACCAGGATGCTAAATTATAAGTATTTAGCATTACAGGCCAACAAATGTACCTACAGCTGAGTGAAGTAAATGGATTTATCCCATCGGTTGAAAGAGATAGTTGAAGGTTTCTTGCTTCCACTGTAAACTTAGGCAATTTAATATCAATTATCTTCCATGTCAGTGAATCTGCGGGATGACACAATTGACCATTGTCTTCCCTTTCATCTGCCTGCAATGTCAAATGCTTTGATGTTTGTAACGATCGAAACCACCTTTTAAAGTGTAGAATGGGGGGAAAGTAACATAGTACTTTAGATGATGTGCCTTTGTTTTGCTCCTCATGTCTTTGTTCAATCATATCCATCTTTACCTTATACCTCGACGTTCCACACGTAAGACATAAGGTTGCATTTTCGTACTCTTTTTTGTAGAGTATCCAATCGTTAGGACATGTATGTATTCTCTTATATTCCATTCCAAAACTGAAAAACAATGTTTAGCCTCCCTAGTAGTTGCGGGCAACTCATTCTCTCCCGGTAGCATGTCGAAGAACAATATCAACACATCTGAAATATTTTTATTACTCCAACCACTCTTGGCCTTGATACTAATGAGCTTCACTATCACAGATAGCTTTGTATACCTTTTACAACCATTATACAATGGTTTCTTAGCATCATCAAGCAATGCATAAAGGTTCTCTTCATCATCTCCTACAACATCGTTCTCTTTTAAAGCATTGAACATCTCTAGTGTATATGCCACATCATTTAAAGTGTCCATATCATAGTCTTTATAAATAGGCGTACATGTATCCTCACTTGATGACATTTCATTAGGATCAACTTTCCCATGTCATGCCCATATAGTATATCTTGGATTGAGACCAATAATCATCAAATGAAATTTTACATCATTTAAACTCGGTTTATAGGGATTCTCGCACTCACTACATGGGCACCTAAACATACTCTATAAATTCTTTAACCCCTTTTATGTATTTTTCCGATAATAGGTGTTTTGTCATCCAAGATATATCCATCTGTATAACAAATTAAAACACTCAATAAATGAGTACCTTGAAAGCTCCATTTCAAGCTGGAGGCGGACTCTGCGTGATGAGAATCATGTAACATGTAGGTGTAGAAGAACGGTAAGAAGTCCAACAATGATATCAAACATGCATGATTGCTTTCTACTCAACAAAATAAAAACGAGAAGAGAGAAGAGAATATATATTAGCCTCTAATGTTTCATATAAGGTCATATCATCCAAAAATCTAGACTGTTTCATTTTAGACGCATATTGGACACAACTCGAACACTCCATAATACACTAGTATACACCAAAATAGGTGTTGTGTTTGTGTCAGCATGTCGTATCATATCGATGTCCGTGCAACACATGCATTCAAAGGTTTCAAGAATATTTTGCAAAATAGGAAACATAAAAAAAAACCTAACATACAATGATAGAAATTAAGGCTTTCACTAAAATCAATTAAATTAGAATTTGTCGAAAAGAAATCATAGCATAATTACGAAATAATTAGGGCAGAAATTAGGGGAAAATTTTATCGTCGGCACTTGAGGTTTTGTCGTTGGCAGATGTTCCCGACGATGGACGATCTGGAGGAAATGGCACGCGAGGGGGGAGACGGGGAGGAAATGACTGCAACGGCTCTGCTGTCGGCTCCGATCGTCGACGAGAAGACGACCCAAGCAATAGGGCAGTCGGCTCCTTTGGTTGCGTAGGTAGGAAAGGAGGAGGAGGAAAGAAGATGATGGATTGAAAAAGGAGAAGGGGAGAGAGGGACTTTTGATGGCATTGGCGCTAGAAAAAAAGAGAAGGAAAAAAAAAAAAATTCAAATAGTTTAAATTCTTGGAGGAATTAGAATTTCTAAAATTCAAATAGTTTAAATTACATGGAATTTTGAATTAATCATATGAAATTGAAATTAGTTTTAAATTTAAATTCAAAACTAACTATTCCCTCTAAGGGGTTGTTTGGTTCGTAGATTTGGAGCGAGGAAGTGGCTAAAACCCAGATTTTTGACCACTTCACGTGTTCGGTTGGAGAATTTACTTTGATTTGACATGAACATTAAATATTGTCTACCACGAAATCAGAGTTTTGACATCGGAGTTTTTTCCTTCGGAGTGGAACACAGAAGTGAGAAATCCTCATTTCCACTTCGCACATTGGTTAGAAGACCACTTCCTCTCTACTTAACAAAAAGAAGATTTATTATTCATGTCACTTTGACAAAAAGTACACTTTTCACTTACTTCAACAACTAACCAAACACCAAACTTTAGGATTTTCCAGTTTTAACCTCTACTTCTTCAAAGCACCAAAACAAAGAATTTTCCACTTCGCTCCACTTTGTCGCAATGCGTACGCAAAATGTCGATTTTCGGATTTTTCCATTTCGCTGCACTTCGCGGAACCAAATAACCCCTAAAGGAAGCCACCTAAAAATTTCCTAGACTTGTAAAAACTATTTGATGGACAAATAGGAAACCTAGATCTAGAGCAAGATTGGAATCAAATTCAAATTTAAATGAAATTTTAATCAAAATTTAAATCAAAATTTAAATACAATTAAAATTTAAATCAAATTTAACCTAGATCTCGAGCACCTCTGGCCAACCCGAGGCCCCATCGCCACCATACTTCGCCAGATTTAATCTATTCCATCGAAACAACGAGTTTGTGGTGATTCGAAACTGCTTGAGACGCTAAGTTTGGAGTCAGGTCTCTTCCTCGTAACTCCGATCCCCAGTCCGACTCTTCCAATCCAATATCTGTTAGTTCCTTATCTCTTAGTAAAATTTTGTTTCATTTGAAGATTGTTTGATCAATTAAATTATTTTTCAAAGTCACCTAGTTGAAACTGTAATTCTGAATGTTACAGTGAATTGAATTTTTAGCCGACTTTGAGCTATGACAAGTCTCTCTTTGATCCACTGATTCTCGATCTGTTTCTTTCAGTGTATAATTTGGTATCACTGTGAGCCCACAAAATTTCGTTCAATTCAAAGTTCATTTGATTGATCATTTCCGTGTTCAAAGTGGGTTAGCTAAATTAATTTGTGTCGACGATTTTGAGTAGCGAACTTTGTCGAGTTGGATCTCCTCCGTCTCAACTCCGATCGTCGATCCGTCTTCACTTCTTTGCTGTTGGTATATCCCTATAAGTCTCGGTCAATTTTGGTTCAATTCTAAGATAATTTAGAGCCCAAAGCTGGGTACACGAAACTGAAATTTTAGTGTCGATCCTCTCGGTACGACTAGTGATTTTGCGATTCCATTGTATCCTAAATCCGAGAATACCGGCAAGTTTATATCGTCTCTCTAGCCTAGTTTGATATAGTTTGCCTCATTTGGACTCATGTTAGTGGATCTCGATTTGCGTGTCAACGGGATCCGATAGTTTTGTAACACTAACATTTCTTGTCATATCTTAAGATTCGGGATGAGATCAGACTTTTGTATGTTACGGTGATATTGTATTTAAACTAATGAGAATACGTTAATTTTCGTTTCTCAAGTTGAGTTCATTTCTAACTTGTTTATTTTTTGGATCTTCCGGGACCGCAAACAACTCCAATTTCACCTCATGTGGTGATATTTCATAAATATCATATTATGGACTATTGGATGCTCTATTATCATCAGGGGTGAGCATTTCTCAGTTTTAAACCAAAAGGCAAAAATCGATCAGAACAGAAATAGTGATTCGGTTCGATTTTCTACAGTACTGTTGTTTTCGATTTTAGAATTTAATGTTTCGGTCTTTTTGGTTCGGGGTTCGAGTTTGGAATTTGGGACCCGAACCGAACCGAAAATTGAATTATAGATATTTGAAATTAATCTCTATGATTTTTTGTAAGTTCTCTTGTTTTATAATCTCTTCTAAACATATTTTGTAAATTTATGATTTGTCCCCTCATCCATCCCAGTTTTATCTTCAATTTGTTTTTTAGTTGAAAATAGTAGCTTTGTTTCAAAATCCTCAAGGGTGGTCATTTTTTTTCCTTTATTCCTTCCAATTTCAATCCAATTTTAGTTAAACCACCCACAATCATTTCTATAATATATTTTCATATTTTTTAGTTTTTACCTTTTTATTTGCTAAATTAGGTATAAAGATAATCATTTTCCAATGTACTTGGTTTTCTTTTGGTTGATTTTGGCAAAAGTCCAACCCATCAAGAAAAGTTCAACCCAGCCGAAATTATAATCAAACTAACCGAAATTTAATACGGCTCGATTTGTGTGAAAAGCCGCTTCGGTTCGGTTTGTGTGAAAAGTCAGTTCGGATTGATCTGAACCGACCAAATGCTCACCCCTAATTATCATTATTCTCATCATTTTGGGCTTGGGTGTATATTAAATTACGGATTTTGAGGATATAGGCCAAATTTGGGTATTTCATTCTTCCGCGTATGACATGTTAGTGCTCGACGCGTCATAGATTCACCAAACAAAGGATAGGCAAGTAAATTACACTTATTTCTCACCATCAATTATAAATGATATCTTACATGCTCCATTACATAGATCTTCTACATGATTGTGACACTATGACTTACACATGAGTAAGATTATATTTCTTGGATTTAGATTCGTCTAATATCATTCATGATCTACTAGTCTTTTTTCATATCATGACTTGTATACTCGAGAGAGAGTCAGACGGACGAATACTTTAGTAGGCATGTGGTTAACCGCTATTATACCGGACAAATCTTGAACGATAGTTATCATAAACTTTTTGACGAACCGTATATTGTCCAATCCTTAACGATAGCCGTCATACACAGACGCGCGTCGAATCACATACCCAGTCGTCTACATGTCGAAAGCAGTATTCTAATCACATGAGTTACACATTGTTACTTGTTACATTATATAAGTTTATGATCATATTACTTAGACCCGCCGTGATTCTTAGTCTATACTTGTACTGTTTCATTACTTGTCTTTACATTACTTTATCATCATAGTCTTTATATTGTCTTCTATAACTTTATAGTTGTAATTGTACTTTGCTCGAATCTTGATTGGATAACGTTGACATATTAGACGAGGATGACATGTACCCCACCTTCTACGGTCCTCAGGAGGACGTTGTAGTTGATATAGTTGCAGATGCTGAAGTAGGTGTGGATGAGATCCAGGGAGAGGCTTAGTACCATCTAGTAGCTTAGGTTTTCATTCAATATATCATTTGACCGGTTTGTTTCCGAGATACTCTTATGACATGTACTCATATTTGGATCTATGATGATTTAGACTCATTAGATACTTTCTGGATATACTCGATATATTAGCACGGGATATTCTTGCTTGTCATTATGTTCTAGTCATAGTTATATTATAGGACTTGAGTTAGTCTACTTGTGATTATGATATGAACTTTTAGATGGACTTATGATACTTTAGGTATAGACAGCGTACTACTGCGGACGTCGTTGTGTAGGATGGACAGTTAGATTATTGAGGAGCTGGACGTGACATAGTACTAGACTCGTGGATGGGTGATAGGCTCACGGTCGAAAGTTGATTCTTGATTAGACATTGTAGACTTAACTTGTGTAGTATTATTAGGTGTGGAGGACATTTAATGGACACCTAGACTTCTATTCACATGATTCTTTTCTTTAACCGTGAGTGCAGGAAGGACTACTATAGTTGCTACGAAGGATTACAGTTAACCGTGTGTCCACCAAGGACTCGATAGTTGTTGGTTCCTCTATTCAGAGTTCTCATGTGTACATACTTGTCCTCACTTGTATGTCATGCAACTGTTAGTCATAGTTGTACCCGTGTTACCAGTGATGTGTACAATAATTATTGTTTTATCTATGACATACTTTTATGTATCTTGTTACGTCCCTCCGAAGACCTGGTTCCTTTCCGGACAAAGTCGAATAGGTTTATTCGGAGGTTTACGGACCAGGACCAGACAAATGAGCAACTTCAAGTCTTTAACTGAGGACTTGCATATCTTACCCTCAGAGTACCCGTGAACTTGGGTAGGACTCTGCGATTAGGACTCATGTGTCATGACTTTGCTAGATGGAGCTTGAGTTCAGTTACTTCATTATTTTCTTTTTAGTCTAATAATAGTGAATTTGTCTCCTCCAGACTTATTTCATACTCTTCTTAGACTGTTGCTTCGTAGTTTTACTTCCAATATTATTTTATACTTATTGTCTAGTTTCTTTATTGTATCTGTATGGATGAGATCTAGATATCTGTATGTTTTATATCGTATTGACTTGTGGACTGGAGTTCATAACAGAGTACGCTTTGACGGGTTCTTTAGATTGAAATACCCTTCTAAGTACGTAGTTAGCCTAGTCACATGTAATGCCCCATCCCGGTCATGTTCAACCGGAGGAATCGAAACGCAACGCGTTTGAACTTAGTCATGCAACGGCTTCCTCGAAGTTCCGTTCGGCCGAGACAACTCCTCGCTCAGGTGGGTGGCTTCGGTGAACTTGTCTCAGCTTGGCCTTCACACTAATAATTGGATATTTTCAATTGCACTGAGTAGGTATGCTAATAAAAGAGACAAACCCACATAGCTAAAGGAAATAATCCCATATTGAGTCAAATGAGTATAGAATATGGAATGGTCGAGCTGCTACCTAGATATCATCCCACGATGGCTTTCAAATTGACACTCGGTCCTTCGTTCCGTGGCTTGGAAGAAGGAAAAGTTGGTTTATGTTACCACAAGTCTATGATCTTAGCATAGTCATAAGCGTAGCACGATATAAATGCTTGGTATAGCATGCACTGTCCTACCATCCAATGCTTGGTATAGCATAATTGTCCCACAAGCCTCAATGCACGTTTCCATGGTGCAAGGCTTGGCATAGCCTTTGCTCGTCCCACGGGTTAAGTTGTATCATACGGTTTATGGCACTCAAAGAACACGATTGTTCAAGTTGAGCACGTCGCGGTCCCACGGTTCCACGGCTTAGTATAGCCACACATTCCTACGGTCTCAAGGCTCGTCATATAGAATATGACTAGGACGACAGTGTCGCACGAAATATAGTTAGGTTGAGGCAAATTATACGGCTAATTTAAGTAAATATGTCTCACGGTTCCATGGTTTGTCATATAGAGTGTGCTACGGTCTATGGCATGGATGGAACACGTCTTGTTCAAGTCATGTAGAAGGCTATGCAGTAGCCATTTTCTGGGTTTCAAAGATGGGAAATTCACGCGACCGATAGTCACTGAGATGGTCCCTCGTTTGGGGGTCTCTAACGGAACACGGAAAGTATGGTAATTGAGAAGGTATGACTGTGCGAGAGAGTAAGTCGATTCTTGCATGGTCATTGGACAACTTGTGCACAATGTTTGGTTATTGCCGGAGCACCGGGATCGATTTGTACCTAGGGGAAACTTGCTTGCGAAACCTTCAGGAGGAGTGCGACTACCTAAGCTGAAGGGAGCACCGTATAGCGGGTATGTACAGAAAATTTAGTTCGAGTTCGCGCCTCGTTCAAGCATGTACCTTCTTATCCAAAGGGTTCGGGTATAGCTAGACTTGCTAGTGACCTTTCATATAGATGAGTTGGCATAATAGCGACAATCCACGTGCATGCCTTAGATTGAGTAAAGAAGTGTATGCACGGTGTCGGTTAAGTCGAAAGAAGTGTAAGCATGGCACGAATGAGTTAAACAAATGTGTGCACGGTTTGCAACACAAATAAGAAGCCTAAGATTTGGCTATAGCAGAGACATGTGCTTCGACACGAGATGTGGCATCGGGTGTTTGAGTCAATGCCACAAGTTTACGAGTATAGCTCGAGTCGGTTGTATGTTGAACGAAAAAGACCGTAAGATAAGTATAAATAAGTTACACTGTGTTGCGAGGCAGGACCTCGATGTTGTCACACAAATGTGTCTTATGGCATAGCCAAGCCACGATGTTTGCACGACTGGGTTTGAAGCACGGTCTTAAGTAAATTGATGGTACGATCACGTTGGTTGCAACATGAATAGTCCATGAGTCTAAGTAATATGAAATTGATCCTAATGCAAGATAAAGATTAGAAAGACAATCAAAAGAATAAGTCGTACTCACTAAAGTAAACGTGTTGGTTTTGTATGGGTGGACGAGGAGCTCACTCATCAATACGGTTGTGTACTGATATCCCACCAGTCTTCATGTGCAGGTTCAGGTACCATCACACTCGGGGCGGAGCTCGCTTGGACGCGCTGAGGCATGGAGTTCCTTGGCATTTCAAGACGTGTGGCCGCGTTGAAGTCTTCACCTATACGAGACATAATGTATGGACATCGCCTTCTGAAGCATCTGCATGCTACTGTCTTGAACTTTTACATTGAGAGATGAGAGAGAGCTGAGTGATTGTACTTAGAGGAATTGTGAGCCTGAGTGATTATAGTCTTGGCATTGCGCCTTTGTAATCTTATTTTCAATATCAATAAAGATGACATTGTTTCTATACATCTTATGTTATTCAACTTCTCTGCTCGGGACTTCTGTACGACGACCCCGTCGCTTAGCTGATGTAGTCGGCCGTTATGGAATCCGCCTTGCACGAGCGCAACCTAGGCTCGTGCGGTATCACGCCTTAGCAAGGACGATCGATTATGTCGAATCGGGACGCGACAATGGTATCAGAGCACGACTTTACGTCATTGGACTCTCAATTGAATTCTTTAACTCTGATGGCTTCGCACTAAATGTTGTTTCTGTAATCGATATTGTTGGTGCGCTCTCTTAATGTTCCGCAGGATGTTCCATACAATAAGTCTATATATTTTGAAAAATCTCACAAGGAAAAATTTGATTGAATAAGACGGTTTTACATAATGCATGGTTGGCTAAGTCGGACTGGACATATACACCAAGATTTGCGTCGATAATAACAAGTGTGCGGGATCAAAAATGTTTTCGGATATAGATGTGTCGGACTCGAATTAGAATTGTTGTGTAGTCAGCGATAGAGGTGTTATCGAACAACGATGTCGTCGATACGATATAGACGAAACGTGCTTGAAATTTAAGGAATGGTTCAAATGGAGATTCAAAGTGATCGATTGTGATTTGAATAATCGCTTCGAGGATTTATTGAGTAACTTCATCCCTGAGTGGTGTATAGAATAGCATTAGGGATGTTGATCGACTGAGGATCGGGGTGCCGATGGGTCTATCAACAAGTGACACGAGTAATGCAAAGCCTTAGAAACGGATATGGTGGAGTTAGTCGTGATTATAGATATCTCATGCAAGATTTGAGTTCGACGAACAAGAAGGCGACGCCTAGCGATTTAGGATTGCGTCGATTATGAAATGTTGATGGAAAGAGTAGATAGATTGAATCAAGAAAAAGTTAAGGTGTAACGAATGGATGACTCAGTCAAGGAATCGAATATGAATCATATACGAAAATTTAGCACGATTGAAAGTTAGCGTGCATGGAAATGATTCGAATATACGAGAATGACTCTAAGGATTTGGGATAAATGTTGCTCGATGACTTGAGTTAGCATAGAACGATGCGATTTGAGAAAATATATTATTCGATGACTTAAGATAGACAGATGATCGTACGTGATTTTAGGTTTGAACGAATTAATCATGTACTAGTTCGAGGGATAATGCGAATTTGATCTTGAATATGGAGGAGATTGTGGTATATCCAGTTCGGTTGATAGCATCATTTACACGACTCAGAGTTCGTTGCAAAAGAAGATTGTTAGGTTATGTATATCATCGATGGTATTAATGTGTATCAAAGATCAATGTGCGATAATTCGATGGTACTCTGATTCGAGGAATGATGATCGTGTTAAATGTTATTATTCAAGATGGATTCTATACTTTGGGATTTTGGGATAGAAATGAGTGTTTGAATGACTTAATAAGATAAACTTGATGTTTACATGAATGAATAATGCTCAGACTATGCGGAACGAAAATGTTGACGAATTTGATCATAAATGAAATGAGGATCGTTATTAGTCAGAAAAATTATAGTAGGCGATCTTGCGATTGTGCGATGAGATAGATGCTCGAGATTGATGATTAGTAGGATTATGATTTGAGGAATGTCAAAATGGACAAATTTATGATTGAAATTTTACGACTCAAAATTTGAATCAATATTGCGATTGTGATCGGTGGATTATGACTTATGATTTTGTAGTCGAAGTATATGAGTTGGAATTGGTAGGTCTATCGAACGAGTTGAGGATTATGATTTTTGAGATTATGTGATTAGTATTAATAAACTGTAGGGTATAATCGAGTATGATCGTGAGCAATATAGGAATGGCTTTGCTGAACGACTCGGACCCCGTGGAATGAACACTGCGAATACGAATTGGAGAAATCTATGCTCGAAGTTTAGAAATCGGAGTGATGCGAGCTTGGGTAGAAAATCTCGTACTATGAACCTTGGTTTGACCTTAGGATTGGGATCAGTGTTGATATTATTGTTTGGGAACGGTGATTCCAATGCTAACGTTGACTTTAACCTAGAGAGATGGCCTAGCGGTTAGGCAAGACGTCCCTGTTTCGAGAGGTAGCATCGGTACAATTGATTTTCGGATTGCTAAGGATGAATCAAATATGTGGAAATGGATTTTTCTATCACGAGGCTTAGCTGAAATGCATATATTTCGGGGATGCCTTAAATATGTGCACGATCCGACTCGAATGGTAATGGTGGATTCCTTATCACGAGGCTTGGTTGAAATGCATGTATTTTAGAGACGCCTTAAACAGTGTTATAAAAATTCCTCTAGGCGGCCGACTAGTCCCCGACTAGTCGCTAGTCGGCCGCCGTCGACTCGACTAGGGGCTAGTCCCCGACTAGTCACTTGTCGGCCATCGTCGACTCGATTAGGGGCTAGTCCATCCAAAAATTGGCTAAATTGGTACTAGTCTGGGCTGCCGTCGACTTCATCAAGGCAGTCGCCGTCGACTCTTTACTTTGTTGCTGCCTTTTTTCTATTTTTGAAAAAAGTGACTAGTCTACTCTTTTTTTATTTTTACTTTTTCTTTGTTATCTTTTTGCTACTGTTGTTGTGGCTCTTTTTTTAATTTTTGCTTGTTACTTTTTTTCTGCTTTTGCTTGCTACTGCGGCTGTAACTCTCCGTGCAAAATAGTAAGTTGTTAACATATTATTTAAAGATTTATCGAAATAGAAATTTGTGCAAAACAATGAATAAGAAAATGCACTGCAATAACTAAAAGTTCAACAATTAACATATTATTTTTAAAAATATTTTTATAACATATTACATATATATATTCATTAAAAATTCTAAACCGACTAGTCCTCGAATAGTCCGATTAATCCGTAGTCCCCACAAACCGACTAGCGACCGACTAGCAATTTTTACAACCTTGGCCTTAAATATGTGCACGATCCAACTAAGTGATACGTTGAATTCAAGTAAGACTAAAAAAACGGAACGGAACGGTATCGAGTATTTTGAAATCGTAGGTTTTAAAAAAAATATTAATGGTAGTGCGATCGTTGGATTTGAAATAAACTTGAATATTGATTGAGGCATCGATGCAAGTCAGGTTTCGGAGATTGGTTAAAGAGGAGTAGCACTAGGTTTCCACTAGGAGACGACGAATGAAAGACTTGATGAAACTTTGATTCAGAAATTGTTAGGGATGTCTACTGAATAGTTCGCCCTAGAACAAAGTTATCCGTATGTGCAACGAGTATAAGTTACCCCAAGTTTGAGATATAGTTGTTTGATGTGAAAAATAACTAAGGCATAAGCGTGGCTCGGATTGAAGAAACCCATAGGAGTGTGTGCAAGAACCATTGAATGTTGAATCAAGTAACAAGTCGATGAGTGTGTACTCAGTAAGTTTCGAGGACGAAACTTTTTTTGAGTGGTGTATAATGTAATGTCCCGTCCCGCTCAGTTCAACCGGAGGAATCGAAATGCAACGGCGTTTGGACTTAGCCATGCAACGGCTTGCTCGAAGTCCCGCTCGGCCGAGGCAACTCCTCGCTCAGGTGGGTGGCTTCGATGAACTTGCCTCAGCTTGGCCTTCACACTAATAATTGGATGTTTTCAATTGCACTGAGTAGGTATGCTAATAAAAGAGACGAACCCACATATATAAAGGGAATAATCCCATATTGAGTCAAATGAGTATGGAACATGGAATGGTCGAGTGGCTACCTAGATATCATCCCACGATGGCTTTCAAATTGACACTCAGTCCTTCGTCCCGTGGCTTGGGAGAAGAGAAAGTTGGTCTATGTTGCCACAAGTCTATGATCTTAGCATAGTCATAAGTATAGCACGATATAAATGCTTGGTATAACATACACTGTCCCACCGTCCAATGCTTGGTATAGCATAATTGTCCCACAAGTCTCAATGCATGTTTCCATGGTGCAAGGCTTGGTGTAATGCCTGTGTTCGTATTATGTATTTTGGGATACGTATACGTATTTTATTCTGTATTGCATGATTCCTTGTTTAGCTCTCGGCTTGGTTTAACTCTCGGTTTGGGTTGGCTTGGTTCGGCCGGCCCAATGCTTGGTTCATCATGGGCCAAGGGTGGAGCACCTTAGCCTATGCTTCTCCTTCATTTCCATCACAACCCCCCTCTTTATTATCCCCACCAACCTTCTCTCTCCTCCATAATTCTCATTTACTTCTCCTTCCCCCCACCATTACTCTTCTCCACCAACCAAGAACACCATAGGCAAGTGCAACTTGCTTCCACAAGAGAACTCCTTTTGATGGTTTCATTAGCTTCTCCTCATGATTCTAAACCACATTAGAACTTGTCATTTTCCATTTTGAGGCTTTAATTCTTGTAGATCTAGAAATTAGTTATTTTCGAATTTTGGTGGTTTTGATCTATCAAACTTCCTTGTTTTCAAGTTTTGATGGTTCCATGTTGTAGAGGATTTCATTCTACCCAATTTTGACCTTTGGAAAGTTGGATTTGGACTTATTTTGACCAAGTTGTGGATTTTTGAAGCTTGGATTTAAGTCATTGAGTTCTTGCTGATTTGGAGAAGACAGTGAGCAGTGCACGAGCTTTTTAGCTTGTGCCACTGAGTTACGCGCGCTCTTTAGCGCAGCGTAGTCCCTATACGCTGCCTTTTGGGAGCGTATGTCTTGCATACACTCGCTTGCTTGACAAGGAGTCGTATGGAGTCCATACGCTGCCTTTTGGGAGCGTATGTCTTGCATACACTCGCTTGCTTGACAAGGAGTCGTATGGAGTCCATACGCTGCCTTTTGGGAGCGTATGTCTTGCATACGCTCACTTGGGTGACAAGGAGTCGTATGGAGTCCATATGCTACCTTTTGGGAGCGTATGTCTTGCATACGCTCACTGAGCGTATGACTTGCACTGAGCGTATGACTTGCACTGAGCGTATGACTTTTGCACTGAGCGTATGGCCTTTGGCTGACTTGGTCTTAAGTCAGCGTGTCAGTTTGATTTTATTTTCCTTAAGCTTGGCTCTTCTATATCCCTGTCTATTGATATTTTATTAGATATTTTACGTCCATTTTATATCCTTACGCCTTTTGTCCTGAACTTGATAATCATGAATTTACTTGATATGTTTGGAATTGATAACTGAGCCTGACACGATAGTGACCCGTAGTGGTGCACTCCTGACATGATAACCTGACATGACCTGATAGTGGCCCGTCGTGGCGCACTTCTGACTAGTACGCTTGACCTGATAACCTGACATGTTATATCTTGATAAGCTGTTGCGATGGCTACTTGACATGACATGACCTGTATAATAACCTGGACACCGTGGGCGATTGTGCTTGTATAAATAATCCAGTCTTGTCTTGCATCATGTCTAGGAGGGGACTCCTGAGTACCACGGTCAGGAGTACCTATTGAAATGAACTAAGGACTAATAACTAGATTAATACATTACTCATGAAGAGATTTCCCAGCTACAGGCAATCCCGTTACCTGGGCACGCCTTGGGATCTGTAGCCTGCCGTCGAGTAGGACACATTTCCAGCACACTGTCATGTGTTGCACCCTTCAAGCTACCTAAGGGTACATTCGTTTCCTGGACGATGTACCCACCTGAATTCAACTCTAATCTTTTAACCCGGGGAACCTGGATGGTCTGCAGGGCTTGTGGCTGTGGAATAATCTCGTTGCATCTTGTTAGTAATTAGGCCTGTGATAACCCTAGTTAGTTAAAGTATCAAGCCGTAGTTCTTGCTTGGCCGTGAAGTGATTGGACAGAGTCTAACCAGTCTAGTCTTGCCCTGATCCTGTTCCAGATTATTAAATGACCTGAATGCTTGTATTTATTTTACCGATAAATGGTGAGAATTCCAAGTTCTGTTCAGACGAAGGGTTACAATCCCGGTCCTTGTTTGGTTTACGGGTTGTAACCTGGTTATCTGAATAGTTCTATGGTTATCTCGTCGTATATCATCCTGGTGTATTTTCTTTATTTTCAGTTCTTACTTTTATTTATATCTTGTGCTGATTGCTGGTTTTAGTTCTTAAGTGAAGCCTCTTTGTGGCACTTGCTTTTTCTGGGGTCTGACCCAGCTGGTTTTGTGTGGCCAGATTTCGGAGCAGCTCCAGAGGATCTACCGACCTTCCAGCCAGATGGTGGCCACTGGACGGAATCCTGGCAACGAGTGGGTTATTTTTGGCTCTCCCACTCTATTGTAAAAATATTCTTTTGAGGCGTTTAGCCGACGAGCACCTGTTTAGCTCGGTTGCACTTACTTACTGTCTGCCTACGGGCTGTAGCATGATTAACAGATCCTAGGGTTGATCATGTATGACTAAACTCTTGCTAGTCCTAACATTCTGTAACGACTAGCTTCATGATCAGCTGAATATGTAATATTTGGGACGCCTTATCATTGTATATTTAATGATCATACATCTTGTAACTTTTACTTACTTGCTCGTGATTGAGACACTAGGCTTGTTCATGACCTTAAGAGACTGTTGGCTTGTAGATAAATCCTCATGTATCTAGACAGCCGTGACCGTATAGCGAGATGGATTCCATTTCATATACGTAGCTGGCTATGTCTGCCCCCGCTCTCCAGTATTCTGGTTCTGGGGCGTGACACTTGGCATAGCATTTGCTCGTCCCACGGGTTAAGTTGTATCATACGTTTTATGGCACTCAAAGAACACGATTATTCAAGTTGAGCACGTGCGCGGTCCTACGGTTCCACGGCTTAGTATAGCCACACATTTCCACGGTCTCAAGGCTCGTCATATATAATATGACTAGGGCGACAGTGTCGCACGGAATATAGTTAGGTTGAGGCATGGTACACGGCTAATTTAAGTAAATATGTCTCACGATTCCACGGTTCGTCATATAGAGTGTGCTACGGTCTATGGCATGGATGGAACACGTCTTGTTCAAGTCAAGTAGGAAGGCTACGCAGTAGTCATTTTCTGGGTTTCAAAGATTGGAAATTCATGCGACCGGTAGTCGCTGAGGCGGTCCCTTGTTTAGGAGTCTCTAACGGAATACGAAAAGTATAGTAATTAAGAAGGTATAACTATGCGAGAGAATAAGTCTTGTATGGTCATTGGACAACTTGTGCACAAAGTTTGGTTCCTCAAACAATTGCCGCGACACCGAGATCGATTCGTACCTAGGCAGAACTTGTTTGCGGAACCTTCAGGGGGAGTGCGACTACCTAGGCTGAAGGGAGCACCGTATAGCGGGTATGTACGAAAAATGTAGTTCGAGTTCACGCCTCGTTCAAGCACGTACCGTCTTATCCAAAGGGTCCGGGTATAACTAGACTTGCTAGTGACCTTTCATATAGATGAGTCGGCATAATAGCGACGATCCGCGTGCATGCCTTAGATTGAGTAAAGAAGTGTATGCATTATGCACGGTGTCGGTTAAGTCGAAAAAAGTGTAAGCACGGCACGAATGAGTTAAACAAATGTGTGCATGGTTTGCAACACAAATAAGAAGCCTAAGATTTGGCTATAGCAGAGACATGTGCTTCGGCACGAGATGTGACGTCAGGTGTTTGAGTCAATGTCACAAGTTTACGAGTATGATTCGAGTCGGTTGTATGTTGAACGAAAAAGACCGTAAGATAAGTATGAATGGGTTATACTATATTGCGAGGCACGACCTCGATGTTGTCACACAAATGTGTCTTATAGCATGGCCACGATGTTTGCACGACTAAATTTGAAGCACGGTCTTAAGTAAATTGATGGTAGGATCACGTTGGTTGCAACATGAATAGGCCGGGAGTCTAGTAATATGAAATTGATCCTAAGACAAGATTAGAAAGACAATCAAAAGAACAAGTCGCACTCACTAAAGTAAACGTGTTGGTTTTGTATGGGTGGACGAGGAACTCACTCACCAGTACGGTTGTATACTGATACCCCACCAGTCTTCATGTGCAGATTCAGGTACTATCACACTCGGGGCGGAGTTCGCTTGGACGCTCTAAGGCATGGAGTTCCTTGACGTTTCGAGGCGTGTGGTCGCGTTGAAGTCTTCACCTATATGGGACATAATGTATGGACGTCGCCTTCTGAAGCATCCGCAAGTTGCAGTCTTGAACTTTTGTATTGAGAGATGAGATAGAGATGAGTGATTGTATTCAGAGAGATTATGAGCCTGAGTGATTGTAATCTTGGCCTTGCGCCTTTGTAATCTTATTTTCAATATCAATAAAGATGACTTTGTTTCTATACATCTTATGTTATTCAACTTCTCTGGTCGGGACTTCTGTGCGACAACCCGTCGCTTAGCTGACGTAATCGGCCGTTATGGAACCCGCCTTGCGCGAGCGCAATCTAGACTCACGCGGCATCACGCCTGAGCGAGGATGATCGATTTTGCGGAACCGGAGCATGACATCACATAGGGGCATTACAAGCTTGTCACCACCAAGAAAAAGAAGGGGAAAAAAGAAGCAAAAGGAGCCTCCAATAAGCAATCCCAAACCCAACCATAGGTACCTATTCATCTTAGTTAGATTCTTCATCAACATATCTGCAGATTTAATAGGAGAAGAGAGTTTTAAGTTTCCGCTCATTATAAATAAATGTGGTGACCTACTGTATAAGTTTCCATTCATAACTTCTATAGATAAATTTGGTGCCACTTACTTTTGTGGGTCAGTTTAGGAAATATAAAATTAAGATCACAACAGATATAAGAAAAGGATGACTGGTTGAATAGTTTTGATTTCTCAATAAGCCTGCTAACATTCCCTGAACTTGGAATACCAGCAAAATAGCTCAAAGACTGACACATCTAAAAGGTGATATGCGATGAATATTGAGAAAGAACAAAAGCGCAAAACAAACACAAGAACCAACCATCTCCAGTAAGATGACTACATCCAATGACCAAGTTTGTGGCAAACCAGAGTCGCTAAGAACATGAAAGAAGACATAAGAGAACTAGCAGGTCGGTCTCTAAGTAAATCTGGCTACAAAGTATGACTAAAAATCTTTCTTTGGTAACATCTCTGTCATACAAAATATGTCAAAGAAGAAACTAACATTTTGACGATCAATTGACCACTTAAATACCATGACAAAGTCATTGAGATGAATTTGCATACGGTTTGACACCTTAGTCCTTTGTTTGATCTCAAAAAGAGTAGTACTCTCATGGTCAAAGTACATCTAAATTTACTCCTGTCTTTCTTTCGTGGCCGTACTCGTACACTTTATTTATTGACCTTGCTCCTTCCACTGGGGGTGAGCATTATTCGATTTTGGACCGATAATCAAATCGGACTGAACCGAATAAGAGATTCGGTTCGGTTTTGAAAATATTACAATTCTTTATTTGGTTTCGGTTTCGGTCCAAAACCGAAAACCCAATAAGACTTGTGCAATTATGTAAATATCATCAATTTTATGCATATTTTATAATTAAAATGTATATTTTTTGAAAACAACAATTATATATATGTGTGTGTGTGTGTGTGTGTCACGACCCGATCCCAAGTAATTGGGTCGAACCGGATCATGCCCAGCCTGCACCGTTGTTGAGACGGCGGCAGTAAGCTGTTCCATGTTCCATTAGCAGGTAACCAAACAACAACAACTATATTTGTCACAACTCAAATTCGGAAAATGAAACTTTATTAAACTTGAAATGAAATACAACTGAAAAATGTACTGAAATAAATAACAGAGTTTGAAATAAACAACAATGCTGAAAAAGAAAAGCTATCTATCAGCCGGCTCATCGGCCTCAGTCCCAACGTTCTCCAATGGGCACTCTGGCAGCACTACCGGGTACAAAACAGGGTCGTAGTAGCTGTTGTATAACAGCTCAGCATCCTCAAAGATCCCTAAAAATGTATCTCCAGTCAGGAGGGAGCAAAGTACAATTCATGCTAATTTAAAACAGTTAAAATGAATAATAGAATCATGCACTTTTAAACAGTTTAGAAATGACCAGTTTTCAGCAGTAAAACAGTGTGATTTGAATATGCAATAAATATGACCGGCTTGGGATGTACAGTTGTATCCTATTGATACGATTCGGCTTATCCCCGTGTGTATGAGGGTAAGCTAAACTGGCCTAAGTTATTGTTTTGGATGTGGTCATAATCATTACACTACTCCCCCAGTCCCCAATCAGTACAGTAGTCACAATCAGTACTCTCATAGAGAGTTTCGTGTTTGCATCGTGGTTTAAACTTGCAGTAAAGCGATTATTAAAATAACTATAAAACTAACACAAACTATACTTGCCTCAAAATGGATTTGACTAGAGAGGATGAAGACTTCGAGACGGGAATTCAGAATCGTCCTCGAATTCCTACATTCGAAAAATTGACTCAGATTCCAGGGTTACCAATCTAGCTACGCTAGTTGAAATCTCTATTTGTGTCCTAATCCATTTTAGTTCTTATTTAACAAAACACGAAAACACGATTATTTGTGCGTTTGATTTTAATACGAGGGAAAAGATCGTTTTATACTTTGTATTTGAAAAACTCGTCGATACCAGATTAATTGATTAAAACTTTATATTTTCATAATTATAAATATAAAACTAATTTCTTATTTAGTGAGAAATACATGATCGTTAATTAATATAAAAACTTGTAGATTTTAGGTGAAAAAACCTTTGTTAATTTTATACGAAAATACTTTTTACCCGATTTATTCGAACGCTACAAAAACCCGCAAAATCAGCAACAACCAAAACCTATGCTACCAAAATACAGTTACAGAACCAACAACCAGCTGGGCTTATGCCCATTACAATTTATTTATATAAATTGAAATAAGACAAAAACTGCTGTTAGTCCCAAACTTTAAATAAATTAAATATGAATAAAATTAAATGATAAAAATAAAGATAAAATAATTATTTATCGAGTCTCAGATATGGTCTAATCTTCAACTAGGCTAATGTCTCAACGTCCGGGCAAAGTCGGTTTCGTTTGCACTTAGCCGGGGCCCATTGACCGATACGGTCGTCGCCCAAAATCCAAATATTAAATATAATATTCCAAAATCCATTTTGAAACCATTTTTAAAATATAATTGAATTTACGGAAAAATCCGGCAGCATTTCCTCTATTTTTGGTCAACCAAAAAACTGGAAAATATGCCAATAATCTTTCCTGCAAATCCCAAACCAGGGAATCCCAAAATATATATATATAAAATAAACACAACCAATCCACAGATTAATTCGGAATGACCCGAAATAATTTCGGAAGTCCGAATCCAACCATAAACGTCACAGAACGCTACCGAAAATATCCGGAAGCCAAAATATACCAAAATCCAATTTCTGAAAAGTTCCGGAAAATCCAAAACAACCAACAGAACCTTTCCGAAGGTTCCGAAAAATACGACGTCGCTAAAACCGAATTCCCAAGAGGAAATCGGGGACCATTTTCATCATAGACTGTATGAAAAATGGGACGGGACAGGGGTTATACCTCGGGTTGCTCGGCTAGAGCTCTCAGATGATTAAAAGAAGAGAAATAGAGATCCGAACAGCAACTAAAACTCGGAACAGCGCTGGACTACGTTGTCCAAAACAGCGGGCACTCGCGGAGACCCGGACAACAGAGAGAACGACGGAAAACAGCAGTTCAGAACTGCGGTGTCGCCGAGAGACTAGGGTTCGGACGCAGGGTCGCTGCGCCAGGGAGGGGCGCACAGGGGGTCAGGATGGAGCTGCGTCGGGCGCGCTGGAGAGGGACTCGGCGGGCTTGGCCACGCGAAGTGGGGCCGACGGCGAGGGGTGCGGGGGTCGCGCGCCAGGGAATGGGCCGGCGGGGGCGCGGCTCGCAGGCTGCCGGCGATGGGCGGACGCCGGAGGGTCGGGCGGGGCTCGGCCGCGCGGTGGCCGAAGGGGAGTCGGGCGCGCTGGAGTGCTCGGATTCGCGGGCGAGGGGGCTTCGGGAAGGAGGGGAGTGGGGTTTGGGTTCTGGAGAAAGTGAGTTTGAGGGGGAAATGAGTAAGGAGTGGGGAAAGGGTTTGGAGGAGATGGGATTATTAGGGGGTTTGGTGGTGTGCTGCTCTCTTGCAGTGAGTTGAGGGAGAGGTGGGATTAAGTAGAGGAATTAGTGTTAACGTTGTGGGGAGGGGAGTGAACGTGGGGTGTAGAGGAGTTAGAGGGAGAGAAATAATAGGGGGTTTGAACGAGCAACGCTGGTCCAAATTTGGACCAGCTCAAAAGTATATATATATATTTTTTTTTAATAACCAAAGTCCAATCAGATTTAATAGGAAAAAAGAAGGGTTCAGGTCTGGATTCGGGCTCGGGTCTGGGCTCGGGTCTGGGTCAGCACCCAAAATCCATGTTAATAATTTTCGAAATAATTTTAACACTCAAAAATAATAATAATAATTATAATAAATATAATAATAACATAGAATACTAATATTAATTTATTTCACAAAAATTGGGTTTCACAGTGTGTGTGTGTGTGTGTGTGTTTTTTTTTTAAGTTCAACTTTGATAATTTAACAACTAGTCAATTTTTGACCAACTTTGAAATACAATAAGAGTATGTATAAAAATTATATTTTCAATATAATTTAACCATAATGCTAACATTGGGCACGACCCATTAAACAATAAAAATAGTCCAACCGAACAAACCAAATAAACCTAATCAATTAATAGTTTGGTGCGATTTCAGTTATGGCTAATTTCGGTTCGATTTCGGTTTTGGATTTTTGGAAGTTCGGTTTATTCGTTTACTATTTCGGTTCGGTTGAAATCGAACAAACCGAACACTCACCCCTACCTTCCACCACTTGATTCCTCAAATATGTCTACCATAATATGCTCATAAGTTCCCATTATTGAGTCATTATCTCATTAGCCATGACTTCTTCTCCGGCTTATGATATAACATTGCACCTTAGAATCCGTTCCAAGGAAATAGACGTCCAAGATGGAGGTAGAGAAGGGATGGTAGCTAACTCTAGAGAAGGGATGGTAGCTAACTCTAATTTTGTGAGGAGATAATATATGAAGAATAACCAATATATCTCGAGTTTCTTCATATTTATAGTCAATACAATGATAGTACGTGTAGAAAGAGTCCAACAAGTCAAGATTCTAGACTCAAAATGGAAAGACTCTTGACACAATCTAGAAATATAGACCAAATCTTAATTTGTTAATGCTAAATAGACATAAATGTACTATTCTTCTATGATATGCATCTTCGTATATCCACCATGGAAATTCTTCCCACAAACCATCCCCTTTATGCAACTAATTGTCCCTAAATTACTACTTACTGATCTAACATTACCACATTGCTTAGTCAAAATCAAACTTTTGCCATAAAACATGCAAAAATATGCCCTAAACTACCAATTACTGATGCAAGTTACCATTACTTATTCCAAATACAACTGGAACAAGAGGAACAATAATTAACAAATCATCGCATATAGGAAGCAAGGACGCTTTGAATAACGTCGTTGCATCACCTTGTCCGTGTTGTGTCTGACACACATCGACACAGCAGGGACATTAGGGCACACCAATATAGGTGTCATGTTCGTGTCCTCATGTCCGTGTGGTATTGGATCCATGTCCATGAAACATAAAAAGATTGTTCGATGAACTGAGAACAAGAGAACCTCACCTATTTCTCGACTGTCATGTCGTGTCCGTTCACCGTTTCAAGAAAATTTTCTAATTCAGAAGAAAGAAAGAATAGTTTATTACCAAATCGTGAATTTTAATTCTAACAGGGATGGCTATGCCGCCGCCATGGAAGAAGAGCAGAAAGCTTGGAGCTTTTTCATAGAGTTTGTGTTTTTGTTCGTTTCAAAAGAAAGAGGGAAAGAGTACATGCCCATTGATATAAATGCATGAATCGAGTCTAATATGCATAGCTACAAGACAATATATAGCATTTCATCAAGATATCACAATCGGATATATTTATACTAATTGATATTAATTGATTTGAACCCACATAGCAAATTAGCAAAGTTTGGTTAAATTGATGATTAATTAATGTCACGCGTATACTTACCATAAAATATCCGAATTTGTAACTATAAGTCATTAGTGCATTAAATTCAAAAGCACATGTCGGAAGTCAGAAACACGAGAAAAATAGAAAACTCATAGGAATTTTGTCATCTACGTGATGAGCAACTAAATTCCAAATTGAAAATGTTCGTGTTAGCGTAGCCATCTCCTTAGAACGTAAGCTCACGATTTGGTAACAAACTCTTCTTTCTTCCTAAATTGAACTTTTTCTTGGAACCTTGAACGAACACGACACGAAAATGACTCAATCTTCTTAAATTTGGAATTTGTTAATCAACCATATTCGACAAAAAAATACATGAGTTTTCTATTTTTCTCGCATTTCAGACGTGTGGGTTTGAATTTAATGCACTCCTAAATTATAGTTACAAATTCAAAATTTTTATGGTAGGTATACGTGCGACATATCAATTAATCATCAATTTAACCGAACTTTGTTAATTTTGCCATATCTGTTATGTTGGTTCAAATCAATAAAAATCAACTAGTCTAAGTTTAATCCGACTTACTATATGTCGAAGAAATGTAATATAGTCTTGTAAACAGTCAATAGGCAGCAACTTTTGCTATGAATATTAAATATGTTGGTTCAAATCAATAAAAATCATGCACTCCTAAATTATAGTTACAAATTCAAATTTTTTATGGTAGGTATACGTGCGACATATCAATTAATCATCAATTTAACCTAACTTTGTTAATTTTGCCATATCTGTTATGTTGGTTCAAATCAATAAAAATCAACTAGTCTAAGTTTAATCCGACTTATTATATGTCGAAGAAATGTAATATAGTCTTGTAAACAGTCAATAGGCAGCAACTTTTGCTATGCACATTAAATATGTTGGTTCAAATCAATAAAATCAACACGTGTTGTCGTGTTCCCAATGCAAATTGTGTGATGTAAAACTTCGAAAGGTGCATGGAAGACGTATCTACCTGAGAAACTTGCAAGAATTCTTTTTAGCGATCTTCGATGGAAGAATTTGGGACTCCTTGAGCCATACTTTTCCTTCGGTCTTAATTTTATCCTCAAGGGGCATTTGGTACGAGAAAATTTTCTATTCCCGAACAAATTTAGGGTGGAAAACGAATTCCCATGTAATTTATTCTCCGTAATTGTGAATGTCCACGTAAATAATTTGCTAACAAAACATGGGAATCCTAACTCTTAAGAATATGTGGGTATATTTTATTTCCCATGGAGACAAAATGAAGGACGTCAAATGTTTTTACCTTTTTTCGTTTCTTTCAACATTTTTTGTTTTTAAAAAAAATCTTTTTTCTATACTCTTCATAAAGTATTATTTTTCTTTTTCTCATTTTTATTTTCATTTTTCCTATTTTTCTCCAATTGTTTTTAAGATTTATTTTTCATTTTCATTTTCTCGTTTCTTTTGATTTTTTTTCCTTTTAAATTCTTTTATTTTCATTTTTCTCTTTTCTATCATTTTTTAAAAGTTATTTTTTCCTCTTTTTCTCTTTTTTCTAATCTTTTTTCATTTGTTTTTAAGATTTTTTTGGTTTTTTCATTTTTTATATTTTTTCGTTCTGTTAAATTATGTTTTGTTTTTTAAGTTTATTTTTGATTTTTTCTATACTTATTTAAAGTTTTTTCTTTATATTTTTTGTCTTTTTCTTTCGTTTTATTTTTTTGGTCTTCATAAAACTATTTTGTTCTTCCTCTCTAAACAAACTCATTGTTTTGGTTTTTTCATTTTTTCCTTCTTTTTTTGTTTTAATTTTTTTTTTGTTTTTCTATTCTTTTTTTAAAGTTTTTTTTTTCTTTTTTGCTCTTTCTTGTTTGTTCGTTTAGTTTTTTTTTTTTTTTTTTTTTTCATTTTTTCCCTTCTTTTCATTTTTAAAAAAAAGAACATTTTCTTGGGTTCGGTCCATTTTACGTCAAAGTGAGTTTGGGTTAAGTTCATTACGGATCGGATCGTAAAAATTAGTTTATAAGTAAAAAAATTTATGTATGTCACTAGGATTTGAACCATGTTCTCTTGGATACGAACATATCGGCTTAACCAATTACACTATAAAAGTCACAAACAAAGAGTAACAACTATTAAATATATTTAATAATTTTTAATCAAAATTTTTATATTTTTATATCAACTATATGTTCCCAGAATGTGTGTGTGTGTGTGTGTGTATATATATATATATATATATATATATATATATATATATATATATATATATATATATATATAAATGGAAATAAAAATTTTCAAGGAACTTAATTTCAGCAAAATTTGATTCCCATAAATATAGAATTTCCAACTACATAGCATTTGTCCGAGCTCTCTGGCCTAGTGGTATTAGAGCGGACATCCGGAGGGGCTGGCAAGGTTCGAGCCCCCCCATTGTGTGTGTGCGTGTGATTTCAAAAAAAAAAAAAAAAAACTACATAGCATTCCACATACCAACCACATCCTCAAAATAAAATATGATGAAATTTTTCTTTGGCAACTTCTATTTCATACAAAATAAAATATGTCAAAGTAAGAACTAATATCTTGAATAGCATAATAAAGTCATTGAGATGAGCATGGATGAGGTTTGGCACCTTAGTCATGTATTTGATCTCAAAACCGAGAGTACTTTCATTTCATGAACAAGGTAACCAAACTTGCATCTAAATTACTCCTTTCTTACGTGGACTTACTCTTTGGTTATTGACCTTGCTCCTTCCACCTATTGATTGCTCAAACATGTCCACAGTAACATGCTCATAAGTTTCCATCGTTGAGTCATTATCTCATTAGCCATGTGTTCTTCACCGGCTTATGCTATAACATTGTTGCCTAGAATCTGTTGCCGATGGCATTCATTCAATTATGTGTGTTGAGGTTCACAAGGAAATATATATGGGAGATGGAAGAAGAGAATCAAATTTCGTGGGGAGATAAAAAAATAACCAACATATCTCCATTACTTGATAGTTTCTTCTTATTTATAATCAATATAATGGAAAGGTATGGAGCTCAACACACATAAATCAAGATTCTAGACTCAATATGGAAAGGTAAACTCTTGACTTACCTAGAAAAAGGAATGGAGCTACACCATGGCCGGAGGGAGGGGGCTATCAGCTGTTATGACCCTTCTCTCTTACACTGTTTATTAGCTATTCTTACAGTCATAGCTATACTTGGTGCACACTCATATCAGGGCTATTAACTCTGTTTAGGAAATAAAGGAAATTCCTAGTAGTACAGTCAGCACAATACTATTTCATTCCCTTTACACTCAGCATGGCCACGTCAGCATAACAGTATGTAGAATGGTATCAGTATCGCTGATACGCAGTATACTCAGTGCACATAAAGAGTGAAGGGAGTACTGGAATGGAGTGGAGGTTGAGAATTCTGTTATGTTTGTTTTCCCTTTTGAATGTATTCCTTTCTTCCACCTCTACTCCTTCTTCCCCTAGACGGTGTGTTTTTTGAATTTTTTTGATTTTTTTTGATTTTATTTTATTTTATTTTATTTTTTTTATTCTTAGTTAGTTAGTTGTATTTTGGATATTTGTTTGGGTTTTAAAATAGTATTTGGATTTTAGAACATTGAAATTTCAAATTTCAAAATTTCAAAAAAATCAAAAAAAAAATTCTAGGCGGGCTAGGCGCTAGGGCGGACCTCCGCCGCACCGAGTCCGTCTAGCGATTTTTAGAACACTGTGTCTAATTTCCACAGAGCTTCATCTCTACCAGGAATTATGGGAAGAGCACCTCCCATCACCCCTGCGCCCCCCCCCCCCCCCCCCCCCCCCCCCCCCCCCCCCCACCGTTTGGAAAGTTCGAAAATTTTCGGTATAAATCTTCAAATTTCTCTAATATGTAGTGTATCTGCTCCTCTAAGTACCAGAATATGTGCTTTTTGTTCTTGGTCCCCTCATCACGCAATCTTGGTTTCGTCCGTCTATAAACACAAATCTTTGTCTAAATTTTAAAGAGACCTTTATTAATCCTAAATAGACAAAAAAAAATGTACTATATTCTCCTAGATATGCATCATCTCATCATCATCGTGTATTCGCACAGCTAATTTTCCCTAAATTAAAACTCACCTATCTAGCATTACCGCAATGCTTATTCAACATCTAACTTTTGCCATAAAAAATGCAAAATTATGCCCTATCCAAAACAGAGAGACTCCGAGAGGGTCTTAACGGACCCTAAACTAGTACTTAATGATGTCAAGTTACCATTTCAAAATCCAATTGGAACTAAGAAAATTAACAAGGACGCTCCGAATATCCTCGCCGTGTCAGTGTCGTGTCAGACACACACCAACACAGACAGCCCAAAACGCAGTAGGGCACACCAATACAGGCGTCGTGTCCGCGTCCTGGTGTCCGTATCGTGTCGCATCCGTGTTCGTGAAGCATGGCAACAGATAGTTCGATGATCCGAGAGCGAGAGATCTCACCTCTTTCACATTCTGCGAAGCTAGGGTTTCTTCTTCTTGACTTCCTTGGGATCGGCCATGGCGATGGAGATGAAGAAGTTTGGGGTTTGTTTACGAGGGTTTTTGTGGCTTGGAATATTCACCTAAAAAAAATTTGTAGGGTTTGCGTGTGTAAATAAGGTAAATGATAAAGGCACTATATAAATTGTTTTCAAAAATATTGTCCTAAAAAAATAGAATAGCCAAAATATAGACAGTCTTGTACATGTCCATGACTATCAAAAATTTGTTCTGAAAAAATAGAATAGCCAAAATTTAGTCGTATTCAGGACTGTCAAAATTTTGGTGATCCATATAAATTCAGGACTAACAAAAAATTTACGGTCCTAAAACAGTCATAACGGCAAAAAACAATATTTATAAAGGCACTACAAAAGTTACTCGGGTCTGGTCCAACTTTTATTTACAAATTTGTCACTAAATTTTTTTTACTAAGGGCCAACTTCTATTGAGGAAAAAAAAAAGCAGGTTAAGTGGAGTTAATTGAAGGGAAGTTAAGTGAGGGAGAGTAGAGTTAATACATATAACCTTGTTTGGATTGTAGGAAGAGTTAAGTGGGGTGTGTTTAATAACTCTTGCTGAGGTTTTGAGTGACAGGATAATTAATAGAAAATATAATAGTTACCAAAATACTCTTATTACATATGTCATAAAATTAAATTTGATTAGAATTTATTTAGAAATTGTCAAAATATCTTCACGAATGAGAAAGCTATGGAGCAGCATGTTGAAAGAATAAAAATGAAAAAAAAGAAGTAATGATATTTTATAAGACAAATATTATAATTTTTTAAACAAAACCTCTCGATCCCCCTTATTAACCCTCCGATTTGGGGTGGGGGGGTTAAAGAAAGACAAAAGGAGCTTAAGGGTCTGCTTGGATTGAGGGGAAAAAAATAAGCAGAGTTAAGTGGGGTTAAATGAGGGAGAATTAAGCGAGGGGGAGTAGAGTCAATACATAGAACCTTATTTGGATTGGAGGGAGAGTTAAGTGGGGGTGTTTAATAACTCTTGCTTGGATTGGAGGTTTTGAGTGAGAGGGTGATTAATAAAAATATGATAGTTACCAAAATAACCTTATTACATATGTCATAAAATTAAATTTGATTGAAATTTTAATTAGAACTTGTCAAAATATCTTTACAAATTAGGAAGCTACGGATTAACATGTTGAGGAAAAAAATGGAGGAAAAAATCATGATATTTTATAAAATAAATAAGGGGTGTTTATGACTTTTTAAACAAAACCCCTCAATCACCCTCGTTAACCCTCCGATTTGGGGGTTAAAAATGAACAAAAGAGGGTAAAATAAACCCTCACTTAACCCTCTATAACTCTCCCTCATAAACCTCCACCCTCAAACCAAGCATGATTTTATTTTTCCATCACTTAACTTTCCCTCACTTAACTCTCTTAACCCTCAATCCAAGCAGACTCTAAATAAACCCCCACTTAACCTTTTATAACCCCCTCCTAAACTCCTACCATCAACCAAGCATGGTTTTTATTTTCCATCATTTAACTCTCTTAACCCTCAATCCAAGCAGACTTTAAGGGTTGCCTATTATTTTCTTTAGGACTGCCAGATTTTTTGATAGTCCTACCAATATATTGGATTGCCAAAAATTTTGACAGTACTAAAGAAAATATGTTGTTCATTTAGGACTGTCAATAATTTTGACAGTACATTATGTATTTTGGACTGCCAAAATTTATGACAGTCCTAAATGAACAGTACTCCATCCAATAGATAGGACTGTAAAAAAATTTGACAGTATGTTATTTTTAGGACTGTCAAATTTTTTGAAAGTCCTTCCAATAGGTAGGAGTGTCAAAAATTTTGACAATCCTGAAGATAACAAACGGATAAGGAGGTCTCCGAGGGGCGCGGTCCAGCAGCGCTGGGGCTACGGTGGTGCGCGGATGCTCCGTCGTCGCTAGCTCGCACGTGTTGTCACGGGGACGACTATGAGGCCTTCGACTGGGGCGGTGAAGGGATTCGACAAAGGAAGAAGGAAAAGATCTGGGCATCGGGGGCTTCAAGTACGGCCAAGGCCGATCGGACGGTGTAGGTACGGAGGAGCGGCGGGGTCCGATACGGGGAGTACGCTAATGGATCCATTTTCCATGCTCAGTTCCGACTCCATTGCTCGAGGGATTTTGAGGAGAGAGAAAAAATGAATGTTAGAATGTTTAGATTTGGAAGTGAGTGGGAGGGAGGTGGACAGCACCTATTAAGTAATATATTGTCACAAGTAAAAGTTCCACAATACTGAACTAGCCTCGATTAACTTTTGTAGTGCCCCGGTAAATAGTTAAAAAAATTGACAGTCCTGCATATGTCCAGAACTATCAAACTATGACTTGCTCTTATCAATTTTTATAGTGCCCTTATTTTTTGTCATAAATAAAGAAAATACATGACTTGTAATGATGAGATGGGCTTATAAATAACAAGATTTTAGTATATTTAGATCCACTTCTTATTCGACTTGAATTTTTTGGTTTACGTGTAGGGTGCGATATTTTTTTGAGAATCTAGACTTGATCCGAAAAAATGTTCACAAAAAAAATTCTGATATGGGTCTAATTTTTTTTTTAGTAGCAACCTTGGACTTTTTATTCAACTAGTAGAAGGAGTGTTTACAGAGAGGACTTTATCCTCTTCAATAACTTGAGTTAAAAACTCAGGAACAATGTTATAAGTAAAAGAACATGAGTTTCTAAGCGCATGCTGTGCTAGGCAATGCGCCACCAAGTTCCCTTCCCTCCTGACGAACTGGAGTCCCAACAGGGAACTTGGTTGCATGGAATCTTTTATGGATCGAACCCAATCACTCATTTGCCATGGAGATAGATTCATCTCCCCCTTGAAAATTCTTGTAGTTGTTAATGAGTCACCTTCTAAGATCACCCCTTGTTGACTAAACATGTTTCCCAACAATGAGCCCACACGAATAGCCTAGATTTTTGCCTGTAAACTGATGTCTGAAGAGTATAGCGCCTGGCCGTGCCAAGTCATGGCACCCGCAAAATTGCCATTGGAGTCTCTGGCGATGGCTGCTGTAACTATGGAGAATTGCGATGTGGCACCATCAATATTGATTTTAATGAGGTCTTTTGCTGGCGGACGCCATTTGCTGAGAGAGTGTCACCCCCATTTCCTGTATTTCGTATTTGTACTCGTGATTTGATTTCGACACGTATTTTATTTTCTCGACTTGTGGATTCGGGTTCTCGTAAATGGGTTTTGGACCATGGCTTGGTTTTATTTTGTGGAGTTGGTTTGGTTTGGTTTGGTTCATCATGAGTGGAACACCTTAGCCTATTCTCCACCTCCATTCCATCATAACCACCCTCATTAAAACCCACCAACTTCTTCTCTCTCCTCCATAACTCCATTAATTTCTTTCAACTTCTTCTTCTTCCTTCTTCCACACAACTCCCCAACCCAAAGGCAAGTGCACCTTGCTATCAAATAAGCACCACTTTTTATTTGTTCATTAGCTAGATTAGGCCATGGTGATCAATATTAGAACTTGACATTTTGTGATTTGGAGTCTCCATTATTCTAGATCTAGGTTTTGACTATTTTTGGATTTACATGGTTTTGATCTATTTTGGTTGGATTTTTGTGGGTTTTGATGCTTCCATGTGGAAGAGAATTTAATTTTACTCAAGTTAGACCTTTGAAAATCTAGATTTGGTTTTGATTTTACCAAGATATGAAGTTTTGAACCTTAGAGTTCTTGGAGTCTTCTTCTCGGCCTGGAGAAGAAGACAGCAGCCTGCGCTCTTTAGCGCAGGGCTGGATTGCGCATTCTCCCTCGGCCAGCGCTCCTTAGCGCAGTGCCGACCGCGCAGCTTGCCCCTTGGCGAACTGCGCTCAACCCGAGTGCGCATGGATTCATGCGCAGTCTGCTCATGCACAGTCTGCCCATGCGCAATCTGACCCTGCGCCATCCACTCAAGCGTAATATGACCCTGCGCTATCCACTCATGCGCAATCTGACCCCTCCGCCAACCAGTTCAGCGCAAGCCGACTCCTGCGCAGCTCACTCCTGCACAGTTGGCCCCTGGCGCACTTGACTCCTGCGCAACTCGACCCCAGGGACCCTTGCGCAATCTGTCCAATCATGGAGATTTGGTTTATTTTTTCTTAATCTTGGCTCTTCTATAGCCCTGTATATTGGTATTTTATTAGATATTTTACGCCCATTTTATATCCTTACGCCTTTTGTCATGAACTTGATTTACTTAATATGTTTGGAATGACTATTGTACATGGTATGGCATGACAAGGGGCTAGCATAACATGACAGTGACCCGTAGTGGTGCACTCCTGACATGACCAACCTGACTTGATAGTGGCCCGTGGCGGCGCACTCTTGACATGTACTTGACTTGACCTGTACTTGACCTGACTTGACTTGACTTGTAACTTGTAACTTGACTCGTATAATCAACTTGACACCATGGGTGCTCCTGCTTGCTTGCTTGTACAAATCTACTTGTCTTGTCTTGCATCATGTCTAGGACGTGACTTCATGGGTTCCACGGCCAGGGACTCGCGCTAAATTGGATTAGGCTAATTATTAGATCAAACTAGAACATGGAGAATTTCCAGTCACAGGTAATTTCGTTATCTGGGCGCTTTAATGGACTTGTAGCTTGCCGACGAGTAGAGCACATTTCCAGCACACTGTCATGTGTTGCACCCTCTAAGTCACCTAAGGGTATATTTGTCTCCCGGGCAATGTACCCACCTATAACTCTCAACCCGCGGAAGGATAACTGGATGGTCTACAGGGCTTGGGACTGGAAATTCTCACTTGCATCTTGTTAGTAATTAGGCTTGTGATAACCCTAGTTAGTTAAAGTAGTAAGCCGTAGTACTTGTTTGGCCGATTGTGAATGAATGGTGTCCAGCTCTGTCTAAGTCTTGTCTAGCCCCTGTACCTGGAACTCTTGATCATGATTGTTTTACTTATCTCTAACGATAAATAGGTAGAGACAGTGAGCTATTCAGGCGAAGGGGTACAATCTCGGTCCTTGTTTGGTTTAAGGATTGTAACCTGGCTCCCGGAATGGTTCCACGTCCCTAGTCGTTTATCGCCCTGTGTACTTTACTACTTGTACTTTCTTTTATTCTTTATGTTCTGATATGCTAGCTTTTGTTCTTATTGTGGCCTCCTTGTAGCACTTGCTCTTTCTGGGGTTTGACCCAGCTGGTTTTGTGTGGCCAGATTTCGGAGCAGTTCCTGAGGATCTACCAAGCTTCCAGCCCAATGGTGAACACTAGACGGAACCCGGGCTACGAGTGGGTTTTCCCTTTTTGTTTCACCCACTTATATGTAAATTTATTCTTTTGAGGCGTTTAGCCGACGAGCACCTGTTAGCTCGATGCACATTTATTTACTGTCTGCCTACGGGCTGTAAACATGATTAACAAATCCTAGGGTTGATCATGTATGACCGAACTCTTGCTAGTCCTATCATTTTGTACGACTAGCTTCATGATCATCCGATATGTAATATTTGGGACGTCTTATATATATATATTTGATGCTCTAACATCTTGTAACTCTGTTAATTGCTGGAGATTGAGACAATAGGCTTGACCTTAAGAGACTGCTGGCTTGTAGTAAACTCTCATATCTAGACAGCCGTGACCGTATAGTTGAGATGTATTCTATTTCAATATACGTAGCTGGCTATGTCCGCCCCCGCTCTCCAGTATTCTGGTTCTGGGGCGTGACACGGTTTAAGTGGTGGCCCATGCAGGTCTTGTCAATCAAGAAATATGAGGGTTTACCGAATAGATGTCTCAATCAATATTCGCCCTTGATCTCTGCTCGTATCTTCAAATCCCTGAGATTCTTGACCTGATCACATGCTTGTATCATTGATCTGTCCTGGTCCTTTCCTTACTGTTCCCTATGTCGTCTTCTTCAGCGGCATTACTCTCGGACCTGCCAACCAGCCAGAGGAAGCTCAACAAGCACCCCAGCGCCAGGAAGATCAAGCTCAGCACTCTAGAGTAGCCTCCCGAGTTATACTTCCCGGAGGCTCAGAACCTCCAGTTCAGGCAGCTCCGCCCATTCAACCAGCTAGACAGGATGAGGGACCTTTGGTAGGGCTTATCAGAGAACTGCTTGCATCCCAAGATCGTCGAGGCGACGCCTTGCACCAGGAAGTTCATGATGCACTAAACCGAGGAGGTCCCCAAGGGAATCAGGCGGCCAACAGTTTCAAGCGCTTGAACCCTCCCTTCTTTGACGGCAGTGAAGATACGATTGCCACGGACGCTTGGCTTCAGGATACCGAGGTGGTTCTAGAAGCAGCTAGGACACCTGAAAATGAGAAGGTGGCGGTGGTACGTCTACAGTTGTTAGACTTGGCTCGCGATTGGTGGGCAGCTCAGGCCATGGGGTTAGCGGCACCAGTCACTTGGGCGACGTTCAGAGAGAGGTTCCAGACAAAGTACTTCGATGCGGTGGCACGGTACGACCTGCAGACCAGATTCACCAACTTGAAGCAAGGAGGCAGGACGGTCGATGGCTATGCGATCGAGTTTTCCAGGCTGAGTAGGTTCGCCCCCACTTTGGTGGCGACCGAGTTCGATAGGGCTCAGCGGTTCCAGCAAGGGCTGCACTTAGAGATATTATTGGCTGTGGAGCAGTTCGAGCACCAGATATTCGATGCAGTGTTGAAGGCAGCAAGGAGGCATAAGTATACCTCCCGGAGAATTGTGGACAGGACCGGAGGCAGGAAGCGATCCCACAACCAGATGCACCAATCTTCAGCTCCAGCCCCGACAGCTAGGGGTATAACCATTGGAACTCCGAGGCGGGCGGCCTCAGTGACGTCGGTTCAGCATTCGACCCCGACGTACCCGCAGCAGCAGAAGCAGAAGTAGTCTTCCGCGATGGGATGTTCTCATTGCGGGAAGCCGGGCCATGTAGAGGCAGAGTGTCATAGGGCACAGGGATTGTGCCTGGCTTGTGGAGGAGCAGACCACCAGATAGGGACCTGCCCGAATAGGGGAGGTCCATCACCATCCAACCTTTCTAGTTCTTCGGTGAGAGGACCAGCCCCAGTTCCAGTCCAGCAGCAGCAGCAGCAGCAGCAGTACCCGAGGCCATTGTTGCCTCAGGCCTTTCAGCAGCAGAACCAGCAGCAGTTCACCCAGGCTCCAGCACAGAACCGACAGAGGGGTTTCCAGCAGAGGGGACCCGCAGCTAGAGGTCAGGCTATGATGATGACCATGGAAGAAGAAGTTGCACCAGGTGAGGTAGGGGCATGTACTATTCTCGTCAACACTTTTCCAGCATCTGTATTATTTGATTCTGGTGCATCGCATTCATTCATGTCTGCACGATTCGCGACACGGATAGGATTGGAGCCCGAGTCATTATCAGTGAGGCTCAATATACTTACTGGTAATGGTCTTGTGGGAGTAGATCGAGTATTTTTCTCGTGTCGGATCGTAGTTAGCGGTAGAGAGTTCCCCGCTTGGCTCATAGAGTTCCCTATGGCAGACTATGATGTAGTCCTAGGCATGGATTGGTTGAGGAACCATTATGCTAGGATAGACTGCCATGTTGGCAGAGTTGTCTTTAGTATTCCCGGAGAGCCAGAGTTTTCATTTTCCAGAGGCACCGTGGAGCCTTCTCCCCCAGTATTGCGGATGGCAGTAGCAGCAGTGCAGTTGCCCCGGATAGTTGAAAAGTTTCCAGATGTCTTCCCAGAGGAACTTCCAGGGATGCCACCAGAGTGGAGATCGAGTTCACCATCGACTTGATTCCCGGAACAGCACCAGTATCAGAGCGAGTCTACAGAATGGCGCCTTCAGAGTTAGAGATTTTGTACAAGATGATTGAAGAACTCAGGACCAAGGGATTCATTCATGCAAGTGGATCGCCTTGGGGAGCCCCGATGCTTCTTGTGAAAAAGAAGGATGGTATGTCTAGGCTATATGTAGATTGTCGTACCTTGAACTCAGTGACAATTAAGAACAGATACCCTCTCCCGAGGATAGATGACTTGTTTGATCAACTCAAGGGGGCTTCAGTTTTCTCGAAGATAGACTTGCGGTCAGGATACCACCAGATCAGAGTCAGAGAGCAGGACATCCCGAAGACGGCGTTCAGATCTAGGTACGGGCATTGGGAGTTTCTAGTTATGCCCTTTGGAGCGACCAATGCGCCGGCAGTATTTATGGACCTCATGAACCGTATTTTCATGCCTTACTTGGATCAGTTTGTGATAGTGTTCCTTGATGACATCCTGGTCTACAGCAAGAGTGAAGCAGAGCATGATGAGCATCTCAGGATCGTCCTTCAGATGCTTAGGGAGCACCAGTTGTACGCCAAGTTCAGTAAATGCGAGTTCTGGCTCGATCGCATTTCGTACTTGGGTCACATCATTACCCGAGGAGGAGTGGAAGTGGATCCCCAGAAGATTGTGGCCATCGAGTCTTGGCCAGTACCCAGCTCAGTGGCAGAAGTTCGCAGCTTTCTTGGATTGGCCGGCTACTACCGGCGGTTCGTCTCTGATTTTGTAAGAATTTCAGCACCGATGACCCAGTTGACCCGCAAGGATGTGCCGTTCCTTTGGACAGCAGAATATCAGGAATCATTTGAGAAGTTGAAGCGAGGTTTGATAACGGCTCCCATTCTCACCCTTCCAGATGGGACCGGAGGATTCACAGTTTATTGCGACGCTTCAGGCAGAGGATTGGGATGTGTTTTGATGCAGCATGGGAAGGTAATTGCTTATGCGTCACGTCAACTCCGTGATCATGAGAAGAATTACCCGACCCATGACTTGGAGCTAGCAGCAGTAGTGTTTGTACTTAAGTTGTGGAGGCACTACTTGTACGGAGACAGAGTGGAGATATTTACTGATCATAAGAGCCTGAAGTATGTTTTCACCCAGAAGGATCTTAATATGCGGCAGAGAAGATGGCTCGAGCTACTGGTGGACTACGATGTGGATTTGCAGTATCACCCAGGGAAGGCCAACGTCGTAGCAGATGCGTTGAGCCGGAGAGCCGGAGTTTATTTCCTAACGGTGCAATCAGAGCTATTGGCAGATCTTCAGAAGATGGGTATAGAAGTTGTCCTCCCTTCCAATGTGGCCTTGATGGCCAGCCTACAGATTCAGTCCACCATAGTTGAGAGGATCCGGACAGCACAGTTAACAGATTCCAAGATTCAGTGGCTCAGAGCAGAGTGCGAGGCAGGGAGAAGGCCAGAGTTATGTATTCATGAGGATGGTACACTTCGATACGGCACGCGTCTTTGTGTACCCAGTGGAGATATCAGACAGGAAGTCATGGCAGAGGCTCACAGTTCGCAGTATTCCATCCACCCAGGCAGAACGAAGATGTACAGAGATATTCGTCAATACTTTTGGAGGAATGGTATGAAGAGAGAGATAGCCCGGTATGTCTCTCGATGTTTGGTTTGCCAACAGGTCAAGGCTGAACATCAGAGGCCAGCTGGACTTCTTCAACCCTTGTCGATCCCAGAATGGAAATGGGAGCACCTTACCATGGATTTCGTGACTGGATTACCCAGATCTCCGACAGGCAGAGATGCTATTTGGGTCATTGTGGACAGGCTTACCAAGGTGGCACACTTTCTTCCATTTAAAGTTGGACAGTCGACGGCACAGCTAGCAGAGATGTATCTCAGGCAGATCGTCAGACTTCATGGAGTGCCAGTCAGCATAGTATCAGACAGGGATACGAGATTCACATCGCACTTCTGGCGCAGTCTTCATCAAAGTTTGGGGACTCGTCTCAAGTTCAGCTCAGCGTATCATCCGCAGACAGATGGGCAGTCAGAGCGTACTATACAAACTCTCGAAGATATGTTGCGGTCATGTACCCTTGACTTCGGTGGTTCGTGGGAGGATCACCTGCACCTGATAGAATTCTCGTACAACAATAGTTTCCAGGCCAGTATCCAGATGGTACCCTTCGAGGCTCTGTATGGCAGGAAGTACAGATCCCCGTTAGCATGGGACGATGTCGGAGAGGGGCAAATGCTCGGTCCAGAACTGATTTCTCAGACGGTTGAAGTGGTCAGGAAAGTCAGAGATCACCTCCGAGTTGCTCAGGATCGCCAGCGCCATTGGGCCGATGCTCATCGACGTCCCTTAGAATTTGCCATCGGTGACCATGTATTCCTTAGGATCTCGCCTACCCGCGGCGTCATTCGTTTTGGCGTACGGGGAAAGCTTAGTCCTAGGTATATAGGGCCGTTCGATATTCTGGAGCGAGTAGGCGATGTGTCCTATTGTCTCGCTCTTCCGCCGTCGCTAAGTGAGATACATGATGTATTCCATGTATCCCAATTAAGACGGTACATCCCGAACCCGATCCATATCCTAGATCATTCGGAATTGGTTGTTGGTACCAACCTTTCGTATGAGGAGAGGCCCGTGTCTATATTGGACCAGAGAGAAAAGACGCTCAAGAACAAGACTATTAACTTAGTCCGTGTTGCTTGGGGTCATCACTCTCTAGGTGAGTCAACGTGGGAGCGTGAGGACGACATCCGATCGCGATATCCCTACCTGTTTGACTCGTGAGGTATAATGTCTTTCTTATGCCTTACGCTTTCCCTTTCCTTGCTTGTATTGTATGATTGTATGATTGAACTGCTTAGTGTAGCTTGCCAGTGCTTAGTGTAGCTTGTCGTGGCAATCTCTAGCTCCTTGATTAAATTTTGAGGATGGAATTCTTTGAAGGTGGGTAGAGTTGTCACCCCCATTTCCTGTATTTCGTATTTGTACTCGTGATTTGATTTCGGCACGTATTTTATTTTCTCGACTTGTGGATTCGGGTTCTCGTAAATGGGTTTTGGATCATGGCTTGGTTTTATTTTGTGGAGTTAGTTTGGTTTGGTTTGGTTCATCATGAGTGGAACACCTTAGCCTATTCTCCACCTCTATTCCATCACAACCACCCTCATTAAAACCCACCAACTTCTTCTCTCTCCTCCATAACTCCATTAATTTCTTTCAACTTCTTCTTCTTCCTTCTTCCACACAACTCCCCAACCCAAAGGCAAGTGTACCTTGCCATCAAATAAGCACCACTTTTTATTTGTTCATTAGCTAGATTAGGCTATGGTGATCAATATTAGAACTTGACATTTTGTGATTTGGAGTCTCTATTATTCTAGATCTAGGTTTTGACTATTTTCGGATTTACATGGTTTTGATCTATTTTGGTTGGATTTTTGTGGGTTTTGATGCTTCCATGTGGAAGAGAATTTAATTTTACTCAAGTTAGACCTTTGAAAATCTAGATTTGGTTTTGATTTTACCAAGATATGAAGTTTTGAACCTTAGAGTTCTTGGAGTCTTCTTCTCGGCCTGGAGAAGAAGACAGCAGCCTGCGCTCTTTAGCGCAGGGCTGGATTGCGCATTCCCCCTCGGCCAGCGCTCCTTAGCGCAGCGCCGACCGTGCAGCTTGCCCCTTGGCGAACTGCGCTCAACCCGAGTGCGCATGGATTCATGCGCAGTCTGCTCATGCGCAGTCTGCTCATGCGCAGTCTGCCCATGCGCAATCTGACCCTGCGCCATCCACTCATGCGCAATCTGACCCTGCGCCATCCACTCATACGCAATCTGACCCCTCCGCCAACCAGTTCAGCGCAAGCCGACTCCTGCGCAGCTCACTCCTGCGCAGTTGGCCCCTGGCGCACTTGACTCCTGCGCAACCCGACCCCAGGGACCCTTGCGCAATCTGTCCAATCATGGAGATTTGGTTTATTTTTCCTTAATCTTGGCTCTTCTATAGCCCTGTATATTGGTATTTTATTAGATATTTTACGCCCATTTTATATCCTTACGCCTTTTGTCATGAACTTGATTTACTTAATATGTTTGGAATGACTATTGTACATGGCATGGCATGACAAGGGGCTAGCATAACATGACAGTGACCCGTAGTGGTGCACTCCTGACATGACCAACCTGACTTGATAGTGGCCCGTGGCGGCGCACTCTTGACATGTACTTGACTTGACCTGTACTTGACTTGACTTGACTTGACTTGTAACTTGTAACTTGACTCGTATAATCAACTTGACACCATGGGTGCTCCTGCTTGCTTGCTTGTACAAATCTACTTGTCTTGTCTTGCATCATGTCTAGGACGTGACTTCCTGGGTTCCACGGCCAGGGACTCGCGCTAAATTGGATTAGGCTAATTATTAGATCAAATTAGAACATGGAGAATTCCCAGTCACAGGCAATCTCGTTATCTGGGCGCTTTAATGGACTTGTAGCTTGCCGACGAGTAGAGCACATTTCCAGCACACTGTCATGTGTTGCACCCTCTAAGTCACCTAAGGGTACATTTGTCTCCCGGGCAATGTACCCACCTATAACTCTCAACCCGCGGAAGGATAACTGGATGGTCTACAGGGCTTGGGACTGGAAATTCTCACTTACATCTTGTTAGTAATTAGGCTTGTGATAACCCTAGTTAGTTAAAGTAGTAAGCCGTAGTACTTGCTTGGCCGATTGTGAATGAATGGTGTCCAGCTCTGTCTAAGTCTTGTCTAGCCCCTGTACCTGGAACTCTTGATCATGATTGTTTTACTTATCTCTAACGATAAATGGGTAGAGACAGTGAGCTATTCAGGCGAAGGGGTACAATCCCGGTCCTTGTTTGGTTTAAGGATTGTAACCTGGCTTCCGGAATGGTTCCACGTCCCTAGTCGTTTATCGCCCTGTGTACTTTACTACTTGTACTTTCTTTTATTCTTTATGTTCTGATATGCTGGCTTTTGTTCTTATTTGTGTCCTCCTTGTGGCACTTGCTCTTTCTGGGGTTTGACCCAGCTGGTTTTGTGTGGCCAGATTTCAGAGCAGTTCTCGAGGATCTACCAAGCTTCCAGCCCAATGGTGAACACTAGACGGAACCCGGGCTACGAGTGGATTTTCCCTTTTTGTTTCACCCACTTATATGTAAATTTATTCTTTTGAGGCGTTTAGCCGACGAGCACCTGTTAGCTCGATGCACATTTATTTACTGTCTGCCTACGGACTGTAAACATGATTAACAAATCCTAGGGTTGATCATGTATGACTGAACTCTTGCTAGTCCTATCATTTTGTACGACTAGCTTCATGATCATCCGATATGTAATATTTGGGACGCCTTATATATATATATATTTGATGCTCTAACATCTTGTAACTCTGTTAATTGCTGGAGATTGAGACAATAGGCTTGACCTTAAGAGACTGCTGGCTTGTAGTAAACCCTCATATCTAGACAGCCGTGACCGTATAGTTGAGATGTATTCTATTTCAATATACGTAGCTGGCTATGTCCGCCCCCGCTCTCCAGTATTCTGGTTCTGGGGCGTGACAGAGAGAGGTATTCATTTCGACGCCTACAAGTTTCCTCATATTTCTCAGATTCTTTGCTTGAGTATGCTTGAAAAATGGACAGTGCTACCTCAACTATGCGTCGAGGTATTGGCGTAACTTGTCTGAATAAGCAATCTCCCCTAGATTTCCAAATAGCCCATATAATATATGCCGCTAATCGGAAAGCATCATGCGACGTCGATGATTTGCTCCATTCCGCAAGTAATGTATTGATTGAAAGATGTTCCGATACTCGGAGTCCCAGAGGAGATAGGAACCATACCTCACACGATATACGGCAATGTAGGAATAAATGGTTAGCCTCCTCCTCATGTAATAGGCAAAATAGGCAGAGAGGATTAACACGAGTTATGCATTTCCTGATGACGGCATTCAGAGGTAAAGCATTTTGCATAAGCCTCCAAATAAACATTTGAACCCGAGGTGAGATGTTATCTATTTTCCATAGCTGCTTGCCTAGGGAGGGTTCCTCCGCATTAGCTGATGAATTCGGTGCTTGTTTGCGAATTGTTTCATATAGGGACTTGGAGGAGAACATCCCATTTTTGGCACTAGTCCATATAAGTTCATCCTGTCCCTCAACTTCACCAAGCTTAATATTTGTAATTGCTTTAACTTCAAATGGGGAGAATATAGATGAGATGAGGGATAGATTCCAATCCGTACCTTGATCATTCATCAGTTCCCAGACTAGAGTTGGTCCTGTAGAGGTTTGGCGGTTGTCTTCTGGCCGGAAACCATGGAGGTTGGGAATCCATGGATATGAGTAGATGTTTATCCATCCTCTTCTGACTTTCCAACAAATATGGTTCACCATGATGCCTCGCATATCTAGTATACTCGCCCAGGTCGGCGACGCTCTTCGATTCTTTTTTGCTAGCCAGATCGAATTATTTTATAGATAGATACCTTTCAATAGTCGGTCTGGATGTTCGAGAAATCTCCAGAGAAGCTTCCCCACTAGCGCATCGTTAACCCAGCTAGGGTTACGAAATCCCAGGCCACCCTCCTGTTTTGGTTTGGCGATCTTATTCCAGGCAAGGAAGTGAAGTTTCTTCTCTGTAACTTCGTGACCCCACCAAAAAGCACGATGTTGTTGTGCTAATTTATTAGTGATTGCTTGGGGAATTTTGTATGCTGACATATGGTATATCGGTATGGCCCCAAGTGTCGACTTGATGAGCACTGCTCTGCCTGCATGTGACAGAAGTTTTGCTTTCCAACTTGCTAACCGAGCATCACATTTGTCTACAAGAGTGTCGTAGGTGGATCGTCGACTCTTGTGCAGTAGAAGATTATGACCCAGGTATTTAGCCTTCGTAGACATGATATTGAGATGTAGCATATCAGCCATCGCCTTTTGCTCTTGCAATGAAACTTTACTAGTAAAAGTAATACTTGATTTTGCATAATTTATCAATTGACCCGACCATTTGGCAAACCTCTGGCGAAGAGGGCGTAGCCTGGCCAAATATAAGTAAATCATCAGCAAAAAGAAGGTGGAATATGGACGGGACGTACCGATTTATCTGAATTCCTTGATATAAATCATCTCTTTCATAGCGCCGAAATAGTCTTGTAAGGACATCCGTGCACATGATAAAGATATATGGTGACAATGAACACCCTTGCCGAATTCCTCTAGTTGGTCTGAAGAAGCCCTCAGCCTTGCCATTGATAAAAATGGAGAATGATGCACTACTGATACACTTCATGATAAGTGAATTGGTATGTCTTTGGAAGCCAAACCCCCGAAGCACATCACTGATGAACGTCCAATCCAGCCGATCATTTGCCTTCTCCATGTCTATGCTTAGCATGTAAGAATTTTTCTTCTTAGGAAATCTCTTCATAGCATGGACAACTTCATGTGCAATGACAATATTATCAGTAATGTGCCTATTCGGGATAAACGCATTTTGATTTGGAGCTATGAGTCTATCCATCATAGGACGAATTCGAGTCATGAGAAGCTTCAAAATGATTTTGTACGACACATTACATAAAGAGATTGGCCTGAAGTCTGAAGGGGTTGTAGGACATGGGAACTTCGGAATGAGCACCAGGTTTGTATAGTTTAAACCCTCAGGAAGATGGCCCATATGAAAGAATCTCTGAACCATACGAGTGATGTCCTCGCCCACCAACTGCTAATTCTTTTGATAGAAAGTTGCCGACAACCCGTCCGGTCCCGGTGATTTAAGGGGACCCATACTTTTGATGATGAGCTCCACTTCCTCAGAACTGGGGACAGAGCCAATGAATTCCTCTTCATCATTTGTGATTTGGTTTGACGAGTTGATAAAGGTCGTATCGATTGGTTCGGTATCTGCGGCTAGGAAGATTTTTTTGAAATGATCTGTCAATATCGATGATATCATCGTTTGATCAGTCGTCCATGCGCCAACTGAGTCATGTAGAGCATGAATCGCATTCTTCCTTCTTTTATTGTTCGCCTTTGTGTGAAAATACTTGGTGTTCTTGTCACCATCTTTAATCTAATTGCACTTTGCTCGTTGATGCCAATACGCTTCTTCGATGGCCTATAGATCATTCAACTCTTTCCCAATCGCGGTTTTGTCCCGTAGACCTTCGGTGGATACATTAGCAGTTTGGATATTAAGGAGCCTTCTTTGGAGGTAAGCTATACGGGATTTGATATTCCTGAACTTGTTCCTGCCCCATTGGTGGAGCCCCACAAGAGTAAATCGAAGTTTCTGTATGAGATCTGAGCGATCATTGGCGAGGGTTTCCGAACATAAGTCCTTCAGTGTCTCCGTGAAAGCAGGATGAGTCATCCAATATGTTTCGAATCGCAAGATGTTGTTCTTTGTGTGCACTTTGTTGTTTGCATTGAGAATGATAGGAGAGTGATCACTATTGTATTGGAGGAGGACAGAGACAGTAGCGAATGGATAAATTCTACACCATTCTGCATCCGCAACTGCTCTATCCAAGCGTTCTCTAATATGATAACCTGGACTACGGTCATTTGTCCAAGTGTACGTTGGACCAATGCAACCCAAGTCCAATAGCCCATAATGGTTTAGCATCTTGATAAAAGGAGCCGCAGATCTGTTGTTAAAGCTTCTGTCCCCTGTCTTCTCCGATGGTTTGGCGATAGCATTAAAGTCGCCTATACAACACCAGGGAATGGAAAAGGAGTCAACCAAGTGCTCCATAGTGTTCCACAGATCCAGTCTGTCTTTCGATTTCGGACATCCATATACGCACATGAGATTCCAGGCTGGCGCAGATTGGCTACCTTCTATGGCAAAGAGAATAAGGTTTTTGGAAGAGAACTTTATTGTTACTGTAATCGAGTCTTCCCAGCCAATCCAGAGGCCACCTGCATGGCCTGTAGGAGAGACCGAAAAGGTATTATTATAGCCGAGAGTTGAGAGTGTTTGGGCGGTATGGAGTGGAGATGAAATAGTTTCGGAGATGAAGAATATGGCGGGGCGGGTGGCGGAGAGGAATTGGCGGAGAGTCTGGACTGTCGAAAAATTCCTCATACCTCGACAGTTCCACGAGAAGATCAACATTTCTCGTACGGCTGATCAAGGCCAGCCGCCACAACATTTTCAGAAGGCGATAACTTTGGACGAAGTCCCATGACTCGCTTTGGATGGATCGGAGATAAGGGGGGATCGACTTGACGTTTCCGTGAGCTATCAAGACAAGAGAGCTTGGTTTTCTGGGGGTATGACTGCTTGCGAGCAAGTCTCTTCCATGAGATTTTGTTAGGCTGAATATTACGAACTGTGTACCCCTCCCCGCTAGTTTGATCGGATGGAATTATAGGTAAATGACTGCTGCTACCGTAGGAAGGAGGAGATGATTCGTGGAGGGTCTCCCTATTATCAGGAGATGGATTGATTAGGGGACTTGGAGGGGGGAACTCTGATTGGTTGAAGTTAAGGCATATGGAAGAGGGAGGTTGATAATAATTGGCGGGGTGGGGTCCAAGAGCATTACAATTAACTGCAAATGATGAGAAACTGGGTTCAGCATGGGGAGTGAGTTATTTGGACGAGGTTTGAAGACTCCCCTCTAGGGGATCTATCACCATAAGATCCGAACAAAACCGGTCGACTGATGGATCAAAATAACAACTCTCCAGTACCTCATTTATTCGGAGGGGGGAAACTTCTGAACCAAGATTTAAAAGTTGGGGAGAGTTATCCATTCCACGTTTATGTGGGGGAATATACTTAGCCAGCTGGAGATTTGGTTGTTGTTGACCCTTATTGCTTGGATTTGTGCAGCCTGCCGGGGAATTCACCTGCGTAACCGTAGAACTGTTGGGAATGTCTGGCTGCCGGATAACTTCCGACTCTTCCGCGGTGGAGTGGACTTCTTGAGTACTAACTTGTACGTCAGCCTTCTCCAACGAGCTTCGTCGTCCCACTATCCGTGGTAGTTCAGCACGATAATCTTCCTCCTTTATCCTCGGTTGTAGAAGTGTTTGTAGCCGCATTCTCTTCGTTCGACCACTCTTCGCCTGCTAATGAAAGAAATGTATCCCTTTCCTTGCAAACAGCGTAGGTATGGCCTACCTTAGCACAGAAGCTCCAAATAAGGGGGAGTCTCTCGTATTTCACAATGACTTCTCCAGTGCTTAGCCCATCAACAGAGGTGGATATACGTTTTTTTAGGGGTTTGGATATATCAATGAGAATTTTTACCCGGGCAAAAGTTTTCCATTTTCCCTCTTCCTTTGGAGAGATGGATCTGGGAGAGCCCAATGGATCTGCAATCCTTACCACCGCCTTACTATTTAGAAATTTTGGAGGGATCCTATGTAGTTGGATCCAGAAGTCAGCAAATAAGAACTTGTATTCCTCAGGTAGCTTCCCTGGGTCGCACCGTTCGACTGCAAGCAACTCATCGTTGATACTCCATGGTGCGTCGCTGATGGCTCGGTCTACTGCCTCCGGTGAATCAAGCCTGACGAGAAAGGTTCCCTCGTCGATGTCCAGATCAGAGACGTGAATCCTATCGGACATTTTCCACATCTTGCTGAGAATGGATGCGATTGAGAAGCTAGTATATTTTTGAGTAGAGTAGGGTTTTATTGCCAACGTAGATGACCAGTCTTCAGATATCTGGTTGTCCCTGGCCGAGAACGAGATTGCTTTGGCCAGACCATATAGAGAAAACAATGACGCCATCTTCTCAACAACCTCCTTGTAGGATGCCATATCACGAAGAAGGAAGGATGACAGGTGAAGGAGAGATGGGGAGATCCTGTAACTTAAGAGGAGAAGGAGGTAAGGGCTAGAAAGGATAAGGGGGAAAGGAAGAGGCAGGTCCAGTGGAAGAGCAAACCCTAGGTTTGGATGATAGAGCCGACGGAACACTACAAAAATTTGTCAGATTAGAGACGTCTAAATACGTTGCTAATCTCAGCGAAAACATCGCTAAATCAATTTAGCGACGTTTAGGGCGACGTTTCAGGAACGACAGAAAAAAAACGTGTCGCTAAACGAGAAAACGTCGCAAAACGTCGCTAGGGCGACGCTATTTCGCGACGTCAATGACGTCGCTAATTAGCGGCATTATTTGTGACGTTTGTTATTTGACGCTAATCAGCGACGTAAAAGGTGACGTTATAGCGTGGTCACCGTTTAGCGACAGTTTTGCGACGTTTTGGCGACGACGAGCTGACATCAGATTTGGTGCTACGTGTTGCCACGTCAGAATTTAGCGACGCTTTTAGCGACATTTCCTGACGTCGCTAATATGTAGCGACGAATACTAACATCGCTAAAAACGTCGCTAAATTAAAAAAATATAAAAAAATAGGTTCCAGAAAGCAAATGATGCTGGAACTGGAGCCTGAGCCAAAATACAGAATACAGAATCCAATCCCTGGGTTCGCCGACCCCCTCGGTGGAACACTCAACACCGGCACGCACAATACATTCCAGAATATACAAAAAATATAAAAAAAATACTATCCGCAACGAACAATGTTAATATATAATATCCTCAACACAACCAAATTAATATCCGCAAATACGTACAAACTCAGTATCCTCAACGAAAAAACTGAATATCCCCAAATACGTACAAAGTCAAAATACAAAATACAGAATCTAATACCTGGGTTCGCCGAAAATACAAAAACAAAGATTGACACACAGTTCTAATTCGTATGCGTTTTAAGTATGAGAACGGATGGCTTAGAACACAACCCAAAATTCATTCTAGCATACATTAGTGTGAATCATCTATGTTCTGTACATATGGTGTAGTATACGTTCTTATCGAATCTAGTATCTAGTATCTGAAGAATGTAACAGAATCAAGATGAACTCACATAATGTAATACTAAGACATCATCTACTACTATATAAGATATAGTGATAGGTTGTCGTATCATCATTGCCGAGGGATGAGGGTCGCAGGACAGTCAACTTTATCTACGGCTACATAGTTTCTGCCTCGCCAGTCGAATGGCTGCAGGGACTATGTCCTGATCACCATGTCGTACCATAGTTTCTGCCTCGCTAGTCGAATGGCTGCAGGGACTATGTCCTGGAGCTGGAGCCAAAATACAGAATCCAAAATACAAAATACATAATCTAATCCCTGGGTTCCCCCACCAATTTATTTCCCCTATTTTACTCTCTCACTCTCTCTCCTCCCCCCTCCGGCGCTCTCACTCTCTCCGACGCTCTCACAGTACTAATTCATATCTATTTAAGTGTGAGAACGGATGGCTCAGAACACAACCCAAAATTCATTCTAGCATACGTTAGTGTGGATCATTATGTTCTGTACATATGGTGTAGTATATGTTCTTATCGTATCTAGTATCTGAAGAATGTAACAGAATCAAGATGAACTCACATAATGTAATACTAAGATATCATCTACTACTATATAAGATATAGTGATAGGTTGTCGTATTATCATTGCCGAGGGATGAGGGTCGGAGGACAATCAACTTTATATATCTACGGCTACATAGTTTCTGCCTTGCCAGTCGAATGGCTGCAGAGACTATATCCAGATCACCATGTCGTACCGTAGATTAATACAAATGGAGCTGGAGCCTGAGCCAAAATAGAATACAAAATACAAAATCCAATCTCTGGTTTCGCCGACCCCCTCGGTGGAACACTCAACACCAGCATGCACAATACATTCCAGAATATACAAAAAATATAGAGAAAAAATTCTATCCGCAACGAACAATGTCAATATATAATATCCTCAACAAACCAAATCAATATCCGCAAATACGTACAAACTCAGTATCCTCAACAAAAAAACTGAAGGAAGGATCAGTGCTTTCTAGTTCTCTTCCATCCATCCATTCCTCCGTTCTGATCAAGCCTCTTCCCTTCTCCTCTAATCCACCATGGCTCTGGACCCATCTGCTCCTCCCTACTTCCCTTCTACTTATTTGACTCTCTCAGCCACATATGATATCCAGCTCAAGTGTAGAGGCGAAGGAGAAGAAGTGGGCAGGATTAGGAGGCCGGGGAAGCAGCACAGCCGGCGGCATAACCTGGAGGAAGTACATATGTTTTCTTCAACATCCGTAGGAGAACTATAAGGATATATCTTCTCATAACATGTCACCTTGTCAAAGACCCTTAATGTGAATATCACGTTACCGCAGTGTCGAAAGACTAACATGTCATAATTTTCTAAGCCGTGTGCTTTGACATAATCCTCCCAAGAGGGGCCCCTTTACCATTTTGTAGAAATAGACTATTCTATTTATATAAATATGGTGGAGGGGCATATCCAATCTTTCCTCATCCATGAGTTCCCAGTTCTTCAGCGCGGAGTAGAGCAGTTTGGTAGCTCGCAAGGCTCATAACCTTGAGGTCACGGGTTCAAATCCTATCTCCGCAACATTTTTTTTGACAAAAACAAAACGAAAATAGATTCCATTTTTCTTTTTAGGTGGGATTCTGTTACTTGGGAGGATTATGTCAAAGCACACGGCTTAGAAAATTATGACATGTTAGTCTTCCGACACCGCGGTAACGTGATATTCACATTAAGGGTCTTTGACAAGGTGACATGTTGTGAAAAGATATATCCTTATAGTTCTCCTACGGATGTTGAAGAAGACCTATGTACTTTCTCCAGGTCATGCCGCCGGCTGTGCTGCTTTCCCGACCTCCTAATCTTGCCCACTTCTTCTCCTCCGCCTCTACACTTGAGCTGGATGGAAAGTAGGGAGGAGCAGATGGGTCCAGAGCCATGGTGGATTAGAGGAGAAGGGAAGAGGCTTGATCAGAACGGAGGAATGGATGGATGGAAGAGAACTAAAAAGCACTGATCCTTCCTGTTGTGAGAACGGATGGCTCAGAATACAACCCAAAATTCATTCTAGCATACATTAGTATGAATCATCTATGTTCTGTACATATGGTATAGTATACGTTCTTATCGAATCTAGTATGTAGTATCTGAATAATGTAACAGAATCAAGATGAACTCACATAATGTAATACTAAAACGTCATCTACTAATATATAAGATATAGTGATAGGTTGTCGTATCATCATTGCCGAGGAATAAGGGTCGAAGGACAGTCAACTTTATCTACGGCTATATAGTTTCTGTCTCGCCAGTCGAATGGATGCAGGGACTATGTCCTGATCACCATGTTGTACCGTAGATTTATACAAATAGAGCTGGAGCTGGAGCCAAAATACAGAATCCAAAATACAAAATACATAATCTAATCCCTGGCTTCGTCGAAAATACAAAAACAAAGATTGACACACAGTTCTAATTCATATGTGTTTAAAGTGTGAGAACGGATGGCTCAAAACACAACCCAAAATTTATTATAGCATACATTAGTGTGAATCATCTATGTTCTCTACATATGGTGTAGTATACGTTCTTATCTAATCTAGTATGTAGTATCTGAAGAATGTAACAGAATCAAGATGAACTCACATAATGTAATACTAAAACGTCATCTACTACTATATAAGATATAGTGATAGGTTATCGTATCATCATTGTTGAGGGATGAGGGTCGCAGGACAGTCAACTTTATCTACGGCTACATAGTTTCTGCCTCGCCAGTCGAATGGCTGCAGGGACTATATTGTCATGCCCCGCTCCCGTAGGAGCGATCGTCCTCGCTAAGGCGTGATACCGCACGGGCCTAGGTTGTGCCCGTGCAAGGCCAAGTCCAGAAACGGCCGATTTGAGCTAGGCGACAGAGTCGCACAGAGTGTCCCCATTTGCAGCGGAAAGTAAATGAACACAAGTAGAAGTGAATTCAAACTCTTTTATTGATATTCAAAGAAGTTTACAAGCGGCGCTAGGCCGAGTTTACAAGTCTCTCAAGCTCTCTCTCTGAAATATAAAAGGCATGCCAAGTGGCTTACAAGATGGAATGATTCATGGCGATGTTTTGATATATTATGTCCTGTATATGGTGCTTCAGCTCCTTGCAACACTCCAAGGCTCCAGAGATAGCTCTGCGCCTTAGCATGTTCGAGGGAAGCTCCGCATCCGATGACGTCTCCTGCATCCTGCAAGCAGACTGTGGGATTATCAGTACATTGTAATGCACTGGTGGGGAGGCTAGCTCGCCCACAATGCTATCATTACCAAACATGTTCAATTTACTTTTGTGCACCATCTATCATTCATTGTCTTTCTAATTTTGCCTTAGGATCAGTTTCATGGCATATTTCGTAACCTATCTCGTATTGCCGAATTCAAGTGTCTGTATGGAAATGCATGCACGACTTACCCATACTTACCGTCCAGCCTTCCCTGTCCAAAGTAAACCAAGTTAGTCAACAATTCACATGTAGTAACTTAACATGATTCATGTAAACATTCAATGTTAAGGGCGTGTTCCTGCCTCAGGTTCTAGCACGTCGTAAGCACGTTCTCTAACTCATTTGCATAAAGTACTCTTATTATTTGGTGTGTTACATTTCAAGCATGTTCAGAGTGTTACATTTCAAGCATGTTCAGAGTGTTACATTTCAAGCATATTCAGGATGTTACATTTCAAGCGTGTTCAGGAGGCACTTTATTTAGTTAACTTAGACTACTTGTTTCAATGCAAGGACTTGCACGTGGATTGCCAACAGCATAGCCCACTTAATCTATATGTATGGGTCGCTGGCATCACAAGCCATTTAGGACATATCACTTGGGCATTCTCACCTATCGAAGCGTGATGGCTGGTACACCTTGATAGTCTCTTGAAATGCCTGGCCTTACGTCTCTTTGAGTGGCCGAGCCCCCACTCAAAGCAGCCCGTAAGCCCCATGTCTGATTCCGCCCAGGCCGGCCACGATATACCCTCCCCATCGATCGTGCTGCGAAATCCTTCCTCATGACGGCCACGGTATTCTCCTCCATCGCTCGTACTATTTGTCTACGACCATTTCGTATTGACTTGTCATTTAACTTAACGGCTGTCTTTGAGCCATAGGCTGTCTCTGAGCCATAATACGTTATCGACCAGGTTGGCATCCGTGCAGCGCGGGTAGCGAGCCCCGTTGCACGTGCCCGTCATACCTGTCGCTAACCATTCTTTCCTTTCTTATCTTTTATTCACTCTTTCATTTCTTTCTTTCACTTGTTCGTTCATTCATTCATTCTTCACGTATTCATTCATTCATTCGTTGATTCATTCATTCACTTATTCGTTCATTCATTCATTCATACATTATGCAACTCCCCGTGCGGGAGTCGCCTTGGCAACCCATCGGTCCCGAAGTCTTTCAATGTTGCTATACTCTACTCGGAACGACTATGTCGATAGTCTTCTATTTTGTTGTTGTAAACCATTCATTGTTTCATTGTTGAACGCGTAAGGGACTTGAACGTAAGCTTGTGCCTTAGCACGAGCGTGGAGCGCGGTACAAGAGTTCTCACATTTTTCTATGTTTTTTTCCATATTCTATACAAGCATACAAGATGGGATTATTCTCTTAGTTAGGTGCGTTGAGTCATTCATTTATTAGCATTCGCGGTGTTGACGCCTAGCGATTCTAGCAATAGTGTCCGTATTGTTATATGTCTAGGCTAAGCAAAGACGGGTTCATCGGAGCCACCCACCTTAGCGATGTTCGCATCGGCCGAGCGATACTCCGAGCGCGCCTTTGAAAGTCTAAGTCTGGATTCCTCTTGACGGGCCAAAGTAAACCTTGCATCGATTCGTCATCAGGTCAATGCCAACTCTTCGGGTCGACGGCTCGTTTGAGTCGTTACACTTGCCGTTTGAATCGGCGTTCCACTAGGACGGAGCGGGTCATTACATATGTCCTGATCTCCATATCGTACCATAGTTTCTTCCTCGCCAGTCGAATGGCTGCAGGGACTATATGTCCCGATCACTATGTTGCCAATTAACCAACCAACAAAACTACTTGTTACAAATATCGGCACTATCGGTGCGTTCGAATCGTAGTATCATATTTTTCGGTGTCGGAAAATAAATAATTATTACTAAATTATTAGATTTTTTGGCACTATCGGTGCCCCTGACCAAGCTACCCCCTACACCACCCCTAGCCCTAACTCGAACCCTACTCCTAGCTCCCCTCCCCCAGCCGCCCTTGTCCCCCCTGTCCCATCCCCACAGCCACCCGCCACTCACCCCCGAACCACCCGCATCCCCCCCGTACCTCCCTCCGAGCCATCCGTACCCCTCCAAACCACCAACAACCAAAACAGATGGAGAGAGAGAGAGGAAGGGGGAGAGTCACGTACCAGAGAGGGAGAAGAGTCACCGGAGAGAGTGAGAGTCGTCGCCGGAGAGAATAACAGCGCCGGAGAGAGTGAGAGCTCCGGAGGGGGGAGGAGAGTCGCCAGAGAGAGTGAGAGCGCCGGAGAGAGTGAGAGCGCCGAATGAGAAATAAACCCTAACCCTAGCTCCCTTCCTCCAGCCGCCCTCGTCCCCCCTGCCCCACCCCCCAGCCACCCCCACTTACCCCCAACCACCCGCATCCCCCCTACACCTCCCTCCGAGCCACCCGTACCCCCGTAAACCACCAACAACCAAAACAGATGGAGTGAGAGAGAGAGAGGGAGGGGAGAGTCACATACCAGAGAGGGAGAAGAGTCACCGGAGAGAGTGAAAGTCGCCGCCGGAGAGAGTGAGAGTCGCCGCTGGAGAGAGTGAGAGCGCCGGGGAGGAGAGAGAGTGAGAGAGGAAAATGGAGGGAAATAAAACGTTGGGGCGGGGATATAATTAGAATTTAGCGACGCTTAAACTACCGTCGCTAAATGCGTCGCTACTGGCGACGTCCCAGCGACATTTCGCGACGACTGGGTCATGTGCTTAATGTACGTCTTTGTTACGTCGCTTAGGTCGTCGCTAGTAGCGACTATGAGCGACGTTTATATAAAACGTCGCTAATGTACACAATTTAGCGACGTTAATCAAGCGTCGCTAAATATACGTCGCCAATTGAGCAAATTTTAGTAGTGGAAGAGCAAACCCTAGGTTTGGATATTGCATCAGGTGGAGGGAGGTGGTTTCTGATATTACAACCCCAATCTGATATGGGTCTAAATTGGTAACTGGACTTACATGACTTAACATGTCCATGACTTAGCTCTAACGAGACTCAATAACGGCCCAATATCACTCAAAGATTACAATTATTATCTTAGACAATTTGATGGTTATTATTTCATTGTATGCTTATATTTGAAATATTCATACTAGTTCAGTAGATATAGTAGGGTAGCGGATTTCAAGCTAGAGCGAATCAAGTATACTACAATCAAGAGGGACTGGAAAGTTCATCAGGGTCGACCATATATCAGCCTTTAGCACGCCTATCCTATCAATTTTGTCTAGTGCAAGAAAGGACGGACTTACACGCAGACATAGCCGACTCCAGGAGGAGACGGACAAGGCATCTGCCGCCTAGGGCCACCTCTCTCAAGGGGGGCTCCATTTTTTTTGAAACAACAAGTTTTTTTTACCTAGAAAAAAAATACGGGCAAAGGGAAGCCCATGGCTTCCTGGAGAAGAATCTAATAAAACATAAGGAAAAAAATGTCACCCATATGTCTAAGCTACATCTTCATCCCCTCTCTCTTCCACGAAAAATCTATAAAAAAATAAAATTGTCTCTCCCTTTCATTTTTTTAAACCAGCCGTACGGGCTTAGTTAAATCGTGTGTCTACCCGCACACGATTTTAGCCGATCGTCATGTCGTTTTGGACTCTTCGTACGGATCTTGTCCGTACTGGCTTTTTCATAATCGCCCCACACGTATGCCTCGTGCACTCCGCGTGCTCCAGAGCTTCACGGGACGGCCGACGTCTTTCGACGTCGGCAACTCAACGCCTCACTTTGCCCACGACGCCGAAGGCGCCCCTGACGTCTTAACGACGCCTACGACAGCCGATGTCGCCCAGCCACCCGTTCTATGTGCACGATACCCTTACGACGTCTTTCCGACGCCCATAGGGCGCCGCATGATGGGTCGCTTGGTCGGCCGTCGTTTATACCCGTGGTAGAATGGTGTCGGTCCTCGACCGCCCGCGCGGCACCTAGCCGTTGAGTTTTCATGCATGGGCGCCCCATTCTGTCCCACGTTGTCACCCTCAGTTTTCATGAACAGGGGTATTTTGGTCATTTTTCCACCTTAGAATTATTTTGTAATTATTTATTTATTTATGATATTATTTTGGGGTTATTTGAGTCGGGTTCGAATTTCAACTCAATCCGACTTGTATCGGGGACCCGGGGTAGTTTTGACTCTAGTGGAACCCACACATTAGTTAGCAATGGCCCACATGATATTAATTTTTAGTTAGTGGTTAGACTAATTATTATGAATAGGGTTTGGTTAGATTAGAGTTTTTAGAATGACTAAAATAGCCCCGACTTAAACCCTTTCCTAATGTTTAATTAAATCGGCTAGTGGGGGGTATTTTAGACTTTGCAAATAGAGGGATTTCTTCCATGACTTGGCCGGCCCTAGCATGAGAGGGAGAAGAGAGACTCTTGTTATTTTTCTACTTTATTTTCCTTTCTCTAGTTCTTCCCAAATTTCTAGAGAGAGTTTCCATTGATTTCTCCACCAAATCTCTTCATTCTTCCATCCAACCTTCTTCTTTCCTTCTCTACTCAAGCCGAGGAGGAATCTAGCCAAGTTTGGGAGGAGTCGGAGCTCGTTCGTGTCCATTCGGGATTCCTACGTGTCGGTGTCGCATCGGGAAGGCTTTTCTTCGATTCGATCTACCAGGAGGTATAAATCCCTTCTCCTTTTCATTTTCTCTTGCATATAGGATGATTTTTGACCCATAGGAATGATCTCCATGGTTGTGTCTCCATTTGTGTCCATTTCGTGTCCATTTGGAGACTTTTAGGTGTGTCCTATGTGTAGGTTTGTGTCCTAGTGGGAAAAACCTATTTGGACACTTGTATTTATCATAAATATATTGTGGATGATTTATGAGAGATTAAATCCCAGATTTTTACTTGTTTAGAAATGTGTTCTTCAAGTATCATATGGTATCATATCCATTTACCTACATATTGTATATATATTTGGTTATATATATGTTATTATATATATATATATATATAAATATATATATATATATATATATATATATATATATATATATATATATATATATATAAAATATATATATATATATATATATATATATATATATATATATATATATATATATATATATATATATATATATATATTTGTGGCTTACATATACCTGTGATAAATGGTATGTCATAATGTGTTTTTATTGTGTTCATGTGTGGGGAAGAATTCGGCCAAGAGGGAAATATGAATGGTAGTTGGGTTTGTATGTGTGAGTTTGTGTATTGAAGGTCTTTGAGGAAATGGTTGAGAGTATTAGAGTGTGTGATATATTGAGAGTGGTGTGTGTTTGTTTTGTGAGAGATTATGAGTGAGAGGGGATGGGGGAAACTGCTGAATAACAGCAGCTTGTAGCAGCAGTAGCTGCTGTCCCCATGGACAGCAGCTGTAGCACCTATGTATCCCCAAACCTGTCGTTAACTGCCTCCCAAACCAGCCATGAAGCAGCCCTCACAAATCAGCCCCCAAAACCTGCCCATAGTAGCCACCAAAACCTGTCCTTAACCACCACTAAACAATCCTATAGGTTGTCCCCATATCAGCCACAACACAGCCTAATGGCTGTCCAAACCAGTCCCTAAAACCCCACATATTGGCCCTATACCAGCCCCTAAACCTGTACCAAACCTGTCCTATCGGCTGCCCTAAAACAGTCCTTAAACCCAGCTTATAACAGTCCCTACAATCAGCCATTAGCTGTCCCCATAGTCCACATATCAGTCCTAAACTAGTTCCAAACCATCCCAAAACCTGCCCTTAGTTCAGCCCAAAAGGCCCCTGAATTCCTGTCCCAACAGTCCACAAAACAGTCCTTAAAATTACCCTTTGACAGCCCCTATCTAGTCCCCCATTTTCAGCCACTTAAGTGCCCATTGACAACCTACATGACAGCCCTGAATAGCAGTCCATAACAGTCCCATATATGCCTATGTGTGTTCGTGTGTGTGAGCCTAGTGGGTGTATGAGTGAGCCTCTATGTATAGCTAGTAGCCTATAAGTGTTAGCCTATATGCGAACCTATAGGTAAGAGCCTATTGTGAACCATAGTAAGTGAGTGAGTGATGAGTTTGGGTATGTGAGTGTTTAGTAGATGTGAAGAGGGTATAGGGTAAGGTAATGTTGGGGAAATTACATGTGTCATAAGATAATCTAGATGACCTAGATACTAGGATTTTATGGTAGGTAATGTTAGTAGAGGTTAGTGTCTAGCTATCCTAGGAAGCCTAGGATAGTATTCTAAGAGTAGAGTGGTATGTGCAAGGTATTGGTATTTACCTTGTGAAGGGTAGAATAGGTATTTACCTAGAACTAAGGTATTTGAGTTTAGAGTTATAGGTTTGGTTTAAACTTGGTTCCCTTGGTTGGTAATGGTCAAATATAGTGCTCCTAGACTAGTTTTGACTTCAGTTGACCATTTTGACCAAAGTCAACAAAGTCAACCGAGAGTCAAACTTAGCCTATAAGTGACTAGATTTGACCGAAATCAAACCAGAGTTGACCAGTTGACTGAATGTCAACAGTTGGTCAACATTAGACTAGTTTGACCTAGGGTTGACCTAGAGTTGACCAGAGTTGACCAGGGTTGACTTTTTGACCAAAAGTCAACTGTAAGTCAACCCTTGATCCCGTTTGACCTAGTTCGACTTGGATTGACTCCCAGTGACCTAGTATGACCCAGTTCGACCCAGTTTGGCCTAGATTGACCTAGTTTGACTTAGACTTGCATATCATGACTTAAATTAGTTTCTTTTTCATTATGAAACCCTGTTTAACTTATAGTATCTCATTTTAGGTCTATGATTACTCTGAGCGTCTGTTCACCTTATCAGCTCAGGACCACAGGGGCGAGTACATTCATTGATAGTTTTCATTATCTTGATATCTACTATATCCGATTCAGTTGTAGTGTCTTACTTGATTCTTGATACGATAGTTCACGGACTAGTATACGTCGGATCCTGTCATGAAATGTTATTCCTGGACTTTCTTGGTATATTGGTACGTGATATTCCGTATTTCGTGTACTTGTATAGACACCGATTTCTAAGGGGACTTGCTACCCTCTTATGGAATCCTGTGTCATGACGTGCCATGTCCGGATCCGTGATACTATTCAGGGATGGGGGAATTATTAGGGGTTATGTAATCAAAGCCTCCTGTCACTATTTCGCTAGCGCCACCCTCACCTCACGTAGGGTGTAGCAGATACCTTCGTGCGCCTGTTATCCAGGTTGGCCGACGTGACTTTTCGTGAGATCACCGTGGATTGTCGGACCAAGTGGATAACTTGTCTTGTCACTTACTTAAAAGTCGATCACATATCGCTCTAATAGTTCAAATCATATTTTATATTTATTATCGTATCTTATATCCAGTTCAGCTTTACTTTCTGTACTTTCTCACCATGCTATGATTTTATTTACTCACATGCTCTACATGCCTTTATACTGTACCTTGATTAGAGACTAAGTCCTGTTCGGAAGAAGGGTTACAACCCCGGTCCTTGTTTGGTTTAAGGGTTATAACTTGGCTTTCGAATGGTTCCCAAGTCGTCCTATATCTTTGTCTTGTATTTTATTACACTGTCTCTTATAGAATTTGTCAATTCATATGGAACTGCTGTTAGTGTTTGTACTTGCTCATTTTTCTGACAGGATACCGTTGATATTTTACAGATGATTCTGAGGCTGATTGTCCGACCTATTATGGGGACGGGTTAGATGGAGTAGACTTGGACCGTGGCTTGATAGTCGAGCTACTAGACTTGTTCACCCTGAGTAGTGTAGCTTAGTTAGATTTGCCTGGCCTGCGAGCCAGCTAGTACTTTTCAAACTGTAGTACTTATATTATATTCTGTGATGTTGTGCTTAGTTTTGGACTTGTGTGGATCTTGAACTATTTCCTGCTTTCATCTATCCTATTTTTCCTTTCCATGCTATCTACCTTAGTTTTTACTTTGTGATTGAGACTGTATTGCTATGTCACCTCCATTCGGAGTGTATATACTGTATAGGTACCTTTATCTGTTTTAGTCGTAGTATTTACAGACCCTATATACAGTGTTCTACCGCCGATTCTGCGGTGTAGGCTGGACGTACCCACGTCTCGTGCCCTTACTCTAGGGTGCGGGTCGTGACACACGCCAGCTCAGATCATGGCTATTTTTTGTCAGTCCTACGACGTTGTGGATGTCCCGCATCACACAGGCCAGGCTCATCATCGCCCTCTCCCTTTCCTCTTAGTTTATATAATTTGTACTATTTGCTAAGCTAATATCATATCTCTCTCTCTCTAAATCTCTAATATCATCTCTCTATTTTTGCTTCATTCAGGCAACCAACCTAAAAAGATTTCACGAGTCATAACAACAAGGAGCTTGATCCTTGTTTGAGTGAGATTGAACTTTTTTTTTGCAAGTACCCTTACTTTTTATGATTATTTTTTATTTGGTGAGAGAGAGTTAGCACCAGTTGGGACCGGAAAGCTTGACTTACCGTTGAAAGATGTTGTTATTGGAAATTATTTCTTTATAATTTTTTTATCCATGTATATGAGTTATTTCTGTTTGCCATTAAAATTTTTTGATTGTAAATTTCAATACAAACAGAACAGTGTTACAATGTAGGACTTAGACGTAGTCCTAGGAGTACACTTTTATTTATCTGGGTCCCTTGTACCGATGGAGCGAGTGGTAATACGTTGACTCCGTTGACGATCTGACGACGGTTATCGGTTCTCTGAAGGTCTGAGTTGCTCTGGGTGCCGGAGCTTGCGGAAAGAAAGAAGACGTTGAGTGTCTGTATCTGCCTCTCTGTATATCGGCGGTTGTGCGATATGTGATCTCTGTCTGTGTCTTTCTGTATGTGGAAGAAGGAAATGATCCTTCTATTTATAGTCTGCAGGCTGGCTGCTCATGCGCGCATATGTAGGATACGTCTGTACGTGGGGACGACACGTAGTGATTGCTGATGGAGGCGCATGGATGATGCGCTTTGATTAAGGAGTTGAATCCTTCATGCTGCTGTTGTGGGCTAGCACGTAGCAAGGGAGAGGATCTTTCTGTTGTGGAGATCTTGGGTGATTAGCACCCTTTCATCGGCTGAATCGAGTCAAAGGACACGTGTCGTAGGCCCATGGCTCGGAGATCTCGGATTTGGTGGGGAATGATCTGGTAGGATGCGCCTGGGATTGGGCGCATGAGGAGACTTTGGCTCGTAACCTTTAGGAGTCACGAACCATTCGGGGCGCATGGCTTTTGAGGCACATGCGAGGCTTCAGTAGTGGCTTTACTTCTGTCTTTAGGGATCAGAAAAAAGTCTGAGGTGCATGGCTTTTGAGGCGCATGCAGAGATTTGGGCGCATGGCTGCGGAGGCACATACGAGATGGTTGGGTGGCCACGTGGCTGTAACCGCCGGAGGAAAGTAATGATGATGCTGACGTAGGTGACTGTAGAAGCATGGAAAATATTGCTTTTAGTCCCACATCGGAAAGGAGAAGAAGAAAGGGCTCACTCCATCCGATAAATAGAGCCCCCTTTCTTCCTTTGAAAAGGGCACCAACTTCTCTTCCCTCCTTCCAAACTTGGACTCTTCCTATTACGCACCTTCGGGTGCTAAGTAGAAGAAGTCTAGGGCAGCGCGGGCTCATCGGGCTCAGTCAGCTGTCCCAACCTCTGACCATCAAGAGCGTCCCGCTAAGCGGTCCTCTGATGGAAAGTTGTACAGAGCCGCCTGTGTCCAGCCCCCGACAACAAACGGACAGAGTGGTTCTCAAGTGTCTCCCAACAAAGATCGAGGGCAAGTGTTTCTATTAGCCCCTACATCAGGGAGCAAACATGATACCTACGCACTCGTGTGTTCAGGATACCCGGGCCCACAAAGCGAGTGCACGGGCAGATCGAGACATTCCTCATGCGAGTCATGAGACATTCCTCATGCCGTTCGGTCATGAAACGTCCTTTATACGGCTCGGTCATGAGACATTCCTCATGCGGCTCGGTCATGAGACGTCCTTCATGCGGCTCGGTCATGAGACATTCCTCATGCGGCTCGGTCATGAGACGTCCTTCATGCGGTTCGGTCATGAGACATTCTTCATGCGGCACAGAACCCAGGAAGCTTCATGCGACTCAAAATCAGACGAGCTTCATGCGGCTCAAGAGTATATTGCGGCTCAAAAGTCACCAACATGGACATGCGGCTCAACGCACATAGACAGCTCGAGTAAACTCCATGCGGCCCAGAGAGAGAGGCCACGTGGTCTTTAAAAAACAGATGTTCCCAACGTGTGGACGCATTTAATGCTCTGACGGCTGACAGACCTGACAAGTGACAGACCTGACATAAAGTTGTCATAATGACTGACACGAAAAGCAGTACTTCAGGAATAAGGAAAATCTTCAAAGTGGCGCTGTCTACCAAAGTTTTGAGGCGAGCTTATGCGGCCAAGAATAAACGAGTTCATGCGGCCAGTGCAGAGAAACCTATGCGGTTCAACCAAGAAGGTCCCCCATGCGGCTCGGCTATAAAGAGATCCATGCGGCTCGGCCATGAAGACTCTCATGCGGCTCGGCCATGAAGACTCCCATGCGGCTCAGTCATGAACATATCCATGCGGCTCGGTCATGACAACCTTCATGCGGTTCGAGTATAGAGACTATTCATGCGGCTCGGTTATGACGACCTTCATGCGGCCCAAACATCGACACTCCTCATGCGGCTCAACGTTGACGACTGGACACGTGTCCTAAAGTCAATCAAATCTTGGGCCAAATCCCAATAATCTGGGACACGTGGCAGAAGAATGAATTAAATTTATTCATTAAGATTCGCAGATGTCAGCAAATCATCATGACGAAGATTTATTGCAATCAGCATTAATTATTGATGGGATTTGGCATAATCCATATTAACGGCCCAAATCTTTCACGTTCAAGACTAATGGTCCAGATTGGTTAATCATCAGGTCGCCGCCACTTTGAGAATGGGTAATCATCCAAACCCTAATGATGCCCCCACTATTATAAATAGTAAGGTGCCATTTCCTTGTAAATATAGAGAGATATACAAAAAAAAAAGAAAAAAAAAAGAATCAGAGAAGAATACGTATACACAGAGAGACTTCCCCCATAGTCAGAGAGAGAATATACACAGAGAGAGAGAAGCCAGGAGAGCAATCAGAGAGAGAGCAAGAAGGCGTTTCTTCGTCAACGACCAAGCTGATCTTCCCCGAGTCAAGGCTGCGTACCGATCGTCCAAGGAGTAAGGCAGAGCGGCCGTCGCTTTCCCGAGCCTCTATCGTCACCCCCCAGAATCTAAAATAAACAATCGTACTTAGACTGCTGTACCTAGTTTTTCGTCCCTAGGCTTTCTTTGTACGAGCGAGTTTGTATTGTGAGTCTAAGTTCAGTCCTTCGATAATTGTTCTGTACTTTTACAATCAATGGCAAACACGATGGCGACTCTGCTGGGGACTAACTTCTCCACGGTTGAGGAGTTGGTGACGCAATCGGACGCAGCCAAACTTGGCTCTACACAACAGAAGATGGTCGTACGCTTCGACCAACAGACGTTCGAAGAGATGCTCTCTGAAGGTAGCACTGGCCCGGTCCAGAAGCACACCCGCACCATAAAGGCTCGCAAAGAGTGGAGGCCAAAATCATTTGTTCCTCCGCAAGCCCTTGATGAGGTGCTCTCTATTGCTCAAGATGGCGAGAAAGACTCCCCTGCGGCCCCACTTCAGACCGTAGACAACTCTGCTGTCCCCAAGTCCGGCAGAAGAAAATACTATGATGCTGGACTTGCAGGGACAAAGAGGAACTCTACGCGCTCCGAGCCGCAGAAGAGTATTAACCGCAGGGAGAAAACCTATGCGGCTACAACCGCCGACCGCATAAAGAAAACTCATGCGGCCACATCTGTCAGTCGCATAACTTATGCGGCTACAGTTGCCAACCGCACGGATGAGACTCATGCGGCTATTAAAGTCAATCGCTTGCAGAAAACCCATACGGCCACAGATGCCAACCGCATACGGTCAGCCTGCACGGTCGTGACTCCTAACCGCATAAAGACTCATCTTACAACAAAAGACAGCCGCATGCAGACAGCCTGCACGGTACCCAATGCTAGCCGCATAGCATCCGTCCCACGCTTCTCTCGATCAGTCTTCGACCGGCTCTCATGCGGTCCTAACTCTGATCATTATCTGGATGATAATCCAGACTCTGTGGTATTCGACTTAGACTCCTCCTATTACGCACCCACAAGTGCTAAAAGGAGGAAGTCTAGGGCAGTGCGGGCTCATCAAGTCCAGACGACTGCCCCAACCTCTGACTATCGGGGCGTCCCGCTGATTATCATGCGGGCCTCTGATGGGAAGTTATATAAGACCACTCAAGTCCAGCCCCCGGCGGCAAACAGACAAAGTGGTTCCTCTGACCTGCGTGAGGTTATCCTCCACAAACGCAAGGAAAGAGAAAGAGCTTCGGGGTGTAAAGAGCCCTCACACGGACATCAATGCACCCAGATCATCGTCAACTGCTGTTGCAGCAACGCGGCGGTGACGGAAGACCGGCCATCCGTCTTCCAAAGACTACATCACCCGAGCTCAGAAGTCGAGACACCTCCTGTTGTCTCCTGCAAATCCGTACAGAAAGTTCTCGCCAAGGAAAGAGGGAAGAAAACGAGCATCTCCAGCCCAAAGGTGTCAACTACTACAGCTAAGAAACCGTCGTCTAAAGGGATATCCTCCACTGAAGTATTTCAACACACCTGTTCGAAGACGAAAACTACTGCAGTAGAAAGTTCGTCGTCTGCAACATTGGGGGTCGTCGGAACTGGGGGTAGCACTCCTCCAAACATCCACGACAATCCGACATTCCAGGAATACGGACTGGAGGAAGCAAATCCTCCGACGGATACAACAGATACCGACGTCCCCAAGGACATCCTAGACGAAGCAAGCTCCGAAGCCAAGGGTAGTGTTCCTTTCGAGTCTGAACCTGAAGAGAACATACCCACATATCCTGATGATTTTTCGGTGCACGGGTATGACTCGGAGGGTACATCCTCCACCACTCCTTCCGTCACTCCTCATGTGAAGACGGTGTTCATGACAGACAGCAATCAAGGCGGTTCCGGTGATCGCCAGCACATCGACACTTTGGAGGCCATATTGCACGCCTTGGTCAAGTCTGTAGACGAGATCAAAGCAACGCTTCCTAATCTGCAGGGGGTGACACCTGGCCAGACAAGCACGGGTCCCCCAATCAACGTAGATTCAAATTCGGCGGCACCGAACCCGGGCAATAATCCTCCCGAAGTAACGGCTCCGACTGCGACAGATGTGACCCGAGAAGTAAGGAGAGAAGTTCAAGAGCTCCGAGCCATGTTCCACGCCAGAGAAAACTCTTAAGACTTCAGAATACGGCAACCATATCCTGCTGAATGGAGGGATGTTCCATTCCCACCAAGATATAAGCCGTTCAATATCAACCCCTATGATGGCAAGACCTCAGCAAGTCGGTACATCACTTACTTCGAGGTCACTACCGACCATCTGCCCCATGATGACGCTATCCTGACACGGTTATTCATTGGGGCATTGGAAGGAGTTGCCTTCGATTGGTACCGCAACCTGCCGGACAATTACATCCATTCCTTCGCTGGCTTCAAACGCCTGTTCTTGGAGAGGTTCTATGAGGTAGGGCAGGACGTCACGATGTCTACCCTCATGGACGTCATTCAAGGAGAAAAAGAGCTGACGAGGAATTACATTGAGCGGTTCCGTCAAACCGCAATGAAGTTACCATCTGGCAACCCAGACTCCTCCTTGATCGAAATTTGCCAAAAGAGACTACTCCCAACAATCAGTCTCTGGATGGGCGAGAGTCAATTCAAGGACTGGAAGGCTTTTATCATTAGTTCTACAAGTGCCGAAGAACGATTAAAGAAGGCTCGCCAACTGGGATTACATATCTCAGAGGGAGAGAACAAGAGCAAGCGTCCCAGCACCACCAACGACAATGGGGGTAGCCCCTCCAACAACCGGGACAACAGAGGCAAGCAGGCTATGGTGGCCGATACAGCCCAGAAGCCTGAGTCGCAATCTGCGGACAAACAATAGCCTCAAATCACTTACTCTTTTGAAGACGGTCACGTCAAACCTATCTTGGACATGCTCATACAAGGAGATAGGATTCAGCTTCCCCCACCAAGACGGGAGCCTCGGCCGGCTGATCTGGAGAACCCAAAGTTCTGCCATTACCACCGCTACGTCCACCATGCTACGCACGACTGCTACCAACTGAAACGATATATCCAGAACCTCATCGATTCGAACGCTCTGGCCATCAATTTTGAGGAGGTAACCGTGGCAGCCAACATGGTGTCCGTACAATTCGGCAGCTTCCCTCCAACAGAGACCCAGGACGAGGTTATACCCATCCCTCTGACAACGATGGAGATTGCTAATCTCACGCCTGCTCAAGCTGCTGGTCTAGTACCCCTCACCACATCACGAGGGGAAATCATGTGGGTCCATCCGGACTTAGTCCACGAGGTAACTCAGTCCACTCCATCTTCTAAAAAGAAAAGTGGAAAAGTTAGATCCTGCCGCACCACCTCAGCAGATGAAGAGGAAGTCACGGCCGTTGTTACTCGATCCAGAGCACAATCTCAACCTGTGGCTGAAAACTCGACTGATGATCATCCGCCCATTACCACGGATGCTCCGGGACCGGCTCAGCCTTCGACGACCGACAAGCCTAGGCCGAAGGAGACTCGCTTCGACAAATCCCTCCGAAAAGAAACATCTCAGGGGCTGGAGAGGCCCTACAACTTTGACATCTTGGCGCAATTGGCCAATACACCGGCCAAATTGTCCTTATATGAACTCCTGAGGCTCTCGAAGGATGTCCGTACAGCTTTGAGCGATGCACTTCAAAATGCCGACGCGTACCTGGCTCAGGTCAACCTCACGGGAGAAAATCAGCCCGCAGACCTCCAAGACAGTGCCTGTACGGGAGCAATGCCCAACATCGTCTTCACTCCACAAGACATGCTCATCAAGACTAATCTACACGATCGCCCATTATACTACACAGGCTACATCGGCGATGTAAAGGTGGACCGGATGCACATTGACCCCGGGTCTTCCATAAGCATCATTCCAAAAGGACTACTGCATCATCTTCGCATCCCGATGCATCACCTGACCCCTACAAACACCGCCATCAGCGGGTTCAATTCGGGCAGGAGCTACCCAATCGGGAAGATCCGTCTGAAATGTCAGATTGGCGATCTCCAATCAGAAGTCACTTGCTACGTCATAGATGCCGACACTTCATACAACATCCTTTTGGGGCGCCCTTGGATACACGATTACATGATCGTGCCTTCCACGCTACACCAATGCTTCAAATATGTCGACAAGCACGACTTCGTGAGGACAGAATTTGCTGACATCGATCCCTTCAAAGGGGTCGAATCTTATTACTCGGACTCCTGCCTATACGAGAAGTCGAAGAGGCACCTTGAAGGAGGAAATAAACAAACTGATGTTGAAGCAACCACGGGATCAGAAGAACCTCTGACAATCCACCTCCAGGCTCGTAAACCAGGCAATTCCGTACCCCTTACGGCCACGCTGCGTAAGGACGCGATCAGCCTCTCGGCACAGGAAGAGCAGTTGAGAATCCGGCTGCCAAGGTCCGGCCAGGTACCGAGACCCACGACAGGGCCACTTACCATCAGATTGCCGAGAGTCGGTCAATCCCAAGCAGGGAAGCTCAACCCCTTGGATAGGCCCATGACGATACGCCTCCCCAGGAAGGGTCATCACCCCGATGCGAGGTCTGACACTTCTAGCGAACCAACCACTCCCCGCCCAGCATCGAGTGCCAAGCTGGGGGTCGTTAGTCAGCCAACAACTCCCCGCCCAGTACCGAGCACCAAACTGGGAGTGGCTAGTGCGCCAACAACCCCACGTTCTGCTCCACCCATGGAACCCCCGATATTCAAGTTGCCCAAGTCATCCTCTCGGTTTGCATTTACACAGGGGGTGGCCGAAGAAGAATCGGAGCTGGACAAGTATGTGGCTGCTCACACTGAGACTTGCTCATGTTGCCCATCAACGACAAGTTCCTGAAGAAGTATTACGTCCAAAACGACATCCTCAAAAAAAAATCCTCGATTATCGAGTCATGTGCCCGCTGGTGCCGCTAAACTCACGCCACAACATTCCAGATTATCGAGTCATGTACCCGCTGGTGCCGCTGAACTCACATTTCAATATTCCAGATTATCGAGTCATGTACCCGCTGGTGCCGTTGAACTCACATTTCAATATTCCAAATTATCGAGTTATGTACCCGCAGGTGCCTCTGAACTCACATTTCGGTCACTCTTCTAGGGGAAGTCATGTATGACCATACCTTTGAACCTTCTTCCTGGAAGAGATCCTCCCTCGTGATCCACTACCCGCACTCCCAGTGCACAAAAAGGGTAACAGATCCACAAATTTCCAAAACGACCATGTCCTCATTACCTCTGAGTCGTTTCACTTCCGCCAAAAACAAATCACCCCTTTACATAGAACTTCCATGTCCTCATTACCTCTGAGTCATTCTATGTACCCTCCTTCATTGAGCCCACTCCTGCCATGTCCTTATTACCTCTGAGTGGGAAGGCTCTGTCGAAGAAACCCTCATGCTTGCCATGTCCTCATTACCTCTGAGTAAGTATGTTGATCCCTTTCAACTTATTATCTGTACCCACAACCGGAGTACGCCAAGGATAATAGGTCCACAAATATTTTCCGCTGAGTCCACTCCTGCCATGTCCTCATTACCTCTGAGTAGGAAGACTCTACGGTAAAACCTTCGTACGTGCCATGTCCTCATTACCTCTGAGTAAGTATGTTGGTTCTCTCTCGTCTTATTATCCGTACCCTGAACCAGGGTACGCCAAGGATAATAGGCCCACAAATGTCCTCTGCTGACCACAAATATCCTCCGTCGAGTCCACTCCTGCCATGTCCTCATTACCTCTGAGTAGGAAGATTCCGCGGTGAAAAGCCCTCATGCTTGCCATGTCCTCATTACCTCTGAGTAAGTATGTTGGTTCCCTTTCATCCTATTATCTGTATCCTAAGCCAGGGTATGCCAAGGATAATAGGCCTACAAATGTCCTCAGTTGACCACAAATGTCCTCTGTTGACCCTAAATGTCGTACTAGGTCCCCTAGTACATCCACATCTTTCCTCATCATCACATGCTTTCGGAGCCCAGCTGTTCCATAGCATTCTTTCACCCAATGCATAGAACTTCCACGTTGATAGCACCTCTGAGTTATTCTATGTATCCTCATTCGAGTTCACTCCTACCACGTCCTCATTACCTCTGAGTAGGAAGGCTCTACTTTAGACCCATATTTACCACGTCCTAATCCCCTCTGGGTAAATATGATGGTTCCCTATCTCAACTTATTATTCGTACCTAAAATCGAGGTACGCCAAGGATGATAAGTCCACATAAAATCTCCAGCGGAACTACCCAAACCCATCACGTCCATGCTACCTCTGATTGGATTGCCACACCCAAACAACTCTACTTTCCATGCTTCTTATTCAAAGTGTTCCAAATTTGCAATTTGGAAACTTTGAAGGGGGTCCTGTAGAAGCATGGAAAATATTGCTTTTAGTCCCACATCGAAAAGAAGAAGAAGAAAGGGCTCACTCCATCCTATAAATAGAGCCCCCTTTCTTCCTTTGAAAAGGGCACCAACTTCTCTTCCCTCCTTCCAAACTTGGACTCTTCCTATTACGCACCTTCGGGTGCTAAGTAGAAGAAGTCTAGGGCAGCGCGGGCTCATCGGGCTCAGTCAGCTGTCCCAACCTCTGACCATCAAGAGCGTCCCGCTAAGCGGGCCTCTGATAGAAAGTTGTACAGAGCCGCCTGTGTCCAGCCCCCGGCGGCAAACGGACAGAGTGGTTCTCAAGTGTCTCCCAACAAAGATCGAGGGCAAGTGTTTCTATTAGCCCCTACATCAGGGAGCAAACATGATACCTACGCACTCGTGTGTTCAGGATACCCGGGCCCACAAAGCGAGTGCACGGGCAGATCGAGACATTCCTCATGCGAGTCATGAGACATTCCTCATGCGGCTCGGTCATGAGACGTCCTTTATACGGCTCGGTCATGAGATATTCCTCATGCAGCTCGGTCATGAGACGTCCTTCATGCGGCTCGGTCATGAGACATTCCTCATGCGGCTCGGTCATGAGACGTCCTTCATGCGGCTCGGTCATGAGACATTCTTCATGCGGCACAGAACCCAGAAAGCTTCATGCGACTCAAAATCAGATGAGCTTCATGCGGCTCAAGAGTATAATGCGGCTCAAAAGTCACCAACATGGACATGCGGCTCAACGCACATAGACAGCTCGAGTAAACTCCATGCGGCCCAGAGATAGAGGCCACGTGGTCTTTAAAAAATAGATGTTCCCAACGTGTGGACGCATTTAATGCTCTGACGGCTGACAGACCTGACAAGTGACAGACCTGACATAAAGTTGTCATAATGACTGACACGAAAAGCAGTACTTCAGGAATAAGGAAAATCTTCAAAGTGGCACTGTCTACCAAAGTTTTGAGGCGAGCTTATGCGGCCAAGAATAAACGAGTTCATGCGGCCAGTGCAGAGAAACCTATGCGGTTCAACCAAGAAGGTCCCCCATGCGGCTCGGCTATAAAGAGATCCATGCGGCTCGGCCATGAAGACTCTCATGCGGCTCGGCCATGAAGACTCCCATGCGGCTCAGTCATGAACATATCCATGCGGCTCGGTCATGACAACCTTCATGCGGTTCGAGTATAGAGACTATTCATGCGGCTCGGTTATGACGACCTTCATGCGGCCCAAACATCGACACTCCTCATGCGACTCAACGTTGACGACTGGACACGTATCCTAAAGTCAATCAAATCTTGGGCCAAATCCCAATAATCTGGGACACGTGGCAGAAGAATGAATTAAATTTATTCATTAAGATTCACAGATGTCAGCAAATCATCATGACGAAGATTTATTGCAATCAGCATTAATTGTTGATGGGATTTGGCATAATCCATATTAACGGCCCAAATCTTTCACGTTCAAGACTAATGGTCCAGATTGGTTAATCATCAGGCCGCTGCCACTTTGAGAATGGGTAATCATCCAAACCCTAATGATGCCCCCACTATTATAAATAGTAAGGTGCCATTCCCTTGTAAATATAGAGAGATATACAAAAAAAAGAAAAAAAAAGAATAAGAGAAGAATAGGTATACACAGAGAGACTTCCTCCATAGTCAGAGAGAGAATATACACAGAGAGAGAGAAGCCAGGAGAGCAATCAAAGAGAGAGCAAGAAGGCGTTTCTTCGTCAACGACCAAGCAGATCTTCCCCGAGTCAAGGCTGCGTACCGATCGTCCAAGGAGTAAGGCAGAGCGGCCGTCGCTTTCCCGAGCCTCTATCGTCACCCCCCAGAATCTAAAATAAACAATCGTACTTAGACTGCTGTACCTAGGTTTTCGTCCCTAGGCTTTCTTTGTACGAGCGAGTTTGTATTGTGAGTCTAAGTTCAGTCCTCCGATAATTGTTCTGTACTTTTACAATCAATGGCAAACAGAGAGCAATAGAAGCACCTAATACTAGTGTGTGCACATGTATCGGAATGAGTATGATTATGAACATGTGACATACTAGAATGATGAATATCTCTAGAGTGAGCATGAAAAGATTTGATTTTAAGAATATCATGTTCTAATAGCAAATCATCATGCAAACAAGTAAGAGAATCGAGTTTAGCATTTAAAATATCATTCTCTTTTTCAAATAAAGCAATTCTAGAGATAAAAGAATCATTTTGTTTCTTTAAAGTGTCAATAGAAGAATCATGCAAATGATTTAGCTCATGAGTTTGCCTCTTAAGATCTTCTATTGATGAGGAAAGAGATTTGATTTTCAAAATTAAAGCCTCATTCAAACTCTTTAAAGAAATACATGATGAGTTTTGAGAATCAAATCTAGATAATAAATCATTGTTTTCATTTCTCAATAACTTATTAGCTTCTTCTAAATGAACAACCTTTTCAGAAAATTCTTCATTTGTAGAATGAAGGTTGTCAAGAATCTCTAAGGATTGTTTAGCCATGGCTTTCCACTTAAAGCATTTCTTGCATTTAGAAGAAACATGATTGTCTATGCTACTAGAAGTAAAACCCTTTTTATCGGAGGAGGAGTAGGAGGAATACGAAGCCATAGAAAAATAACAAGGATCTACTCCAAGGATGTTAAGCCTAACAATAGAGTCCTTGCTCTGATACCAATTGTAGGAACCCTAGAGGGGGGTGAATAGAGTCACGCTAACTAATCAAGCACTTAGCACAGGCTAATTGGCAATTTAAAAATATAAGTGCAAGAGAAGAAGCAATAATAATACCGACACACGATATATCCTGGTATCCTTCCAAGAGGCACTCCAGTCACGGAACTCTCTCCGGTTTTAATCCACTATTTGAGTAAATAGTTACACACGAGTTTGGATCCGAAGAACTCGCCAACCTCTTACACGAGAGCTTTAATCCGAAGGCCTCTCCGACTTCAACCGAGAGTTTGGATACGAAGACTCTCCAACTTCAACCGAGAGTTTGGATACGAAGACTCTCCAACTTCAACCGAGAGTTTGGATACGAAGACTCTCCAACTTCAACCTTTCACAATAGGTTTGATCTCCTTATACAATAAGATGAAGATCTTACTTTTTAACTCAATAACTCTAACACAATTTGTGGATGGCAAATAAAAGCTTTGTAGAGTTGTTTGTGGATAGGCTTTGGTGGTTTAAAAATTTTTAGGCTCAAAGCATCAACCTTGAATGAAGGGGTTCAAGGCTATTTATAACCAAAGCATTGAAAAGAGCTTAAAGGCAACTTTTCAGACAGCGACCGGTATACCGCCGGTATGAGTCGGCATACCGTCGGTATACCGGTCTGAGATTGCAACGGCTCGAAATATAGCCGTTGGGATCATTTAATGCTAGAAATCCGACCGTTGGACTTTCAACGTTACGGAATCGGTATACCGTCGGTATGCTGATTTTGTGGACAGAAATTTTCTGTGAACAAAATCGGTATACGTTCGGTATAGACCGGTATACCGTCGGTATGCCGGGTTACATCCGAAAATGATCCCGGGCTAGTTTCTACCCTAGCTTTCGATTTTGCCATCCATTTCTTGTGTTTACAATTATTCCTAAGACTCATTACAGACTCCAGATATACTTAGGCAGGTGCAGGCTTCTTCAGAGTCTTGAAATGATGATGGCATGGCTTGGCTTCTTCCTTTGATAGGTGCTGGCTTTTTTCCTTGGCGGCAGCTGTCCAAAGATATCCAGTTTGTGAAAACTGAATACCTTTCAGTGGAACCTTCGGTGCGTGGCTCCGGAGATGTCGTCGGGTGGTTCAGAGAAATTTTGTGGGATCCGTCATCTTTGGCCCACCATGATTTCTTCATTGCATATGTTCACATTGATCTTGCTTATTGCTTTTCTGCATATACATATTAGACGAACAAAGCAATATATATAGTAGCAAGTATGATAAGTTTAATACACATTAGGACAATACTGAGTTTAAGTATAATTGCTAAGGTGATAGCATAAATGTTAGTGATATTATAATGATTAAACTTAATTGAATGACCACAATCAAAAACATAGTTTTGATTTTGGCAACCCGATAAAATTTAAAATAGATAAGCTCATATCACTAATATGTAAACTAATAGACATATATCACCAAAGGTATAAGTGTAAGTAGAAATGCTATAGCGATAGTATGAGGATTAGTGATAATGAAATACTAAACTTAACATATTAACTATATTCAAAAACATGATACAATCATTGGGCTAACACCTACCGCATCAACCTGCATAATCATAGCAACAACGTCAGTGATCATAGATACCTTACTAGGCTCTCCTTGCTCTGATTGTTTGGTCTTTGCTTTACATTCACTTTTGAAGTGGCCCTTCTTGCCACACTTGAAGCAAGGCATCTGAAACTTTGGCTTCTTTTGCTTAAAAGAAGTTCCCTTGACTTTCAGATTGTTAGGGTCCTTCTTCTTGCTGTGGGAAGCCGTCTGCTTTCCCCTTGGTTCCTTGGTATGAACCATATTAGCGTTAGCCAATTGCTTGGACAGTGCGTCCACCTTGAGTTGAGCCCGCATCTAGTTCTCAACATAGATTTCCTGCAAGAGATCTTCAAGGCTGATCTCAAGCTTTTTTCTATGCATGTTTGCATAGAACTTACTCCACCCAGCGGGAAGCTTTGAGACAATCCCTCCAACAACAAACTTGTCGGGGAGGGGCATCGCCTCGTCTTCCAACTTCTGTTGCAGCTTCAAAAATTTCTTTACCTGCGGCAGCATGGACTTTTCGTCCTCAAAGAGCCATTTGTGATATTTTTCAACCACCAATATCTTGCTCCTGTTCTTGTCTTCTTCGTACAGTTTCTCCAGAGACTCCCATATATCTCTGGCAATAGGTTTCTTACTGTAGGATTCTGCTAGGGAATCCTCCATAGCATTCAGGATAAGCAGCCTGCAAATGCTATTCTTCCTTCTCCACTTGGCCTGAAGTTTAGTAGCCGCAGTGATTGCGGCAACAGATCCAACATCTGGAACAAAAGGTTCCTCTTCAATAAGCACGTGATCAACGTCTCTGAGTTGAAGAGTGAGATAAACCTTCCTCTTCCAAACTTGATAATGCTCTCCATCAAACTTTTCTAACTTACAAAAGTCAGTATTGAGGAGTGAAGCATTAAAGTTTTCTATCGTAGCAATATAGCTTTGAGATTGTTAGTGCCGGGGCACAATTTTTTGATAGAAAACTAAGAATATGAAACAATTGTAAGAACAATATTCCAACGCAATACTTCTAGGAAGGTTGTGCAAGTATAACGAAGATCTAAGAAAATCTCATTATTATATTACGAAAATCTAAAAAGATTTCGTAATCCACAGCAGCATATGATATACGAGAATCTAAGAAGATTTCATAATCACAGCAGCGAAGAAGATGACAGGCGAAAGATAGAAGATGGCCTGCTGGATGAATGATCACCGTTGTTCAAAGCTATATTCGCCCCACGCGAATACCTTCCAGGAACCAGCAAGTTCGTCGGAGAACTTTGGAACACTTCTGCTCTTCTGACTCCTCGGATCGTACACGGACTCCCGTGCAAAAGCAACGCTGGTCTAAAGCTTCTCTTCTCTCTGACAGGCTCTGTTTACTTGTGTTAAGAAATACTTGTAAACTTTAGTAACTCTCTGAATATGTTCTGTCTCGTATATCTGCCTGTGAGAGAGAGGAGACCTTATATAGGCCCGAGTAGCAACTGCCTGGTTAGCACAACATTCGGGACGTGGTAATAACCACTCCGAACGTTCAGTAACCGCTCAGATCATGCACATGTACGATCTGAAGCAAGTTGTGCCACTCTAGCAACCCGCACGCCTTGCACGTTGTGCACAAAGCCACTTGCGCCGCACTACACCACACGCCTTGCGCGCCTTGCACACCTTGCGCTACACGCACAACGTGCACATTGTGCCACTTGCACAACCTGTACGCAACCTGGTGCAACCTGTGCGCAGCCTGCACAACCTGGCACAACCTGTGTGCAGCCTGGCATAACCTGTGCGTAACCTGGCACGCACCCTGGTCGCATAACCTAGGATGCGCAACCTGTGCCGCACAACGTGGCACACAACTTGGCCGCGCAAGTGGCTCGCGCAACGAGCGCAACTAAAATGCACTATGCGCCTAGCGACGATGCTGATGTGCTAAGTACTAAGTGTGCCAACAAAACGCCATATTACGCCTCATGAGCCCATGAGCCCGAGTTCGAGTCCGAGTCGCTAAGCCCCTACGGGGCTTAGCTCCCATGGAAATAAATTTCCCTAGAGCACAAAGCATTAATGCTTTTAATTGTTGATTTAGCCTTTTTCTATTAGAAAAATAATCCCACATGGAACACCCATGTGCACCTCCACACCATATGTGCATCTCTAAACTAGCATAGCTAATATATAGAGATACAACTTCTTTGGCATATCCGATGTGGGACTAAAGTTTCTAAAGAAAAAGCCATAAACCCCAACACATAATCCCTTACATATCAGTTAGGATGATTGTTATAACTAGTGTAAGACTTAATACATGATGTTCGGTTCGACGTGCGTAACGGGTGCGGGTACGTGCCCACATCTGCGGGCGCCGAATGCCGATCCGATTCCTTCTTTGGGTTCGGGCTGAGACCCAAAAATCTTTTTTGCTCCTATTAAATTTTTACCCTCACTATTCATTAATTCTGCAACATTTGGATACATGATTTCATGTCCAGATTCATTGTATCACATTTTTAATATGTGCTGTAACGTTTGTAACATTAATTTTAATAGGCTGATTTAATATCACATTTATTTCCAACCGTTGGCATCAGCCTATATATTGAGCTACATTCTCCTCCTTCGGATACACAGAAATATACGTCCAAATTCTCTTCTTCAATCTCGTCATTTTCGATCCGAGCTTTCCGTTCGTCGTTGTTGCTCTGGGCAGAGCTAAGTCGGGGTCACTCTCTTCAAGTCGTGTGCGACAAAGAGATTCCGGTGGAGCAGAGATTTTACCACTAGGAGCGTTCGGATACAGTCTGCACATATACCCGAGCTAACTCTTAGGGCAGTGCTACGTAAGCGACTTTCCCGGATGCCGATAACTTTTAATTTAGTTTATTTTGTTGCAGATTTTAATCCAAAGTTTTGAAGAAAAATTCAACAATCTAAGGCAACATATGCTGTTTTGAGCAAAAGCTTAAGTCCAATTTTTACTTAGAGATTCAAGGCTCCTCCTCATTTATTTTTGACCGTTATAAACCTAATAAATTGGTAATGTTTGACATCTTAAATCCTGTCCAGATACGTTGTATCACATGTTTTTATTTGAATTATTTGTAACGTTTAATTCTTTATTGGCTGGATTAAATTGCTTTCAATCTCCATTACTCCATGACCGTTGGAGAAAAGTCTATATATTGAGGCCTATCTCAATACTTCAGAATATACACCAAAATTCCTTTACAAAATACTCTCTTCTCTAATCTCGTCTTTTACGATCCGAGCTTTCCTTTCTTCGTTGTTGCTCTGGACAGAGCTAAGTCGGGGTCACTCTCTATTCGTCGTGTGCGGCAAGGAGATTTCGGTGGAGCGGGAATTTTACCACTAGGAGCGTTCGAATACGGTCTGCACATAGACCCGGACTAACTTTTAGGACAGTGCTACGTGCGCGACTTTCTCGGAGGCCGGTAACATTTACATATTTTATTTTGTTTGCAGATTTCTAAGTAAAGAACATTGAAGAAAATCCAACAATCTAAGAGTTACGTACAACAATAATGTAGTTTTCTTAAGTCTTAACAACGTACTGTTATAAATATTATGAACTAGAAAGACCATATATGTTGAGACATTTATTTTCTTATGTTTTTAAGAGTAGGAATCTCTTACTACACTACATCATGTTCATGTAAAGGTTTTTCCTTCTGTTACAAAGCTAAAATTAGATACTGTATTTTTTTTTGTAGTGAATCTTGCTAAATTACGTCAAAGATATGCTCATTGAGCCTCAAGCATTGACACAACATTGGTGTCCAAATTCATGCATAAACATGAATTATAACAACATTCATAGTTTATATTTCAATCATAGAGTAGTACAACTACCTATGGACACTCGTCATTTACTTGTCGGACATGTGCACATTTTTGTAATATATTTTCTATAGATACTTTGCAAAAACTTCTTGAGTTCTTTTAAAGACATTCTGGTTTAATTGAGTAGTAATTTTTCTTCTTCTTTACAAGAGGTAGATGTCCACAAGGACTCTTGGATTTTATATGATTGTTGAATAATGTAGCACATTTAATTTTGAAAGGTGGAAATAAATTTCTTCTAAGATAAATTAGTAAAATAAGTTACTGGTAATCTATAACACTTATTGATAATTATGATTTTTAGTTAAGAGGATATAGTGGTGGAAGAATTATATGATTCATAATATTTTGTATTAAGCATTGTCCATTTGGTAATGGAGAAGTTGCAGCGTGATCTTTGGATAAAGATTCAACCATTTAACTTGCTTTGCATTGTTCATTTGTTAGTAGTTGAGACGATTTTAGGTAGAATTTTGCGCATATATATATTGTAAATAAAATGAGAATTTTGTTGTTAGATACACTAGATTAGATATAACTAAAGAATGAAGCCATTTCTATTTCTAACCATCCTACTGAAAAATGTCTTCTTTAGAAGATGTGATGATATATGAGAATTTTTATAAAAGATTTCATAATTGGTTCAACATCCTCTCTTAAGTCTAATTGAGTGAGGTTTTTTTGGTTTCTTTTCAAGATCGAAGTGCACATGGCTTTTACTAGTTTGAAATAGACGTGACTTTATTGTTGTTGTCAAACTTTGTTTTCTTTCTCATTTGTTTAATTGTTTTGAACTATATGTAAAGGATTTGTGAACCATATGAGTTGTAAAGATTTGTCTTTCTAAACTCTATCTTTCTGCCTTGTTTGAGTGCAGAAATATAAAATTCAGTATCTTGTTGTTTAGGTCAATATTCATGAGTTTAATATATTTATCAATACATTTACTTAATTGGATCAGTATCTTTCCAGTTTAAATTATTTGGTTTAACCAAGTTAGCCATCTTATTGAACTCTTGGAACCAAGAATTCTGTGAGAAAATTTGGTTTCAACATAGTAAATTTTGTTCATATCTACATTGAAAATAAATTTATAATTTGCAAATACAATAAATAAAAATTTGCATCTTTATAAATAGAATATACTATTTACTGGAAATTGAATTTATCTCGTTGAGAAATATTTTTGGTATTTCTTTGAGAAATAATTTTTTTCATATAATTATCCCAAAATTACAACTTCTTCTATTGTCTAATTTTTTTAATTACTCAAAATCTATAATTTCAATAGAATTCATTTATTTCTGTCATTATTGCATTTATAGCAATATTAATGTTGTTGTAACCGATTGGTTCAAATGAGTGTTGATTTGATTGTGATATTTTATACAATAACTAGAGTAAATTGTTAAGAAGACTTATTTAGTATATTGGGTGTAAGGATCTTTAATATGTGGTAAGTAAATTATCGGATGAATTATAATTGTTCAAATTTAGTTTTAAATTTTTGGATTTGATTACTAATTTTATTTGGGCTGAAGCCTCGTCTTGTGTTTTTAGATTTGTTTCCATTCAGATTGAGTTTCAAACTCAATAGGGTGGAAAACTAAGTCTATTTACATCACTCTCATTTTCTACAAAAAAAAGTTGCTTGTGGATCTATAAACTTATAATAAATATATATTATAAGTTTTCATAAAATTGATTGATTGTTATATGAGTCATTATAATCTTATTGGATTTGAGATGATCCCATCTAAAATTGCTCGTAATATTTGTATAAGTCAATATCTCGTGTAACGTGATGATATTGAAAAGTTTCGACCATTAACTATATTTCGTTTAGTAGCCATAATTAAATATTAAGGTACTTTGTTCCTTCACAAATAAGGAGTCTTCTATTGGTGTAGATGGATCCAAAGGAAATCCAATGGTAACTAAAGTTCGACAGTTATTTTATGTTTTGGATCTTTAGATTACTTTTGATTTGGAAAATTATACATGATTAATCGGTCATAGTTTGATATTTGTTCTTGCTGCATTATTTACTTATTCGATATTTTAATATAATGTATCAGATTGATGATATAAATATGTATGACTGTATGTATTGATTTTGCACTACAGAATTAATAAGGATATTTTTGTAATTAAGAAATATCTAACAAAACTATTTATCTGATTATTTTACAAATATTATTGAATTATTGTTACTGTTAAAATTTATTACAAAATTGTATTATTGTGCATAAATACATTATTGTGCTAGAATGAACAAGGTGTTCATCATTTTAATTATATTTCTTATGGAAACTAACATTTATTATTTTTGAGGACTGAATTATTAGATATTTTATCCTTTTCGGACATTATATTTGTAATATCATCTCTTTAAGTCAGAAGTATTAGAATTTGGGACATGTTAGAAAAGGAGCAAACATGCCACGGGATACAAAATCTCTCAAAATAATGTACAAATTGACATTTCTTCTGAAGTGCTATTACTAAGCCGAAATCAAAAGGTGCAAAATTGCTCCGATCACGTGGAAAGGTAATTTTTCACATTTACAATTCTTTTCATTTTGATTACTAATTTTAATTGGACAAATATATGAATTCTATAAGCCATCATTAATTCTTGCTTTATGGTTATAATGGATCATATTCGTTCCTTGATCGATTTATAATTTTGAACCTTAAATGATCATTGTGTCACATATTAGAGTTTCTACTCAGACAAAGAAACCACAATATTATTCTGTCACAAATTTAAATTATGTTGGACAAGCATTGGTTTGCATATAAACAGTGATATTATAATATCCTTTGACACGTTCAAACAAGTTAGTCAAAAGAAAATAGTTAGTAAAATTGCAAATTCTTTCAAATCTAAGTTTTAAAAGTTGAGATTATTTTGGGTGCAAGCCGAAAGGGTCCTTCTGTCAACCAGACGCAAATAGCCCTAAGCGACATGGTACTTAATCGTACCCCTGTGGACCTCCGCTAGCTGGGAATTGGCCCCTACAGCTAACCCAAATTAATCAACACTTGATAAACTAAAGATTTTTTAAGATTGATTAGCAAAATCACTTAAACTATTATTCTAGTACTTAGACTATTGTAACGCCCCAGAACCAGAATACTGGAGAACGGGGGCATACATAGCCAGCTACGTATTTTGAAATAGAATCCACCTCGCTATACGGTCACGGCTGTCTAGATACATGAGGGTTTAACTACAAGCCATCAGTCTCTTATGGTCATGAACAAGCCTATTGTCTCAATCTCAAACAAGTAAAATCAATTACAAGATGTTAGAGCATCAAATATACAATAGTAAGCGTCTCATACATTACATATTTGGATGATCATGAAGCTAGTCATACAAAATGTGAAGACTAGCAAGAGTTTTAGTCATACATGATCAACTATAAGATTCGTCAATCATGTTACAGCCAGTAGGCAGACAGTAAGTAAAGTGCAATCGAGCTAACACGTGCTCGTCGGCTAAACGCCTCAAAAGAATATTTTTACAATAAAGTGGGAGAACAAAAGGGAAACCCACTCGTTGCCTTGATTACGCATAGTGGTCACCATCTGGCTGGAAGGCAGGGAGATCCTCTGAAGCTACTCTGGTATCTGGCCACGCAAAACCAGCTGGGTCAGATCCCAGAAAGAGCAAGTGCCACAAAGGAGGCTTCACTTAAGAACTAAAACTAGCAATTAGCACAAGAATATAATTATATAATAAAAGACTGCAAATATGGAAATTCATGATGATATACGGTAAGATAACCATAGGACTATTCAGACAACCAAGTTACAACCCGTAAACCAAACAAGGACCGGGGTTGTAATCCTTCGTCTGAACGGAACTTGGTTTCCCACCATTTATCGATAAAGTAAAGCACAAGCAATCAGGTCATGTTACATTCTTGTACAGGATCAGGACAAGACTAGACTGGGTTAGACTCCATCCAATAAATCACGGCCAAGTAATAAGTGCGGCTTGATACTTTAACTAACTAGGGTTATCACAGGCCTAGTTACTAGCAAGATGCAATGAGATATTCCAACAGCCACAAGCCCTGCAGACCATCCAGGTTATATAGGTCGAATATCCGTTCATGAAGGGTGCAACACATGACAGTATGCTGGAAATGTGTCCTACTCGTCGGCAGGCTACAAGTCCACTTGCACGCCCAGATAACAGGATTGCCTGTAGCTGGGAAATCTCTTTATGACTACTGGATTATTCTAGTTATTAGCCTTAGTCAATTTCAGTGGGTACCCCTGACCGTGGTACTCAGGGGTCCCCGTCCTAGACATGATACAAGACAATACTGGTTCATATGTACAAACATAATCGCCCACGGTGTCCAGGCCATTCATTCTTGTCATGTCAGGCTAGCCGTCGTAATAGCATATCGAGGTATATCATGTCAGGTTTACTTATCAAGAGTGCGCCACTACGGGCCACTATCATGTCATGTTACTTGTCAAGAGTGCACCACGACGGATTACTATCGTGTCATAGAACATATTCAGAATTAATATGGTACAAGCATTCTATCAAGGGAACCAAGTTACGCAGAGGGTCATGAGACAAAAGCATAAATGTAACAACTCAACATGGTAAAAGGAGTGCACGGCTATGGAAAGAGCCATGCGGCTAAGCAGGACGGGCTCATGCGGCTCGAAAGGGGAGCAGGCTCATGCGACTGGAGGAAAAGGGCGTATGAAAGGCGCCAGGGGTTAAGGGCTCATGCGGCTCGGGAAGAACGGGCGCATGCGGCCAGGGGAGATCGGCTCATACGGCCAAGAGAGATCGGGCTCATGCGGCCAAGTCGAGCAAAGCCATGCGGCTTGGCTAGAAGAAGCCATGCGACAAGAAGGGGACAGGCTCATGAGGCTCGGGGAAAAGGGCGCATACGGTTTAAGGACAGCAGGCTTATACGGCAGGGGCTCATGCAGCTCGAGGGACCAAAGCCATGCGGCTAAGGCCAACCGAAGCCATGCGGCTCGGCTGGAAGTGGCTATACGGCAAGAGATAGGGGTCTCATGCGGCTGGGCCGAATGAGGGTCATGCGGCCAAAGGAGATCGGGCATATGTGGCAGTGGGGAAAAAGCTCATATGGCTGGAGCTAACTTGAGTCATGCGGGTGAAGGCCACGCGGCTAAGTCCATGCGGCACGGGCCATGTGGCAAAGGCCATGCAGCAGGGACCATGCGGCCAATAAGGGGACTTGCCGCATGAAATAGCCATGCGGCTGAGTCGGGCAAGGTCATGCGGCTCGGATGCCTATGCGGCCAAAGAGGAGCTGCAGGGGATCTAGCCGCATGAAAAGTCATGCGGTCAAGCACTGTTTTTCTTCTCCACTATTCCGAAAAGAAGAACCATGAAGCCATTTCTTCCAAGTTCCATACTCCTTTATCTAAGGTCAGAATCCAGACTTCCATGGGTCAAAATGGGGTAGAACGAAATTCTCTACCACCTGGAACACTCAAAACTTGAGAATAACAAGGTTTAATAGATCAAAACCCAAGAATCCGAAAATACAACAAGCTTAGATCTACACGAAATGAGCCATGGAAATTAAAAGTGCTAAGTACTAAAGTGTCTTAGAATCTCGTGAGGAAGAAAATGGAACAACAAAACTTGAGTTCCTCCATAAAGTAAGATGTACTTGCCGATTGGAGAAGGGGTAGGTGGAGCTCTATGCCAGCGAAGAAGAAGAAGAAGGAGGAGTAAATGCTGAGTTATGAGGAGAGAGAAAAGTAGGTAGGATATAAATAGGATTAGTGGGGGGGGGGGGTAGGTAGGGTTGGTTCATATGCAAAACCGAACCAAGCAATGAAATGCTAAAATAAACCATGCAATGAGACATGCAACATGAGTCAAAATACGTACACGTATACCATAATACGTAATACGAACTATGGGCGTTACAACTCTATCTACCTTAAAAGAATTCTGTCCTTGGAATTTAATTAAGAGGCTAGAGGGGCAAGAACAAGCCATACTAATCACAGACAAGCTATACCAAGCAGTTTACCATGCAATCATTCATTCAAGCAAGGAATTGAGAGCATAAGGCATAAGAAGGATATTATACCTTACGAGTCAAACATGTCGGGATATCGCGATCGGATATCATCCTCACGCTCCCACGTTAACTCACCCAAAGAGTGATGACCCCAAGCAACACGGACTAACTTGATAGTCTTGCTCTTGAGTATCTTCTCTCTCCGATCCAATATGGATACGGGTCTCTCCTCATACGAAAGGTTGGTACCAACAACCAATTCCAAATGATCTAGGACATGACTCGAATCCGGGATATACCGTCGCAATTGGGATACATGGAAGACATCATGCATCTTACGTAACGACGGCGGGAGAGTGAGACGATAGGACATATATCCTACTCGCTCCATGTCAGATCCCTATTTTGAAAATAGGCATCCGACTGTATTTAATATTTTTGGTTATTTTAAAATTTCGTATTGTATTAAAATTTTATTAATTATGGAGTTAGCATTGTTAACTTCCTGGTCAGGATTATTCCTATTTCTATTTTACTATTATTATTATTATTGCTATTGTTACTATCATCATCATCATTATTTATTTATTTAAATAATCTAACCTACCCAAACTCCTACCTAACCCCTCATATCACTCTCCCTTACCCCTCTCTCCACTCATTCACTCCCTCTCTCATTATCTCTCTCTCAGCTTAGAGAGCAACACCCCCCCAAATGCTCAGCTCTCTCTCCACCCTCACCGCCAGCTCCGGCCACCACCCTCACCGCCAGCTTCCTCTCCCCCTCACTGCTCTTCCCCTTCCTGGAAAGCAGCCCCCTCACCCGAGCTCTCTCGTCTCCGACCGCCGACCACCACCACTGCCTCCACTGCTTCCACCACCACTTCGCCCCGGCCACCGCCGGCCGCCACGACCACTGCTGCCACCATCATCGTCATCTTTAGCACCACCACCATTTCCAGCCACCACTACCCCTACTTTAGCCATGGCCGCCTCCGCCCTTGGCTACCGCCACCGACCTCCAGCCCCGCCCGTGTCTCGGCCATCGCCGCCACCACCATCGTCGCCATCTCCATCCTCCTCCCGTCGGTGAGTCTCTCCTTCGGCCTTCCCTCTCTTCTTATATCCTCCACCTGGCCGACCCCATGGCCGCCGTCCACTTCGGCAGCACCCTCGCCTCCTTGCGTCTCCTCTTCCTCTCCGTTCTTACCCGGCGCAGCCATCCTCCGCCGGATCCCGACCCCGCCTGGCCGAACCTCCAACAGCTCCTCCGCCTCTCTCCTTCTTTCTTCTCGGCGACCGTCGCCTCGGGAGCGGTACCACCTTGGGCAGCGGGACGCCCTTGGGCCCCGTGCTGCTCGGGCAGCGTGTTCCCCGGGCCACGTGCCTTGGGTCACGCGCACTCGGTTCGTGCGTTCCTTTGTTCCCCGTGTTTCTCGGGATACGTGCCCCTTGATTTGTGTTGTCTCGGTTTGTGCGTACCTTGATGTGCATGTCGTCTCGATATTTGTATACCTCGATTCCCGTGCTACTTCGGTTTGTATGTTGTCTCGATCCTCGTATCTCGACCTTTGTGCCTACCTCGTGACCCGTGCCGCCTCGATACGTGTACGCACCGATTTGCATGCCGTATCGATTTGCGAGTCATATTGTATCTTGTGTTACCTCAGTTTGCGTGCACGTACCGATTTGCGTACTCGCTTCTATTTGCGTGCCACATTGGTCTTTGTGCCATCTCGATTCGCGTGCACGTCTCGATTTGCGTGTCGTATTAAATTGCACGTAATCTTGATATTCGTGATTTCCTCGATCTACGTGCACGTTTCGATTTACGTACGTGTTATGTCTCATGTTCATCTCGATCTTCGAGTTATCTCGATTCTCGTACATGTCTCGATATACGTGCACGTCTCAGTTTGCGTGTCCGTATCGATCCGCGTGCTTCAGTTTTCGTGCGAGATCTCTGTACTGCTTGCGGGACCCACACGATATAGCCTTCTGCCATCCCTTGTGATTATTCTATTATTTTATTATTTGGTGCTGATGACTATTTATTGTGTGTTCTGAGGATCTCGATTGGCGTGCTAGCTTGGATCCCGACTGTCGAAGACTTGCTTACCTAGCCGAGCCCTCTAGGCAAGTATCCCTTGCTCATCGACGGCTCTTGCCCTCTTTCCTAGATTTTATTGTATTTAATTAATTTGTACTTGTAAATTGTATAATCATGATTAGTGTTGCCTAGTAGTAGAACTGCCATGATGATAACTTAGGATAGCTTGGTCCGATACCGGGATAGACCGTATCGGACAACTCGGATGGGTCATCCACACCTCCGAGGACACGAGCACGACTCACTTGTACGGATTGTCCCCGTATGCCCCGTGTCTGACTCGCGGTCGGGTAACGACTTTGGCTAACTTTACCTGTGACGGTGATTGTGCTTGGGTTAGGGATTTATGGACATGTGTTGTGGTGCGCCCTGCGAGGCGGTTATTTTTATTATGTATGTTGGCTTGGCGTCCAGTACGCATCGTAGTGCTGCGGGAGGCCGAGACTTAGTGTTCTCGGCTATCGATTTGTTTCTAGTACGCATCGTAGTGCTGCTGGTAGCTGAGACTTAGTGTTCTTAGCCAGCGATTCTACGGCAGATTGCGTCGAGTGGTTTTAGCCCCAATTCGTAGGGTGCTCCCGTCCAGATTACAAAGAAGATTCTGCCAGATTTTTCCAGAATTCCCGGTTGGGAATTTGGTTCGAAGGATTGGGCAGAACCATTCCCTTGGTTTGTGGGACTGAATTCATGCATGTTCTTCTTGGTATAGCATCCCTGATCTCATTGCCTGCTAGGTAGACTCCCGACTAGATTAGTCGCCTAGTGTCTTAACATGTCTTGTCCGCCGGATTGTGTAAGGAGAACGGTTCTACTCGGGTGAAGGTCTGCAACCCTGGTCCTTGTTTGGTTTGAGGGTTATAGATCTGATCCAGAGTGGTTCACGTAATCCTTGCCTTTTTGACGGTATCACTCATTGAACTCTTGACCTGTGACCCTTCTTTTAGATGGTGTTCTAGTTTAGTTTGTTATCCCATTATCTGTCCTGTCCGCTGGATTGTGTAAGAAGAGTGGATTTACTCGGGTGAAGGTCTGCAACCCTGGTCCTTGTTTGGTTTAAGGGTTGTAGATCTGATCTAGAGTGGTTCACACAATCCTTGCCATCTTTCGATGGTGTTGATTAGTGTTGACCCATGTGTTGGGATTATGATCTTATTCGAGGATTGACCATGAGGAGATATGATATTGAGATAGTGATAATGGTAGACTAAGTGGATTCTTAGATAGTGTTGCTAGTTCTTTGGTGGTGTTCTAATTTGATCAGATATGTCTTTGAGGACTTTTAGATTTTGATATTGGTGCGAGTGTCTCGCGAAACGAATAGAATATCGAGGGTATTATTATATGATTTTTACTCGACTTTCCAAACGTCCAAAACTGGGTACCTTTGTGTATTCTGGTAGTTGGGGAAACCTGGTTGTTTGCTATATCTTGGTGGTAGTGAGACTTATTTGCTGATAGCTTGTGATCATCGATTCAGAGGATTTTTGTGAGTCAGAGGGTCTAGCATTGTTATGGTGATGAGCTTGGTATTGGGTGGTTGTCTTTATTGACGTGATATTCACTCCATCATGGATGGGAGACTCTTGATAGATTAATCTGGTGGATAGACAGACTGGATGATTGGAGCTCTAGGCTCCTATATGCTTGAGATATTATTATAGTAGAGGTTCTGATCTTGTACTTGACCTGATATCCATGCCACGATGTGGGCAGATGATTTCATGTGACTGACAGATTTGTCCTTGTTCCTGACATGACTACCTGTATCCGTGCTATAAGTCCAGCTTATCCTTTGAGGTACTGGCCCTGACCTTGCACTGCGGTGCCCTTGTCTACTGGCACTTTGTGGTGCTACCTCCATGATTATATGGCATTGCGATGCCATCTTGACATTCTAGCTATATTATATGATTACCTACACGGGAACCTTGGTAGTTGGCCTATAGTCTTAGCGTGGTTATGATTGCTTGCTTGCTTGTTGCATAACACTAAGGATGGATCACAACTGGGACTATAGGTGCCGAGGTTGATTCTTACTTAGCGTTCTCGTACTGAGGTACAACATCTAGGAGGATGATCATGTGACCACGGTATGTGATTCCGGATAAATATATGTTTAGTCTAGGCAACTTAAACTGGTAGAAGCATTGGGGGAGAACGGAATCCCGAGATCGTGCATTACCAGCCTTATCCCAGACATTAGTCATGACCTGCAGGCTGGCCGCCACGGATATTGTTACCATTCGCCCTATTGGATGGCAATATTCGGCTACTTATGTACTATACATTATATACATGGCATGCTCGACACGGTAGCCTTACGAGGGACCGGTGGTGACATGCAAAGCCTGGTGGCCTTACGAGGGATCAGTGCTCTTCTTACATGCTATACTTGGCCTCGCTAGCCCTGCTGGGACGGCACGATCTGAGGATTCCTATATTGTATTGTTGGGGTAACCCAACCTCCACATAGACAGCCGTAGGCATTTGAGTGGCCGCTTATTTATATAATTGTTTGGCTTGTTGCTTGCTAAGCTGGCTGGCACGTAACGCTGTCCCGGCACAGTAATTTATTCCCTTGTTCTTGTTTGATATAGGGATGGGTTACTGTTCCGATGACAGACTACGAGTCCCAGTTGGCAATGCAAGCATTAGTGGATGTTAGGATGACTGTGATGATTGTTGGTTACTTACGTATTAGTAGTTGGATTGCTGTCTTATATTATGTAATCGTACGTTGGTACCGCACGATCCCTTACCTTATTTACTGTTTTTAGATACTATTTCTGTCATATTTTATCCTGCTAGTTTTCTTCGCCCGTCCTTGAGCCTTCCTTTCTGGTACTTGCTGCGGTTGGCCTGACCAACCCTGGATTGTTCCCAGATTGCCTGAGACCGACCCTGTGGATCTTCCAGGCTCAACTTGGAGGATGTGCTTCAGTCCCCGACCATACTAGGAATTGTAGGAAGGTATACTAGTCTACATTATTATTCTGTACTGTAGATTTTCTGATTATCATATGAGTATTCCCTGCTTTCCATATGATTATCTCTCTTGAGGTTGTTTTATTGTGATTTTCCTGTGGACATGAGATCAGATTTAGGCCATATATTGATTGTATGCTAGGATACCCAGCAAGACTTGACAGCCGTCATCACCGTATAGCGTATTCGTACCTTATACGGTGTAGCTGGCCTACGTCCGTCCCCGTATTTCGGTACTGGGGCATGACATAGTTTTAGTGGTGGCCCATACAGGTCTCGTTTTGAGATTTTGTTGGGTATCACATGATTATTGATCTCAGTCCACTATTTTTTGGTATTCTCACTTATTACATTTGTCCTTCGCTCCCTTGAACCTATGAACTGGTCCTCATCTCTACTTGGACCTATCTTGCTTGGCCATGTCTTATTCGTGTTATCTACCTCTGATCCTTGTTTGATATATGATCCTATAGTTGGTCATGTCGAACACCTTATTTGATGAGATGTTATCTCCATCATTTGGGTTACATGATTATTTATCTTGGGTTCTGTACTCTCTACCGGTGTTTTGCCTTGTTTGATTTCCTGTTATCCATTTCGTGCGTTGACTTCGTGTTGACTTAATCATTATCGCCCTCTTCGAGCGTTGGCTGGATTGCTGCAGAATGGAGATTTCATCAGGACTCTGAGATTGGACATTTTAACATTTGTTGAGTATCCGAGGGATATTCTTGTATCGATTCGGCTTCCTTGATTCCGGACAGTTCCGCACTCATGATTATATATTTCAGATATTATTTTGATTATAGATATACCTTCTATATATTATGTTTTGATATGGATTCTTGATTTAGAGTATTTTCCTACGGATATGGAGTATTTTCCTAGAAAAGCTATCTTGTGGTTATTATTGAAAATATTTTTGGATGTGTGTTACGATTCACCTGGATTTTGGATTTTGATGGTTTTCTAGGACTCGTTATATTGTTAGAGATTTTGTGATTTTAGTGATTCGGATATTTGGGTTATGGGTTTGATTCGTTTGGGGTATTTGTCAAGAGTACCGGGTGACCCTAGTATACCTTGACGGCGTGGTAACGAAAGTTGCAGCCGCTCGATCATAGTGCCCTGATGCATCTTTTGCAGCCATTCCGGATGGCGTGACAAAGAATGACCATGGCACACATTTTTTGGATATTAGGAAACTACGGTCATCGGTTCGAGACAGATATCCTGTATTTTATGATTTTATGCGGATTTATTATTTTCTTTATGCAGTTGGGATTTTATGTCTTCTGACATTGTTTTCGACATTCTATACTTGTTTTGATTTATGGGGTTATTTCGTGTATGCGAGACTTTGATTTTCGAGATTCTTTCGATGTTTTCGATTTACCTTGCGAGTTGATTTATCTAGACCTTGTTCTCTTTGATGTTTTCATATCGAGATTTTGTTAATTTCTTGATTGTATTACTTGATTTCTTTAAGGTGGGTAGAGTTTTCATGGCAGATATATATGTACTAGTTTTGAAAACCCTATTTTGATAATTCTGAAATTTCGAGGACGAATTTTTGTAAGGTGGGTAGGATGTCAGATCCCTATTTTGAAAATAGGCATCCGACTGTATTTAATATTTTTGGTTATTTTAAAATTTCGTATTGTTTTAAAATTTTATTAATTATGGAGTTAGCATTGTTAACTTCCTGGTCAGGATTATTCCTATTTCCATTTTGCTATTATTATTATTATTATTGCTATTGTTAATATCATCATCATCATCATTATTTATTTATTTAAATAATCTAACCTACCCAAACTCCTACCTAACCCCTCACATCACTCTCCCTCACCCCTCCCTCCACTCATTCACTCCCTCTCTCATTATCTCTCTCTCAGCTTAGAGAGCAACACCCCCCCAAAAGCTCAGCTCTCTCTCCACCCTCACCGCCAGCTCCGGCCACCACCCTCACCGTCAGCTTCCTCTCCCCCTCACTGCTCTTCCCCTCCCTGGAAAGCAGCCCCCTCACCCGAGCTCCCTCGTCTCCGACCGCCGACCACCACCAATGCCTCCACTGCTCCCACCACCACTTCGCCCCGACCACCGTCGGCCGCCACGACCACTGCTACCACCATCATCGTCATCTTCAGCGCCACCACCATTTCCAGCCACCACTACCCCCACTTTAGCCATGGCCGCCTCCGCCCTTGGCCACCGCCACCGACCTCCAGCCCCGCCCGTGTCTCGGCCACCGTCGCCACCACCATCGTCGCCATCTCCATCCTCCTCCCGCCGGTGAGTCTCTCCTCCAGCCTCCCCTCTCTTCTTATATCCTCCACCTGGCCGACCCCATGGCCGCCGTCCACTTCGGCAGCACCCTCGCCTCCTTGCGTCTCCTCCCCCTCTCCGTTCTTACCCGGTACAGCCATCCTCCGCCGGATCCCGACCCCGCCTGGCCGAACCCCCAACAGCTCCTCCGCCTCTCCCCTTCTTTCTTCTCGGCGATCGTCGCCTCGGGAACGGTGCCACCTTGGGCAGCGGGACGCCCTTGGGCCCCGTGCTGCTCGAGCAGCGTGTTCCCCGGGCCACGTGCCTTGCGTCACGTGCACTCGGTTCGTGCGTTCCTTTGTTCCCTGTGTTTCTCGGGATACGTGCCCCTTGATTTGTGTCGTCGCGGTTTGTGCGTACCTTGATGTGCGTGTCGTCTCGGTATTTGTGTACCTCAATTCCCGTGCTACCTCGGTTTGCGTGATGTCTCGATCCTCGTGTATCGTCCTTTGTGCCTACCTCGTGACCCGTGCCGCCTCGATACGTGCACGCACCGATTTGCGTGCCGTATCGATTTACGAGTCATATTGTATCTTGTGTTGCCTCGGTTTGCGTGCACGCACCGATTTGCGTGCTCGCTCCAATTTATGGGCCACATTGGTCTTTGTGCCGTCTCGATTCGCATGCACGTCTCGATTTGCGTGTCGCATTGAATTGCACGCTATCTTGATATTCGTGATTTTCTCGATCTACGTGCATGTCTCGATTTACGTACATGTTATATCTCATGTTCATCTCGATCTTTGAGATGACTCGATTCTCGTGCGTGTCTCGATATACGTGCATGTCTCAGTTTGCGTGTCCGTATCCATCCGCGTGCTTCGGTTTTCGTGCGAGTATCCCTTGCTCATCGACGGCTCTTGCCCTCTCTCCTGGATTTTATTGCATTTAATTAATTTGTACTTGTAAATTGTATAATCATGATTAGTGTAGCCTAGTAGTAGAACTGCCATGATGATAACTTAGGATAGCTTGGTCCGATACCGGGATAGACCGTATCGGACAACTCGGATGGGTCATCCACACCTCCGAGGACACGAGCACGACTCACTTGTACGGATTGTCCCCGTATGCCCCGTGTCCGACTCGCGGTCGGGTAACAACTTTGGCTAACTTTACCTGTGGCGGTGATTGTGCTTGGGTTAGGGATTTATGGACATGTGTTGTGGTGCGGCCTGCGAGGCGGTTATTTTTATTATGCATGTTGGCTTGGCGCCCAGTACGCATCGTAGTACTGCGGGAGGCCGAGACTTAGTGTTCTCGGCTATCAATTTATTTCCAGTACGCATCGTAGTGCTGCTGGTAGCTGAGACTTAGTGTTCTTAGCCTACAATTCTGCGGCGGGTTGCGCCGAGTGGTTTTAGCCCCAATTCGTAGGGTGCTTCCGTCCAGATTACAAAGGAGATTCTGCCGGATTTTTCCAGAATTCCCGGTTGGGAATTTGGTTCGAAGGATTGGGCAGAACCATTCCCTTGGTTTGCGGGACTGAATTCATGCATGTTCTTCTTGGTATAGCATCCCTGATCTCATTGCCTGCTAGGTAGACTCCCGACTAGATTAGTCGCCTAGCGTCTTGACATGTCTTGTCCGCCGGATTGTGTAAGGAGAGCGGTTCTACTCGGGTGAAGGTCTGCAACCCTGGTCCTTGTTTGGTTTAAGGGTTGTGGATCTGATCCAGAGTGGTTCACGCAATCCTTGCCTTTTCGACGGTATCACTCATTGAACTCTTGACCTGTGACCCTTCTTTTAGATGGTGTTCTAGTTTAGTTTGTTATCCCATTATCTGTCCTGTCCGTCGGATTGTGTAAGAAGAGTGGATTTACTCGGGTGAAGGTCTGCAACCCTGGTCCTTGTTTGGTTTAAGGGTTGTGGATCTGATCCAGAGTGATTCACACAATCTTTGCCATCTTCCGACGGCGTTGATTAGTGTTGACCCATGTGTTGGGATTATGATCTTATTCGAGGATTGACCATGAGGAGATATGATATTGAGATAGTGATAATGGTAGACTAAGTGGATTCTTAGATAGTGTTGCTAGTTCTTTGGTGGTGTTCTAATTTGATCAGATATGTCTTTGAGGACTTTTGGATTTTGATATTGGTGCGAGTGTCTCACGGAACGAATAGAATATCGAGGGTATTATTATATGATTTTTACTCGACTTCCCAAACGTCCAAAACTGGGTACCTTTGTGTATTCCGGTAGTTGGGAAAACCTGATTGTTTGCTATATCTTGGTGGTGGTGAGACTTATTTGCTGATAGCTTGTGATCATCGATTCAGAGGATTTTTGTGAGTCAGAGGGTCTAGCATTGTTATGGTGATGAGCTTGGTATTGGGTGGTTGTCTTTATTGACGTGATATTCACTCCATCATGGATGGAAGACTCTTGATAGATTAATCTGGTGGATAGACAGACTGGATGATTGGAGCTCTAGTCTCCCATATATGCTTGAGATATTATTATAGTAGAGGTTCTGATCTTGTACTTGACCTGATATCCTTGCCACGATGTGGACAGATAATTTTATGTGACTGACAGATTTGTCCTTATTCCTGACATGACTACCTGTATCCGTACTATAAGTCCAGCTTACCCTTTGAGGTACTGGCCCTGACCTTGCACTGCGGTGCCCTTGTCTACTGGCAATTTGAGGTGCTACCTCCATAATTATATGGCATTGCGATGCCATCTTGATATTCTAGCTATATTATATGATTACCTGCACGGATACCTTGGTAGTTGGCCTATAGTCTTAGCGTGGTTAGGATTGCTTGCTTGCTTGTTGCATAACACTAAGGATGGATCACAACTGGGACTATAGGTGCCGAGGTTGATTCTTACTTAGCGTTCTCGTACTGAGGTGCGACATCTAGGAGGATGATCATGTGACCACGGCATGTGATTCCTGATAAATGTATGTTTAGTCTAGGCAACTTAAACTGGTAGAAGCATTGGGGGGGGAAACGGAATCCCGTGATCGTGCATTACCAGCCTTATCCCAGACATTAGTCATGACCTGCAGGCTGGCCGCCACGGATATTGTTACCATTCGCCCTAGTGGATGGCAATATCTGGCTACTTATGTACTATACATTATATACATGGCATGCTCGGCACGGTAGCCTTACGAGGGACCGGTGGTGACATGCAAAGCCCGGGGGCCTTATGAGGGATCGGTGCTCTTCTTACATGCTATACTTGGCCTCGCTAGCCCTGCTGGGACGGCACGATCTGAGGATTCCTATATTGTATTGTTGGGGTAACCCAACCTCCACATAGACAGCCGTAGGCATTTGAGTGGCCGCTTATTTATATAATTGTTTGGCTTGTTGCTTGCTAAGCTGGCTGGCACGTAACGCTGTCCCGGCACAGTAATTCATTCCCTTGTTCTTGTTTGATGTAGGGATGGGTTACTGTTCCGATGACAGATTACGAGTCCCAGTTGGCAATACAAGCATTAGTGGATGTTAGGATGACTGTGATGATTGTTGGTTACTTACGTATTAGTAGTTGGATTGCTGCCTTATATTCTGTAATCGTGCGTTGGTACCGCACGATCCCTTACCTTATTTACTATTTTTAGATACTATTTCTGTCATATTTTATCCTGCTGGTTTTCTTCGCCCGTCCTTGAGCCTTCATTTCTGGTACTTGCTGCCGTTGGCCTGACCAACCCTGGATTGTTCCCAGATTGCCTGAGACCGACCCTGTGGATCTTCCAGACTCGACTTGGAGGATGTGCTTCAGTCTCCGACCATGCTAGGAACTGTGGGAAGGTATACTAGTCTACATTATTATTCTGTATTGTAGATTTTTTGATTATCATATGAGTATTTCCTGCTTTCCATATGATTATCTTTCTTGAGGTTGTTTCATTGTGATTTGCCTGTGGACATGAGATCGGATTTAGGCCATAGATTGATTGCATGCTAGGATACCCAGCAAGACTTGACAGCCGTCATCACCGTATAGCGTATTCGTACCTTATACGGTGTAGCTGGCCTACGTCCGTCCCCGTATTTCGGTACTGGGGCGTGACACTCCAGAATGTCGAACGGCCCTACATATCTAGGACTAAGCTTTCCCCGTACGCTGAAACGAATGACGCCACGGTTAGGCTAGATCCTAAGGAATACATGGTCGCCGACAGAAAATTCAAGGGGGACGCCGATGGGAATCGACCCAATGGCACTGGTGATCTTGTGCGACGCGAAGATGATCTCTGACTCTCCTGACCACCTCAACTGTCTGAGTAATCATTTTCGGATCGAGCATCTGCCTTTCTCAAACATCGTCCCATGCTAGCGGGGATCTGCACTTCCTACCATACAGTGCCTCGAATTGGAAACTGTTGTTGTATGAGAACTCCACAAGGTGCAGGTGATCCTCCCACGAACCATCAAAGTCGAGCATACAAGATCTCAACATATCTTCCAAGGTTCGTATGGTTCGCTCTGACTGACCATCTGTCTGCGGATGATAAGTTGAGCTGAACTGGAGGTAAGTTCCCAAACTCTCTTGCAGGCTGCGCCAAAAGTGCGACGTAAATCTTGAATCTCTGTCCGAGGTAATACTAACTGGAACACCTTAAAATCTGACAATCTTCCTGAGGTACATTTCTGCTAGCTGAGCCGTCGACTGACCAACTCTGAACAGGAGAAAGTGAGCCACTTTCGTGAGCCTGTCTATAATAACCCAAATAGCATCTCTCCCAGCTGGAGATCTAGGTAATCCAATCACGAAATCCATGGTAATGTGCTCCCACTTCCACTCTGGAATCGGCAAGGGCTGAAGAAGTCCAGTCGATCTCTGATGCTCAGCTTTAACTTGTTGGCAAACCAAACACCGAAAGACAAACCGGGCTATCTCCCTCTTTATGTCATTCCACCAAAAGTGCTGACGGATATCACGGTACATCTTCGTGCCATAGGAATGAATGGAATACTGAGAACTGTGAGCTTCTGTCATGATCTTCTGTATGATATCTTCACTGGGTACACAAAGACGCCTCCCATGTCGAAGTGTACCGTCCTCATGAATATATAATTCTGGTCTTCGTCCTGCTACACACTCTGCTCTGAGTCGCTGAAGCTTGAAATCTGTTGACTGCGCCATCCGGATCCTCTCGACTATAGTAGACTAAACTTGCATGCTGGCCATCAATGCCACATTGGTAGGAAGGACAACTTCTATACCCATCTTCTGAAGATCTGCTAATAACTCTGGTTGCGCTGTGAGGAAATAAACTCCGGCTCTCCTGCTCAGCACATCTGCTACTACGTTGGCCTTCCCAGGATGATATTACAAGTTGACATCATAATCCATGAGTAGCTCTAGCCACCTCCTCTGACGCATGTTAAGATCCTTCTGGGTAAATACATACTTCAGGCTCTTGTGGTCGGTGAAAATCTCCACCATATCTCCATACAAGTAGTGTCTCCAAAGCTTAAGTGCAAACACTACTGCTGCCAACTCCAAGTCATGGGTTGGGTAATTTCTCTCATGATCACGAAGTTGACGTGACGCATAAGCTATTACCTTCCCATGCTGTATCAAAACACATCCTAAACCTCAGCCTGAAGCATCACAATACACTGAAAATCCTTCGGTCCCATCTGAAAGAGTGAGAATGGGTGCCGTCATCAAGCCTCGCTTCAACTTCTCAAAAGATTCCTGACACTCGGCCGCCCAGGCAAACTGCGCATCCTTACGGGTCAACTGGGTCAATGGCGCTAAAATCCGAGCAAAGTCTGAAACAAATCGCCGGTAGTAGCCGGCCAAGCCAAGAAAACTACGAACTTTCACAACTGTGCTAGGTACTGGCCACGTCTCAATGGCTACTATCTTCTGGGGATCCACTTCTACCCCACATCTGGTAATAATATGATCCAAGTATGAAATGCGATCGAGCCAGAACTCACATTTACTGAACTTTGCGTACAACTGGTACTCTTTGAGAATCTGGAGGATAACTCTGAGATGCTGCTCATGCTCCGCTTCACTCTTGCTGTAGACCAGGATGTCATCTATAAACACAATCACGAACAGATTCAAGTATGGCATGAAAATGCGATTCATGAGGTCCATGAATACAGCCGTCGCATTGGTTGCTCCAAATGGCATAACAAGGAACTCCCAATGCCCATATCTAGATCTAAAAGCTGTCTTCGGGATGTCCTGCTCTCTGACTCTGATCTGATGGTATCCTGACCGTAAGTCGATCTTTGAGAATACTACCGCCCCTTTGAGTTGATCAAACAAGTCATCTATCCTCGGGAGAGGGTATCTGTTCTTGATTGTTACTGAATTCAAGGTACGATATTCAACACATAATCTGGACGTACCATCCTTCTTTTTTACAAGAAGCATCGGGGCTCTCCAAGGCGATCCACTTGCACGAATGAATCCCTTGGTCCTGAGTTCTTCAATCATCTTGTACAAGATCTCTAATTTTGAAGGCGCCATCCTGTAGACTCTCTCTGACACTGGGGCTGTCCCTGGGATCAAGTCGATAGTAAACTCGATCTCTCGCTCTGGCGGCATTCCTGGAAGCTTTTCTGGGAAAACATCTGGAAACTCCTCGACTATCCGGGATAACTGTACTGCTGCTACTGCCATCCGCAATACTGGAAGAAAAGGTTCAACTTTGCCTTGGGAAAAGGAAAACTATGGCTCGCCTGGAATGCTAAAAACCCTGCCAACATGGCAGTCTATCCTAGCATACTGGTTCCTTAACCAATCCATCCCTAAGACCACATCATAATCGGCCATCAGAAACTTTATCAATCTAGCGGGGAACTCTCTACCGCTAACTACGATCCGACACGAGGAAAATACACTATCTACTTCCACAAGACCGTTACCAGTAAGTATATTGAGCCTTACTGATAATGACTCGGGCTCCATGTTTTACTTAACAAAATGGAAGTCTGATCTGAGAGCGATCACTTTATTCCTTGGACCATACGATGATGATGAAGAAAACTGCTTGAAGAAGACGAACAATCGGAAGAACTAAGTCACCGAAAAGGTAACAAGCAACGGCATTGATGGCACAGTCGAATGCTTTCTTGCTTTGCTTCACCCTGTTCTTGAGAAAAAAATTTGAAGAAATGCTTCTGGGAATATCACTCTGAAGATATGAGTTTTCTCAGAATCTCCTCTCCCTGTCTCTCTATTGATCTCCTGATGCATGATATGTAAAAACAAGTCTATTTATAGATTAAACCCTTTGTGCGTAAAAAGCAACAAAATTGGGTCTCTACGCTAGTAACTGTCACCCACGATCCAAATCATCCTCTACGTACGTTGACATGTGTCCCATGTAGAGTTTGATCTCTACGCATGGTGACACGTGTCCTACTACTTCAACAAAATAGGGAGAGTACGTACACACGTTCCTCGAGAAGTGTGACATGAAAGCCACGTGGGCAAACCACGTTCTTAAGTGGTCAGGAATGATTGGGCGTAAAAATGACCCAAAATACACTCCTAGCATAAAGTGGCAAACTGGGCGTAAAATAGCCCAAAATAAACTTTCCAGCATAAAGTGGCTAGAAAAATAGCCTTGAGCGTAAAAAGTAGCCCAAATAGACTTTATGCCCACAATAGCCTTGAGCGTAAAAGCTCAAATAACTATCGTGCGTAAAAGAAGCAGTTTTATTGAGCGTAAAATAGCCCTATTTGTATACTATACGACGAGCATTGGGTTTGGTGGAAAAAATCTCCTCGGCTTCTGTGTAATCCTGCTGTCAAAAAATCATTGTGTCAGATCAAATCACTTGCATTAAATGCGGCCTGACAGTTTGTCCCCGGCGTAAAATTCAATGAATAGCCCTGGCGTAAAGTAGCTCGCGTAAATAGTAGCTCGCGTAGATAGTAGCTCGCGTAGAGAGTAGCTTGCGTAGAGAGTAGCTTGCGTAATGTTCTCAACTTCTTTGACTTAGTCCATAAAGCACTTTTTACGCTCCTACAAGACCCCCTTCAAAGTTTTCAAATATTTTCAAATTTTGAAATACTTTGAACAGAAGCGTAAAATTCGGGATTTCAACAGTCAGCGTAAAATTCGGGATATCCAACGGTCATCCGCGTAAAAGTTGGGATATCCAACAGTCAGCGTAAAAGTCGGGAATTTGAACCGATTCAAAAATTCTATAAATAGAGCTCTTTGAAGAGAGAAAAACTTTACTTGTCTTCTATAATCTCGATATCTCTTCTTCTTCTGCCTCTTTCATTCTCTTGCTTTCAATTCGATGGCTTCCAAGAAGTCGTCCACCGCCGGCAGCAAGGACAAGAAGCTCGTCGGTTCATCGTCGGCCGACCGCACGAAAACCCCCATCCAATCATCCACGACGCCCCAACAGAGCAACCCAGCCGTGGCTCCGGCAATGAAGGGTAAAGCCCTACTTAATCTCGGCTATGAGTTCGCCGGAGAAGAAGAAGAAAACCTGAACCTTCAGATTTCACGCCTACGTCATACGTGTCAGCGTAGAAACCGAAATAACAAAATAAGCCCACGTTTATACGTGTCAGCGTAAAGTTAAGAAAATACGCCCACTTTTATACGTGTCAGCGTAAAATTAAGAAAATACGCCCACGTCTATACGTGCCAGCATAAAATCTAAAATACGCTCATGTCTACACATGCCAGCGTAAAATTCACAATACGCTCACATCAACATGTGCCAGCGTAAAATTTAGAATACGCTCATGTCAACACATGCCAGCGTAAAAATTAGAATACGCTCATGTCAGCACATGCCAGCGTAAAATTCATAATATGCTCACATCAACATGTGCTAGCGTAAAATTTAGAATACGCTCATGTCAACACATGCCAGCGTAAAAATTAGAATACGCTCATGTCAACACATGCCAGCATAAAATTTATAATACGCTCACATCAACATGTGCTAGCATAAAATTTCACAAGTGAAAGACTTTGTGTAAAACAAAGACCTTTTACACTTTAAAACTTTTTATCAACTTCAATAAGCGTAAAGTTTACATAGTCAAAGTCTTTAACCTTTATGAGTAAAAACTTAGAATAATTTATCTGGGTAAAAAATTTCAAATTAGATTTTCACTAACTTGATTTTTCTTTCTTTTGGCAGTGGATTTGCAAATTCACCCTCTTGCAGAAGTATTTGGTTCATCAGTTGGTATGGTGGGCTCGAATTATTTGGAGAATCTGTCTCATGTAGAGTTTCCCCAATCGAATTCGGAGTACCCTGTAGAGAGAGCACAGTTGATAGCTTCCCAAGGGGATAGAATGCTGCTATCCATGATTAATGGAGAACTGTTGACCTCTCTTGTCACCCCCAGTTTTCAGAAACAGGGGTATTTTTTGTCATTTTGCATTTTTGAATATTTTTAAAATTTATTTTATTATTTATGATATTATTTTGGGGTTGAAATTTATTTTATTATTTATGATATTGTTTTGGGGTTATTTGAGTCGGGTTCGAATTTCAACTCAATCCGACTTGAAACGGGGACCCGGGGGATAGTTTGACTCTAGTGGGATCTACACACTAGTTAGACATGGCCCACATGATATTAATTTTAGTCCACATGATATTAATTTTAGTTAGTAGTTAGACTAATTATTTATGGATAGGTTTAGTTTAATTAGAGACTTAAAACTAGAATAAATTGACCTCAACCTTTAACCCATTCCTAATTTAAATCAAATGGATTAGTGGAGGGCATTTTGGACATTCAAAATGGGAACACCTCACCCTTTTTGGGCAGCCACCTATGGGGGGGGGATAAGGGGTGAGTCACCATCTCTTCCATTTCATTTTATCCATCCATTTTCTCTCTCTTGTTCTTCCCCAAATTTCTAGAGAACAACTCCATTGATTTCATCTCCAAATCCACCATTTCTTCCACCAAATCTTCTTCATTTCTCTTCTACTCCATGGTTAGAGGGTGCTAGCCAAGTTTGGGAGGATTCGGAGCTCGTTCGTGTCCTTTTGGAATCTCTACGTGTCGGTATCGTGTCGGAAGGATTTTTCTTTGAATCTCTCTCCCGGAAGGTATAATCTCTCCTCTAATCCATCCCTACATGTATATAGGAATATTTTGAACCCATAGGAATGATCCTCATGGTTGTATCTCCATTTGTGTCCATTTCGTGTCCATTTGGAGGTCATAGGAGTGTCCTTTGTGTTGTGGTTGTGTCCTAGTGGGAAAAACTCCTATTTTGGACACTTATGTGCATATATATATTTATTTGTGTATGTGGTTAGATGGTTAGAGAGTGGATTGATCTTATTTAGGATATTTAGATAGCTATGTTGGTATCCAAGTATTTTGGTCTACATGTGTTTTTTGTCCAAACAACCCAAATTCGTCATAATTTTTATCCACGTTTTTAGTAGCTAGAGCAATTTAGAAATACCATAACTTTTAGCTCATAACTCCAATTAACCTTCTGTTTTTTTTAAAAAAGCATATCGAAGTTAGCTTTCCAAATATATATATTAATAAGCCAAATTCGTACTAGAACTTTCTGTAGAATTATTTGAGTGTCAGCTGTACGAAAGATGAATGCGTTTCGGTGTTTTCGCGATTTCGGGAGCTTCCGGACACGAAAATGCGATCCGTTTGAAGTTTCGGAAAGCTAACACGAAGAGCTATAACATACTTTAATCCTAGAATTTTGTGAAGTCCCAATTGGTACAGTACTGGTTTTAAGTAGAAGAGTGACTATGCGACGTAGGCATTTTGTGTAACCTATGAGCCTAGTATAGATATCATGTGAATGTAGGTATCATAGATTGTCAAGAATATGTATGATATATATATATATATATATATATATATATATATATATATATATATATATATTATTGTTATGTAATATATGTTAGTATAGTGTGTGTGTTTGAATGAGATAAGGATGTGTGTGGTTAGTGGAGAGAAGTGAGATTGATAGAGGATATGTGTTAGTGTGTGTTTGATGTTGTATAGATGGTAGTGTAGTGTGTGTGGGTTGTGAAGGTGAGAGAGTTGGAAGGATCATGTCATCCTATTTGACTTGAGGCTAGTGTAGTTTGTTGAGCGATTTGTATTTTGGTTGAGTGGTAGTGTGTTTGTATATAGATGTGTGTAGGTGTGTTAGAAGAGAAGGGTGGTGGATTTGGTATATGTGTTGTGTGTGTGTTAGTATTGGAGTGGAGAGAAATTTAAATGTTGTATGTATGGATTTGTTAGTATGTTAGTGGTTATGTTAGAATCTATGTAGAGGTTAGAGATATATTCGAAGTTAGATAGTGATAGCTTGTATAAGTTAGATAATTAGTTGTGTTAGTCTATGTTATTGTTAGTTAGAGATGACATATGTTAGTTGTGTTAGATTTATAAGTTAGAATAGATGGTTAGAAGTTATATGTTAGAGTTGGTTAGTATCTTATATTAGAGGTATAAGTTAGGATATAGATGAGTGAGTATCCTAAGATACAAATCAGTATCTTAGAGGGTAAAAGTAGGATTTTGGGGTAAAGTCTAAGAAAGGGTTTTGATTGTTAAGATGGAATTAGAAATAGGTTGTCTTGGTAGGTAATGACTAGATGAGGGTAGTTTAGGCTAGTCTTGACCCCCGTTGACCAAGAGTTGACTTTTTGACCGAAAGTCAACTTCAAGTCAACACTTGACTTAGAATTGACCAAAACCAAACCAGAGTTGACCAGTTGACTGAAAATCAACTGTTAGTCAACATTTGACTTGTTTGACCTAGGGTTGACCTAGGGTTGACCCAGGGTTGACTCAGCGTTGACCAGAGTTGACCAGAGTTGACTTTTTGACCAAAAGTCAACTGTAAGTCAACCTTTGACCCAAATTGACCTAGTTTGACTTGGATTGACTTTCTGTGACTTTGTTTGACCTTGGTTATCCTATTGTGACCCAGTTTGGCTCAGTATAACCTAGTGTGACCTAGTTTAGCTCGGTGTGACTTGGTTTGACCTAGTTTTTGACTTAGACTTGCATATCATGACTAGATTAGCTTTCCTTTCATTATTAAACCATGTTTTGACTTGTAGTATCTCATCTTTAGGTCTGTGATTACTCTGAACGTCTGTTCACCTTATCAGCTCAGGACCGCAGGCGAGTACATTCACTGATAGTTTTTATTGTCTTGATATCTGCTATATCCGATTCAGTTGTAGTGTCTTACTTGATTTCCAGACACGATATTTCACGGACTAGTATATGTCTGATCCTGTCATGAGATGTTATTCCCGGATTACTTGGTATATTGGTATAAGACTCGACTTGTTACTTGTACTTGTATAGACATAGACTTGGGAGTGGGCTGATCACCTGCTTTTGAATCTCATGTCATGACGTGTTATGTCCGGATCCTTTATACTATTCGGGGATGGGGAGTTATTAGTGGTTGTGTGATCAAAATCCCTACTTGTTGCTTCACACTTGTACTCGACACTTGTCCATAGCTACTTGTTCACAACTTTTCATGGTGACCGGCCTTATCTTCACACTTGTTGCTTCACACTTCTTATTTGGTTGTAGCCGGTCAGATGGAAAGCCTGAATATGTTTCCCAAGCCGATCACATAACGCACTAATAATTCAAGGCACCTTTTATATTTATTATCTTTGGTGACTAAGTTCTGTTTGGGAGAAGGGTTACAGCCCCTGTCCTTGTTTGGTTTAGGGGTTGTATCTCGGCTTCCGAATAGTTCCCAAGTCGTCATATATATATATGTATTATCGTCCTTTTCAGTACTCACATCTCGATATATATTTTCTGTTGATTTTATCTTGTATTTCATTACACTGTCTCTTATAGCTTTTGTCAATTCATATGGAACTGCTGTTGGTGTTTGTACTTGCTCATTTTTCTGACAGGATACCGTTGACATATTACAGATGATTCTGAGACAGATTGCCCGACCTATTATGGGGTCGAGTTTGATGGAGTGGACCCGGGCTGTGGTTTGTTAGTAGAGCCACTAGACTTTGTTCACCTGAGTAGTGTAGCTTAGTTAGGTTTGCCTGGTCTACGAGCCAGCTAGTACTTTTTAGACTGTAGTAGTTTTTATATATTATGTGATTCTCTGGGTTGTTTGTGTATAGCTTTGGACTTGTGTGAATCTTGGACTTATTTTCTGTTCTCATCATTCGTATTTTCCTTTCCATACTATCTACCTTAGTTTTACATTTGTGATTGAGACTGTATTGCTATGTCACCTCCATTCGGAGTGTATATACTGTACATGTACATTTATCTGTTTAGTTGTAGTATTTATAGATGACCTAGACAGCGTTCTACCGCCGATGCTGCGGCGTAGGCTGGACGTAACCACGTACTCGTGCCCCTAATCAGGGTGCGGGTCGTGACACATTTTTGTGGTGGCCCATGCAGGTCAGAGTCGCAATTAGTGCGATCTCGTAATGGTGCTCGACTTAGAGTACTAATTACGAGCCTGCGACTAGGATATAGGATATGAAAGGAGTTACTCAATCATATTTTCGGAAAATTCTGATCTTTTGATTACCATGACAACTCTTCTTTCATTTGAATTCAATTGTCCTCCTTTGATAATATCTTATCTTGTGCTATATTGTTCTCTTGGGTTCAATTCGTCTTCAGGATGACAGTGACTTATTTTCAGGCAGTAGCAGAGCAGATAGCAGGTTCCAATCTTTCGATCTCATTTCCGCATTTGCTTTCTTATAAACTGTCTTGAAATTCAATTCCATCTGTTCCTTGATCGTTGGATGAAATTTTGTTCTTGTGATATGATATTCTTCTGAGATAAGTCATATGGGCTAGGTCGTCTTGATTATGAGATTTTAGAATCCTCTAGGGTCATGCTAGCAGGCATAGTGAGGACATATAGTCGGATTATGGTCGTATTTCTCAGGTGTGGGAATTTAAGGTTTTCGCTGCCAAGCATGCAGCAATGCAAAAATTTTAAATATCATAATTCTAGAGGTATGTACCATAGTCAAGGACTCTGTGATTATCGTAGCCTTGCTCACTGGCATGACGGAGATTCTGAGTATCATGATTTTGGACAGACGCATACGATTATCGAATTGCATGATTTTTTCTGTGGTTACTTTGTTTTAATTTTTGAGGATGATTCCTTTAAGGTGGATAGACTTGTAGCACCTAGTTTCTATTTGAGTATAATTTTAACATGCTATAATTTTAGTCATTTAATTAATGTTATTTAATTCATGCTTTGATTTTGGAGATTTTAATCATTTTAAATTTTTAAGCCATGACTTGTGATTTTGATGTTTTACTAGTAAAACCCTAGGGACTGTTTGACCTGGAGCCTAACCATGTGATTAGGATACTTTCAGTATTATTTCTGGCCCAAGGATATTTTGGTCATTGGACTTCTTTGATTTATTTTGATATTTTGCATTGGTGATTGCTTGGTTTTAATTTCGAGGACGAAATTTTTTTAAGATGGATATATTTGTCACCCCCACTTTTCAGAAACAGAAGTATTTTTGTCATTTTGTATTTTTGAATATTTTTAAAATTTATTTTATTATTTATGATATTATTTTGGGGTTGAAATTTATTTATTATTTATGATATTGTTTTGGGGTTATTTGAGTCGGGTTCGAATTTCAACTCAATCCGACTTGAAACGGGGACCCGGGGGGTAGTTTGACTCTAGTGGGACCCACACACTAGTTAGACATGGCCCACATGATATTAATTTTAGTCCACATGATATTAATTTTAGTTAGTAGTTAGACTAATTATTTATGTATATGTTTAGTTTAATTAGAGACTTAAAACTAGACTAAATTGACCTCAACCTTTAACCCATTCCTAATTTAAATCAAATGGATTAGTGGAGGGCATTTTGGACATTCAAAATGGGAACACCTCACCCTTTTTGGGCAGCCAACTATGGGGGGGGGGGATAAGGGGTGAGTCACCATCTCTTCCATTTTATTTTATCCATCCATTTTCTCTATCTTGTTCTTTCCCAAATTTCTAGAGAACAACTCCATTGATTTCATCTCCAAATCCACCATTTCTTCCACCAAATCTTCTTCATTTCTCTTCTACTCCATGGTTAGAGGGTGCTATCCAAGTTTGGGAGGATTCGGAGCTCGTTCGTGTCCTTTTGGAATCTCTACGTGTCGGTATCGTGTCGGAAGGATTTTTCTTTGAATCTCTCCCGGAAGGTATAATCTCTCCTCTAATCCATCTCTACATGCATATAGGAATATTTTGAACCCATAGGAATGACCCCCATGGTTGTATCTCCATTTGTGTCCATTTCGTGTCCATTTGGAGGTCATAGGAGTGTCCTTTGTGTTGTGGTTGTGTCTTAGTGGGAAAAACTCCTATTTTGGACACTTGTGTGCATATATATATTTATTTGTGTGTGTGGTTAGATGGTTAGAGAGTGGATTGATCTTATTTAAGATGGTTAGAATATGTTTTATTTAGATAGCTATGTTGGTATCCAAGTATTTTGGCCTACATGTGTTTTTTGACCAAACAACCCAAATTCGTCATAATTTTTTATCCACGTTTTTAGTAGCTAGAGCAATTTAGAAATACCATAACTTTTAGCTCATAACTCCAATTAACCTTCCGTTTTTTTAAAAGAAGTGTATCGAAGTTAGCTTTCCAAATATATATTTTAACAAGCCAAATTCGTAATAGAACTTTCTGTAGAATTATTTGAGTGTCAGCTGTACGAAAGATGAATGCGTTTCGGTGTTTTTGCGATTCCGGGAGCTTTCGGACACGAAAATGCGATCCGTTTGAAGTTTCGGAAAGCTAACACGAAGAGCTATAACATACTTTAATCCTAGAATTTGTGAAGGCCCAATTGGTACAGTATTGGTTTTAAGTAGAAGAGTGACTATGCGACGTAGGCATTTTGTGTAACCTATGAGCCTAGTATAGATATCATGTGAATGTAGGTATCAAAATTGTCAAGAATATGTATGATATAGTACATATATATATATATATATATATATATATATATATATTATTGTTATGTAATATATGTTAGTATAGTGTGTGTGTTTGAATGAGATAAGGATGTGTGTGGTTAGTGGAGAGAAGTGAGATTGATAGAGGATATGTGTTAGTGTGTGTTTGATGTTGTATAGATGGTAGTGTAGTGTGTGTGGGTTGTGAAGGTGAGAGAGTTGGAAAGATCATGCCATCCTATTTGACTTGAGGCTAGTGTAGTTTGTTGAGTGATTTGTGTTTTGGTTGAGTGGTAGTGTGTTTGTATATAGATGTGTGTAGGTGTGTTAGAAGAGAAGGGTGGTGGATTTGGTATATGTGTTTGTGTGTGTTAGTATTGGAGTGGAGAGAAATTTAAATGTTGTATGCATGGATATGTTAGTATGTTAGTGGTTATGTTAGAATCTATGTAGAGGTTAGAGATATATTCGAAGTTAGATAGTGATAGCTTGTATAAGTTAGATAATTAGTTGTGTTAGTCTATGTTATTGTTAGTTAGAGATGACATATGTTAGTTGTGTTAGGTTTATAAGTTAGAATAGATGGTTAGAAGTTATATGTTAGAGTTGGTTAGTATCTTATATTAGAGATATAAGTTAGGATATAGATGAGTGAGTATCCTAAGATACAAATCAGTATCTTCGAGGGTAAAAGTAGGATTTTGGGGTAAAGTCTAAGAAAGGGTTTTGATTGTTAAGATGGAATTAGAAATAGGTTGTCTTGGTAGGTAATGACTAGATGAGGGTAGTTTAGGCTAGTCTTGACACCCGTTGACCAAGAGTTGACTTTTTGACCGAAAGTCAACTTCAAGTCAACACTTTACTTAGAATTGACCAAAACCAAACCAGAGTTGACCAGTTGACTGAAAATCAACTGTTAGTCAACATTTGACTTGTTTGACCTAGGGTTGACCTAGGGTTGACCCAGGTTTGACTCAGCATTGACCAGAGTTGACCAGAGTTGACTTTTTGACCAAAAGTCAACTGTAAGTCAACCTTTGACCCAAATTGACCTAGTTTGACTTGGATTGACTTTCTGTGACTTTGTTTGACCTTGGTTATCCTAGTGTGACCCAGTTTGGCTCAGTATAACCTAGTGTGACCTAGTTTAGCTCGGTGTGACTTGGTTTGACCTAGTTTTTGACTTAGACTTGCATATCATGACTAGATTAGCTTTTCTTTCATTATTAAACCATGTTTTGACTTATAGTATCTCATCTTTAGGTCTGTGATTACTCTGAACGTCTGTTCACCTTATCAGCTCAGGACCGCAGGCGAGTACATTTACTGATAGTTTTCATTGTCTTGATATCTGCTATATCCGATTCAGTTGTAGTGTCTTACTTGATTTCCAGACACGATATTTCACGGACTAGTATATGTCGAATCCTGTCATGAGATGTTATTCCCGGATTACTTGGTATATTGGTACAAGGCTCGACTTGTTACTTGTACTTGTATAGACATGGACTTGGGAGTGGGCTGATCACCTGCTTTTGAATCTCATGTCATGACATGTTATGTCCGGATCCTTTATACTATTCAGGGATGGGGAGTTATTAGTGGTTGTGTAATCAAAATCCCCACTTGTTGCTTCACACTTATACTCGACACTTGTCCATAGCTACTTGTTCACAACTTTCCATGGTGATCGGCCTTATTTTCACACTTGTTGCTTCACACTTGTTATTTGGTTGTAGCCGGTCAGATGGAAAGCCTGAATATGTTTCCCAAGCCGATCACATGACGCACTAATAATTCACGGCACCTTTTATTTTTATTATCTTTGGTGACTAAGTTCTATTTAGGAGAAGGGTTACAGCCCCAGTCCTTGTTTGGTTTAGGGATTGTAACTCGGCTTTCGAATAGTTCCCAAGTCGTCATATATATATGTATTATCGTCCTTTTCAGTACTCACATCTCGATATATATTTTCTGTTGATTTTGTCTTGTATTTTATTATACTGTCTCTTATAGCTTTTGTCAATTCATATGGAACTGCTGTTGGTGTTTGTACTTGCTCATTTTCCTGACAGGATACCGTTGACATATTACAGATGATTCTGAGGCAGATTGTCCGACCTATTATGGGGTCGAGTCTGATGGAGTAGACCCGGGCTGTGGTTTGTTAGTAGAGCCACTAGACTTTGCTCACCCTGAGTAGTGTAGCTTAGTTAGGTTTGCCTGGCTTACGAGCCAGCTAGTACTTTTTAGACTGTAGTAGTTTTTATATATTATGTGATTCTCTGGGTTGTTTGTGTATAGCTCTGGACTTGTGTGGATCTTGGACTTATTTCCTGTTCTCATCATTCGTATTTTCCTTTCCATACTATCTACCTTAGTTTTATATTTGTGATTGAGACTGTATTGCTATGTCACCTCCATTCGGAGTGCATATACTGTACATGTACATTTATCTGTTTAGTTGTAGTATTTATAGATGACCTAGACAGCGTTCTACCGCCGATGCTGCGGAGTAGGCTGGACGTAACCACGTACTCGTGCCCCTAATCAGGGTGCGGGTCGTGACATCTCTGGATGGCCAATAGTTTGTAAAACCAGCTTTCTTATTTGGGGATGCAATAGACTACAAGTCTCAAACACACCCCAAGAAGGAGTCTTGGGTATTCAAGTCTGGAGATAGAGCAATGTATCTTCCTGACATGGATAGAGATTATCCTCTGTCCGTATTTATCCATGCCACCCATCCCCGACAGATGCTGTGGAATCTGACTTCCAGTAGTCACGGAAGACCAGGAAAGATCATTTTCAAGAGGGAGAGAGCCAATGACATGGGCTACTACACCAGTACTCCCAATGGTGGTGTTGTTCCCTTCTCCGGTCTCTTGCCTGGATTTACTCTGAGTGACGATTCGGCTTTAATCCAACCGGTGCAGACCCAAATGTTCATCAATAATTTCATAAGGGCTGCGGTATTGTATCCCCAAACAAACCCTAGGCTACCTGGATAGTTGACTCCATTTAACCTGAACTGGATCCAAATTAGTGTTTGGATCATGAAGAACTTCCAGACGGAGCTGAAAGACATCGGCCTGTATGAAGCAGTGGCCTCAACTAGTCAGGATATACCACCAAATAGCAATTTGTTCACGGCTCTGATGGAGATATATATAAGTTCAACTGGAACTTCTGCGACCCCAAAAGGTGAAATGGGTCTCGCACTCCATGAGATATAATTCATCTCAAAGCTGCCAATGGGAGAATCCCCATATGAAGAATATGTTCCCTCCAACCGGGAACGTGCTAAAATCAGGAAGAAAAACCCTCAATTAGTTGAGGTATATGAAGAGTTGATGTGCCACTACATGATTTGCACTACTATACATGAAAGTGGATCTCATTTGGCATACATCAACAAGTGGACAACATATCTCTTTTTCCATAAGGATAAGATATCAAAAGATGATAAATAAAGATTTCAGGAGAACAAGGCTCCAACTATCAACACTGGTTCAACAATCCCTGCTGATAAAATACGGGATATGATGATCAGCTACAAATTTCCAAACAAATATTTGTCCACCAAGACTGGGGAGTTCTCTGCTGGAACCAAAGTCTTGAGCTTCCTCAGATATGGCAGCCAGAAGATCTCCAAGAGAGCCTTGCTGGCAGGCTTTCTTTCTTTGTGGTTGAGGAGATGGGTTGTACCGGGGACCGGTACAGTTGATAGAATCCACCGAAGCGTGCTATGGCCAGCGGTACGTTTGGTGTTTAAAGCCAGAATCAACCTGCTATCGGCAATGGTGTGCCGAGTAAACGTAGGTTTGAGGACTTTTGGTAAGGAGCTAATTAATAACGCTCCTTATCTGAACGTATTCCCTAGGGTAGAAATGCCCTACACTTACTTGATGGGCTGGCTGTTGTACCACAACTGCAGTTTGTTGCCACCAGGCCCGGGAGATGATGCGGAGGTCTTCCTCCAAAAGTTTAGCAAAGCTACATGGATTGCCACGACAGTGGCAGATATCCGAACAGTCTTGAATTATTCTTATGGTTGGAACTTTTTCTGCACGAGGCCACAAGTTCCAGCCGACTGCTTCGACGTTCAATTTGAAGATGAAGTTGAAGGAAGAAATTTATTGTCAGCATCAGTCTTCATGTGGCTATAGTGCATCAGACCCTCCCATCTGATGTACAGAAATGAAGACAGTTGTGCGTTCGAACCATATCTACCAAGTAGGTTCGCTCGCCAATTTGGATGTAACCAACTTCATGTTGGTAATCCCTCTACCAGTTTCCGCCACTATGGAAAACTGATTGATGGTGCAAGAGGTTGGAGATATTTTAGTACTGCCTGTACTGGTGCCAAATTCAAAGTGTTAACCGCTACCAGCACCACCGAGCTACGTATACTTCATACGTATGCTCACTTTTATGCTTCCATCCGCTCCTTCGCCCATGGCTACATCATGAGAGGTAGTCTAAGATGGCCCAAAGAAGGGAATGTTGAGGAACCAATCAGGGTACCATCAGACATCCCTGACGACACAGCTGTTCCAGATCAGTATCTGGAAGTTATCCCTACGGGAGTTGGGGAAAAAGCTGCAGAACCAATCATTATTGGAAAGTCCCGTAAACGGAAACAAAGTGCAGCTGACACTCTTCCAGAGAAGACCTTGGAAAAGAAGAAGAAGGTTACCACCAAAAGACCTTCTAGATCAATAGCCCCTACCCCGGAGAGTGACACTCGGGTGGATGAGCTGCAACATGTTGCATCTTCTTCAGTTCACCCTGGAGAAGGATCTTCAGCATCTCAACCAGCAGCACCTGCGGTAGTCCTATTTTCAGGACGTCTCAGCTCGTCGCTTCATTTAACTTTTCCACAAAAGGCACAAGTAGTTGAAGACATCGCCCCAGTACATACTATTGATCAAGAGTCCATTCCATCCGATGAACCAGCTATTAATTTTGATAATGAGGATTGGACTGGAGATTATGACGCGTACTTGGCACGTCCTACACATACTCCAGGTAAATATAATTTATACAAAATCCATACAAAACTATGATTTTTGTATATTAACTTATTTTGTTTAATTTTTGTAGGTGTTATCATTGCTCCAAAGCTTGTGGCTCATCCTCCTCCTCAAGAAGATATTTATGAAGAAAATGAGGAATCTGAGGAGGAGACTTCTTTAGAAGAAGAAGAAGATGCTCAAGAAGAAGTACTACGAGAGTCCGAAGTGGAGACTCAGGAAGAATGTCCTCCATCTCTGGAGGTACAACAAGAGCCAGAAATACAGGCTCAGCCAGAAGTGACCCCTCCTGCTGAGGGCAAGGATAAAGAAAAAACTACAGTAGAACTTACTGTAGATGATGAAGAGGCAGCGGAAGAAGAATTAGACTTCAATGAAGAATCAGTTGTAGAAGGACTCACTACAACTGAAATACTTGAAGATCCCGCAGAACCAATAGCTAAAGAAGGTGATGAAGGCATACTCAAGTCACTAACTGAAGCTGGGGAAGTTGTAATAGCATCCTCTATTATTACTATCGATCCAGTACAAGTTTCTGAAGAGATAATGCCTAAACCGGAGTTAGCTTCCATAACTAACACTCCTTCCATACTAATCACCGCTACCGAAACTCTAGTAGTTTCAGCTCTAGACACGGCTGGAGTAACAAATGTTGAAGATACTGTTCCTGAAGCGCCTAGGAATCAGTTGGCCATGGTAGCAGTGACAATAATGTCTTCATCTCAGCCTGCTACCAAGGCAACAGCATCTGCTCCTAGTCTTCAGAGAAGAGATTTGGTAGATATCGCTGCAACACCGAGATCAAGTGCAGAAATGAATCTCTTAGTTGAGATTCATACTGAAACTTTTTACAAGACTCTAACAGCTCTGATCATGATGGTCTTGAATAAGGGCCTCAATTATGAAAGTTTGAAGGCATCTATCTCTCTCACGATCAGAAATGTCGCCATGTTTAACGATGCGGCGACAACAGCGGCATTAGAGAAAATCGTAGAGGGACTTGAACAGCCGATCAAAGAATATCTGAAGCTGTTAAGTGAAACCACTGAAAATCTCATCCAAGAGGAGTATGACGCTTTATCAGCTGAATACCTCGCTCGGGAGACGACTTTCAATGAAGCCCTCCATGAATACAGCATAAAAGTCGCCAAAGAAAAAGCTTTTTTGGCACGAGCAAAGCCCGAGCTGGATAGCCAGAGAGAAGCCTATGAAACCTCGAATATGAGAATTCATCAACAAAATGATAAAATTTGAGAAGCTGAGGCTGAGTTGGCTCGTTTGAAGGCAGAGAGGGATCAGCTGATCACAGCTCGAGACCAGCAGCTTACACAGAGCTCGATCTTGGAAGAACAAGTCTTTGGAGCTGAATCTACTATCAAAATCCTTGATGAAGCTAAGGATCAGATGATAGTTACTTTTGCTGAACTTTCTCATATCTGCACTCCTGAAGCTCGACGCTCCTTAGCTACTAAGAATGTTTTGAGCTATCGTGAAAAGCGTCTAGCAGAGCTGCAGAAACTGCTAAAAGACTTATCTACTCCGCCTTAGGCAAATAAAAAGCTTTTGTAATCTTCTATCTTTTTCATTTTTGTAATGTTTACAAGAAATAAATAAAATATTTATTTTGTGGCCCTATCATTTGTTTTGAAACTAAACAATAGGTATAAGATAGAAAACACTTATCAGAGGTAATATGGACATGACAAGTTTTTTAAACTCAATAAATTATATCTATCCAAAGGTAATGTGGATATGATAGATAATGAATCTCTTTTTTTGTTTGAGTATACGACACTATCAGAGGTAATATGAACGTGACAGATCATAACAACTCAAAGAAAAATAGATTAATATCTATTCAGAGGTCAAATGGACATGATAGATAGGAAAAGAAGTAGATTTAATATCTATTCAGCGGTCATGAGAACATGATAAATAATAAATCTCTCTCTCTTTTTTAATCAGCTGGTAAGACAGAAGTTCAAATTTTTTTTTAGGAAGACCAATGATCAGCTTAACCAAACATCGGTAGCTGGAAAATAAAGAAAAAATTCAAACATAATATTTCTTCCAGAATTTGACATTGATCGGCATCAAAAGCAAATCTCCATTAGGTTTAGACAACCTATAGGCACCATTAGAGAAGACTGTCTCGACGACATAAGGGCCTTCCCATTTTGCTTGGAATTTCCCTTTGCTCTTATGAGTCATCACCATCGGTCTTCGAACGACTAGAACTAGCTTACCGACTTTAAATACCCTCTCTTTCACTTTACGATTGAAAGTTCGAGATATGCGGGCTTGATATAACTCAATGTGCTGTTGTGCTTGAAGACGCTTTTCGTCCAATCCTTCAAGTTCTTGGAGTCGTAAGCGATCATTGTTCTCTGTAGTTAGCTCATTAGCAATGGCTATTCTAAGAGATGATATCTGGATTTCCAGTGGAAGAACAGCCTCACATCCATAAACCAGTGAGAATGGTGTAAAACCAGTAGGAGTTCGAACTGTCGTTCGATAAGCCCATAAACATTCCCCAAGTTTTTCATTCCAATCACGTTTATTAGAAGAGACAAACTTTTTGAGAAGTTTAATAATTGTCTTGTTGAAAGCTTCGGCCAAACCATTAGCAGCTGGATTGTAAGTCGTAGAAGCCAGATTTTGGATCCGATTCTTGTCACAAAATCTATAAAATGCCTGACTGGCAAATTGTGGTCCATTGTCATGAATTATCCGTCGGGAAATCCCGAAATGATAAATAACATGATGTTTAATAAAGCTAACCACATTCGATGTTTTTACTTTAACAAGGGGAATCGCTTCTGCCCATTTAGAAAAGTAATCGGTTATAGCCAGTATAAACCGATGTTGTTTGACAGAAGGAGGGTTAATAGGACCAATAATATCCATGTCCCAAGCTTCGAAAGGCCAAGAAGCTGCTGTAGGATGTAAGAACTCTGATGGTTGATGAATAAAATCAGCATGAATCTGACATGCTTTACACCGTTTGGCATAATCCACAGTATCTGCTATCATGGATGGCCAATAATACCCCATTCTTCGAATGCAGTCCTGTAATTTTGGACCAGGTTGATGGGCACCACAGAAACCATTATGAGCTTCACGAAGTGTTTGCTTAGCTTCACTCTCTGAGAGACAACATAGCAAAAGTCCGTCATATGAACGACGATATAACATATGTAAGGAAGAATCATAGTAAAATCGAAATGATCGTCTCTTGATTGATGCAGCTTCCTTCGGATCTTCAGGTAAAATCCTATGAACAGCATAACCAATGAATAGACTTCTCCAATCCTTCTGCTGGGAACTTGATTCTGTAGTATAACTTTGTTCAATAAGTAAGTTATTCTTTACACAAAATAAGTCTCGATCCAACAAAGTGATGGTATTTTGTCTTCTAATTGGAACAGCTAAGTCTGCAGGTAAACTAGCAAGAGCATCAGCTTCCAAATTTTGAGAACGTGGTACGAATTCGATGAAGAATCCTTTGAATGAAAGGACCAATTCGATTACCACTTGATGATAAGGGATGAGGTCAGGATTTTTGACTTCATATGTCCCTCTAACCTGATTAACAATCAGTTAAGAATCTCCATAAGCTTCTAGGAACTAAATGTCTAATTATTTTGCTACTTGGAGACCAATTAACAGAGCATTATATTCTGCCACGTTGTTGGAGCATGGATCATTGAGAGAATAAGCACGATATATGACCATTTTGTCAGGAGAAACCAAGACGATTCCTACTCCGGAGACAATATTGCCTTTAGGTCCGACCCATGATGCTCCATCAAAATATAGTTGCCAAATGTCATCTTTCAAAGTCATGTTGCAATCCACGACTTCATCTGGAATATCCTCATATAGTTTTGATGTCTCAGGTATAGGGTGAGCTGCTAAGAAATCAGCTAATGCTTGACCCTTCACTGATTTTTGAGGCACATAGACCATATCATAAGGAGTAAGCAACATCGTCCAGGTGGCTAACCTGGAGTTAAGAATGCTTGGTTTTTTCATCAATACCCGAATAGGATTTATTCTGGAGATGACATGGATAGTCTGTCCTGACACATAATGTCTTGTCTTTTGAACAGCAAAAACCAAGGCCAGACATTCCTTCTCCACATGAGTATACCTGTGTTCAGCTCCGACCATCATTAGGCTAAGATAATAAATTGCTTGTTCACGACCCTTGTCACTTTTCTGTACAATAAGAGCACCAAGTGAATGATCCAAGGCTCGAACATATAGCAAAAATGGTCTCCCTACCACTGGAGGTACCAGAACAGGTAAATTTGTAAGGTATTACTTGATGTCATCGAAGGCTTTCTGACATGCTCCATCCCAGACAAATGATACACCTTTCTTTAATAGACGGGAGAAAGGTTGACATCTCCCAGAAAGATTGGATATAAATCTCCTGATATAAGCAATGCGACCTTGGAAGCCGCAGAGTTCTTTTAAATTGCGTGGAGGATGCATTTCAAGAATTGCTTTAATTTTATCAGGATCAACATGGATACCCTGAGAAGTGATGACAAATCCTAAAAATTTGCCACTGGACACCCCTAAGAAAGACTTAGTAGGATTCATCTTCAATTGATGTTGGCACATCAACTCAAATACCATTTTTAAGTCTTGAATATGATTATTTTTTAATCGACTTTTGACAGCAATGTCATCTACATAACATTCAACTGTCTTTCGTAGATGTTCTTGAAAGATGTTGCTCATAGCCCGTTGATACGTAGCACCGGCATTTTTCAGACCAAACGGCATAACTGTATAGCAGTAAACCCCAAGGGGTGTACGAAAAGCGGTATGCTTTTCATCTCCTGGATGCATCTTAATTTGATTGTATCCTGAAAATCCGTCCACAAAAGACATGCGTTCAAAACCACATGTATTATCTATCATGACATTGGTAATTGGAAGTGGAAATTCGTCCTTTGGACAAGCTGCATTAAGGTCCCGAAAATCTATGCAAACTCGGACTTTTCCATTCTTCTTCATAACAGGAACAATGTTGGCCACCCAATCTGGATGTTGTTCTTCACGAACAAAGCCATATGTGATCAGCTTTTTGACTTCTGCCTCAATTACGTCCATCATATCTGGTCGAAAATGCCACTGTTGTTATTTCACAGGCTTGGCATTAGGAAGAATATTGAGTTTAGAGTAGCTACTTTAGGATCTAAACCCGGCATATCCTCATAACTCCATGCAAAGATATCAATATATTCCTTAATCATCTGTATCAATTCTTCCTTTTCATCTTCAGAAAGATTTTTACTGATGAATATCGACTTGGATGTAATTCCGTCTCCGACGTCAATCTGGACAATTTCATCCTCTGTAGGTGGCTGTCGTTGTTCAAAGCGAAGCTCCCATTGAGTGTCCATTTGTTATGCCCAAGGGTCATCCTCAAATGATTTCGATTCACCATCGGTTTGAACCATGTTAACTGAGAATATACACTCAGATTCATCATAATAGTCTCCCTCAGAATATGAGGATTAAAAAAAACTGGAAGAACATTCTTCTTCCAAATTTTCCTTGCACATGTGGGATGTATCCGATTTGATGAATTGAATTTCTTCAGAATCTGAGGATTGTAAAGAATTGAAAGAAAATTCTTCTTGTATATCCTCATTAAACATGTGAGACAGATCGTATCCTAACCCATGTCGAGTTTTCTGGTAAAACGGATCACCACATAATGGTAATCGTCTACCTTTGCTTTGATTGAGACCTTGCATAGTCTTCAAATTATATCCCATATTCTAGATAATCTTAAGAGATTGTTGACTATATTTGTCAATTCAGATTCTTCCTTTATCTTTCTCTCTGAGATCATCTGTCTGAGTAATAGGGATATTCCTAGCCAGGACAAACACAATTTAGCGCTTGTTTTTCTTATTAGACGGAATCACAAAATAAGATTCTTCATGACGTCTATAAGTTACACAAGCTTGTGATGACGCAGCTACAGGAAGAAGATAGGGAGAAGATGTTAGGAACTTTTGAGCATAAGGTCTAACATCGACATAAGAAGGAAAGGAATTTCTCTTATGAGCAATGTATAAGGTTTCCTCTGTATTTATGTCCTTTTTATATTGATGACTTTGATCATCAGAAGATAAAGTCATTCTCTCAATAAATTTGACAGCCATATACTTCAAAAGGAAATCTTCATTGATATTAAAAAGTACAAAATGATCAATATTTACATCATTTACAATTTGACTGCTACGTTTTGGGTTGATCATTAACGGACCATCATCCGTCTTCTGCATAGACTTGCCAAGGTTGATAATCAATGGAGGTTCTGGATCATTCGTACGAGAAGTACGTCCCTTAACTTTAATCATGAGAGGTTGAACTTGGCTCTTGGCAGGAATACTCACTGATTCCTCAGACGAAGCTCGAGTTCTTCCTTTGACCTTGATCATCAGAGGTTGGTCATTGACAGGTTGGGGTTGGATTCGACCTTTGACTTTGATCTTCAAAGGTTGCTCTTCTGGAGGATCTTCATTGACAGATTGATCTTCAGCAGGTGATCGATCTTCGGCCATATCTGATATCTCCTTCATATGCTCCTGTTTATAGAGGATTGAATCTGAGAAATAGGGTTCAACACCCTTGAAAGGATTAATATCAGCAAACTCAGTCTTCACAACCCCTTGGAAATCCATGTACTTGAAGCATTGGTGGAGAGTTGAAGGCACAATATTATGCTCATGTATCCACGGTCTTCCGAGAAGGATGTTGTAGGATACATCTGAGTTGATAACATAAAATGTCGCCATAGTTCGAAGATCACCAATTTGAATCTTCAGACGAATCTTCCCTAGTGGTTTACTCTTGCCAGAGTTAAAACCAACTATTGTGGTACTAGTGTAAGTCAGCTCACAAGTAGGAATCCTCAAGGGTCTTAACATACTCTGAAGAATAATGCTAATAGAAAACCCAGGATCAATATAAATCCTGTCAATTTCTGTGGATTCGATATACCCAGTGTAGCACAAAGGCATGTCGTGCTTATTATGCTTCAACAACATATCTTCTTGTGTGAAGGTGATATTGGGAATTGCTTCCATCACACTATGACATTGTGGGCAAGACACTGGTGTATTGTCAGGACTCTTGAGTTGAGCTAAGGATGAGTCTGCTTGTAGCAAAGCTTCACTCAAAGTTTTGCGGCTTTCTTTCGAAAGACGAAGCAGCTCAAAGATCAAAAGTCTAGCAGGAGTATTAGCTAACTGGGCTAGAATATCGAACTTGTAGGGTTTCATCACCACCCCTTGATTCGAAGCAGATTTCAATGGGACGTCAAAGCGTACTGCTTTCTATTTCCCCTTTTCAACTACAGATGGTTTAGCAGGAACAGAAGATAGTTGAGCTGGTATTGTTTCCACAACGTCCTCTGCTTCTTTGGAAGATCCCTCATAATCTTTGTGGTACTCTTTCCCAGATCTCGTACCAGCAAAGGTTTTTCTTCAAACTCAGGAAAATAAAGTTCCATATTACAGGATTTAGTCTTCTTTTCCTTAGTCTTCTTCTTATGAGGAACCTCAAAACCCAATCCCACAGTGGATTTTTGACTTTGAATTTGTAAAGGAAGTCACATTCCTTTATTATAATTCAAACCTTTCGCCTTTTGAAAGTCGTAGCCCACCTTTTTCATGAGATGGACTGATTGTTGACTGTACAAGTGAGTGGGTAGTGAACTTTCAATAGATGGATTAACAAAGGAAGAAGAGACAGAGACCTCTGTAACCACAGGAAAAGGAGGCATAGAGATTTCTGTAGAAGGAGTACTTGGGACACGAGGAAAAATCCCTATAGGAGCTTTTTCATAAGCAACAAAGACCTGTTGTACCCTGTATAAGGGGACACTGTTCATAGCTAACCACTGCCGATGATTAAGCTTGAGTTTGGTAGGAGGAGCCAAACGTGGAGGGCATATATTCAAACCTCTCAGTCTATCCTCCAAAAGAATGCCACCCCACAAATGATCTAAATTATCATGGTCTGGGGATAAAATATGAGAAATCATATTGCAGGTTTTGACTTTTTTACCTTTCTTGGATTTTGAAGTTTTACCTTCATTCTCCATTTCAGGTACTAAATCAGGGTGTACCCACATGATTTCACCAGTTTTCAGTGTAAGAGGCAAAAGTCCTTCATTTTGCTCCATGGCAGGCGGGATATTCATAATCTTCATCGTTGCCTTTGGAATTGGAACAATCCCATCTGGGACTTGATGTGGAGGAAAACCTCCAAATTGAAGAGAAATTATATTGGTTGTGACTGTATGCTCATTGTTGGTTAAAGCGATGGCATTAGCATTTATTAGTTCCTAGATTTTCTTCTTCAAGACATAGCAAGCCTTGGTAGGATGATTTATGTATCTGTGATAGATACAATACTTAGGATTGTCGGTCAGATTTACCTCATTAGGCCTTTTTGGCTCCGAAATCTGGAGTTTACCGCTCTTTACCAGACATTGGAATATCCCTGAGATATCATTGTCATCAAAAAAGTATTCTTCTTTTGGCTTAGAAGTCTCCTGATTATTCGGCATCATTTTGGGTTTTGAAAGATTAACCACTAGGGTTTCCTTCCCTTTCCCATTACGATTGCCGGAATTATTACCAGGAGAGCCTTTCTTTCCTTTGTCCTCTGAGGCAAAGATTATCCCGTGTTCACGAGCCAACCTACCATTGGTCTCGACAGAAACTGCTTCTATAATAAACGAGACCCAATCTGTGAATTGGGAACCCATGAAGACAGCAATGGATGGTCGCAGATTCATTTTACATGTATCAATCAATGCTGAATCTGGCATACCAGGAGGCATCTTCAAAGTTGCCTGTCGAAAACGTTCAATGAACGTCCGAGTATCTTCCTTCTCCTTTTGTTTGATTTCTATTAAGGAAGACATGTTCATGCCCATGCCTCCTTCATAGAAGCGGGAGAAAAACATTGCTTTAAATTCGTCAAAGGACGAAATGCAGTTGTCGGGTAAACTACGATACCAGTCGTAAGCTGAGCCCGTCAGGCACCCGATGAAAACTCGAGTGAGAAGAGCATCATTCTTCTGTAGATGCACAGTCATAATATCAAAATAATTGATATACTGACTAGGAGAAGCCTTTCCATCAAATAATACCATTGATTGTGGCTTGAATTTCGGAGGAAAGGGAACGTCATTCCAATGAGGAGGATAAGGTTGCTTAATCCCTAACCTCTGGAGCTGATCCTTGTGCTTTAGAACTTCAAACTGTGCTTTAGTTCACGCACTGCTTGAATAGCTTCGCTAGTTTAAGGAAGCACATTCGATTGAATAGTTGTTGGATGTACCACAACCCCCACCGGAGGTGGTACATCTTCTGGAATAATAGGATCTGGAGATGCAGAATTTTGATTGACAGCAGGCTCTTGATTATTCAAAGGTATATCAACCCCTTGACTATTTTGAGTTTGTGCTACTACCTGCACCGGTGTTATTACTACCGGCTGAGCAGTTTGTTGAGTCATTATTATTTGATGCATACTTTGTATCATAGTAAGCATGTCCTTTAGTGATTGCTCAACGGCAGAGAGACGCTATTCTGTATTAGCAGATGACGTCTCTGGTTCATCTCCAAAAGCATAGGATTCAACCTCTCTTGACGATACAGAGGGATTAGTATAGAGGTATGAATCGACACTATCAGTTTCGGACTCAAAAGACTGAGTACCTCCAGCTTCTGAATCAGAAGTCTGCAACTGTCTTTGTCTTCTTGATCGAGTATTCTGATATACTCCTTCAAAGGAATCAAGAAGTCTGTTGAACTATTGTTGACCAGGAGTCTGGGAGGAGTTACGTCTTGGACGTCGTCCTCTGTTGGTATGAGATGCCATGTTGACTGACGCATATAACAACTCATGTTCTTGATCATCAGTTTGCTGCTGAGGCACATTGTAGCTTAATCGATCAAAAACTGACCGTTTATAAGCCGAACAGTAACATTTGATTACAATCTGATGACACTCACAATGATGATTTTCTTGGGGGAGTATCACAGGAGATTGTCTATTTTTATGCTTTTGTACTAGCAACTCACGTAAATCAGAAGAAGTAGAGGGAGTAATCTTTTTAATTACATTTGGGGTAGAGAAACGTTTAGTCCCTTGTGTATAAAGAAGATTACTGGCTGCAGTAGCAGAACCAAACTGTACATTTTTACACGCTTGGAGTTGCGTACGTAAATCCTGAGATTTTTGAGCACAAAGAACTCCATCAGCATTACGTATAATTTGTAGGTTTGGTACCTTGTGTAAAGTAGTGTAAGAAGGCTGTTGGTGGAGAACCGAAGTTTTCCCAAAAATGTTTTTACGCTGCATGCGTACAGGTAAAGTCACTTTAGCTGCAAAGGCTTCGTTGTGAATTTTATCTACACTGTCACAGACATGAGATTTACCTTTACGTGTAGAGCGCCAAACATGAGTATCTGCAACGTCACAGACGGAAGATTTTCCTTTACGCATGGAGCGTAAATTTTGTGTGTCTACCACGTCACAGACGGGAGACTGATTTTTATGCACAGAGCGTAAAACATGAGAGTCTGCCATGTCACAGACGGGAGACTGAGTTTTACACACGAAGCGTAAAACTTGATTTTTACGCTCAGAGCGTAAAACATGGTTTTTACGCTCAGAGCGTATCACCGAAGTAGAGACTGCCTCATCACAGACGGGAGCCTCCACCACAGGAGTAGGAAGGATTCCTTTGCCTTTAGAGACAAGAGAGAGATCCGAGGATGCTTTGGACTTAGGAATCCAAACTTTTCGCGCCTTCCGTAATTTTTGAACATTAAAGCAGCGAGTACTACCCCCAGTTCGAAGCATTTCTTCGTAGGCAGTCTGGTCGAAGTGCACAACCAGAGTCTTCTTTGTCGATCCGACCGACACATCATCATATTAGGCAATTGCCTTCTCGTCAGAGGAGAAGGTCGTCCCCAGCAGAGTCGCCATTTTGTTTCACTTAACAAATGCCTAAAATTGGCTTTTGAAATAAAACTAGAAAAAGTACAAAAAGTTTCTGGAAAGTATTGCTATGGAAGTCTGATCTGAGAGCGATCACTTCGTTCCTTGGACCATACGATGATGATGAAGAAAACTGCTTGAAGAAGACAAACAATCGGAAGAACTAAGTCACCGGAAAGGTATCGAACAACGGCACTGATGGCACAGTCGAATGCTTTCTTGCTTTGCTTCACCCTGTTCTTGAGAAATTTTTTTGTAGAAATGCTTCTGGGAATATCACTTTGAAGATATGAGTTTTCTCAGAATCTCCTCTCCCAGTCTCTCTATTGATCTCCTGATGCATGATATGTAAAAACAAGTCTATTTATAGATTTAACCCTTTGTGCGTAAAAAGCAACAAAATCGGGTCTCTACACTAGTAACTGTCACCCATGATCCAAATCATCCTCTACGCACGTTGACACGTGTCCCATGTAGAGTTTGATCTCTACGCATGGTGACACGTGTCCCACTACTTCAACAAAATGGGGAGAGTACGTACACACGTTTCTCGAGAAGTGTGGCATGAAAGCCACGTGGGCAAACTACGTTTTTAAGTGGTCAGGAATGATCGGGCATAAAAATGACCCAAAATACACTCCTAGTGTAAAGTGACAAACTGGGCGTAAAATAGCCCAAAATAAACTTTCCAGCATAAAGTGGCTAGAAAAATAGCCTTGAGCGTAAAAAGTATCCCAAATAGACTTTACGCCGATAATAGCCTTGAGCGTAAAAGCTCAAATAACTATCGTGCGTAAAAGAAGCAGTTTTATTGAGCGTAAAATAGCCCTATTTGCACACTATACGACGAGCAATGGGTTTTGCGGAAAAAATCTTCTCGGCTTCTGTGTAATCCTGCTGTCAGAAAATCATTGTGTCAGATCAAATCACTTGTATTAAATGCGGCCTGACAGTCTGTCCCCGACGTAAAATTCAATGAATAGCCTTGGCGTAAAGTAGCTCGCGTAAATAGTAGCTCGCGTAGATAGTAGCTCGCGTAGAGAGTAGCTTGCGTAGAGAGTAGCATGCGTAAAGTTCTCAACTTCTTTGACTTAGTCCATAAATCACTTTTTACGCTCCTATACTCCAGTCCTATCCGTGTCGTGAATCGTGCAGATATAAATGAATGCGACGACCAGAATCAAATAACGCTGATGCTAGGAAGGAGTTGACGAGAATAGTACCTGCCACTACCTCACCTGGTGCCAATCCTTCTTCTACGGTCATCGCCATCGCCTGACCATGTCCTCTGGGTGCGGGTCCCCTCTGCTGATAACCTCTCTGCCTGCTCTGAATCGGGGCTTGGGCTTGTACATACTGCTGGAGGTTCTGCTGCTGAAATGCTTGGGACTGAGGCGGCAAGGGCCTCGGAAACTGTTGCTGCTGCTGGACTGGTACTGGTCCTTTCACCGAAGGACTAGAAAAGGTCGAAGAAGAGAAACTCCCCCTGTTCGGGCAGTTCCCAACCCTGTGGTCCGGTGCTCCATAATATCAAGCATAATTCCTGTGCTCTGCGACATTCTGCCACCACATGCCCTGGCTTTCCACAATGAGTGCAACCTATTGCGGAAGACTACTTCTGCTTCTGCTGCTGAGGGTTCGTCCGGGTTGAATGCTGAACTGACGTTACTGTGGTCGCCCGTCTCGGGGTTCCAATGGTCAAAGTCCTGGCTGCCAGGGCTGGTGCTGAAGACTGATTCATGTGGCCATGAGATCGCTTCCGACCTTCGAACCTGTCCTCAATCCTCCGGGAGGTATACTCGTGCCTCCTGGCTGCTCTCAATACCGCATCAAAAGTCTGATGCTCAAACTGCTCCACTGCCAATAAAATCTCTAGATGGATCCCCTGCTGGAACCGCTGGGCCCTGTCGAACTCGGTCGCTACCAAGGTGGAAGCAAATCGACTAAGTCTTGAAAACTCGGCCGCGTATCCGTCGACCGTCCTGCCCATCTGCTTCAGATTGGTGAACCTCGTTTGTAGAACATACCGAGCTACAACATCAAAATAATTGGTCTAGAATCTCTCTCGAAATACTGCCCACGCAATAGGGGCCACTAATCCAACGGCCTGCGTCGCACACCAGCTGCGGGCAAGATCCAATAACTGTAGACGTACTACCGCCACCTTCTCGTTCTCGAGCGTCTTCGTCGCTTCTAGAATCACTTCTGTATCCTGCAGCCAAGCATCTGCGGCAATAGCATCTTCGCTACCATCGAAGAAGGGAGGGTTCAAACGTTTGAAGCTGTTGGCTGCCTGGTTCCCTTGATGACCGCCTCTGTGCAAAGCATCTTGTACTGCCTGGTGCAGGACATCGTTCCGACGATCTTGAGATGCTAACAATGTCTTGATGAGACCCACGAAGGTGCCATCATCGGGCTCTGCAGGCTGGACTGGCTGAACTGGTGGCTCTTGACCCCCAGTAGGCATGACTCTGGAGACTACTCCTGAATGTTGGGCTTGATGTCCAGGTTACTGCTGGCCTATGGGAGGTGCTCCGCCTTGCCGATTGGTAGGACCAGGATGTAGTGCCCCGTCCCGCTCAGTCAATCAGAGAAATCAGAATGCGAACGGCGTTCGGACTTAGCCTTGCAACGGCTGCTCGAAGACATCGCTCGGTCAAGGCGACCGCTCGCTCAGGTGGGGTAGTTTCGGTGAACTTGCCTCATCTTAGCCTTCACATAATAAATCGTATATTTTCAACTTGAACAAATATGCTTGATAATAAAAGAGACGAATCCACATAGCTAAGAGAATAATCCCGACAGGTCGAAATGAGTTAGAATATAGAAAGGTCCAATGGTCGGCTTAGAGTTGGTGCACGGCGTGCTTTGAAAATGACACTCGATCCTTCGTCCCATGGCTTAGGAGAAGGAAAGTTGGTTGAGTAGGCGAAGTTATGAACGTAGCCTAAGTCATAGGCGTCGCCCGCATGAATGTTTAATAAAGCGTGCATGGTCCCATCGTCCAAGGCTTGGCATAGCTTTGGTTTGCCCATGAGTTAAGTTACGTTGAACGGATTGTGACATAAGTCTAGGCACCCAAATGACTTAGTCGTTCGAAGTCGAATGCGTGCACGGCATGTTCCCACGATGCAAGGCTTGATGCAGTGTTTGCTCGTCAAGTTATTGCAAAGTTAAGTAAGGCAAGGACTATCAAATAGGCGTTCATGAGTTGAATAGTCCCACAATCCCAAGGCCCATCGTATAAATTATGATTTGGGCGGTAGTGTTGCGTAGAACACGATTGGCTTAAGGCACGATGCACGGACTTAGCGTTTTAAGGCACAGGCTATGGTTGATTCGTTGAGTTTGGAAAAAGGGCAGGAAAGAAGTATGCTCGCGGCTATAGGTCGTCGAGGCGGTCTCAGAAGAAAAATGTATATACGCGGCTATAGGTCGTCGAGGCGGTCTCAGAAGAAAAAAGTATGCTCGCGACTATAGGTCATCGAGGCGGTCTCAGAAGAAAGAAGTATGCTCGCGGCTATAGGTCGTCGAGGCGGTCTCAGAAGAAAGAAGTATTGAACTTGGCCCTGAAAGAAATAGTAACACTAGAGGTAGCATGACTGTGTGAGACGTCAGTTTGAGTCGAGTCTTGCATGGTCATGGACAACTTGTCGACAAGGTGGGTCGTTTCTCTGTACGGCAACCTGGCAGCCACGGGACCGTTGCGGCCGCGATTGGAAACGAGTAATTAGTTGTGCTGAGCACGGGTTAGGCGGGGACTTGCAGCGGGACTAGCTACTCGCGCTGAAAGGGCACCCGTCTAACAAAAGCTAGAGGAGTCCACGATGGCTCTGGGAGTCAGTGACCAATTCATATAGATGAGTCGGCACGGGCGGCAATCCGCGTGTGTGCCTTTGGATTGAGTTGAGTTGTTGAATGTGTGTACAGTTAGAACACAAATGTTTAGGCCTAAGAATAGCTACAACATAGGCGACGTGCTTGGCACGAGATATGGCATCGAGTCTTGAGTTGTTGGATAGATATGCATATATTGGGTTTGAGTTGTTCGAGTTTAAGTCAGGAAATTGCCGCAAGGCAAAGTCGGTCGAATGACACTTAGCCCACAAGTCTTGATTGGGTCAGTTGGTGATCAAAGTAGCAAGGGCCGCGGGACGGCGATATGGTTAAGTCATATTGAGTTGCAAGACACGGCCTCAACAAGGACTTATGGCACGGTCACACGGGAATGGAGTCTTATCGCGTAGTTGCGTCTCTGATTTTAAGCCGTAAGGCATGCACGACTTGATAGGATAACGTTGTTGAGTTGATGTTACGTCGCAAGCACGAAATGGTCTTGAGACACAAAATAGGCCAAGGCGTCTTTCCTAAAACCGATCCTAAGGAAAGAGTAGACAATCATAAAAGGGACTATGTTACACACAAAGTAAATTAACGTGTTGGTTTTGTATGGATAGGCGAGGAGCTCATTCCTCCAGTACAGTTGAGTACTGACACCCACATAGTTTTTATGTGCAGGCACAGGTAGAAGCTCGTGGCGCAGAGCTCGCTTGGATGCGTCGAGGCATGGAGTTCCTTGGCGATTCGAAGTATGCGACCGCATGTATTCAAGACTTATACAGGACATAATGTATGGACATCGCCTTCCGAAGCTTCCGCTGGCTCAAGCATTGTATCGAGAGATGAGAGAGAGCTGAGTGAGCTTGAGAGACTTACAATCTTGGCCTTGCATCCCATTGTAACCTTTGTTTCAATATCAATAAAATGCATCTTTGAATGATTTGTGTTTTTTTTCTAAATTTCGCTGCTATTATTCAATGTCTCTGTTTGGGACTTCTGTGCGACGACCCCGTCGCAGCCGCTGAAATCGGCCGTTATGTAACCCGCCTTGTATGAGCGCAATCTAGGCTCGTGCGACATCACGCCTTAGCGGGGACGATCACTCCTACGGGAGCGGGGCATGACATAATGGTATCAGAGCACGGCTTTACGTCCTTGGACTATCGATTGAATTCTTTAACTCCGTTGTTTCCGTAAACTGCGAATTATTGCTTCCGCAAAGTTGATATCGTTGGTGTACTCTCTCTCGAATGTCCCACAGATGTCCATACAATAAGTCTAACTATTTTACAAAACATAGGAGAACAGTTTTTGACAAGAAACAAAAGGATGGTTTGCGTAAGCACGGTTGGCTAAGTCGGGCTGGGCATATACACCAAAGTCGCGTCGACCTTAGAAAAGTTGAGTGCAGGATTCGAATTGTGTTGGACGAGAATGAGTTAGACTCGATTGAGTAAATAGAATGATTATCGATAGGGGTGCTATCGAACGACGATATTATCGTCGATGCGATATAGGTGAGCGTGCTTAAAATTTAAGGAATTGTTCGAACGGAAATTTGAGGAGATAGAATTGTGAATCGAATGATAAGTTGAGGATTGGTTGAATGACTTCATCACTGAGTGGTGTATGCGATAGCCTCAGGGATGTCGGTCGATCGATTGAGGATATAGGGTGTCGGTGAGTCTATCAGCAAGCGTCATGTATATACAAAGCCATAGATTGAGTATCGTTAAATAAGTGGTAGTCTTGAGTTTTGACGAGTCGATTCGAACAACCTACAAATTGATGCGTACGGAATGTACACGAGATCGAGGATTGCGCGAGTATGAAACGCGAAGGTGATTGAGTAGGTAAATTAAATCGAGGAAAAGTTAAGGTGTAGTGAACGGATGACTTGATAAAGGGAATCGATAGGTGAAATCGTATAGAGAAAGTTAGCATGATGGGAAGATAGCGTGCATAAAGAAGTTGAATTTTGAAGTTACGCAATGACTCTGAGGATTGGAATGGATGTCGTTCGATGATTGAGTTAGCAAGAATGATACGAATTGAGGAAATACGTTGGTCGATGACTTAAGATAAGGGATAATGATCGAACTTGAATTGAATGTCGAGGAGATTATCCAGTTGAACGATGGCATCATTCGCACGATTCGAAATTGGTTGCAAAGGAAGATCGTCAGGTTACGCATATCGTCAATGGTATTGAGGCGTATCAAAGATCGATATGTGACAACTCGGGGGTACTCTGATTCGGCGAATGACGATCGTGCAAGTGTTATTATTCAGTTGGATGCCAAACTTAGGATTTTGATTGAGATGAATGTTGGATGAAAATGATTGTGTCTTGAGGTTTATGCGGATAACCACATCGTCGACATTCTTGTCTTGCACGAGCGCAACTCCAGCCTCGCACATGCGTTACGTCAGATTTGGGGCAATTGTTCTACGTGAGCGCTGACATGGTAATTCATGTCACAGGAATGATCGAACTCGGAAAAATCAGGATACGACAACTTTGATTGTCTCGACTTGGCGGTTTGATGCGAAGGAAAATTTGAGGATGTTAGGACTTGCGATTGATGAATAAAATAAACTTGAGGAATGAGTAGGTCCAATCCGCGCATCGAGAATGAATTAGTCTAGACTCGAATAAGAGTTACGTTTCGATGAGGATGATTATCCCGCGGGAGCGTGCATGGTGATTCATGCCTACCATGGATAATCTAAATCGCGTGAGACCCGGGCGCAACGTATTGTTAAGTCAGATGACCTTGTGATCGATTTCGTAAATTGGGATAAATGACTTAGGGAGTATGGAATGTGAATTATGGTTTAGTGATGAATTGTGACGTAGCATGCTTGACTTAGAAGGATTGATAGGCGTATTATGTCGAACGTGTTCGAAGAAATAGACTATGCGAAATGGCTTGATGAACGAAGTGATATTGATATGTCAAAGAATTGGTTGAAACGTGAGTTATCGTAGGATGACTTTGCTGAATGACTCGGACCCCATGTAACAAATCTTGGAATGTGTGTAGGCAATCTATACTCGAAGTTTAGAAATCAAAGAGATACGAGCTTGGGTAGAAAACCCCGTACTATCAATTTAGTTTGACCTTAGGATGGGGTCAGTGTTGATATTGTTGTTTGGGAACTATGATTCCAATACTGACGATTGACTTTAGCCTAAAGACATAGCCTAGCGATTAGGCAGACGTCCTGGCACGAAGACATAGGAATTGTGGAGGTACCACTCGCGAGTCTCGGTTGATATGCACGTATATCAGGGACACCCGAATATATGCACGATCCGACTCGAGTGGTGATGGAGGATTCTCTATCACGAGACTTGGCTAAAATGTATGTATTTTGGGGAGGTACCACTCGCGAATCACTTCTGTGTCCTGCAGCCAAGCATCTGCGACAATAGCATCTTTGCTACCATCGAAGAAGGGAGGGTTCAAATGCTTGAAGCTGTTGGCTGCCTGGTTCCCTTGATGATCGCCTCTGTTCATAGCATCTTGTACTCCCTGGAGCAGGGTATCGCCCCGATGATCTTGAGATGCTAACAATATCCTGATGAGACCTACCAAGGTGCCATCATCGGGCTCTGCAGGCTGGACTGGCTGAACTGGTGGCTCTTGACCCCCAGTAGGTATGACTCTGGAGGCTACTCCTGAATGCTGGGCTTGATCTCCAGGTTGCTGCTGGCCCACGAGAGGTGCTCCACCTTGTCGATCGGTAGGACCAGGAACAATACCGCTGAAGAAGACGACACAGGGAACAATAAGGAAGGACCAGGACAGATCAAAGATACAAGCATGTGATCAGGTCAAGAATTCAGGAATTCAGAGGATACGAGCAGAGATCAAGGACGAGTGCTGATTGAGATATTTATTCGACAAATCCTCACATATCTTGATTCACAAGACCTGCATGGGCCACCACTTAAACCATGTAACACCCCAGAACCAGAATACTGGAGAGCGAGGGCATACATAGCCAGCTACGTATTTTGAAATAGAATCCACCTCGCTATACGGTCACGGCTGTCTAGATACATGAGAGTTTAACTATAAGCCATCAGTCTCTTATGGTCATGAACAAGCCTATTGTCTCAATCTCAAACAAGTAAAAGCAATTACAAGATGTTAGAGCATCAAATATACAATAGTAAGGTGTCCCATACATTACATATTTGGATGATCATGAAGCTAGTCATACAAAATATGAAGACTAGAAAGAGTTTTAGTCATACATGATCAACCCTAGGATTCGTCAATCATGTTATAGCCAGTAGGCAGACAGTAAGTAGAGTGCAATCGAGCTAACACGTGCTCGTCGGCTAAACGTCTCAAAAGAATACTTTTACAATAAAGTGGAAGAACAAATGGGAAACCCACTCGTTGCCTTGGTTACGCCTAGTGGTCACCATCTGGCTGGAAGGCAGGGAGATCCTCTGAAGCTACTCCGGTATCTGGCCACGCAAAACCAGCTGGATCAGATTCCAGAAAGAGCAAGTGCCACAAAGGAGGCTTCACTTAAGAACTAAAACCAACAATTTGCACAAGAATATAATTATATAATAAAGGACCGTAAATATGGAAATTCATGATAATATACGATAAGATAGCCATGGGACAATTCAGACAACCAAGTTACAACCCGTAAACCAAACAAGGACCGGGGTTGTAACCCTTCGTCTGAACGGAACTTGATTTTCTACCATTTATCGATAAAGTAAAGCACAAGCAATCAGGTCATGTTACATTCTTGTACAGGATCAGGACAAGACTAGACTGGGTTAGACTCCATCCAATCAATCACAGCCAAGCAATGACTGCGGCTTAATACTTTAACTAACTAGGGTTATCACAGGCCTAGTTACTAGCAAGATGCAATAAGATATTCCAACAACCACAAGCCCTGCAGACCATCCAGGTTATCCAGGTCGAATATCCGTTCATGAAGGGTGCAACACATGACAGTGTGCTGGAAATGTGTCCTACTCGTCGGCAGGCTACAAGTCCACTTGCGCGCCCAGATAACGGGATTGCCTGTAGCTGGGAAATCTCTTCATGACTACTAGATTATTCTAGTTATTAGCCTTAGTCAATTTCAGTGGGTACCCCTGACCGTGGTACTCAGGGGTCCCCGTCCTAGACATGATGCAAGACAATACTGGTTCATATGTACAAACACAATCGCCAATGGTGTCCAGGCCATTTATTCTTGTCATGTCAGGCTAGCCGTCGCAACAACATATCGAGGTATATCATGTCAGGTTTACTTATCAAGAGTGCGCCACTACGGGCCACTATCATGTCATATTACTTGTCAAGAGTGCACCACGACGGGTCACTATCGTGTCATGGAACATATTCAGAATTAACATGGTACAAGCATTCTATCAAGGGACCCAAGTTACGCAGAGGGTCATGAGACAAAAGCATAAATGTAACAACTCAACATGGTAAAAGGAGTGCACGACTATGGAAAGAGACATGCGGCTAAGCAGGATGGGCTCATACGGCTCAGGAGGGGAGCAGGCTCATACGGCTGGAGGAAAAGGGCGCATAAAAGGGGCCAGGGGTTAAGGGCTCATGCGGCTCGGGGAGAACGGGCGCATGCGGCTAGGGGAGATCGGGCTCATGCGGCCAAGAGAGATCGGGCTCATGCGGCCAAGAGAGATCGGGCTCATGCGGCCAAGAGAGATCGGGCTCATGCGGCCAAGTCGAGCAAAGCCATGCGGCTTGGCTAGAAGAAGCCATGCGGCAAGATGGGGACAGGCTCATGCGGCTCGGGGAAAAGGGTGCATGCGGTTTAAGGACAGCAGGCTTATGCGGCAGGGACTCATGTGGCTCGGGGGACCAAAGCCATGCGGCTAAGGCCAACCGAAGCCATGCGGCTCGGCTGGAAGAGGCTAGCGACAAGAGATAGGGGTCTCATGAGGTTGGGCCGAATGAGGGTCATACGGCCAAAGAAGATCGGGCATATACGGCAGTGAGGAAAACCTCATGCGGCTGGAGCTAACTTGAGTCATGCGGGTGAAGGCCACGCGGCTAAGTCCATGCGGTAAGGGCCATGCGGCAAAGGCCATGCAGCAGGGACCATGCGGCCAAGAAGGGGACTTGCCGCATGAAATAGCCATGCGGCTGAGTCGAGCAAGGTCATGCGGCTCGGATGCCTATGCGGCCAAAGAGGTGCCGCAGGGGATCTAGCCGCATGAAAAGTCATGCGGTCAAGCACTGTTCTTCTTCTCCACTGTTCCGAGAAGAAGAACCATGAAGCTATTTCTTCCAAGTTCCATACTCCTTCATCTAAGGTCAGAATCCGAACTTCCATAGGTCAAAATGGGGTAGAATGAAATTCTCTACCACCTGGAACACTCAAAACTTGAGAATAACAAGGTTTAATAGATCAAAACCCAAGAATCTGAAAATACAACAAGCTTAGATCTACACGAAATGAGCCATGGAAATTAAAAGTGCTAAGTACTAAAGTGTCTTAGAATCTCGTGAGGAAGAAAATGGAACAACAAAACTTGTGCTCCTCCATGAAGCAAGATGTACTTACCGGTAGGAGAGGGGGTAGGTGGAGCTCTATGCCAGAGAGGAAGAAGAAGGAGGAGTAAATGCTGAGTTATGAGGAGAGAGAAAAGTAGGTGGGATATAAATGGGATTAGTGGTGGGGGGGGTAGGTAGGGTTGGTTCACATGCAAAACCGAACCAAGCCGAACCAAGCAATAAAATGCTAAAATAAACCATGCAATGAGTCATGCAACATGAGTCAAAATACGTACACGTATACCATAATACGTAATACGAACTACGGACGTTACAACTGTCATTTTATAAACATGGCAAGTAAAGATAAATCTTTAAAGCCAAGACTAAAAGTTACTGTCTTACTTTAAGAAGTGGTAGACTCTCATGCATTTTGACTCACTATCTTAGGGCTTATACTAAATTAGTGGAATCACACACTTTGATTCTGAGGACACAAAATATAATTTATGAGTAACCCAAACATTTAGCTTAGTGAAATAAAAAATTTCTAAAAAAATTGACTATTATTGGTTTCATATAATTCTTAAGAGTCTTTCTGAGTCATTATATGACATTTTCTTCGGATATAAAGGCACTAAATATCACTAAGATTCAGTTTAAGGTTTCATCTGTGGAACAACTTTGATACCCATAAGTTGATAGGTCAATGTGACAAACTATCATAGCTAGGAGTATCAAAAAATTTAAAATTATATACTTAAACATAGCTTGTACTAAAGCTGAATGGATCAAATAACTTACTATGTAAATATCAAATAGATCCAGGTCTAAAGTTTACTCTTGCTATGACTTCACGAAGTATTGAACAGATTAAGCATCTTATTATGCATATACATGATATACATATTTCTGTACCTGTTATTTCTATAAATTATGCTAAAGAACTGGTAAAGCATGATCTTGTAAATTTTAAGATGAACAGGTACTTGCAGCTACATTTCAAGACATTAAAGAGCCTAAAAGGCAAAAATGTGGTTCTTGATTATAAAAAAAACTTTACAGATCTCTTGACGAAGAGTCTGTTTACTCTTGACGAAGAGTTTTTCTAGAAAATTATTTCTAGAATCATCGAGGGGGATGGGGTTAAGCCCATAGTTTAGTCACCAGCAGTGGCAACCCAACCGAGTTTGACTGGAGATCCCTAGAAGCCGGTTCTATGGGTAGGAACAAGCTGGACTAGGTGACTATTATGGAACACTGACCTTGAGATTAAATTTTCTTTAAAATAAAAGCCCAAGAGGCTGTACATGTGCACATTGATACCCCATCCCTATGGTGACAGTGTTCTTTGTGTGATATGGATATGGTGAGTTTAAACTCTAAATAAGTCCAAGCATGATATGCAGGGTTGATTCCTATCACCAACCCTTGAGGACTTACCTATATGAGAGGTCGTGAGGGCCGCGACTATAGGACAGGGCGATCCTAGACAACTCTCATAAATATATAAAAGTGCGCATGGCCAACCAAACGCGCCATCCGATAGACCCAAGTACCTCTAGTGTACTATATGTGCTATTGTCTGAATCCGGTACAAGAAGACTGATTCAAGGCGTAGTCCATCAAGCTCTTCTTCAGACAAAGACAATAGTCACTACGTGAGATTCAAGGCTGTAGTCCATCTCATTTATGCATAGTATATAACTGCCCAGAAATTCTCTTACTCTTCTCATTTCTTGTTTCTTTCCTTCTACTAACTTGGAACTTGACCTTTTGGAGGGATTGTTGGCAACATATGTTGTTTTGAGCAAAAGCTCAAGTCCAATTTTTACATAGAGATTCAAGGCTCCTCCTCATTTATTTTTGACCGTTATAAACTCAATAAATTGGTAATGTTTGACATCTTAAATCCTGTCCAGATACATTGTATCACATGTTTTTATTTGAATCATTTGTAACGTTTAATTCTTTATTGGCTGGATTAAATTGCTTTCAATCTTTATTACTCCATGACCGTTGGAGAAAAGCCTATATATTGAGGCCTATCTCAATACTTCGGAATATACACCAAAATTCCTTTATGAATACTCTCTTCTCTAATCTCGTCTTTTTCGATCCGAGCTTTCCTTTATTCGTTGTTGCTCTGGGCAGAGCTAAGTCGGGGTCACTCTCTCTTCGTCGTGTATGGCAAGGAGATTTCGGTAGAGCGGGAATTTTATCACTAGGAGCGTTCAGATACGGTCTGCACATAGACCTGGACTAACTCTTAGGACAGTGCTACGTGCGCAACTTCCCCGGAGGCGGTAACATTTACATATTTTATTTTGTTTACAGATTTCTAAGTAAAAAATATTGAAGAAAATCCTACAGGAGTGTGTATGGAGAAATTATTAAGGTTATTTTGTATGCATTAGTAGATGGTGGGAAATGAGTGCAATATATTTTCATGCTGTTTAATGTCATCTAGGGCATGCGTTGGAGTATGCTATAGCTATATAGTATGGTATGAGAATGGCCATGTTGTAGATTTTATTCCCTGGGTTATATGCCCAACAACTGTGTTAAATATGAGTAAAGGCTCTCAATTTCTTCCATACTGTAAGTTTTATGAATGCTCTTGTGTATGAGAAAGTTGAGAGATGAGGAAGAGGTAAGGTATAAATGGGTTAGACAAATGATTGATGAGTTGTGCTGACATTTTCCGATGGCTATAGAGTGTAGACACAATCAATTTTCTTTCTTTGTTGTTAAGAAGGAAGTAGGGGTGAGTATTCGGTTTATTCGGTTCCAACCGAATCGAATAACCGAAAATCGAATTGGACCGAAACCGAATAAGCAAAACCGAAATCGAACCGAATTGCTCAATAATCGAACCGAACCGAATTAAATCGGTTCGATTTTAGGTTTATTCGGTTTTTTGGGTTTATTTGTATTTTTTTTTGTTAATATATATAATAACTAAATATACCTAGATATATTTATTATATACCTAGTATATACCTACATATATATATATATATATATATATATATATATATATATATATATATATATATATATATATATATAAATATATATATAAATATATATATAAAATATATATATATATTTTATTTTTTATTTTTATATATATATATATAAAATATATATATATATATATATATATATATATATATATATATATATATATATATATATATATATATATACACACACCTATAGTATATACCTATAGTATATACCTATAGTATATACCTATATATATTTAGTATATACCTATAATTAATATATATATATATTTTTATATATACCTATAATTAATATATATATATATATATATATATATATATATATATATATATATATATATATATTATATATATATATATATATATATATATATATATATATATATATAAAAGTATATACTATATATATATTAATTATAGGTATATACTAAATATATATAAGTATATACTATAGGTGTATATATATATATATATATATATATATATATATATATATATATATATATATATATATATATATATATATATATATATATATATAAACTAAAATTTCTTATTCGGTTTTGGACCAAAACTGAAACCCAAAACCGAAACCGAAACCGAATAGAAAATGTAGTATTTTCAAAACCGAAACCGAACCGAATCTCTTATTCGGTTCGGTTCGGTTTGATTTTTGGTTCAAAATCGAATAATGCTCACCCCTAGAAGGAAGTAGTGGTTTAGTAAGACATTAAGTATGATGGAAGACAAAACATGTTGGGTAATGCAACATATATATATATATATATATATATATATATATATATATATATATATATATATATATATATATATATATATATATATATATATATATATATATATATATATATATATATATATATATATATATATTACAAAAAAAATGAACCATGCCCTATGGGCACGGGTTATGACTAGTATATATATATTTGGAACCAGGTAAATTGTTTCTGGAATCACTTCCACTAGAATTCGAACTCCTGACCACTTGGGCCGCATGCATCTCTCTTAACCACTATGTTATATATATATATATATATATATATATATATATATATATATATATATATATATATAAAATATATATATATATATATTAAAGATTGTCCTGATTAATTGTGACAGTATGCTCGTGAATAGAGGTCTGAGTGTGAACAAGTGTTGTATGAGCAAGACAGTGGCCGTATTTTTAATGATGGATAAAATAGACGTGGGATCAATAGGTTTTATTGGGAGTAAATGTTAGCAGATTTCTTTCCCTGCTTTTTCTGTTGCGTGTTCATTGGAGACAGTTCAAAAGTAACAGAAGCACTATCTAGTTACTTGTGAGTATTAATTAGCTCAACTCGTTTAGGGGCAGGGATGATATGTGAGTGGTCTAAGGTTCTAACCTTGGCTTGGGTAGATAGTGGAATTCTTTTTGGATACGAGTTCTTTTTGGTTAGATGCTATTTGGTTTGTATAGCTTCAACTTAATATATTTTTTTGCCCTTAAATAAATAATTTTTGCCATCCTTTTGGTTTAGACCTATGACCCTAGTATATTTTTATATAAGCTAAATATATGTTTAATTAAAAAAAGAGATTGTTAGTTCAAATATTTAAATTAAATCCTAAATCCAAGTTTTGCTTATTTAATAAGTGATAATAATAACATTTGAATATTTCTTTGCCCTTAAATAAATGATTTTTGCCATCCTTTTGGTTTAGACCTATGACCCTATATATTTTTATATAAGCTGAATATATGTTTAATTAAAAAAGAGATTGTTAGTTCAAATATTTAAATTAAATCCTAAATCCAAGTTTTGCTTATTTAATAAGTGATAATAATAACATTTGAATAGATCATATATTTATACTTGATAATTAATTAGTTAAATATTCCTCTAGGTCCCTTCGACACTCAGAACTTGGACGTTGGACCAGCTTTTTCTCTTCAGCGACCAGAGCCAGGCAAGTGTACCTTGCCAATCTTGTACTTCAGTTTTTAATATATAGCTTTTAAATATCTGCTTGATTTTGTATTGCAACACTTAGGGCCGTGTTCGGTACTTCGCGTCCGAATCATATTCAGATGCCGATGGACGTTAGCGTCATCGGGTATCGATACTTGATATTCACTCTTGCGTTACCGCGACAACTCGTTGCGGGGTACACTCTGACCCTAGGACATGTTCATGTCATGACACTACATTATTGATGGAATCCCGTACTTGATTACATATTGATTTACGAAATTTCGTGTCTGATTCTAGGGCGATGACATTGATTCCATGCACTGATTCTTTTTCTATTGTGACTCATTGTCTTAGCTAGAGGTCTGACCGAGTGTCTCATGGATATGATACGTGAAGTCATATGGGCGGAGAGAACATACACCGTGCGCTTGGGCTACTTTCCCTCATGTTACCGTTGCATCTTACTCAGAGTCTCGGAGATTCATTAGTTACCACAGTTCCTTATCGGAACTGCAGAGATTTCATTAATTACCGGAGTTCCATATCGGATCTCCGGAGTACACCGTGACAGCCCGCGTGTTCGAGTAATATTTCTTAAAGCATTCTAGTTGGTTATGTTAGATTCACCCCTTACAGTCACATTTACTTTTTTACATATTTATCTTCTATGTTGTACACTTGGCTTGTATATTATGTACCTTGTTGCGTTCCGCTGAGGACCTGATTTTCTTCTCCAGATTTAGCTGCCTGGTCTACAGAGAACCTTGCTGGATTGTTGATGGGCTCCCATTATATTTCATGTATGTACTCCTCGCATGTATTCATTCTTTCATAGATTATATGTTTTATTTCATGTTGTTTTGATCGCTTAGTAGCATAGTATTTATAGACTCATATTATTCCTTCGAGTCTATTTCAGGCAATATGATTAGTAGGCTGCAGACTAGTTCTCATATTTTCCATTCTTTATGATTTTGTTCGTGGATTGAGATATAAACATGTTATAGAGGTAGTTACACCAATCTAGGACAGCTTTGTGTATTCAATTTGGACTGGTGTCCACTTGGATACGTAGCTGGCTATAGCTGCGTGGCTTAGTCCCGTATATTTTGGAACTAGGGCATGACATGGTTTTTGTGGTGGCCCATAAAGGTCACGATTTATCATTTCGGTTATGTTATTGTACCGAGCGAGCCTGCAGTTATGATTAAGAATGAATAGGACCTCAATCCACAACTGATTTGAAAAATTTTCTTGTATTTGATTATCCTCCTTGAACTTCAAAATTGTATTCGTTCATTCTCCTTCGAAAATTGCTATTTTTGTTTCTCGTCTCCTCCTACTACTTCGGGGACACGGACATTCATGTACGGTGATTATCTCCAGATGTATGTCTTCGACAAGACGAAGAAGGAGCACTTTATTGAAAAGTTTGTAAGAAAATAGTTATCCATAGTAAGAAGGGTTAGACTAGGTAGTTTTTCAGATATTGAGCTAGAAAGAATTGACGGTCTAAGGTTTTGTGTAAAGACTTGTAACCAACAACATGAGCCTAGAATTAGATAAAATCTACCCTCTTGCCTGAGTTAGAAGTGATCTGGAAGTATTGGTGGTTAGAAGGATTTATTGAATGATAAAAGTTTAAGTACCATGTGATGATCTATGATAAAGCAAAGTTAGACCTAGTTTTTCCTCCAGATTTAACCGCATGGTCTACAGAGAATCTTGCTGGATTGTTGATGGACTCCCATTATATTTCATGTATGTACTCCTTGCAGGTATTCATTCTTTCGTAGATTATATGTTTTTTTCATGTTGTTTTGATCGCTTAGTAGCATAGTATTTATAGACTCATATTATTCCTTCGAGTCTATTTCGGGCAATATGATTAGTAGGATGCAGACTGGTTCTCATATTCCCCATTCTTTATGATTTTCTTCGTGGATTTAGATATAAACATGTTATAGATGTAGTTACACCAATCTATGACAGCTTTGCGTATTCGATTTGGACTGGAGTCCACTAGGATACGTAGCTGGCCATAGCCACGTAGCCTAGTCCCGTGTATTTTGGAACTGGGGCGTGACACAGGCAGAGAAGTCATGAGCATCAAGATTGAACTAGCTCATGTATATGCTCCCTTCCCAATCTACCTATAACTCACATCTTCCAGCATCTTATTTTGAATCTCCTTCTCAACATGTCGTTTTGAGGAGCCCACGACATTTTTATGCTAGTACCCCATAAAAAGATTTTCAATCTTGAATCTTCTTATGGTTCCCCAGTCCTGGTAGGATATTCATCCATTAATCGACCAATAGATTATTAAAAAGCTTTTCTTGAATCTCCATTGGTAGCCCTCACCTCAACCTCACTTAGCTCACATTTCCTTTCACGAGACATGAGGGAATGAAAGGCGAATCAAAACTTCAACATGACCCCAAAAAAGAGATTAACAGCTGCTGAAGGTGAGATTTTTTTTATTGATTCACCAGGGAGGATTCAATAAAGAGAATGAAATGACTAGGATCTTAACATTTGTTTGTCCGCAGTAAGGGCTTAACAATGCCTAAACCATAAGTGGAAGTATGTCCTTTCTGTACAACCGATGGTTTTATTCGAATTTTTGGTCTGGTTCTGCTACCCAGACCTCCCATTGTGGCTTTCATCATTCTCAATGGTTTAGTGCATGCTCTTTAAGACTAGAAGATGAATCAGTGGTTACAATTTATATAGTCACTTCCTATTCATTTATGCTAATTCTAAGGGCACACCACATTTTGCTAAGGGGCTAGCCCAAATGTTTTTAAAATTTTTACAAGTTTGCCATCCTCATTCCTTACTTGGGGCTAACCCCTTTTTTCAGCAAGTAGGACTGCAACTAAGTTAGCAGTCCTATATTATGTTAGGACTGCCAACAAGTTGGCAGTCCTAACATAAAGTAGGAATGCCAACTTAGTTGCACTTGTTGGCAGTCCTGACATAAAGTAGGACTGTCAACTTAATTGCAGTCATATTTTTAAAGGCGTCGTCTTCTTCTTCTTCGAACCCGACAATGTCTCGGCTACAGTCGTGCCGTTCGCATCGACGAAAATACAGCAGAGCTCGGCGGTGGGGCGGCTGATGTTGGACCACATATCTACCGAAAAGGAGTACCCGACGTCGAGAATAACCTCTGGGGCCCTGTACTGTCTTGTCTGGATGTCGTTCGTGAACTGCTTGTCCGCCCAGCATGCGTTCCCGAAGTCAACGATCTTGCATCCGAGGTCGATCCCCTCTAGTCTCCTCTCCTCGCGCTCGGCGACAGCAGCCCCTCCCATGGACACCCTCCTCCGGAAGAGGTTCGCGATGGCCCTCTTGGTCCGCATCTTCAGCTTCCTCTCGATGAAGCTGGTGGTGGAGAGCGTCATGCCACTGGCGGGGATCCCTTCAGGCTTGTCGAGGATCGGGGCGAGGCCGAAGCGCACGGGGTCCTTGGCGGGGTTGAAGGGGGAGACAAGGAGGACGTTCTCGGGCTTGAGGCCGGTGAGCCTCGTAGTGGACACGATGCCGTTGTGGTACACGCAGGAGAACGCTCTCCGCCTCCTCCAAGCTACCACGCTGGCAGCGCCTCAACCGCGTGCGTCCGCCAGCGGCCGCCTCTAAAGAAATCCTAATTTTTGGGGGGTGGGCTAGCCCCAAGTAAAATTTGGGCTGTCTCTAGTAAAAGTTTCACTTTCATGGGCTGTCCCCTAGTAAGGGCTAGCCCCTAGCAAAATGTGGTGTGCCCTTAAAATTAGCCTTCATTTGTCTGCTAGATCATATATATTTCCACAAGTCTTAGCCCTACTTGATAGATGCTTTCAACACTTTAATAGCCAAGAAAGTGGAGTTGTGTGATAAATAGAACAAACTTGAATTTGATGTTATTAACTCACTTTGCTTGCCATATTCTATTTTGAAAGTGCATTCATGTAATAGATTCATAAAAGGGCATCGGTGGGCCATATATATTGTCGGAACGAATTGTAAAGCACAATACTCTAGGGGGTTGAATGGAGTAGGTAGTAGAAATTTAGCTAATTAAAAATGTTAGCAACAAGATCACAGATTATATATCACAAGTATGTAAATGAAAAGCAGAGATCAGAAAGCAAACACAAAAATGGCGATATATACTGGTTTCCCTCTTGTGAGGACTATTCCAGTCGGAAGAACTCTAGCTTCCAGTTGAATCCACTATGGAAAAATATTGTAAGTTTTCATGCAAAGTTCTTGTAACTTCTGCAATGCGAGCTTTGATCCGAAGTACTCGACCAACTTTAATTATGAAGTATCTTTCTTCAATCAAGTTTCTGATTACAATCACTCTGAAACTTCTAGACCGTACCGTACTGGCAAATCGACTAGAGGATTGTAACTGGCTTGTGATTTGAAAATAAAAGAGCTTAGAACACTTTAGAATATCATAATAGGCTTAGAGAAGAGAAGAGAAGAGAGAGGTGTGTTGAAATGAGGGAAATTTTTCTCTATTTATAGTTTTTCCAAAAGAAGAATTTGGGCAGAATTCGGACAAAATTCTTTGAAAGAATCTCAGCAAATAGCCGTTGTATTCGTAACTGCAGGATGACCAAGTTCAAAATCCAACGGACACTAACCGAACTCGGGCATAATTCGGTCCGAACTCGGGCCGATTTCTTCTGGGGTCCAGAGTTAGATATTAGAGAATTTTTGCAATTTGGATTTTGGGTTTTGGGCTTTTTGAAAAGTTTAAGCAGTTGGAAGATTTTTGTAAAGTAGGCTATTTTCAAAATAAAGGATATTTTAAAAACATTTTGGGATAGCCATTTGCCAGTACGACTCGGTGTATTCCTAGACGCAATAAATATAAAAAATACATTGAATATGAAATACAGATTCAAGTGGCAAAATGACTTCGATCTTGAACGAAACGGTAGCAGTTCTCAGTAATTGTCCAAGTAGCCCTTATATTGAGACATGGTTAGATCAATTATTAAAATCATGTTCGACCATGACCAATGGGCCAACAATCTCCTCCAACAATTAGGTTCGACCATGACTAATGGGCCAACAAAGAGTGAAATTGTAATAAAATAAACGGATAACATTAGTTACAGTCGGATATGAATGAGTAACAATATTATGCAATCCTAATGCTTCAAAGTAAGTCCGATGGGACGGAAAGATAGTCCATTTAGTCGGAGCGCCGTGGCATATGTTGCGAATCAAGAAATCTACATACCATAATAGCGATTGATTATGGGTTTGGAAGAAAAACCCATTAAACGTCCCGTCGTCCGTTTAGACGGGTGAAAAAAGGGATTCATGGATTGGATCCGAAGATGAGGCCTCTTCACTAGCTGCCGTCTTCTTCCTCTTGAAGGAGTTAAAGTTCTTAGGCATTATTTCTATAAATAATATAGAAATTTACGAAATTGAAAACAAGAAAAGGAGGAGGTTATACCTTTTGAAATTTGAGTATGTGGAAGAGAACGCGATACTCTGCACGAATCCAAAATTTGGATTGTAATCTCCAAAAGAGTTAAGAGCAATGGGTTGGAGAAAACTAGGGTTTTGGAGCTCGGGCACGGCAACTTGCTGTGTTTTGAGGGTTTTGGAGGAGATTAATAGGAAGGGGCCACTTGATTCTGACTTAAAGTACCGAACACCAACAGAACTTGGGCCGAATTCGGCCAGAGTTCTCTTGGGGTTCTGTTAAGGTATTTTGAGCAAAATTTAATGCAATGCCACTTTATATTCATCAATCGTTTTTAATTATTTAATTCCAAGTTTAGTTATTTTAAAATTTAATTAATATAATTAATATTATTTTATGAATTAAATTTTGTTACGCAACTACTGTCTCAGATTAGCTGTAGGGGTACTATCCCAGCTAACGGAGGTTCACTGGGAAACATTTAAATACCGTTTCGCTTTAGCCGTAGCCGTGGTGACGGACCCTTTGTAGGCTTGTATCGAAAACAGTTTTGTATATTAAAATGTAATCAATAAAATAAAATTAATTAATATTATTGACATCTAAAATTTTTAATTCTTGACGTAAATAATTAAAACGATCTTCCGCTAATGGTTTTGCAAAGATGTCAGCTAATTGGTTCTCTATGTCTACATATACAAGGTCTATATCTCCGTTTGTTTGATGATCTCTAAGAAAATGATGCCGAATCTCAATATACTTAGTGCGAGAGTGACATACATGATTCTTAGTCAAATTAATAGTGCTAGTGTTATCACAGAAAATGGGTATGTGTAAATACTGTAAACCAAAGTCTTCTAAGGTTTGATTTATCAATAAAATTTATGCACAACAATGTCCTGCGACGATATACTCAACCTCAGTAGTTGATAATGCGACATAATTTTGCTTCTTGCTAAACCAAGAGACTAGAGCCTTAACTAGGAAATGACATGTACCGCTAGTACTGTCACTCCCGTTTCCCGTTATACGTATTTTCAGTATACGTATATGAATTTCTGGCATTGTCAGGTGACCCATATTTGGACTTATCTTGTTTAGTCTAGTCTTCGTTTAATCTTGTCTTGACTTGTTTTATTTTGGTTTATGTTGGCTTGGTTTGGTTTGAGTTGGTTCATTATGGTAAACTTCCTATTTAAACCAACTCCCTTCTCTCTCTCTCTCTTCATAATTCTTCTCATTTATTTATTTCTTCTTCTTCTTCTTCCTCATAACTCCTCTCCACCCACCCGAGAGCTCTAGGCAAGTGCAATCTTGCTTTATGATGGATCTCTCATTTTATTGTTCCATTCTCTTTTCTACTAGATTCTAAGCCTCTTTAGAGCTTAGCATTTTTTTTATTTTGGTGGATGTGTTTATGTAGATCTAAGTTATGAGTTTTTATTTTTTTTGGTTTTTATCTAGTATAGTTTGGTATTTTCTAAAACCAATCGTCCCAAGCTGTAGGAAATCTCATTCTGTGCAGTTTAGACCCTTGAAAGTTCCGATTCAGACTTGTTTTGAGCAAGTTATGCTCCTTTGAAGTTTCGGGTTCCAATGAACCATTTTTGCTGTTTGGAGAAGAAGCACAGTGCCCAGCGCCATGTTGGTCCAGGCGCCCAAGTTTGGCCTTGGCGCCTCCTCTGGTCTAGGCGCCCCGACATGATCAGGCGCCCTTTTGACCCTTGCGCTCACGGTGCTTAGGCGCCAATGTGATGCGCCTAGTTGGCCCATGCGCCTTGCGCGCCCTGGCGCCCCCAGCCCCTTATGCTCATGGTGCTTAGGCACCATTATGATGAGCCTTAACCCCCGTGCTCATTGGTGCTTAGGTGCCTACCTCCCTGCACCTTCCTTGTTCTTGCAACTGTTTATGTGTTTTGTTATATGCTTGTGATAACTTGATAACTCTTGACATGAACACGACATGATGGCATGAACCCTTCTTGATAATCTTGATAGTGGCCCGTCGAGGCACACTCTTAACAAGTAATAAGTAAACTTGATATGACATGTATAAGCTTGACAGTGGCCCGTCGAGGCACACTTCATACCAGTAATCTTGGCAAGTAACAGGTAACCTGGCATGACATAAAAATCTTGAAAGTGCTGTTGCGACAACTACCCTGACTTGCTAAGTAACTCTTGTCTTGATACCGTGGTTGATTCTCTTGAGTGTGCCAGTACAAGCTACCTCTCGTCTTGTATCATGTCTAGGACATGGATACCTGGTTACCACGATCAGGAATTCATAATGAATCTGTCACGACCCGCACCCATTTTTTTTTCTAAATGAATACGAGACGTGTCCAAGCCAGCCTACGCCACAGTGTCGGCGGTAGAACGCTGTCACGGTCATGAAGATCAAAATCACAAATAATGCTCATTCACAAAAATTAATTTAACTTACAATGATCACAAGATTTATATTTGCAAAAAAATGTAAACTTATACAAATATTGGAATGACTACAACTCCGCTATCTAGCTAGTTTCTAGGCTTTTGTCTGCAAGTACCCCCGTATCTCCCACGCTAAGTGAATCCACGGCTACCTGAAAAATGTTGGTTTCCAGTCAGGAATGGAACGAGCACAATTTACTGAATGCAATTTCAAATAAAGAAAATGACTATAAAATAAAGGTTAGACATCAATCATGAGTTTTGAAAATAAACAGTAAATACGAAAAACCAATAGCAGTAAACAGATACAAAATACTTTCCCCAACTGTTAGAAGTACCTTTGATATATGATCGGTCTGGGGTACTACACCGCACGGTATACGATGTCTACTTGCATAAAAAATAAGCACTGTCTACGAGGTCTACTTGCAAAAAATAAGCACTGTCTACGAGATCTACTGCATGAAAATAAACACTGTCTACGAGATCTACTGTATGAAAATAAACACTGTCTACGAGATCTACTGCATGAAAATAAACACTGTCTACGAGATCTACTGCATGAAAATAAACACTATCTACGAGATCTACTGCATGAAAATAAATACTGTCTACGAGATCTACTGCATGAAAATAAACACTGTCTACGAGATCTACTGCATGAAAATAAACACGGTCTACGGTCGGATCACACATCATTGGTACTTCTCATTCCCGACTCAACAATTTATAATAGAGTATAAAAATCACATAACCAATGACTAATCAATGAAATATAGTAAAGATCAATATTGAAATGCAGACAATAAACTGTACTCGCCCGTGGTCCTCTGCTGGTGAAACCGACAGTTTGAACTACTCAATGTGCCACAATAGTCAAAAACCGTACAACAGTCCCCGAAAGCTAAAATAAACATTACCAATGTTCTCAAAATAGTCAAAATAGCTAGGATGGTCTGTCCTTAAGTCCAATTCTGGACACAGGGGCAAAACGATAATTTTGGACCAAAACGGTGTCCGTCGTTGGACCCGCTTTGCACCGAAAAGCGTGCCAGAGTCAACAGTCTCTAAAGTCATCAAACTACATGTCTACGGATCCGGTTTTTTGATACGAACCTGACCGGATGTCCAGAGTTGGATTCCGACGGGCCGTGCACAAAATCGCCCGTTGAGTGGGACCGTGGGGCCCGCAAAACGACGATTTTATCAACGGTCTCAAAATCGGACCAAACTTGGCATACAGGACCAGAAAAACGATACGGTTCTGTTGGCGTAAGTTTCGTCTCGATCTGACGAGCGTGCACAAAGTAATTGGAGAATTTACAAAGTGCATGATACGGTGAATTTCGACGGATACGCATCAAATTCGTCGCATACCTCTCGTCTTGCATTATATCTAGGACATGGATACCTGGTTACTACGGTCAGGAATTCATAATGAATCTGACTAGGTTAAATGACTAGATTGATCAAGCAGTTCATATAGAGACAGTTACAGGCGATCCCGTTATCCCGGCCACACCAGAGGGACTTGTAGCCTGCCGACGAGTAGGGCACATTTTTAGTCCACTGTCATGTGGGGCACTTCTTTAAATTAAGTACTAAAGCACACTGTCATATGTTACACTCTAAGTCACCTAATAATTCTTGTAACTCTAATAAATTACCTCGTCTGGATAACCTGGATGGTTGCAGGACTTGTGACTGTGGGAACATCTTATTGTATCTTGCTAGTAACTAGTATCACTCACCGATCCTGGAATACATATTTTAATACGTAAACCGATAAATTGTATTTACCTTGTATTTATACTATATTTATTATGCTGTATTTCTTCATGTATTTCCCAAAAGTAATTGACAAAATATTATTTCCTAATTTATTTTCTGCATTTGGGCCTACAGTTTTGGCTCATTTGGGTAACCTATTCTTGGTCCACCAATGGTTCATCATGAACCTTTTGGTTCATCATGAACCCATGGGTCCAAAATCTATATATATAACTCATCTCATTCTCTCTCCTCTTATTTTACTTCCTCTCATTTATTTCCTCCACCAACCAAATATTTCCTCCATCAACCAAGGCAAGTACCAACTTGCTCAAGAGATGGATCCATAATTTTGTCAATGATTTCTTACAAAACTATTTGCCAAAACATGTTCTTCTCCTCAATCTATACTAGTTTAGAACTTGGAAATTTCCATTTTGAAGATTTGATTTTTATAGATCTAGGTTTTAATCATTTTCAAATTTTGCATGGTTTGATCTACTTTAGCTGGATTTTATAGGTTTTTGATGCTTCCAAGTGGAAGAGCATTCAGTTTCACCCAAGTTAGAACTTTGCAAATCTGGATTTGGAGTTCGGATGGCCAAGTTATGATGCTTTGAAGTTTGGGTTCAGCCATGGTGTTCTTGCTGTTTGGAGAAGACAGTGAATAGTGTGCTCCTGTTTGAGCACGCTTCCTGTTGGAAGCGTATCTCTCCTTGAGCTTGCGTGACTTTTTACGCAGCTCCCTCCTTGAGCTTGCGTGACTTTTCACGCAGCTCTCTCCTTGAGCTTGCGTGACTTTTCACGCAGCTCTCTCCTTGAGCTTGCGTGACTTTTCACGCAGCTCTCTTTCCTTGAGCTTGCGTGACTTTTTACGCAGCTCTCTCCTTGAGCTTGCGTGACTTTTTACGCAGCTCTCTCCTTGAGCTTGCGTGACTTTTCACGCAGCTCTCTCCTTGAGCTTGTGTGACTTTTCACGCAGCTCTCTCCTTGAGCTTGCGTGACTTTTCACGCACCTCTCTCCTTGAGCTTGCGTGACTTTTCACGCAGCTCTCTCCTTGAGCTTGCGTGACTTTTTACGCATGCTGCCCTGAGTAAGCCTGCGTGACTTTTCACGTACGCTACCCTGAGTAAGCCTGCGTGACTTTTCACGCACGCTGCCCTGAGTAAGCCTGCGTGACTTTTCACGCACGCTGCCCTGAGTAAGCCTGCATAACTTTTTATGCACGCTGCCCTGAGTAAGCCTGCGTGACTTTTCACGCACGCTGCCTTGAGTAAGCCTGCATGACTTTTCACGTAAGCTGCCTTGAGTGAGCCTGAGTGAGCCTGCATGACTTTTCACCCCTTGAGCGTGCGTGCTTTTGTGCGTACATTTTTGATATTTTATCAGATATTATATGCCCATTTTATATCCTTACGCCTTTTGTCCCGAACATGATATGAGCACTTATGTGACCCCGGTGAACAAAGTGTTCCTACCTGATACATATACCTGAATGTTCCAGTTCTTGTTCATGCTCGACAAATGACTCGTAACTCCACGTGGCGTATTTGCAACGATGCATTACACTAAGGAGGGTAGAACATGTTGACATTCTGATTGACATGGATCCTCCTTGGGGTACTCGTACTAAAGTACGACTTTATGAGGATAATCATGCAGGCCACAGCATGTGAGTCCAAGATTTCACCTAGGGTTAAACTAGGCAACTAAATATACTAGATGCATGGGGAGGGCAGCCCGAGATCGTGTTACACCAGCCGCCTTGAGATACTGTCTTGACGCGCCGGCTGGTCTCCACGGATACTGTGTCATCTGCAACGAGTGGATGACTGTATCCGATTAATTTCTGCTATATATTATATGTTTTAGCAAGGTGGCCTTACGAGGGACCTGTGCTCAATCATATCTGTCTACGCGAACCCCTGGATTGGCTAGCCTTACTGGAAAGATACGATCTGAGGATTTTCTAAATAACATGATGCGAGGATAACCTCATCCCACTAGAAACTCGTAGACTTGATTGGCCGTAAAAACGACTTGCTTGTATCTTGTTACCTTCCGTGAATAACTGAGGGAAGCGGACTGTCATGGTACATGATCCAACCCATGTTCTTGTTTGATTGTTTGGTTGGTTATCGTACTATGATAGGCTGTGGACCGAAGTTATGAACGAAAGACTATTTCTGGTTGTGAAGTGCTACTTCTATGAATGACTGAGGAATATGGTCTATCATGGTACATGATCCAACCCATGTTCTTGTTTGATTGTTGGGTTGGTTATTGTGCTGCGATAGGCTATCGACCAAAGTCACGATCAGGAGATTTTATTGTTTATACCTTTTAACTTATGTGAAAGTTATAGAGTATGATACGTCCCGACTCCATGCGGCACCTTTTGTCCTTGTTTGGTTGTAAGGGTGCCATATGGGTTCGAGGATGTTGCGCTACCCTATAATAGTAGCATAAGTATTACTATTATCAATCATTCTATTTAACTGGGATTTTAATCTTAACTCTTGTGCCCCTTTGGCGGTACTTGCTATTCGGGGCTGACCCCGTTGGTTTTGTTTGGCCAGATCCCGTAGCAGAGCCTGAGGACACGATCTTCCTCCCTGACATCCATGGTGCATAATAGGAGCATGGCGGTTCGGGGACTCGAGTGGGTTTCTTCTCTACCACTCCTGCTTATACTTTTGCGGCATTTAGCCACCGGCACCTGTTAGCCAGATTACTTGATATTTTGTGTCAATACAGAATTGTAAATAAACAGACTGCAGCTGTCTATAATTTTGTACTCCTGACTCTCTGAGATAGCTAAATTATAAAGCTAGTCTCTCATGACCATTTTGATGAAGCGTCGGGGACGCCTTACTGCTTTATCTTTAATGTTCATTTAATTGCTGATGTGATTTGATTGATTGAGACATAGAACTCTGTGGGACCATAGGAGACTTGATTGTAGCATGTACCCTCTAGTCTCTCGACAGCCACGATCGCCGTATGACGTTATGTACCTCATATGGAGTAGTTGGCCTAGTCCGTCTCCGTATTTCGGTACTGGGGCGTGACAAGGTTTTAGTGGTGGCCCATGCAGGTCTGATTTTCAGACTTGTGGGGTATTGCAAATTATTAGGAGTCTCAATCAAAACTTGTTCCCCTTGAAATTCTGTTTCGAATTCTCTGTCCTTGCCTTGATCTCTAACCTGACTTGCATCCTCAAAATCTTCCTCGTCCGGACTTGATAATCTTATATTCTTCTCTATAGGGGTGCTTCATTCTCAGTAGCGGGTGAGGCCCAAGAGGAAGAGCAGCAAGAGCATGGCTCAACTGGGCAGCAACAGGGGAGAGAACCTTCCCCAGGACAGGCACGAGCAGAAATGGAACCAGAGGCAGTGCAGCCGCAGGTTATTGAAACTCCTGCAGCACCAGCAGCGATGGCAGTACCAGATGCCGTAGCATTCCTGGAGATCATCCGGGGGTTCCTTGTCACTAACCAACAGCAACAGACTCGGCAGCAGGAGCAGAACGTGTTGCTGAACCAAGGGATTCAGTTAGCTCTTGAGAGGAGTGTCGGGGTTGACTCGGGAGCATCAGGAAGGTTCCGTCGCTTGAACCCGAGGTATTTTGATTGCACGGAGGATGCCATCACTGTGGATGCATGGATTCAAGACATCGAAGCCATTCTTGTGGCAGCCAAGGTTCCAGATGATGAGAAGGTCGATCAGGTCAAACTGGTACCTCAGGATCTTGCCCGCGACTGGTGGGCATCAGAAGAAGTTGGTACAAGATGCCCTGTTCGTTGGACCACCTTCAGTGACAGATTCTAGGCCAAGTATTTTGGCATAGTAGCTCGATATGAGCTCCAGTAGAAGTTCATCAGTCTCAAGCAAGCAGGCAAGACCGTAGATGGGTATGCAGCAGAGTTCTGCAGATTGTGCCGTTTCGCACCAGCAATGGTGGCAACGGAGCCAGAGAAGGCTATGAGGTTCCAGCAGGGACTTCATTTGGAACTATTACAGCTTGTGGAAGGACACGACTACCAGACGTTTGACGCTGTTTTGACGGCCGCTCGGAGGCACGAGCTTACCCACAGAGGTTGGCATCGAGGACAGGAGGTCAGAAGAGATCTTATTCCCAGGTTAGAGGAGGAGCAATGCAGCGAACATCGGCACCAGCACCCGGTGTACGTATTCATGATGCAGGAGCGTCGTGGAGGACGGCCGTGTCAACTAATACAGCGCCAGTTCGGCATCAGCAGTCGAGGAACCAACAACAGCGTCTGGGAGCACCCCAGGGCTGTACATTCTGTAGGAAGGCAGGGGACACGAGGGAGGTGTGCCGGTCAGCGAATGGCTTATGCTTGAGGTGTGGTAGTTCAGACCACCGTATCTCCACTTGTCCTGTGATGCAGAGGCCAGGAGGGCCAGCTCAGCAGTTTCCAACATTGCCAGCCTCGGTGGCAACCCCGAGTGGAGGGCCAGTATTAGCAGTAAGGCCCCTAGCCCAGCGTCTACCAATGCAGGCTCAGATGTTCCGCCAAGCACAGGAAGCCGAAGGCCCTCAGAGGCAGCAACAGCATGGTCGAGGAAGGCCGCAACAAGGGGCTCCGTGGGGCCAGGCTCTCACATTGACCTTGGGAGAGGCTCTAGCGTCTAGTGACGTGGTGGCAGGTAAAATTCTCGTCACCTCATTTCCCGCTGTAGCATTATTTGATTCAGGTGCTACTCATTCATTCATCTCTGCACAATATGCTACACGGATTGGATTAGAGTTTGAGGCATTGCCGGAGAGGATGGATATACTCACCGGCAATAGGCTCGTAGAAGTTAGCAGAGTGCACTTTTCATGTCCGGTGGAGGTGTGTGGGCATTTACTGTCCGCATCATTGATTGAATTCCCTATGGAGAATTTTGATGTCGTTCTTGGCATGGACTGGTTGAGAGACAGTCATGCGACAATTGATTGTAGAGGAGGTAGGGTCATATTCAGCGTTCCTGGGATGGAGCAGTTCATCTTTACTCGAACCTTGAAGAATCAGGCCGGAGGCGTCATCTCAGCAGCAGTGTCAGAGCCAGGACAAATTCCGAGAGTGGTCGAAGATTTTCTCGACGTCTTCCCTGATGAGCTCCCAGGGATACCTCCAGTCAGAGAGGTAGAATTTAGTATTGAGTTGAACCCTGGAACGAGGCCTATTGCAGACAGAGTTTACAGAATGTCCCCGTCAGAACAGGATAAGTTGTATCAACATGAGGAAGAGTTAAAGTCTAAGGGATTCATCTAAGACAGTAAATCGCCCTGGGCCGTGCCAGTGATTCTAGTTCCCAAGAAGGATGGGTCGACGAGGATGTGCATCGACTACCGTAAGCTGAATGCAGTAACAGTGAAGAATAAGTACCCACTACCAAGGATTGATGACCTGTTTGACCAGTTGAGCAAGGCCAGCGTCTTTTCCAAGATCGATCTTCGGTCGGGATACTATCAAGTAAGAGTCCGGAAGCAAGACATATCGAAGATAGCATTCAGATCTAGATATGGGCATTATGATTTTTTAGTAATGCCCTTTGGACTAACCAACGCTCCTGCAGTATTCATGGATTTAATGAACCGCATCTTTCTACCGTATTTGGATAAATTTGTGTTGGTGTTCATAGATGACATTCTTGTCTATTCCAGCAGTGAAGAGGAGCATGAGAGACATCTTAGGACTGTCTTACAGACATTGAGGGAGCATCAACTTTATGCGAAGCTTGACAAGTGTGAATTCTGGTTAGATCACATTTTGTTCCTGGGGCATATAATTTCTGGGGCAGGAGTGTCAGTAGATCCGAAGAAGATTGAGGCCGTAGAGCATTGGCCAGTCCCGAGAACGGTTGCAGAAGTGCGAAGTTTCTTAGGATTAGCTGGTTACTACAGAAGGTTCGTGGCAGACTTTGCCAAGATCTCTGTGCCCTTAACGCGTTTGACGCACAAGGACGTAGAGTTTGTTTGGTCAGCTAGCTGTCAGGCATCATTTGAAGAATTGAAGAAGAGATTGATCTCAGCCCCGATCCTGACGCTTCCAGTAGGAGCGGAAGGCTTTACAGTATATTGTGACGCATTTGGGAAGGGTCTTGGATGTGTATTGATGTAGCACGGAAAGGTGATAGCATATGCGTCTCAGCAGCTTCGAGACCATAAGAAGAATTACCCGACTCACGATTTGGAGTTAGCAGCTGTGGTGTTTTCACTTAAGTTGTGGAGGCATTATTTATACGGGGATCGGGTAGAGATCTATACTGATCATAAGAGTTTGAAATACGTATTCACGCAGCGAGATTTGAACATGAGGCAAAGAAGATGGTTAAAACTACTGAAGGATTTTGACTTAGATCTTCAGTATCATCCAGGCAAGGCGAATATAGTTGCAGATGCACTGAGTAGGAGAGACAGTGCCTTTGTCTTGACCTCGCTGAAGCATATTTTAGAAGACCTTCAGAGTATGGGAATCGAAGTAGTTTTGCCAAGGGATATAGGAAGAATGACCAGTATGCAGATTCAGTCAACCTTAGTAGAGAGGATAAGGGCAGCACAAGCAGGAGATCCACAGATTCAGAAGTTGCGGTCGGAGTGTGAATCAGGCCGTAGGAAGGAGTTAGTGATTCATGAAGATGGTACGCTCAGGTTTGGAAACAGACTCTGTGTACCGAGTGGAGACATTCGACAAGAAGTTATGTCCGAAGCTCATAGTTCTATTTACTCCATTCATCCAGGAGGAACGAAGATGTATCGAGATATGAGGCAGTACTTTTGGTGGAATGGCATGAAAAGAGAGATAGCGAGATTTGTATCCAAGTGTCTGGTATGTCAGCAGGTGAAAGTCGAGCAGCAGAGACCAACAGGGTTGCTACAGCCGCTTCCTATCCCAGAATGAAAATGGAAGCACATCACGATGGATTTTGTGACTGGTTTACCTAGATCCCCGGCTGGCAAGAATGCAATCTGGGTAATAGTAGATCGACTCACGAAGGTCACTCATTTCCTTTCCTTCCGAGTTGGACAGACTACTGAGCAGTTAGCAGAAATATACATGAAGCAGATAGTAAGGCAGCACGGTGTTCCAGTTAGTATAGTATCAGATCGGGATACGTGATTTACTTCCCATTTTTGGCGAAGCTTACACCAAAGTTTGGGAACCAAGTTAAGATTCAGTACTGCTTATCATCCACAAACTGACGGGCAATTAGAAAGAACCATTCAGACGTTAGAAGATATGCTACGGGCATGTACCTTGGATTTTGGCGGATCTTGGGAGGATCACCTTCATCTAGTGGAGTTCTCCTATAACAACAGCTATCAGGTTAGCATTCAGATGGCCCCGTTCGAAGCATTATACGGAAGGAAGTGCAGGTCCCCTTTGGCATGGGACGACGTTGGAGAGCGGAAGATGTTAGGGCCAGAGATGATCACGCAGACTGTGGAGATAGTTAAGTTGGCCAGAGAGCGCCTTCGAGTTGCACAGGACCGACATCGTCATTGGGCAGATCAGCATCGTAGGCCTCTAGAGTTCAGAGTTGGCGACCAAGTATTTCTGCGGATTTTGCCTACTCGGGGTATCATCAGATTTGGAATCCGAGGAAAGCTTAGTCCAAGATACGTTGGTCCTTTTAAGATTCTCGCTCGGGTAGGCGATGTGGCTTATCGACTTGCCCTTTCGCCTTCGTTAACTGGCATACATGATGTGTTTCATGTGTCCCAATTGCGTGGGTATGTCCCGGATCCGAGTCATGTCCTCGATCATTCTGAGTTAGTCGTTGGTACCGACCTAACTTACGAGGAACAACCCGTATCTATTTTAGACCGGCGAGAGAAGGTACTCAAAAATCGGACGATAAGCCTTGTCCGTGTTTCTTGGAACCATCACTCCGGAAGAGTCAACCTGGGAGCGCGAGGACGAGATCAGATCTCAGTATCTGCATTTGTTTGACTAATAAGGTATATTTTTGCACCTTATTGACACGATTCCATGCTTATTTGCACCTGCTTAATTTGTACTTTGTGATGTATGATAATAACTGCTATAATAGTTAACTTGTATATGATTGTGCCTTGCTTGCCCTGATTTTACTATCCTGTCTTGGCTGGAATTCCGAGGACATAATTTTTCTAAGAAGGGTAGAGATGTCACTCCCCGATCCTGGAATACGTATTTTAATACGTAAACCGATAAATTGTATTTACCTTGTATTTATACTATATTTATTATGCCGTATTTCTTCATGCATATCCCAAAAGTAATTGACAAAATATTATTTCCTAATTTATTTTTTGCATTTGGGCCTACAGTTTTGGCTCATTTGGGTAACCTATTCTTGGTCCACCAATGGTTCATCATGAACCCTTTGGTTCATCATGAACCCATGGGTCCAAGATCTATATATATAACTCATCTCATTCTCTCTCCTCTCATTTTACTTCCTCTCATTTATTTCCTCCACCAACCAAATATTTTCTCCATCAACCAAGGCAAGTACCAACTTGCTCAAGAGATGGATCCATAATTTTGTCAATGATTTCTTACAAAACTATTTGCCAAAACATGTTCTTCTCCTCAATCTATACTAGTTTAGAACTTGGAAATTTCCATTTTGAAGCTTTGATTTTTGTAGTTCTAGGTTTTAATCATTTTTGGATTTTGTATGGTTTGATCTACTTTAGCTGGATTTTATGGGTTTTTGATACTTCCATGTGGAAGAGCATTCAGTTTTACCCAAGTTGGAACTTTAGAAATCTGGATTTGGAGTTCGGATGGCCAAGTTATGATGCTTTGAAGTTTGGGTTCAACCATGGTGTTCTTGCTGTTTGGAGAAGACAGTGAACAGTGTGCTCCTGTTTGAGCACGCTTCCTGTTAGAAGCGTGTCTCTCCTTGAGCTTGCGTGACTTTTCACGCAGCTCTCTCCTTGAGCTTGCGTGACTTTTCACGCAGCTCTCTCCTTGAGCTTGCGTGACTTTTCATGCAGCTCTCTCTCCTTGAGCTTGCGTGACTTTTCACGCAGCTCTCTCCTTGAGCTTGCGTGACTTTTCACGCAGCTCTCTCCTTGAGCTTGCGTGACTTTTCACGCAGCTCTCTCCATGAGCTTGCGTGACTTTTCACGCAGCTCTCTCCTTGAGCTTGCGTGACTTTTCACGCAGCTCTTTCATTGAGCTTGTGTGACTTTTCACGCACGCTGCCCTGAGTAAGCCTGCGTGACTTTTCACGCATACTGCCCTGAGTAAGCCTGCGTGACTTTTCACGCACGCTGCCCTGAGTAAGCCTGCGTGACTTTTCACGCACGCTGCCCTGAGTAAGCCTGCATGACTTTTTACGCACGCTGCCCTGAGTAAGCCTGCGTGACTTTTCACGCACGCTGCCCTGAGTAAGCCTGCGTGACTTTTCACGCACGCTGCCCTGAGTAAGCCTGCGTGACTTTTCACGCACGCTGCCCTGAGTAAGCCTTCGTGACTTTTCACGCACACTGCCCTGAGTAAGCCTGCATGACTTTTCATGCACGCTGCCCTGAGTAAGCCTGCGTGACTTTTCACGCTCGCTGCCCTGAGTAAGCCTGCATGACTTTTCATGCACGCTGTCCTGAGTAAGCCTGCGTGACTTTTTACGCACGCTGCCCTGAGTAAGCCTGTATGACTTTTCATGTAAGCTGCCTTGAGTGAGCCTGAGTGAGCCTGCATGACTTTTCACCCCTTGAGCGTGCGTGCTTTTGTGACCCCGGTGAACAAAGTGTTCCTACCTGATACATGTACCTGAATGTCCCAGTTTTTGTTCATGCTCGACAAATGACTCGTAACTCCACGTGGCGTATTTGCAATGATGCATTACACTAAGGAGGGTAGAACATGTTGACATTCTGATTGACATGGATCCTCCTTGGGGTACTCGTACTAAAGTACGACTTTAGGAGGATAATCATGCAGGCCACAGCATGTGAGTCCAAGATTTCACCTAGGGTTAAGCTAGGCAACTAAATATACTAGATGCATGGGAAGGGTAGAATCCCGAGATCATGTTACACCAGCCGCCATGAGATACTGTCTTGACGCGCCGGCTGGTCTCCACGGATACTGTGTCATCTGCAACGAGTGGATGACTGTATCCGATTAATTCCTGCTATATATTATATATTTTAGCAAGGTGGCCTTACGAGGGACCTGTGCTCAATCATACCTGTCTACGCGAACCCCTGGGTTGGCTAGCCTTGCTGGAAAGATACGATCTGAGAATTTTCTAAATAACATGATACGAGGATAACCTCGTCCCACTAGAAACTCGTAGACTTGATTGGCCGTGAAAACGACTTGCTTGTATCCTATTACCTTTCGTGAATAACTGAGAGAAGCGGACTGTCATGATACGTGATCCAACCCATGTTCTTGTTTGATTGTTGGGTTGGTTATCGTACTATGATAGGCTGTGGACCGAAGTTATGAACGGAAGACTATTTCTGGTTGTGAAGTGCTACTTCTGTGAATGACTGAGAAACATGGTCTATCATGGTACATGATCCAACCCATGTTCTTGTTTGATTATTGGGTTGGTTATTGTGCTGCGATAGGCTATCGACCGAAGTCACAATCAGGAGATTTTATTGTTTATACCTTTTAACTTATGTGAAAGTTATAGAGTACGACACGTCCCGACTCTATGCGGCACCTTTTGTCCTTGTTTGGTTGTAAGGGTGCCATATGGGTTCGAGGATGTTGTGCTACCCTATAATAGTAGCATAAGTATTACTATTATCAATCATTCTATTTAACTGGGTTTTTAATCTTAACTCTTGTGCCCCTTTGGCGGTAATTGCTATTCGGGGCTGACCCCGCTGGTTTTGTTTGGCCAGATCCCGTAGCAGAGCCTGAGGACACGATCTTCCTCCCTGACATCCATGGTACATACTAGGAGCATGGCAGTTCGGGGACTCGAGTGGGTTTCTTCTCCACCACTCCTGCTTATACTTTTGCGGCGTTTAGCCACCGGCATCTGTTAGCCGGATTACTTGATATTTTGTGTCAATACAGAATTGTAAATAAACAGACTGCAGCTGTGTATAATTTTGTACTCCTGACTCTCTGAGATAGCTAAATTATAAAGCTAGTCTCTCATGACCATTTTGATGAAGCGTCGAGGACGCCTTACTGCTTTATCTTTAATGTTCATTTAATTACTGATGTGATTTGATTGATTGAGATATAGAACTCTGTGGGACCATAGGAGACTTGATTGTAGCATGTACCCCCTAGTCTCTCGACAGCCACGATCGCCGTATGACGTTACGTACCTCATATGGAGTAGCTGGCCTAGTCCGTCTCCGTATTTCGGTACTGGGGCATGACAACTAGGCTTGTTATAACCCTAGTTAGTTAAAGTATCAAGCCGTACTCTTGCTTTGCCGTGATCGATGGATGGAGTCTTGTCTAGTCTTGTCCAGACAGTGCCAGTATATGGTTACTTCAGTGCATTATTGTTTATGCTTTACTCTTGTCGATAAATGGTTAAGGACTAAGTTCTGTTCAGGTGAAGGGTTACAACCCCGGTCCTTGTTTGGTTTACGGGTTGTAACTTAGTTTCCGGAATAGTTTCTTAGTTATCTTATCATTTGTCATCCTATCTTTCTAACTCTGTCTTCTTGTTACTTAATCATGTTCATTTATTTATATCTTCTGTTTATTAACCTGCTGGTTTTGGTTCCTAAGTGAAGCCTCCCTTGTGGCACTTGCTCTTTTGGGTTCTGACCCAGCTGGTTTTGTATGGTTAAATTTTGGAGTAGCACCCGAGGATCTATCTATCTTCCAGCCAGATGGTGAATACCAGACGTAATCCTGGCAACGAATGGGTTTCTTATTTTGCTCTTCCATTCTATTATAAATTATTCTTTTGAGGCGTTTAGCCGCCGAACAAGTGTTAGCTCGTGTTGAAACTTAATTTCTGTCTGCTTAAGGGCTGTTACATGATTGGCAAATCCTGGGGTTGATCATGTATGACTTAAACTCTTGCTAGTCTTCATATTTTGTATGAATAGCTTTATGATCATCTGAATATGTAATATTCAGGACGTCTTACTTTGTATATCTGATGATCTGACATCTTGTACAATTATTTGCTTGCTTGAGATCGAGATACTAGGCTTGTTCTTGACCATAAGAGACGACTGGCTTATAGATAAACCCTCATGCATCTAGACAGCCGTGACCATATTGCGAGGTGGGTTGCACTTTAATATACGTAGTTGGCTGTGTCTGTCCCCCGCTATCTAATATTCTGGTTCTGGGGTGTGACACGGTTTAAGTGGTAGCCCATGCAGGTCTTGAAAATTAAGATGTATGAGGGTTTTACTGAATAGATGTCTCAATCAGCATTCGCCCTTGATCTCTACTCGTGTTTTCTAATCTTCCTGAATCTTGACCTGATAAGGTGCTTTATCCTTGATCTATCTTGGTCCTTCCTTATTGTTTCCTATGTCATTATCTTCAGTGGCATTGTTCCTGGTCCTACCGATCAGCAAGGTGGAGCACCTCCAGTGAACCAGCAACAACCTGGGGACCAAGCCCAGCACTCTGGAGTAGCATCCCGAGTCATACCTTCCGGGGATCCAGAGCCTCCAGTTCAACCAGCCCATCCTGCAGAGCCTGATAATAGAACCCTGATGGGACTCATCCAGGACTTGCTTGTGTCACAAGATTGTCAGGGCGATGCCCTGCACCAGACAGTACAAGATGCCATAGGCAGAATTGGTTACCAAAGGAACAATGCAGCCAACAACTTTAAGCGCCTGAACCCTCCATTCTTTGATAGCAGTGAAGATGATATTGCTTCCGATACTTGGCTACAGGATATAGAGGTTATTCTGGAGGTAGCTCGGATTCCAGAGGAAGAGAAGGTGGCCGTTGTGCGCCTACAGTTCTTGGACTTAGCCCGCAACTGGTGGGCGATGTTAGCATTAGTTTGGTGGCACCTATCTCACCAGACGAAGTATTTTGATGCAGTAGCTCGGTATGATCTGCAGACCATATTCAGCAATCTCAAGCAGATGGAAAGGACAATCGATGGATATGCAATTGTGTTTTCGAGGCTTATAGTCAGTTTGCTCCCACCTTGGTGGCGACTGAATTTGACCGAGTGCAGTGATTCCAGCAGGGAATCCACTTAGAGATCATTCTAGCAGTGGAGCAGTTTGAGCACCAAACTTTTGATGCCATTTTACGAGCATCAAAGAGGCATGAATATACTTCCCAGAGGATAGTAGATCGAACCGGAGGACGGAAGAGGTCTCATGGACAGTTGTCCCAGTCATCAATACCAGCTCCAACAGCTAGGGCTTTGACTATCAGAGCTTCTAGGAGGGTAACCACAGTTTTTTTGATGCAGCACTCGACACCGACGTACCCTCAGCAACAAAAGCAGAAGAAATCTTCCGAAATAGGCTGCTCTCATTGTGGAAAGCATGGGCACATGGTTTCAGAGTATCGCAGGGCATAGGGATTGTGCTTGGCTTGTGGGGCACCGGATCACATGATAGGGTTTTATCCGCATAGAGCCAGTTCATCTTTATCGACCCTAACCAGTCCATCGGTTAGGGGACCAACACTAGTGCAGCAACAGCACCAGTTTCTGAGGCCATTGCCACCTCAAGCACAAGCTTTCCAGCAGCAGAGGTCGCAACAGTATGTCCTAGCCAAAGCTCAGATTCAGAACAGGTAGAGAGGTTTTCAGCAGGAGGAACCAGCACCAAGGGGACAAGGTCAGGCTATGGCCCTGACGGTAGTAGAAGAATTAGCATCAGGTGAGGTGGTGGCAGGTACCATTCTCGTCAACTCTTTTCCAGCATCAGTATTATTTGATTCGGGTGCATCGCATTCATTTATGTCTGCACGATTCGTGACACGGATAGGACTGGAGCCCGAGTCATTATCAGTAAGGCTCAATATACTTACTGGTAACGGTCTTTTGGGAGTAGATAGAGTATTTTTCTTGTGTCGAATCGTAGTTAGCGGTAGAAAGTTTTTCGCTAGATTGATAGAATTTTCGATGGTCGACTATGATGTGGTCCTAGGAATGATTTGGTTGAAGGATCAATACGCAAGAATAGACTGCCATATTGGCAGGATTATTTTTGGTATTCCCGACGAAGTTAAGTTTTTATGTTCTAGAGGCGAAGTAGAACCTTCTCCACCAGTCTTGCATATGGCGGTAGCAGCAGCAATTCAGTTTCCCAGAGTAGTAGAAGAATTTTCTGACGATTCCCCGAAGAGCTTCCAGGCATGCCCCATGGAAGAGAGATTGAGTTCACTATTGATTTGATTCCAGGGACGGCACCAGTATCGGAGAGAGTCTATAGAATGGCACCATCAGAGTTGGAGATCCTGTACAAGATAATTGAAGAACTCAGAACCAAGGGATTCATTCGTGTTAGCATATCACCTTGGGAGCCCTGATGCTTCTTGTAAAGAAGAAGGATGATACGTCAAGGTTATATGTTGATTATCTTACCTTGAATTCTGTAACAATTAAGAACATATATCCCCTACCAAGGATAGATGACCTGTTCGATCTACTCTGTGGAGCAGCAGTATTCTTGAAGATTGACTTACGATCGGGGTACCATCAGATCAGAGACATAGAGTAAGACATCCCGAAGACGACATTCAGATCTAGATATGGGCATTAGGAGTTTCTCGTTATGCCATTCGGGGCGACCAATGCGCCAACAGTATTCATGGATCTCATGAATCGTATATTCATGCCCTATTTGGATCAGTTCGTGATAGTGTTCATAGACGACATCTTAGTCTATAGCAAGAATGAAGCAGAGCATGAGCAGCATCTCCGAGTAGTCCTTCAGATTCTCAGAGAGCACCAGTTGTACACGAAGTTCAATAAGTACAAATTTTGGCTTGATCAAATTTCATACTTAGGTCATATCATCACCAGAGGTGGAATGGAAGTCGACCCCTAGAAGATAGTGGCTATAGAGACATGGCCAGTACCCAGTACCATCGCAGAAGTTCGCAGTTTCCTAGGATTCGCCTGTCACTCCCGTTTTCCGTTATACATATTTTCGGTATACGTGTACGGATTTCCGACCTGTATTTTGACTTGTCTAGCATGGTTTGGTCTTGGTTTTGCTTGGTTTAGTTTATTTTGGTTTGGTTTGGTCAAGATGGTTCATCATGTTGAACCCTCTATATAACCCAACCCCTTTCTCTCTCTTCCTTTACTTTCATTTATTTCTTTATCTACTTTTCTTCTTCATTTATTTTCTCCCAAACCCTTAGGCAAGTGCAATCTTGCTTCATGAGAAATCTCATATTTTATTGTTCCAATGTCTTCCTTACATAGTTCTATGACTCTTTGGTACTTGGTATTTTTGGTTTTGGTGGATAAAATTATGTAGATCTAAGTTTACTCAAATCTTGGTTTTTTTTGGTTTTGATCTATCAAACTTCATTATTTTCATGTTTTGATTGTTCTATGTTGTAGAGAAATTAATTTTACCCAAAATAGACCTTTGAAAATCTAGATTTCAATTGTTTTGAGTGATTTGTGAACTTGGGAAGTTTATGGGTTCCATGAACTCAAGCTCTCGACCTGGAGAAGAATAACAGTGCTGGGGCACATAGCTCTTTTTATGCGCCCATAACAGCCTTTCCTTTGGGCACATAGCCCTATAGATGCGCCCAAAGCATCCTACTTCCTTCAGCTTGGGCGCATGGCCATTAACATGCGCCCATAGCTCTTCAGCTCGGGCACATAGCTCTTGATATACGCCCATAGCTCTTCAACTTGGGTGCATGGCTCCTGATATGTGCCCACTTAGCTATGGAAGATAGTCTTCTTGCTTTGCTTCTAGTACTCCCTGTCCCCAGCATGTGGGCGCATGCACTCTTGGGCTCATGCCTTCCATAGTATATGCACCCTGGGCGCATGCTTCCTTCGGGCGCATGCTTCTTTGGGCGCATGCTCCCTTCGGGCGCATGCTTCTTTGGGCACATGCCTGTTTATGGGCGCACGCTGCCCTCGGGCGCATGCTGTCCCTGGCCCCTTCCTTTTGCCATGATAATTTGTGTTGCTTTACCCATGCTTGTCCTCCATAGTCCTTAGTGTAAGTTTTGACCTTTGAGCATGATAGGCATCTTCCATGATAGCCTTGTATAATGTATTATATATGTTACATATGTACTCTGGGCTTTAAGCACGATCTTAGCATGACATGTATACCCTTTGTTAACTCCTTCGGTGGTCCATCGTGGCGCTCCCTTAACCAGTAAATTCTTGGCATACACGAGCATGACATGATAAACATGAACACGACATGGCAATATGGCTTAACAAGATAACTCTTAATAGTGGCCCGTTGAGGCACACTCTTGGCAAGCCCCTTGACATGATAACTCTAGCAGTGGCCCATCATGGCGTACTATTAAAAGGTAACAAGTAAACATGACATGTACAAGCTTGATAGTGGCCCGTGGTGGTGCACTCCTGACAAGTAATCTTGACAAGTAACAAGTAACTCTCGTCTTGACACCGTGGGTGATTTCTCTTGATTGTGTCTGTACAAACTATGTGTCCCATCTTACATTATGTCTAGGACATGAATTCCTGACTTTCACGGTCAGGGATTCATACTGAATCTGACTATGTTAATGACTAGTTTGATCATGTAGATCATAAAGAGAATTTCCAGTCATAAGCAATCCCGTTATTTGGACGCCTCAAGTGGACTTGTAGCCTGCCAACGAGTAGGGTACATTTTCAGCACACTGTCATGTGTTGTACCACGAAGTCACCTAATCAACTCTCTCAACCTGTGAAAGGATAAGTGGATAGTCTGTAGGGCTTGTGACTGCTGGAACATCTCATTGCATCTTGTAGTGACTAGGCTTGTGATAACCCTAGTTAGTTAAAGTATCAACCCGTACTCATTGCTTGACTGTGATTGATGGATGGAGTCCAGTCTAGTCTTGTCTAGACAGTGCCAGTCTATGATTACTTCAGTATATTACTGTTATGCTTTACTCTTATCGATAAATGATTGAAGACTAAGCTCTGTTCAGGTGAAGGGTTACAACCTCGGTCCTTGTTTGATTTACGGATTGTAACTTGGTTACCAGAATAGTCCTTTAGTTATCTTATCATTTATCACATTGTTTTCTCTAACTCATGTCTTTCATTATCATTTATGTCTTTATGTGCTAATATGCTGGTTTTAGTCCTTAAGTGAAGCCTCCCTTGTGGCACTTGCACTTCTGGGTTCTGACCCAGCTGGTTTTGTATGGCCAAATTTTGGAGTAGCACCCGAGGATCTACCTGTCTTTCAGCCAGATGATGAACACCAGGCGTAACCCTGGTAACGAGTGAGTTTTCTTCTTTTGTTCCTCGCTCTCTTGTAAATTATTCTTTTGAGACGTTTAACCGTCGAGCAAGTGTTAGCTCGTATTAAAACTTATTTTTGTCTGCCTAAGGGCTGTAACATGATTAACAAATCCTAGGATTGATCATGTATGACTTAAACTCTTGCTAGTCTTCGTATTTTGTATGACTAGCCTCATGATCATCTGAATATGTAATATTTGGGACGCCTTACTTTCTATGTCTGATAATCTAATATCTTGTAACATTTACTTACTTGCTTGAGATTGAGACACTAGGCTTGTTCTTGACCATAAGAGACTGATGGCTTGTAGATAAACCCTCACGCATCTAGACAGCCGTGACCGTATTGCGAGGTGGGTTGCACTTTAATGTACGTAGCTGGCTGTGTCTGTCCTCCGCTCTCGAGTATTCTGGTTCTAGGATGTGACATGGCTGGCTACTACCGACGATTTGTATCAGACTTTGCTCAGATTTTAGCACCATTGACGCAGTTGACCTGTAAGGATGTGCAGTTTACTTGGACAGCAGAGTGTTAGAGTTTATTCTAGAAGTTGAAGCAAGGATTGATGATGGCACCCATTCTCACGCTTCCAGATAGGACTGGAGGATTTTCAGTTTATTGTGATGCTTCAGGTAGAGGATTGGAATACATCTTGATGCAGCATGGAAAGGTAGTAGCTTATGCGTCACGTCAACTTCGTGATCATGAGAGAAATTATCCAATCCATGACTCGGAGTTAGCAGTAGTGGTTTTTGCACTTAAGCTTTGGAGGCATTATTTGTATGGAGATCGGGTAGAGATTTTCACCGACCACAAGAGTCTTAAGTATGTGTTTACCCAGAAGGATCTCAACATGCGACAGAGAAGATGGCTAGAGTTACTGGTGAATTATGACATCAACCTGCAGTATCATCCTGGAAAGGCCAACATAGTTGCAGATGCGTTGAGCAGAAGAGTAGGAGCTTATTTTTTGACAGCACATCCATAGTTATTAGTAGATCTTCAGAAAATAGGAATAGAGATAGTTCTCCCTACCAATGTGGCATTGATGGCCAGTATGCAAGTTCAGTCCATTATAGTTGAGAGGATCAAGATAGCTCAATCAACGGATTCTAAGCTTCAGCGACTTAGGGCCGAATGTGAAACGGAAAAAAGAGCAGAGCTATGCATTCACGAAGACGGCATGCTCCGACATGGAAGGCGTCTTTGTGTACCCAGTAGTGACATCAGGCAGAAGATCATGGCAGAGGCTCACAGTTCACAGTATTCAATTCATCCCGGTGGTACAAAGATTATCGTGATATCCGTCAGCATTTCTGGTAGAATGACATAAAGAGGGAGATAGCTCAGTTTGTCTCCCATTGTTTAGTTTGCCAACAAGTTAAAGCTGAACATCAGAGACCAGTTGGACTTCTTCAACCTTTACCGATCCCAGAATGGAAATATGAGCATATTACCATAGATTTTGTAACTGGATTACCTAAATCCCCAGTTGGAAGAGATACAATATGGGTTATAGTTGACCGACTCACCAAGGCAGCTCATTTTCTCTTTTTCAGGATTGGTCAGTCGACGGATCAGCTAGCAGAGATGTATCTCTAGCAGATAGTCAGATTGCATGGAGTGCCAGTCATATTAGACAGAGATTCAAGGTATACATCGCACTTTTGGCGAAGTCTTCAAAAGAGTTTGGGGACTCGTCTCAAGTTTAGTTCAGCTTATCATCCACAGACAGATGGTCAGTCAGAACACACGATTCAAACTCTCGAAGATATATTACGATCCTGTACACTTGACTTTGGTGGTTCGTGGAAAGATCACCTGTACTTGGTAGAGTTCTCATACAATAATAGTTTTTAGGCCAGTATCCAGATGGCACCATTTGAGGCACTATATGGCAGGAAGTATAGATAACCTTAATCCTGGGATGATGTAGGTGAGAGGCAGATGCTTGGTCCAGAGATGGTTACACAGACAATCGAGGTGGTCAAACGAGTCATAGATTATCTTCGAGTTGCACAATATCGTTAGCGCCATTGGGCCGATTCTTATCGGTGTCCTCTTGAGTTTCTATCTGCGACCACGTATTCCTCAGGATCTCGCCTACCCGTGGTGTCATTCGATTTGGCGTGCGGGGAAAGCTGTCCTAGGTATATAGGGTCGTTTGATAGTCTCGAGCGAGTAGGTGATGTGTCCTATCATCTCACTCTTTTGCCGTTATTACGTAAGGTACATGATGTATTCCATGTATCCCAATTATGACGGTATATCCTGGATCTTAGCCATATCCTTGATCATTCAAAATTGGTTGTTGGTACCAATCTTTGGTATGAGAAAATGCCCGTATCCATATTGGACCGAAGGGAGAAGGTACTCAAGAATAAGACTATTAGTTTAGTCCGTGTTGCTTGGGGTCATCACTCTTTGGGTGAGTCAACTTGGGAATATGAGGATGATATCCGATCACGATATCCACACCTGTTTAACTCATAAGGTATAATGTCCCTCTTATGCCTTATGCTTTTAATTCCTTGCTTGCATGAATGATTGCTTGATTGATTGCTAGTCGTAGATTGATCATGATTAGTATAGCTTGTCCCGACACCTCTAGCCTCTTGATTAAATTTCGAGGACGGAATTCTTTTAAGGTGGGTAGAGTTGTCACTCTCGTTTCCTGTTATACATATTTTCAGCATGTGTATACGAATTTCTGGCATTGTCAGGTGACCCGTCTTTGAACTTGTCTTGTTTAGCCTAGTCTTGGTTTAATCTTAACTTGACTTGGTTTGTTTTTGTTCATGTTGGCTTGGTTTGGTTTGAGTTGGTTCATTATGGTGAACTTCTATTTAAACCAACTCCTCTCTCTCTCTCTTTCTCTTCATAATTCTTCTCATTTATTTATTTTTTTCTTCTTCTTCTTCTTCTTCTTCTTCTTCATCTTCTTCCTCATTACTCCTCTCCACCCACTCGAGAGCTCTAGGCAAGTGCAATCTTGTATCATGATGGATCTCCTATTTTATTGTTCTATTCTCTTTTCTACTAGATTCTAAGCCTCTTTAGAGCTTAGCATTTTTTATTTTGGTGGATGGGTTTGTGTAGATCTAAGTTATGAGTTTTTATTTTTTTCTTGGTTTTGATCTAGTACAGTTTGGTATTTCCTAAAACCAGTCATCCCAGGATGTAGGAAATCTCGTTCTGTGCAGTTTAGACCCTTGGAAGTCCCGATTCGGACTTATTTTGAACAAGTTATGCTCCTTTGAAGTTTCGGGTTCCAATGAACCATTCTTGCTGTTTTGAGAAGAAGCACATTGCCCGACGTCATGTTGGTCCAGGCACCCAAGTTTGGCCTTGGCGCCTCCCCTGGTCTAAGCGCTCCGACATGATCAGGCGCCCCTTTGACCCTTGCGCTCACGGTGCTTAGGCGCCAATGTGATGCGCCTAGTTGGCCCAGGCGCCTTGCGCACCCTGGCACCCCTAGCCCCTTGCACTCACGGTGCTTAGGCACCATTGTGATGTGCCTTAACCCTCGCGCTCAGTGGTGCTTAGGCGCCTATTATGATGCGCCTCTCCCCCTTCTGGCCATTTCGGCCTTGGCGCCACCTTGGCCTTGGCGCCTATGATGATCCAGCACCCAATCTGGCCCTGTGCATCCCTACTTCTGCCCAGGCGCTATTTGTTCGCCATCGAAAAAGGGACACAAAAGTTTTTTGATTAAAACTTTTGTATTTTGATTACAAACAGAACAATATATAATATAGGACTTAGATGTAGTCCTTTGAGTAAACTTTTGTTTTTATCTTGAACTGTGTCGATGGAGCGAGTGGTAATGCGTTGACTCCGTTGACGATCTGACGACGATATTGAATTCTCAGAAGGTCTGGGTTGCTCTGGATGCCAGAGCATTTTGAGGAGAAGAAGACGTGAAGTGTCTCTCCTGATCTCTGGATATGATCTGTAGATATATCTCTGTGTTTCTTGAAGGAATGGTCCTTCTATTTATAGGCAACAGGCTGAGCTGCCTTTGTGCGCATATGTAGGATGCGCTTGGATGTGCGAACGCCACATGGTTGATGCTGGCGGAGGCACATGGATGATGTGCCTCGAATCTATTTGAACTGCTGTGTTGGGCTGCGGTGGAGCTGACACGTGGCAGTTTCAGTTGTTGCTGAGATCTTGGGTGATTATCACCCATTCTTGAGCATAACTGAGTCAAAAGACACGTGGCACATGTCTATGGCTTCAAAGATCTCGAATTTGAAGGAGTGTGATTTGTCTTGATACGCCTAGGATCAGGCGCATGGAGAGGACTGAGCTGCTGTCTTTAGGGATCAGGAGCGAGTCTGGGCGCATGGCTTTTGAGGCGCATGCAGAAATTCACATCAAGATGCGCCTAGGATCAGGCGCATGGGGTGACTTGGTCTATGACTTCGAGGAGTCATAGGCAAGTCCAGGCGTCTGGCTTTTGAGGCGTATGCAGAGACTCGGCTTATGTTACTTGAGATCAGGAGTACGTCTGGGGGCGCATGGCCTTTGAGGCGCATACAGTCTTCTGGGCGCATGGCTGCGAGGCGCATACGAATGAACGATCGGCCACGTGACAAGGACAGCTGTAGCCGACCAAAAGTGTAATGATGGTGCTGATGTCAGCGGCTCTTCATTTTCTGTAAAGGGCAACTTATTGGATGGCTCTTTGAAAGATGTGTTGCCGCCTTTGTCACTCAGCATTAAGTGCTTGATGATGACAAGTTTGAAAGGGGCGCATCGGTTAATTTCGATCTGGGCACATGGGTCTACGTCCCACTGGGCGCATTAGTAGGGGGTACATGATGTCGACGGTGCATCTGCCATGTGTCGCATCCTCTTTGTCCCCTCTGTTGAGCTCTTCTAGGCGTTAATGGCTACCTTGATTTTAGCAGAATACGAAAAGACAGGTTCATTGCCATATATGCAAATTCATTACACGAAAGTCGGAGAGCCTTCCACTTAGCGCACGATTGTGGGCTGCCCGGGTCTATAAATAGCCACATGAAGGGAAGCTTATTTCCATTCTTCACTTGTCTTTCCCAAAATAGAGATGAACTCGATCAGTCTCCTGCCTCGGCGAGTTGACGATGAACTTCTTTCGAGGACGAAGATGCGCCGAGTTGGTTTTTTTTCACCATCGGCCCTGTGAAAGTGCCTGTTGCATCCAAATATTGGGATCGTCGTGTCCTGACACGGGCTGAAGGTGCCTGTTGCATCCAAAGATCGGGGCGGTCGTGCCTCGATTTTTGTTATGCTGAAAGAGCCGCAGGTCGGGGCTATCATGCCCCGACTTTGTTAGGTTAGAATAACTACTCCTCATGCTAGAGTGCCCGTACGTTGGAAAGTGGTTGGCTCTGACTATGCACGGGGTGCACCTGCGATGAGATGATGAGTTGATGCGCCTGAGTGGGACACCAAGGTGATGCGCCTGGTGGGTGATGCGCCCGATAGTAGCTTTAAGTGATGCGCCTGACAGTTGCTGTCAGGATGCTCCTGTAGCTTTTTAGGATATTTTCTTTATTTTTTTGTAAAAGAATTCTCATTTGTAAATAGTTTTAGACATGTAATAGACTTTTATATGAAATAAAAGCATAGTTTGTTGATGTCTTATACTCTTTGTTTGTGTTCTACTACGCCGAGTACTCTTGTCTGTTCTGGCGCATATCAGTGTGGGGCGCATGAGAATTTATGTAGCATAGGGACTCTGGCCTAAAATTTCATACTTCTACAAGACCCCCTTCAAAGTTTCCAAAACCTTTTGCCAAGTTTTTGGAATACTTTGAACAAGAAGCATGAGTAGCTCTCTTGGGCGCATATCCTCCTCTGAGCGCATGACCTCTGAACGCATGCCCTTTTTGCACATAATTGCGAGGGCGCATGCTGTGGGGGCGCATGTTGTGGGGGTGCATGTTGTGGGAGGGCATGCTGTTCTGCGAGGGCGCATGCTCTTGGATGCCCCCGTAGTCATGGCGACGCATGCCGACGTACGACCGGAAGTGATCGGTGGGTACTCTCCTGCCTTGGTGTCTTCGCTCCATTGTACTACTGTTAGGGGAGTGTAGACGTGACTGTAAACGAGTCGTATTCCGATGACACGCCTAGGCTGATGTGCATGGACTTTATCCTGATGATGCGCTAAGTCTCCTTCTGCTGACGCGCATGGACTTAGGTCCTGATGATACGCCGAAGCTTCTTCTGCTGACGCGCATGTGTTGGTCATTAAATATCAAAGACAAGTATTACAGAGACACTGAATTTGATTGCAAACTCCCTTGTACAAAAGAAAGCCTAGAAAGAAATTCTAGAAAATAATCTAAGTACAATTGTTTAGTTTTTGATTCTGGGGGGTAACGATGGAGGCTCGGGAAAGTGTATCAACTCTGCCTTACTCCTTGGACTATCAGACGCAGTCTTAGCTCTTGAAAAAATTTACCAGCCTTTGATTGCCAACCTTTAGCATGGGTGTAGTACCCTGCTATTTATAATGATTCCTACAATAGCAGATTTAGGCCGCATAAAGGGCCACGTGGCCACGTATCTGTAAAAGCACACAAAGACTCGATCTTGGACTGCCAGCTGGTGGGGGTTGTTGAGATTTTGTTGTAGCAAATCTGGGCAGCTGAGACTAGGTCAAATTGCCACGTGTCCCCTTCACAAAGTAGAGTCTGACTCATTTTGGCTGTATAGCGGCCTTAGGGGCCTTGTTTCTGCGGCTCGGCTCTGCTTGGCCGCATGGGGTCTTTGAGAACCTTCACTCTGCGGCTCGAGTCCCCTTAGCCGCATGGGGCCTTCGAGAGCCTTGCTTCTGCGGCACAAGTTGTCTTAGCCGCATGAAGTCTCCAGGGGCACTGCTTCTGCGGCTTAGTTTCACTTGGCCGCATGGGGTCTCCAGGAGCACTATTTCTGCGGCTTAGTTTCACTTGGCCACATGGGGTCTCCAGGAGCACTGCTTCTGTGGCTTAGCTTCACTTGGCTGTATGGGGTCTTCAGGAGCACTGCTTCTGCGGCTTAGCTTCACTTGGCCGTATGGGGTATCCAGGAGCACTGCTTCTGCGACTTAGTTTTGCTTGGCCACATGGAGTGATAATCCGCATAAACTCCATCTTTTCCATGCTTCTACAAGACCCCCTTCAAAGTTTTCAAATTGTAAATTTGGAATACTTTGAATAAGAAGCATGGAGAAGAAACGTCAAGCCGCCGGAAAGTTTTCAGGCCGCAAGGAAGTTTCAAGCCGCAGGAAGATCTCGGTCCTCAGGGAGATCTCGGTCCGCAGGGAAATTTTAAGCCACAGAAAGACTCTGTCCAGCTGTTACTGCTGCATTTAATGCATTTTAATCTTGTGATTCAGTTTTGAATTTGGTATTGTCTTTTCAGTTACTGTGACGGTTATAAAGGATAGAATCCCGAAGGCCATCATTATTTTTAATAGAACGATAACCGAAGCGTCACCTATCCGTTTCCACTTCTTGGTAGCCTATAAATATGTAGGCCGTACGGCAGCAAGAGAACTCCTATTGCTTTCTTTCGTCTTCTTTTCTTCCAATATTCTTTTTTTGCTCCAGTTTAGCCATGGACCCCAAAGCTTCCAAGTCGACCGGCGCTGCCAACAAAGGGAAGGGGCTGGCAGAGGTCTTCTCGTCATATGAATCGATATGAAATGGTTTGTACCGTAGCGGAAATGGAATATCTCTCCAGGCAACGGGATATGGCTGCCGTATTCTGAGGTCCTGGGAGGAGTCTTGGGCATTGAACATCGCTCAAAGTTTCTAGACTTCCCTCCTTGTATCCCTGGCTTCGTCTGCAGCTGAAGGAGTGGATGCTCCTAGAGGATTGTCACCCAAAGGAGGAGCGGTCGTGTTGGAGTCCGCGTTGACTGTGGGTCCCAAGCTTGTTTGTTCGGGCATCCTCGCTGGTTGAGTCGGCAAGGCAGCTTTGATTTCGTCTACTGACTTGACCAAGGATAAGAGCATGGCTTCAAGTACTTCTAGACGTCATCGATTCGTAGGTCCTTCTTGATCATCTCCTGCCATGAACACTGTCCGCAGGTGGGGAGACGTTGAAGGGGCCGTAGAAGAGGTGCTCTCCGTGTCATACCCTCGTACAGAGAAATCGTCGGGGAACGTCAGAATGTCCTCCTCTTCGGATTCGGAAGGGATACCACCACCTGTGCAGGAAGCTGCATCGTCTTGGCGAAGGCGGTCATCCTCGGGGACTTTCAAGTCTGTTACATAATTTCAGTAGATCGCTACCCCCTGTGTATGCTCTTGAAATACCGAGTTATCGCATACATTGAGGGGACTGCTAACCCCAGCTTCATCAACCCCCAGGGAGGTCGAGGGTGCACCTCCGGGTATTAGAAGCTTCTTTTTGGAATGGGTGCCTAGGTAAACACCCCTGTGGTTGTCGGTGGCAATCCTCCAGATGAGAGTTTCCTTGCAGTGCTGGCTGAGATTGCCGAGCTGGAAGAGCCTGTCTTCTTTCCTCCATTGCCGGAAGTAATCTTTCGAGTTGAATTACAGGAGGCGAAAGGAAATTCCTCGTCTCCCGAAATTTGTACCTGTTTCTCAAGTTGTTGTCGAACAAGTGCTGGCTGGTACAGTCGTTAGAAAACAGACTGCTAATCTTCCGGTATTGTCGACTTATCGCATCAGCAGTTGATGATGACTTGGGTGCAATGATGTCCCGAAAAGGGCTCATCACATGCGAGGGTTGCTTCTCTCTCTTTGTGTTTATGAGTAATCACCTCTCGCAAGTCGATAGCAAACTGATCTACCTTTGCATCCAATTTATGGACTCGGGTATCTCGAGCACACGGGTACGTAGGTATCATATTTGCTCCCTGATCCGAGGCTAGTAAAAGCACTTGCTCTCGATCATTACACGGAGACTTTTGAGACCCACCCTATCCGTTATTCCTAGGGGACTGGACGCGGGTAGTTCTGTACAACTCTCCATCAGGAGCCCGTATAACAGTTAACGGTGCCCGCTGGCGGTCAGCAGCTTGGACAGTTGACTGGGCTTGTTGGGACCGTACTGCCCTAGACTTCTTCGACTTAGCTCCCAAAGGCGCATAGTAAGAAGAGTCCAGATTGGAATATTCCACATTCTCAATGGGCCGTATGGGGCCGGGCCCGTATGAGAGACGGTCAAATATAGAACTTTTGACAGGGCCACATGAGGGCCTGTCTGTGGCCAGGATTGGCTGTCGCATGGGCCATCTGTCTGCGGCTAGAGTTGGCTGCCGCATGGGCCATCTCTCTGCGGCCAGAGTTGGATGCCGCATAGGCAGACTTTCTATTTCTTTTATGCAGTCTCTTCTTCGTCCGCATGGATTTCCTTTGTGCCCCCTAAAAGCTCAGCATCGTAGTGTTCTACTTTGCTGGATTTGGAGACATTGGGGTTCTCTGCGGTCGGAAGCAAGGCCGCAGGAGAGCTTTGATCATCGTCTTGGGCCGCAGAAGGAGCTTCTTCGAGAACCTGGCAAGGGGCAACAGTTTTGTGCCTCGATGTCCTGCGGGTTCTCTTCGGGTTGGCTCGCTTCTGTGACGGGCTGGCGCTCCCTTCAGAGAGCTTTTCTTTGAAGGCTTGTTGGTCAAAACGAACCACAAGCATTTGCTGCATAGAGCCGAGCTTGGACGCGTCGAATTGCGTCACCAACTTCTTAACATAGGAGAATGATGTCCCCAGCAGAGTCGCCATTGTGTTTGCCATTAAATATCAAAGACAAGTCTTACAGAGATACTTAATTTGATTGCAAACTCGCTTGTACAAAAGAAATCCTAGAAAGAAATCCTAGGAAACAATCTAAGTACAATTGTTTAGTTTTTGATTCTGGGGGGTGACGATGGAAGCTCGGGAAAGTGTATCAACTCTGCCTTACTCCTTGGACTATCAGACGCAGTCTTAGCTGTTGATAAAATTTGCCAGCCTTTGATTGCCAACCTTTAGCATGGGTGTAGTACCCTGCTATTTATAGTGATTCCTGCAATAGCAGATTTTGGGTCACATAAAGGGCTACGTGGCCACGTGTCTGTAATAGCACACAAAGACTCGATCTTGGGCTGCCAGCTGGTAGGGGTTGTTAAGATTTTGTTGTAGCAAATCTGGGCGGTTGAGACTAGGTCAAATTGCCACGTGTCCCCTCCACAAAGTAGAGTCTGACTCATTTTGGCCGTATAGCGGTCTTAGGGGCCTTGCTTCTGCGGCTCGGCTCTGCTTGGCCGCATGGAGTCTTTGAGAACCTACACTTTGCAGCTCGAGTCCCCTTAGCCGCATGGGGCCTTCGAGAGCCTTGCTTCTGCGGCTCAAGTTGTTTTAGCCTCATGAAGTCTCTACGGGCACTACTTCTGCGGCTTAGTTTCACTTGGCCGTATGGGGTCTCCGGGAGCACTGCTTCTGCGGTTTAGTTTCACTTGGCCGCATGGGGTCTCCAGGAGCACTGCTTCTGTGGCTTAGCTTTACTTGGCTGTATGGGGTCTCCAGGAGCACTGCTTCTGCGGCTTAGCTGCACTTGGCCGCATGGGGTCTCCAGGAGCACTACTTCTGCGACTTAGTTTACTTGGCCGCATGGAGTGATAATCCGCATAAACTCCATCTTTTCCATGCTTCTACAAGACCCCCTTCAAAGTTTTCAAATTGCAAATTTGGAATACTTTGAATAAGAAGCATGGAGAAGAAACGTCAAGCCGCCGGGAAGTTTTCAGGCCGCAGGGAGGTTTCAAGCTGCAGGGAGATCTCGGTCTACAGGGAAATTTTGAGTCACAGAGAGACTCTGTCCAGCTGTTACTGCTGCATTTAATGCATTTTAATGCTCTGATTCGATTTTGGATTTGGTACCGTCTTTTCGGTTACTGTGACGGTTATAAAGGATAGAATCCCGAGGGCCATCATTATTTTTTAATGGCACGATAACCGAAGCGGCGCCTATCCGTTTCTACTTCTTAGTAGCCTACAAATATGTAGGCCATACGGCAACAAGAGAACTCCTATTGCTTTCTTTAGTCTTCTTCTCTTCCAATATTCTTTTTTCGCTCCAGTTTAGCCATGGCCCTCAAAGCTTCCAAGTCGACCGGCGCTGCCAACAAAGGGAAGGGACTGGCAGAGGTCTTTCCGTCATATGAATCGATATGAAATAGTTTGTACCATGGCAGAAAAGGAACATCTCTCCAGGCAACGGGATACGGCTGCCGTATTCTGAGGTCCCGGGAGGAGTCTCGGGCATTGAACAACGCTCGAAGCTCCTGGACTTCCCTCCTTGTCTCCCTGGCTTCGTCTGCAGCTGAAGGAGCAGATGCTCCTAGAGGATCCCAAAGGAGGGGCGGTCGTGTTGGAGTCTGCGTTGACTGATTCGCATGGGCGACCGAGCCGCATGTGCCCTCTTCATAACCGGGCCGTATGATCTCTGTCTGACTAGGCCGTATATGCATCTCCTATTTTAAGCCACATATACACCCCTCATAAGCGGGCCGCATAGGCTCTACTTGACTAGGCCGCATATACCTCACCTGATTTTAAACCGCATATGTTCCTTATAACCGTACTGTATAGGTTTTGTTTGACTGGGCCGCATAGCTAAAAAATGAGCCCATTCGCTTTATTTTCTTGTGTCTATCTTCTTTATTTGATTTTTACAGCATCCAAGCCGAAGGCTGAGACCATTGTGAAGGAGGAGATTATGTCCCCTCTCATCAAACAAGAGTCACCATTTGTTAAGGAGGAGGTGATACCAAAAGTTGATGTAAAAGAAGAGCTGGCGACCATCGGGGAGGGAATTACTCCCAAGATTAAAGTTGCTGCGAAGAAAGAGCCCAAGTCCGAGGGTAGCAGCACTGGAAGTTTTGACCCTTCTGCCGCCGTCGAGGACTTTAATCAAATAGATCCTTCGTATGCGGAATGGCTGAGGGAATGGTATACGCCTCAACACAACTATGATCCTTGATTGTAAGGATCCGTGGGTTGCCATGTAATTGCTGTTTCTAGGAGTATAAAATAAATGTCCGTATTTTGTCTTGGTGTTTCTATCTGTCTTTAGCCGTAGTTTGTGTTTGCTTCTTCAGGACATCAATGTAATCCTTTATTTCCTGTCCAGATAAAGAGATGAAGAACTTTTTGGTTTGCTCATTCTTGTGACGGATCTGTGATTTTTTTGCTGGAGATGTGGTCCTATGAATGTAACTGATTTTGAATAAAAAGAATATATTCACTCCATTCTTTGTTTGTGGTATCTTGTGGTTCTTATACTAGAGGGCCTAATATCGTATTTATGTTTGATAAAGGACATCCTACTGGGGGACTTTTTGTGGACCTATTACCCTTTTGTGCATCTGGAGATACGAGCAATAGATTTGAATAATATTTTGTGGACCTATTACCCTTTCATGCACCGATAGTGCGAGTAATAGATTAGGATAACTTCTGTAGACCTATTACCCTTTTGTGCACTGATGGTGCGGGTAATAGATTTGAAACAAAACCTAACAGAGGTAATATGGACGTGATAGGTTCTGTGGCCTTAACACTGTAATTTTATCCCGGGTCGGGTACAGGTGTTAAGTCAAGAGACTATCGGTATCAGAGGTAATATGGACGTGACACACGATAATCAGGAATAATTTTTGGTGGACCTATTACTTTTCTGTGCACTGGTGGTACAAGTAATATATTTTAAGACAAAACCCAACAGAGGTAATATGGACGTGATAGGTTCTGTGGCCTTAACACTGTGATTTTATCCCGGGTTGGGTACATATGTTAAGTCGAGAGACTATCGGTATCAGAGGTAATATGGACGTGATACATGATAATCAAGAATAATTTTTGGTGGGCCTATTACTCTTCTGTGCACTGGTGGTACGAGTAATAGATTTTGAGACAAAACCCAGCAGAGGTAATATGGACGTGATAGGTTCTATGGCCTTAGCACCGTTATTTTATCCCGGGTTGGGTACAGATGTTAAGTCGAGAGACTATCGATATCAGAGGTAATACGGATGTGACATACGATAATCAGGACCAGAAAGTTTGCTCAGAGATGGCAATAAGCCTGGTAAACTCCGGCGGAATGAAGCATCAGGGTAAAAGTTCAGAGGTATTTAAGTATACATGACTTGTCACCCAGGAGGATGCGATGTGACCCCACTCGGATCTAACAGAGTGTAAGTTCAGAGGTCATCGATGTACATAAATCGACAGTCTGGAAGATTTGGTGGTTTAAGGAAGTACCAACATGTCCTTTAGACATAGTATTTCTTCAGGAACTTGCCGTTTATGGGCATCATGAGCAAGTCTCCAATCTGTTTTGCGAGCCGGTATGTGCCGTTGGAGAATACGGTCTCGATGATGAATGGACCCTCCCATTTGGGCTAGAATTTGTCGACGATTTTATGAGTTATGACCATCGGTCTGCGAACGGCCAAGACGAGATCGCCTACTTGGAATGTCCTCTGCTTGACTTTCTTGTTGAAGGCCCGAGAGATGCATACTTGATAGAGCTAGATGCTTTGTTGAGCTTTCAAACGCTTCTCGTCTAAGGCTTCGAACTCTTGTAGCCGTCGGTGGTAGTTATCGTCCGACGTCAACCGGTAAGTAAGGGCCACGCGAAGCGATGGTAGTTATCGTCCGATGGTATATTTCCTGTAGCCATCCGAATTGTAGTACGGTATGCCCATAAGCATTCGCCTAGCTTTTCGTTCCAGTCGTGCTTGTTTGAAGACATGAACTTTTTAAGAAGCTTGATTATGGTCTTATTAAAAGCTTCAGCCAGACCAATAGCCGATAGGTTGTATGCCGTTGAAGCCACATTCTGAATCCGATTCTTGTCACAGAACCGATAGAAGGCATGACTTGCGAACTGCCGACCATTGTCATGAATGATCCTCCGGGGCAGTCCAAAACGATAGATGACGTGATGTTTTATGAAACTGATCACATTTGATGTCTTTACCTCTGCCAGCGGAACAACTTTCGCCCACTTGGAGAAGTAATCGGTGATTGCAAGTATAAACCGGTGTCCCCTAGACGACGACGATGGGGTATTTGGGCCAATGATGTCCATTCTCCATGCTTCAAATGGCCAATAGGCCATTGTTGGGTGCAAGAATTCGGATGGCAGATGTATGAAGTCTGCGTGGATCTGACAAGCCTTACACTTCTTTGCATAATCGACAGTGCCTGCTACCATCGTAGGCCAGTAATAGCCCATCCGTTGGAGACGGTCCTGCAACTTCGGGCCAGGTTGGTGAGCCCCACAAACGCCATCGTGAGCCTCGCGTAGGGCTTCTTTGGCTTCTGTATTTGACAGACATCTTAATAGTAGTCCATCATAAGATCGTCGATATAACATTTTTGTTTTTGTGTCATACAAGAATCTGAGAGAACGCTTTCTGATTGAAGTCGCTTCTTTCACATTCTCAGGCAGGATTCCGTAGACTGCAAAGTCGATGGACGGAAGTCTCAAGTCTTGCACGTCATTGGTTATCTGGGCGGAGTAACTTGTACCTAGTTAAACTTTGTTTTTAGGACAGACCAGCTCATGGCCTACCACGTCGACTAGATGATGAGCATGATTTGGAACCGCTAAAGAAGCTGCGAGGCCTGCTAGGGCGTCGGCTTCAATATTCTGGAGTCTAGGAACATGCTCTATAAATAACCCCTAAAAGGTTACAATGATGGCAATTGCTGTCTGATGATAAGGACTTAGGTCCGCATTGCGAACCTCGTATGAGCCTTGGATTTGATAAACAATCAACTGCGAGTCGCCGTATGCTTCTAGGTATTCGACTCCCACTTCTTTTGTGAGTCGAAGCCCGATGACCAAAGCGTTATATTCAGCTATATTGTTTGAACATGGTTCGGTGAGAGAGTATGCCCGGTTAACCACCAATCCAGAGGGAAAAATTAATACTATCCCGACTCCAACGATGATATCACCTTGGGGCCCCGTTCTTGAAGCACCGTCAATGAACGTTCACCAAACGTCATCCTGTGAAGTCATGTTTAAGTTAACGACTTTGTCTAGGATTTCTTTATAGATTCTGGCTGTTTCTGAGCCTGGATGGGCTGCTAAAAAGTCGGCCAAGGCTTGACCTTTGACAGCCATCTACGGAACGAAAACCATATCGTAGGGGGATAACAGTATCGCCCAGGTGGCAAGACGAGAACTGAGTGCGCCTGGCTTGGTCATGAGAACCCTGAGGGGATTAACTCATGAGACAACATGGATGGTCTGGCCTGACACATAGTATCGTGTTTTCTGATTGGCGAACACCAAGGCAAGGCATTCCTTCTCCACTGCGGTGTACCTATGCTCCGGCCCTACCATCATTCGGCTGAGATAGTAGATGGCTTGTTCGTGCCCTGCATCATTGTTCTGTGCAAGTAAGGCGCCGAGGGAATGTTCCATCGCCCGTACATAGAGCAGGAAGGGCTTTCCGGCGACCGGGGCTACCAGAACTGGCGGATTTGTCAGGTATTCCTTAATGTCATCAAAGGCACGTTGACATTCCTCATTCCATACGAAAGAGAAGCCTTTCTTCATGAGTTGTGTGAAGAGTTTACATCGCCCTGAGAGGTTAGATATAAACCTCCTGATGTAGGCTAGTCTTCCCTGAAGGCCACGGAGTTCACGGAGGTTCCTTGCTGGGCTCATTTCCAGGATTTCTTTTGTTTTGTCGGGGTCTATGAGGATACCCCAGGAAGTAATGGCAAAGCCTAAGAACTTCCCGCTGGATACGCCCAGGAAGGACTTGGTGGGGTTCATCTTCAGATTGTGCGCTCGCATAAGGTCGAACACTGTCCTCAAATCCTGTAATTAATCATCCTTAGAGCGGCTTTTGATGGCGATGTCGTCAACGTAGCACTCCACCATCTTGCGTAAGTGATCTCTGAAGATGATACTCATAGCTCGTTGATATGTAGCACCAACATTCTTTAGGCCGAAGGGCATAACTGTGTAACAATACACATCGATCGGCGTTCAAAATGACGTATGCTTCTCATCCTCATGAGACATTTTGATTTGGTTGTATCCTGAAAAGCCATCCATAAAGGACATGCGCTCGAAGCCACACGTATTATCGATCATTATGTCGATGATGGGAAGAGGGAATTCATCCTTAGGACATGCCGTACTCAGATTATGGAAGTCGATGCAGATTCAAATTTTTTCTATTCTTTTTGACGACTGGTACTATATTAGCTACCCAGTCTGGGTGCTGCTCCTCGCGGATGAAACTTCTAGCTATAAGCTTGTTTACTTTCGCTTCGATGGAGTTCATGATGTCTGGACGGCACCGTCGTTGCTGTTGTTTGACTGGTTTTGCGTCCGGATGAATATTGAGCTTATGAAGTACAATCTTGGGGTTTAGCCCTGGCATGTCTTCATAGCTCCAAGCGAAAACATCGATATACTCTCTGACGAGTTGCAACAACGACTCCCGCTCGTCGTCCGTCAGGCTTTTACTGATGAAAATTGGCTTTGGAGAGGATTCGTCGTCGAGGTCAACTTGCATGACTTCGTCTTCAGTGGGAGGGTTTCGTTGTTCGAAGCGCTTCTCCTATTGTGTATCCAGTTGTTGGGCCCATGGCTCCAATTCAAGAGGTTCAAGTAGATCTTCGTCTTCCTCTTCAACGTCAGCAGATGCCATATTGACAGACAATGTCTGCCTGAATATATCCCTAATGCTATCAACTGAATCGTATGTAGGTGATTCAGATGAGTGAGAATGCCATTTGTATTCCCCATCGCAGCTCTCAGGCATTGTTGCTGGTGTAACATAACCGAGGCTGCGTCTGGACTTGCTATAATAATCCCGAGGTTTCCCAGCCGGGGTTGACAACTGCAGAGGCGATCGTCGATCGTTGCCGTAATTCAGACCTGGGGTAGTCTCTATGTCGTACACCTGCTTTTGCATGAGGTACTTGGCTTCGGGACTATATAGATAGAGCGGCATCTTCTAGCGTTGGGTTCGAAATCAAACTCTTGTGGCATGAATGGTTGAGGACCTTCTTTTCGGCCGAAGATGATCGTGTGATCCTCTTCTCTTTTGCCTGGGACTATGAAGTAGGCACCTCTAATGGGAGTAAGTCAGTTTGTGGTATGGACGGTTATCACCTGTGTGTGCAGGTTAATGTCTAGACCGTGCCCCACAACATACCTCAGATTAAGTTTATTACACTCAGGATAGTTCAATGTCAGCCTCTTATTGATGAAACAAGGAATTTTGTCTACATGGATTACATCATCAAGAGAGGAACTATCCACCTGTGCAATAAGATACTTTGCGATTTCTGTCTCCTCTTCAGCTACCCCCTTCGTGACTGGAGATTGGGACGCTGTCTTGGGCAACTTGACCACCAAGGGTTTCGCTCGTGGCATTGGCTTGCCTGAGGGCCTCGGATCAACGCTTGGTTGCCGGTTCGTCATGGGGAGACGGATAACCATCGGCTCGACAGAGGACTTTGCATCTTTCGATTGCCTTTGATTGGATTTTGGCAATCGGATCACCATCGGCTCCACAGAGGGCCTTGTATCTTTTGCTTACCTTTGATTAGATTTCGGCAATCCGATCACCATCGGCCCTACAACGGGTTTTGGCTCCTCGCTGGATCTCGAGAGTCAGATGACCATCGGTTCCAACTGTACAGCTGGGGCGGGAGAACCGGGCACCTCTTTATGCAAAGTTGCGACAAGGGGTACGGCTTTGACCGGTTTACAGGCCGGAAGATAGATTTTCAAAGGTTCCTCTGACCCAACTATGGCCTCCAGTTCGTCAGTTATGTGCTTCTTGGATTCTTCATATAGACAAGTCTCCGAAGAATAGTAAGACTCAACCCCTTCGAATGGATCGATGTCGACGAATTCCGTCTTCACGAAGTCGTACTTACTGACATATTTGAAGCACTGGTAGAGTGTGGATGGCACGATCATGTAGTCATATATCTGCGGTCGCCCCAAGAGGATATTATAGGACATATCTGCGTCTATGACGTAGCATGTAACCTCCGTCCTCAGATCGTCGATTTAACATTTCAAGCAGATCTTTCCAAGGGGATAGCTCCTTTCCGAGTAGAAACCGCTAATGGCAGTGTTGGTCGCAGCTAGCCAGTGCATAGGGATGCTGAGGAGCTGAAGCAAGCTTTTCGGGATGATACTTTTTGATGAGCCAGGATCGATGTGCATCCGATCCACCTTGATGTCGCCTATGTATCCAGTGTAGTACAAAGGGCGATTATGCAAGTTGGTCTTGATCAACATGTCTTGTGGGTTAATACGATATTGGGTATTGCATCCACACAGTTGCTGCCCTGGAGATCTGTCGACGAGTCTTCCCCTATAGGCTTGACCTGAACTAAGTAGGCGTCAGCATTCTGGAGCGCTTCGCTCAATGCAACACGAAGATCCTTGGAGAGCCTTAGGAGGTCGTACAACGACAACTTTGCCGGCGTATTATCCAGTTGTGCTAATACGTCAAAGTTGTAAGGTCTCTCCAGCCCCTGAGGTGCATCCTTACGGAGCGGCCTGTCGAAGCGGGTTTCCCTCGGCTTGGACTTGTCCGTCGGTGGAGGCTGAGAGGGCCCCGGAAAATCTGTAACGGGCAGCGTTGCCGGCTGAAGGTCTTCGACTGAATTACCCAGAGTGGGCTGGACTTGTGCCCCGGACCGGGTAACAACGACCGCCACCTCCTCAGCTTCGGCTGAAATTATGTGACAGGATCTGGCCTTCTTGCCCTTCTTTTTACTGGTTGAAGATGACACTGCTTGGGTAACTTCGGGCACTAAGTCTGGGTGCACCCACATGACCTTTTCTCGTGACGTAGTGAGAGGTACCAAGCCAGTCGTTTGGTCCCGGACAGGTGGAAGATTAGTAACCTCCATCGTTGCCCGGGGGATAGGTATTACCCCGTCTTGAGCATTTGTTTGGGGGGAGGGAAGTTACCGAACTGTAATGATACCATGTTCGCAGCCACGGTAACCTCTTCGAAATCTAGCGACAGAGTTTTGGAGTCGATAAGACTCTGGATGTACCGCTTTGTCACCCTCACTTTTCTAAGATAGGGGTAAAATGGTAAATTTCTATTTTAGAATATTTTTGGGAATTTTATTTCATGAATATTAATATTTAATGATTATAGGAGTCGGGTTCAAATTTTATCGTATTCCGACTTAATTCGGGACTCCGGAGAATTTCGACTTGAGTTGTGATTAACACATTAATTAGCCATAGCCCACCATACTTGACAATTAGGTCTAGGAGTTTGGACTAATCCCACATGAGTGTTTAGGTTTAAGTATGATTTTTATTTAGTCTAAACTAACCCCCAAAACCAAATTAGGAGTTAACTTAGCTAAGAAGTATAGGGAGGGGCAAACTTGTAAATAGCAAGTGCCCCAAACCCTCTTAATAGGGCCGGCCACCCCCTCCCTATTTTCTTCTTTCCCACTTCAAATATTTCTTCTTCTTCTTCTTCTCCAAGTTTCTTTCAAAAGGAAAGAATAGATTTCCTTAGAAATCATCTCCAAAATAATCTCTCCTTTCCATTTTTCTTCCATCCAACTCTTCCTCTACCCCAAGTGAAGCTTCTCCAAGCTTTTGGGAGCAAGAAGTGCAAGGGTGTGTCCTAAACAATTCATTGTGTCGGAGCCGTGTCGGAGGACTTTTGAATCGGAAATCCATCTCCCGATAGGTACAACCTATTCTCTAATTCATTTTTTCATCATGATAACTAGATTGGACCCCGTAGGATTGATCCCCGTGTTTGTGTCCCTATTCGTGTCAAGTTTGAGTCCGTTTGGAGTGTCCTAGGAGAAGTTAGGATTTGTGATTGTGTCCTTGAGTTTTCCCCCAAATTTGGACACTTCTAGAATAATTAGACTTCATCTAAGTGGGTTTGGCACCTTAAACTTCATTTGTATTAGTGTTATATGTGGTGTAATATTCATATTTAGTGTGGGTGTGAGTGTGTTCATATATATATATATATATATATATATATATATATATATATATATATATATATATATATATATATATGTATATATATATATATATATATATATTTTTTTTTTTTCATATATATATATATATATATATATATATTATTTATTTATTTTTTTTTGTGGTGTAATATTCATATTTAGTGTGGGTGTGAGTGTGTTCATATTTTTTTTTTTTTTTTTTTTTTTAGTGTGGGTGTGAGTGTGTTCATATATATATATATATATATATATATATATATATATATATATATATATATATATATATATATATACATATATATATATATATATAAAAAATATATATATATATATGTGTGTGTGTGTGTGTGTGTGTGTGTGTGTGTGTGTGTGTGTGTGTGTGTGTGTGTGTGTCTATATATATACTTGTGTGTGTATATATATATATAGAGAGGGGGATGAATGAGAGATTTGTATGTGTGTGATTATGTATATATTAGAGAGTTTTAGAGAAGAGAATAGAGGAGATTAGAAAGGAGAATAGAAGAGAATTAGAGAGGAGAATAGAAGGAAAAGAGAGGGGAGAAGAGGGGAAGAAGAAGTGTAGTAGCAGCAGCTAGGGGGGCCAAGGGGCTGCTCCCCCCCTCCAACACAGCAGCAGCAGCAGCTGCAATTGCAGCAGCAGGCAGCAGCATTAGCAGCAGCAGGCAGCAGCTTTAGCAGCAGCAGTAGCAGCCTAGCACCCCCCATTTGACCCCCAATTCACCCACCTATATACCTATATATATATACATATATATACCCCTATATATAGCTATATATACGCCTATATATACCCTCTAACTAGCCCCTAAAACTAGTCCTAAGTGAGAGTGAAAAGTGAGATTGAGTGAGTGAATGTTGAGTGATTTAGAATCAAGTGAAGAGGGGATTTTGAGATTGGAGCGTCGGAACGCATCCAAACTTGGAGGGGACTTAGTTAGTATAAAATAGAGTTTACGGGTAGGCTCCTAGGTGGAAGTCGGGGCTTCGTGTGGGATTAGGAAGATGGTATCGCACGATACCATAGAGTATCTTGAGATACTCAAGATAACGGGTAAACGACCAATATGGACCGTAAGATAGACTGGATGTCCACTTACCCTAGAGAACTTGGTAGATAATGGTTGTATAGGCTAGTATCCAACTACCCTAGGAAGCCGGGAGTGGAATTCCTAAGGGAAGGCCACTTGGCGTCAACGTTAGAGTGGTTTAAGGGTATGTGTATTAGAGGGTAATCGGGTAATTTCAAGATACGGGGTTCGGATATTCGGATTGACTTGAAACTTAGGTGACTTGTTAGGTACACCCTACAAATGACATTTTTGAACTAATTTTGGCTCGGTTGACCTAGAGTTGACTTTTACCCAAAAGTCAACGATGAGTCAACACTTTGTCTAAATTTGACCAAATCCAAACTAGAGTTGACCAGTTGACCAAAAGTCAACTGTTGGTCAACATTTGACCAGTTTGACCTAGAGTTGACCAGGGTTGACCAGTTGACTAAAAGTCAACTGTAGGCCAACTCTTGACCCCGTTTGATTTGCCTTGACTTGTTTTGACTTGCGATGACTGGTATGACCTAGAGTTGACTTAGTCTGACTTAGATTGACTTGATATAACTTGATTTGACCTAGATTGACTTGACAGGACTTAGTATGACTCAGTGAGACCTAGTTTGACCTAGATTTTACATCATTCATTTTAAATCATTCATAACTTTGTTAAACCTAAATTAATATGAAATATCTCATCCTTAGGTTTCTGATTTCCACTCTGAGCATTGATATACCCTACAGTTCAGGACAGCAGGCGAGTACATTCTTTGATAGCAGTTACTTGTTTTGATATCTTCTTTACCAGCTCAGTTATAGTGTTTACTTGATTCTCGACACATTGGTGCACGGACTAGTATTGTCGGATTCCTGTCATGAGATGTCATTCCTGGATTTCTTGGGATACTGGTACTTATTTGGCCTTGATTTTTGTACTTTTATTGATGCTGATTCCTGAAGAGGACTTGCTCCCCTCTAAGGGAATCCCGCGTCATGACGTGCTATGTCCGGATCCGTATACTATTCGGGAAATAGGGAATTTTATAGATAGTGTGATCAATGCCCACCTTGAGTTACTACTTGTATCATAGCTATACCCTCACCTCACGATGGGTATAGCCTGACCTGTGCTACTACTTGCTCCATAGCTTGCCATCCCGGCCGGGCCGAGTCCACGTACTTGTAGCCGGTCGGCTGGAAGCCTGATCTTGACCCATACCGATCACATTATGCTATAACATTAGAGGCACATTTTATATTTATTACATCAGTCACATATTACAGTTCAGCTTACTTTCCTGCATGATTTATCCTGACATGATTTCCAGTTTATATATCCTGTTATACTTACATCTTGATATGTTCATCTCATACTATGTTATGATTGACAATTAGAGCATTTGTCATTACTATGGAATTTGTTGCCAGTGTTGTACTCGTTCATTTTCCTGACAGGATACCGTTATGATATATCCAGATGACATAGATGCGGACTGCTCTACCCACTATGGGTATGGTCAGGACATAGTCTGCGACCAGTTGACACCCTTGGAGCCAGTGGATGACAGTACTTTCATCTAGATCTATTAGCTAGGTTTGTCTGGACTGCGATCCAGCTAGCATTATCCGACTGTAGCTTCTATGTTATATTTTGAGACCCTATGATGATGTGTATATATCTGGGCTTGTGTCACACACTGGACTTATTTCCTTTTCATCTATCATATATTATCCTTCTATGCTATCTACTTTAGTTTTATTCTGTGATTGAGACTGTATTGTTATGTCACCTCCACTCGGAGTGTATATACTGTACAGGTACCTTTATACTGTTAGTCGTAGTATTTACAGATGTTATGTACAGCGTTCTACTACTGATACTGCGGCGTAGGCTGGACGTACCCACGTGCTCGTGCCCCTCATAAGGGTGCGGGTCGTGACACGCTTCAATTAGAAGCAGTCATGAGTGGAATGATGGACATAGCGGTAGAAGTGGAAATATTTTGGGTTCTCCATCTCCGTCGCTCGAGGTTCGTGCCTTGGTGGAGGGAGTTGGATCCTATCCCTTGCAAGAGCATATCGAAGATAGACTTGACATGACTATCTTCGAATGAGTAATTCACCTTGGGCTACTGAGCTTCTGCTTGCTTTTGTTCAGGTTCTTGGTTGTACCTGCAACCATGGCCTGTTTGCCCTTGGTGTCCCGGTTATTGGTGGTGCCGCCACTGTTGTTGTAACTGGAGGTGGTACCATGACGTTTGCCTTTGTCCTCTCCAACTGGGATGTGTAATCCCAGCTGGTGAGCGTTTTTTAACTTCGCCTCCGCATTGGTAGCGCTTTTGATGGAGGTCATCCAATCCCTGAACTGATCTTCGTCCATCCAGAGGCTGATTGCGGGGAGCAACTTCTTCTGGCAGATTTCAATCAAGGAGCTTTCGGGATTGCCTTGGGGCAATCTCATCGCGGTTTGGCAAAACCGTTCGATATAGTTCCTTGTTAGCTCCCTCTCTTCCTGAACAACGTCCATAAGAGACGGCATTGTCACATCATGCCCTACTTCGTAGAATCTTTCCAAGAACATGTGCTTGAAGCCGTCAAAGGAATGGATGCAGTTGTCCAGAAGGTTGCGGTACCAGTCGAACGCGATTCCCTCTAATGCTCCGATAAATAATCGCGTGAAGATGGCATCTCTATGCGGTAATTGGTCTATTGTGACCTCAAAATACGTCATATATCGGTTGGCAGAGGTCTTCCCGTCATATGAATCGATATGAAACAGTTTGTACCATGGCAAAAAAGGAACATCTCTCCAGGCAACGGGATACAGCTGCCGTATTCTGAGGTCCCGGGAGGAGTCTCGGGCATTGAACATCGCTCGAAGCTCCTGGACTTCCCTCCTTGACTCCCTGGCTTCGTCTGCAGCTGAAGGAGAGGATGCTCTTAGAGGATTGTCACCCAAAGGAGGAGCGGTCGTGTTGGAGTCCGCGTTGACTGTGGGTCCCAAGCTTGTTTGTCCGGGCATCCTCGCTGGTTGAGTCGGCAAGACAGCTTTGATTTCGTCTACTGACTTGACCAAGGATAAGAGCATGGCTTCAATTACTTCTAGATGTCGTCGATTCGTAGGTCCTACCTGATCATCTCCTGCCATGAACACTGTCCGCAGGTGGAGAGACGTGGAAGGGACCGTAGAAGAGGTGCTCTCCGTGTCGTACCCTCGTACAGAGAAATCGTCGAGGAACGTTGGAATGTCCTCCTCCTCGGATTCAGAAGGGCCACCCCGTGTGCAGGAAGCTGCATCGTCTTGGCGAAGGTGGTCATCCTCAGGGACGTCCAAGTCTGTTACATAATTCCAGTGGATCGCTACCCCCTTTGTATGCTCTTGGAACACCAAATTGTCGCATACATTGAGGGGACAGCTACCCCCGGCTTCATCGACCCCCAGGGAGGTCGAGGGTGCACCTCCGGGTAGTGGAAGCTTCTTTCTGGAACGGGTGCCTAGGTAAACACCCCCTATGGTTGTCGGCGGCAATCCTCTAGATGAGAGTTTCCTTGTAGTGATGGCTGAGATTGTCGGGCTGGAAGAGCCTGTCTTCTTTCCTCCCTTGCCGGAAGTAATCTTTCGAGTTGAATTATAGGAGGCGAAAGGAAATTCCTCGTCTTCCAGAATTTGCACCTATTTCTCAAGTTGTTGTCGAACAGGTGCTGGCTGGTGCAGTTGTTAGGAAATGGACTGTCGATCTTCAGGTGCTGCCGACTTGTCGTAGAAGCAGTTGATGATGACTTGGGTGCAATAATGTCCCGAAAAGGGCTCATCACATGCCAGGGTTGCTTCTCCCTCCTTGCGTTTATGAGTAATCACCTCTCGTAAGTCGATAGCAAACTGATCTACCTTTGCATCCAATTTGTGGACTCGGATATCCCGAGCACACGGGTGCGTAGGTATCATGTTTGCTCCCTGATCCGAGGCTAGTAAAAGCACTTGCTCTCGATCGTTATAGGGAGACTTTTGAGACCCACCCTGTCCGTTAGCCCTGGGGGACTTGTCACGACCCGTACCCTGATTAGGGACACGAGTACGTGGTTACGTCCAGCCTACGCCGTAGCATCGGTGGTAGAACGCTGTCTAGGTCATCTAGAAATACTACAACTAAACAGATAAAGGTACCTGTACAGTATATACACTCCGAATGGAGGTGATATAGCAATACAGTCTCAATCACAAATGTAAAACTAAGGTAGATAGCATGGAAAGGAAATATGATAGATGAAGCAGGAAATAAGTTCGAGATCCACGCAAGTCCAAGACTGAACATAACATCACAGAATATAATATAATACTACAGTCTGAAAAGTACTAGCTGGCTCGCAGGCCAGGCAAACCTAACTAAACTACACTACTCAGGGTGAGCAAAGTCTAGTGGCTCTACTAACAAGCTACGGTCCAAGTCTACTCCATCCAACCCGTCCCCATAATAGGTCGGGCAATCAGCCTCTGAATCATCTGTAAAATTTGTCAACGGTATCCTGTCAGGAAAATGAGCAAGTACAAACACCAACAGCAGTTCCATGTGAATTGACAAATTCTATAAGAGACAGTGTAATAAAATATAAGACAAAATCAACTGAAAATATATATATCAAGATGTGAGTACTGAAAAGGACGTTAATACATATATATAGGATGACTTGGGAACTATTCGGAAGCCGAGTTACAACCCTTAAACCAAACAAGGACCGGGGCTGTAACCCTTCTCCCGAACAGAACTTAGTCACCAAAGATAATAAATATAAAAGGTGCCTTGAATTATTAGTGTGTTATGTGATCGGCTTAGGAAAATATACTCAGGCTTTCCATCCGACCGGCTATGAACCATAAATACAATAGAGCGGTAAGGCCGGTCACCATGGAAAGCTATGAACCATATAGGGTAAGGCTTTACCCGTCGGAAGGCGAGGGTATAGCTAGGAACCATATGTACCATAGAACCTTGTAGGAATTTTGATCACACAACCACTAATAACTCCCCCATCCCCGAATAGTACAATGGATCTGGACATGACACGTTATGACACGGGATTCCATAATAGGGTAGCAAGTCCCCTTTAGAATAGGTGTCTATACCAATACATAAAAATAAGGCAATATGTACCTATATACCATAAAAACCTAAGAACAACATCCCATGTCATGATCCAACATATACTAATCCGTGAACTATCGTGACTGGAAATCAAGTATAGCACTACAACTGAATCGGATATAGCATATATCAAGAAAATGAAAACTATCAGTGAATGTACTCGCCTGTGGTCCTGAGCTGATAAGGTGAACAGACGCTCAGAGTAATCACAGACCTAAAGATGAGATACTACAAGTCAAAACATGGTTTAATAATGAAAGGAAAGCTAATCTAATCATGATATGCAAGTCTAAGTCAAAACTAGGTCAAACTAAGTCACACCAAGCTAAACTAGGTCACACTAGGACAACCAAGGTCAAACAAGGTAACAGGAAGTCAATCCAAGTCAAACTAGGTCATACTAGTCATCGCAAGCCAAAACAAGTCAAAGAAAGTCAAACGGGGTCAAGAGTTGGCCTACAGTTGACTTTTGGTCAAATGGTCAACTCTAGGTCAAATCTAGGTCAACCCTAGGTCAAACTGGTCAAATGTTGACCAACAGTTGACTTTTGGTCAACCGTTCAAGTCTAATAGAATTTGGGACTAAATTGGGTAAAGTGTTGACCCATAGTTGACTTTTGGTCTAAAAAGTCAACCGTGGTCAACCAAGGTCAAAACTAGGTCTAGGCGACTATTTCTAATCATTACCAACCCTTACAACCCATATCCGATTCATCTCAAACTCCTATTCTTCTCCTTCTCCTTATTCCTATTCTCCTTCTCATTCTCCTTCTCATTCTCCTTCTCATTCTCCTTCTTCCCTCATTCTCCTTCTCATTCTCCTTCTCATTCTCCTCCTCATTCTCCTCCTCATTCTTCTTCTCCTCCTCATTCTCCTTCTCATTCTTCTTCTCATTCTCCTCCTCATTCTCCTTCTTCCCTCATTCTCCTCCTCGTTCTCCTTCTTCATTCTCCTTCTCATTCTCCTCCTCATTCTCCTTCTTCCCTCATTCTTCTTCTCATTCTCCTTCTCATTTTCCTTCTACTACTGCTGCTCCTGCTAGTGCTATTGCTGCTACTGTGGCTTATTTTCTTCATCTTCTTCTACTTTTTTCACTACTTCCTTCCCTCTCTCTCTATATATATATATATATAAATACATACACACACACATATGTCTATATGTAAATACATACACATATAAATATATATATAGACACACACACTCTCAAATACACTCACACACACTCTCACACATACACTTTCTCACTCACACACTACCACCACCACTCTCATGACACCACCACCATTCTCATGACACCAATACCACCACCGCCACTCTCTACACACACTCAATTACATATAAATATATATACACATATACTCCTCTCTAAAGAAAAACCCCCAATTAAATCCTTAAACTAGATTTCTAGGGAAACCTACAAATTCTATGGGCAAAATGTAGAGGGTGGTCTCCTCCTCATTTATGGTGAAGGAAATAAATGCAAAAGAGAATTAATGAAGGTTTTAAAAGCATACCTAATTGATCTTCTTAAAGGAGAAGAAACTTCAAAAAGGGGAAATGAAATGGAGAGAGAGAGGTTGCTTTGGAGTGAAGCAAAGGAGAGGGGGTGCTCCACACATGGCCGGCCACATTATAGAGGGTTGGGGGCATTTGGCAATTTACCAAAATGCCCTCCAAGTCAAAGAAATGAGTGGTTTGAGTTGGGGTCAAAATGGTAACTTGAAAACTCCTAATTTCAAGTTCTAAATCTAATTCTATTCCCTAATCCCACTAAAATCAAATGGGATTAGTCAAATATAAATATCTGGGTTTGGTCATGACAAGTTGGTCGGTTCCAGTTGGGCCCCGATCAGAGTCTAAGCTACCCCGGGTCCCCGATACAAGTCGGAATGAGCTGAAATTCGAACCCGACTCAAATAACCCCAAAACAATATCATAAATAATAAAATAAATTTCAAAAAATATTCAAAAGTACAAAATGACAAAAATACCCCTGTTCCTGAAAACTGGGGGTGACAAATCTATCCACCTTAAAAAAAAATTCGTCCTCGAAATTAATACAAAGCAATCACAGAAAAACATACGCAGAAAACAATCCCTCTCGAATACTTCCAAAGAAAGAAAAAATTTAGCAAAATAAAAATCTCTTAAGACACAACAACACTTGTAAATAAAAACTGTTACGTGCCCGACATGGACACGAAACCATCACAAAATCTCACCTATCAAAAGCCAAATCAACAATCACCAATACAAAATATCAAAATAAATCAAAGAGGTCCAATAACCAAAATACCCTTGGGCCAGAAATGATACTGAAAACATCCTAATCACATGGTTAGGCTCTTGGTCAAACAGTCTCTAAGGTTTCACTAGCAAAACATTAAAATCACAAATCATGGCTTAAAATTTAAATGATTAAAATCTCAAAAATCAAAGCATGAATTAAATGACTAAAATTATAAATTTTAAAATTACTCTCAAATAGAAACTGGGTGCTATAAGTCTATCCACCTTAAAAATTTCATCGTAAAAAATTAAAACAAAGTAAACATAGAAAAATCATGCAGTTCGACAATCATATACGTCTGTCCAGAATCATGATACTCAGAATCTCCGTCATACTAGTGAGCAAGGCTACGATAATCACAGAGTCCTTGACTAAGGTACATACCTCTAGAATTATGGTATTTAAAATTTTCGTATTGCCGCTAGCTTGGCAGCGAAAACCTTAAATTCCTACACCCGAGAAATACGTCCATAGTCCGACTATATGTCCTCACTCTGCCTGCTAGCATGACCCTAGAGGATTCTAAAATCTCATAATCGAGGCGACCTTGCCCATACGACTTATCTCAGAAAAATATCACATCACAAGAACAAAATTTCATTCAACGATCAAGGAACAGATAGAATCGAAGTTCAAGACAGTTTATAAGGAAGCAAATACGGAAATGAGATCGAAAGATTGGAACCTGCTATCTGCTCTGCTACTGCATGAGTGGGCTCAACTGTCATGGCGAAAGCTCGCCCCTACTGGCCTCCTCTAGCCTGCTGCACTCCGTCCTGGCCTGCCTGTCTGGCTCCACGGGCAGCACAGTTCTTCACCTGGTGGTCTGGAGCTCCACAGAATAAACAAACTCCCACCTTCATCCTACAAGCCTCTTGGGTGTGCCCCATCTTCTTGCAGAAGGCACACTGGATGGCCTGCCTCTGGCCCTGATCCTGCTGCTGGTCGTCACGTGCTGGTGCCTGATGTACTCTGTCGGTAGCGGAGGCGACGGTGGAAGAATATCAGGAACGACCATAGACGGTCCTGCTGCGGGAGGTGGAAGACCTCCTGGAACCATCGCTGCTGCTCCCGCCTGAAGGGCAGGAACTGAGGTGGAAGCTCCCTGAACTGCAGCTCCCTCTGCTGGAGGTGGAAGACCTACGGGAACTGCCGCTGCTACTCCTGCCTGAAGGGCAGGGACTGAGGCTACTGCTCTCTCGACTGCTACTCTTGTAGCTGGAGGTGGAAGACCTCCCGAATCTGACCTCTCTGGGGCACTAGGCCCTGCTGCCTGAGAATGAGTCACTGTCATCCTGAAGATGAATTGAACCCAAGAGATCAATATAGCACAAGATAAATAATATCAAAGGAGGACAATTGAATTCAATGCAAGAAGAATTGTCATGGTAATCAAAAGATCAGAATTTTTTTAAAATGTGATTGAGTAACTCCTATCATACCCTAGATCCTATGTCCTAATCGCAGGCTCGTAATTAGCACTCTAAGTCGAGCACCATTACGAGATCGCACTAATTGCAACACTGACCTGCATGGGCCGCCACAAAAATATGTCACGACCCGCACCCTGATTAGGGGCACGAGTACGTAGTTACGTCCAGTCTACGCCACAGCATCGACGGTAGAACGCTGTCTAGGTCATCTAGAAATACTACAAATAAACAGATAAAGGTACCTGTACAGTATATACACTCCGAATGGAGGTGACATAGCAATACAGTCTCAATCACAAATGTAAAACTAAGGTAGATAGCATGGAAAGGAAATATGATAGATGAAGCAGGAAATAAGTTCGAGATCCACACAAGTCCAAGACTAAACATAACATCACAGAATATAATATAATACTACAGTCTGAAAAGTACTAGCTGGCTCGCAGGCCAGGCAAACCTAACTATACTACACTACTCAGGGTGAGCAAAGTCTAGTGGCTCTACTAACAAGCCACGGTCCAAGTCTACTCCATCTAACCCGTCCCCATAATAGGTCGGGCAATCAGCCTCTGAATCATCTGTAAAATTTGTCAACGGTATCCTGTCAGGAAAATGAGCAAGTACAAACACCAACAGCAGTTCCATGTGAATTGACAAATTCTATAAGAGACAGTGTAATGAAATGCAAGACAAAATCAACTGAAAATATATATATCAAGATGTAAGTACTAAAAAGGATGTTAATACATATATATAGGATGACTTGGGAACTATTCGGAAGCCGAGTTACAACCCTTAAACCAAACAAGGACCGGAGCTGTAACCCTTCTCCCGAACAGAACTTAGTCACCAAAGATAATAAATATAAAAGGTGCCTTGAATTATTAGTGTATTATGTGATCGGCTTAGGAAAATATACTCAGGCTTTTCATCCGACCGGCTATGAACCATAAATACAATAGAGCGGTAAGGCCGGTCACCATGGAAAGCTATGAACCATATAGGGTAAGGCTTTACCCATCGGGAGGCGAGGGTATAGCTAGGAACCATATGTACCATAGAACCTTGTGGGAATTTTGATCACACAACCACTAATAACTCTCCCATCCCCGAATAGTACAATGGATCTGGACATGACAAGTTATGACACGGGATTCCATAAGAGGGTAGCAAGTCCCCTTTAGAATCGGTGTATATACCAATACATGAAAATAAGGCACTATGTACCAATATACCATGAAAACCTAGGAACAACATCCCATGTCATGATCCAACATATACTAGTCCGTGAACTATCGTGACTGGAAATCGAGTATAACACTACAACTGTATCGGATATAGCAGATATCAAGACAATGAAAACTATCAGTGAATGTACTCGCCTGTGGTCCTGAGCTGATAAGGTGAACAGACGCTCAGAGTAATCACAGACCTAAAGATGAGATACTACAAGTCAAAATATGGTTTAATAATGAAAGGAAAGCTAATCTAATCATGATATGCAAGTCTAAGTCAAAACTAGGTCAAACTAAGTCACACCAAGCTAAACTAGGTCACACTAGGACAACCAAGGTCAAACAAGGTCACAGGAAGTCAATCCAAGTCAAACTAGGTCATACCAGTAATCGCAAGTCAAAACAAGTCGAAGAAAGTCAAACGGGGTCAAGAGTTGGCCTACAGTTGACTTTTGGTCAAATGGTCAACTCTAGGTCAAATCTAGGTCAACCCTAGGTCAAACTGGTCAAATGTTGACCAACAATTGACTTTTGGTCAACCGTTCAAGTCTAATGGAATTTGGGACTAAATTGGGTAAAGTATTGACCCATAGTTGACTTTTGGTCTAAAAAGTCAACCGTGGTCAACCAAGGTCAAGATTAGGTCTAGGCGACTATTTCTAATCAATACAAACCCTTACAACCCATATCCGATTCATCACAAACTTCTATTCTTCTCCTTCTCCTTATTCCTATTCTCCTTCTCATTCTCCTCCTCATTCTCCTTCTCATTCTCCTCCTCATTCTCCTTCTTCCCTCATTCTCCTTCTCATTCTCCTCCTCATTCTCCTTCTCATTCTCCTCCTCATTCTCCTTCTCATTCTCCTTCTTCCCTCATTCTCCTCCTCATTCTCCTTCTTCCCTCATTCTCCTTCTCATTCTCCTTCTCATTCTCCTCCTCATTCTCCTTCTCATTCTCCTCCTCATTCTCCTTCTCATTCTCCTCCTCATTCTCCTTCTTCCCTCATTCTCCTTCTCATTCTCCTTCTACTACTGCTGCTCCTGCTAGTGCTATTGCTGCTACTGTGGCTTATTCTCTTCATCTTCTTCTACTTCTTTCACTACTTCATTCCCTCTCTCTATATATATATTACATACATACACACACATATGTCTATATGTAAATACATACACATATAAATATATATATAGACACACACACTCTCAAATACACTCACACACACACTCTCACACATACACTTTCTCACTCACACACTACCACCACCACTCTCATGACACCACCACCATTCTCATGACACCAATACCACCACCACCCTCTACACACACTCAATTACATATAAATATATATACACATATATATACATATATACTCCTCTCTAAAGGAAAACCCCCAATTAAATCCTTAAACTAGATTTTTAGGGAAACCTATAAATTCTATGGGCTAAATGTAGAGGGTGGTCTCCTCCTCATTTATGGTGAAGAAAATAAATGCAAAAGAGAATTAATGAAGGTTTTAAAAGCATATCTAATTGATCTTCTTGAAGGAGAAGAAACTTCAAAAAGGGGAAATGAAATGGAGAAAGAGAGGTTGCTTTGGAGTGAAGCAAAGGAGAGGGGGTGCTCCACACATGGCCGGCCACATTATAGAGGGTTGGGGGCATTTGGCAATTTACCAAAATGCCCTCCAAGCCAAAAAAATGAGTGGTTTGAGTTGGGGTCAAAATGGTAACTTGAAAACTCCTAATTTCAAGTTCTAAATCTAATTCTAATCCCTAATCCCACTAAAATCAAATGGGATTAGTCAAATATAAATATCTGGCTTTGGTCATGACAAGTTGGTCGGTTCCAGTTGGGTCCCGATCAGAGTCTAAGCTACCCCGGGTCCCCGATACAAGTCGGAATGAGCTGAAATTCGAACCCGACTCAAATAACCCCAAAATAATATCATAAATAATAAAATAAATTTCAAAAAATATTCAAAAGTACAAAATAACAAAAATACCCCTGTTCCTAAAAACTGGTGGTTCTGTACAATTCTCCATCAGGAGCCCGTATAACAGTTAACGGTGCCTGCTGACGGTCAGCAGCTTGGATAGTTAACTGGGCTTGTTGGGCCCGCACTGCCCTAGACTTCTTTGACTTAGCACCCAAAGGCGCATAGTAAGAAGAGTTCAGATTGGAATATTCCACATCCTTAATGGACCGTATGGGATCGGGCCCGCATGAGAGACGGTCGAATATAGAGCTTTTGACAGGGCCGTATGAGGGCCTGTCTGTGGCCAGGATTGGTTGCCGCATGGGCCATCTGTCTGCGACCAGAGTTGGCTGCCGCATGGGCCATCTGCCTACTGCCAGAGTTAGCTGCCGCATAGGCAGACTGTCTATTTCTCTTATGCGGCCTCTTCTTCGTCCGTATGGATTTCCCTTGTGCCCCTAAAAGCTCAGTATCGTAGTATTTTCCTTTGCTGGATTTGGAGACAGTGGGGTTCTCTGCGGTCGGAAGCAAGGCCGCAGGAGAGCTTTGATCACCGTCTTGGGCCGTAGAAGGAGCTTCTTCGAGAACCTGGCGAGGGGCAACAGTTTTAGGCCTCGACGTCCTACGGATTCTCTTCGGGTTGGCTCGCTTCTGTGACGGGCTGACGCTCCCTTCAGAGAGCATTTCTTTGAAGGATTGTTGGTCAAAACGAACCACAAGTATTTGCTGCGTAGAGACGAGCTTGGACGTGTCGAAGTGCATTACCAACTTCTCAACAGAGAAGAAAGATGTCCCCAGCAGAGTCGCCATCGTATTTGCCATTAAATATCAAAGACAAGTATTACAGAGACACTAAATTTGATTCCAAACTCGCTTGTACAAAAGAAAGACTAGAAAGAAATTCTAGGAAACAATCTAAGTACAATTGTTTAGTTTTTGATTCAGGGGGGTGACGATGGAGGCTCGAAAAAGTGTATCAACTCTGCCTTACTCCTTGGACTATCAGATGCAGTCTTAGCTCTTGAAGAAATTTGCCAGCCTTTGATTGCCAACCTTTAGCATGGGTGTAGTACCCTGCTATTTATAGTGATTCCTGCAATAGCAGATTTTGGGCCGCATAAAGGGCCACGTGGCCACGTGTCTGTAACAGCACACAAAGACTCGATCTTGGGCTGCCAATTGGTGGGGGTTGTTGAGATTTTGTTGTAGCAAATCTGGGCTATTGAGACTAGGTCAAATTGTCACGTGTCCCCTCCAGAAAGTAGATTCTGACTAATTTTGGCCGCATAGCGGCCTTAGGGGCCTTGCTTATGCGGCTCGGCTCTGCTTGGCCGCATGGGGTCTTTGAGAACCTTCACTCTGCGGATCGAGTCTCCTTACCTATATGGGGCCTTCAAGAGCCTTGCTTCTGCGGCTCAAGTTGTCTTAGCTGCATGAAGTCTTCAGGGGCACTGCTTCTGCGGCTTAGTTTCACTTGGCCGCATGGGGTCTCCAGGAGCACTGCTTCTGCGGCTTAGTTTCACTTGGCCGCATGGGGTCTCCAGGAGCACTGCTTCTGCGGCTTAGCTTTACTTGGCCATATGGGGTCTCCAGGAGCACTGCTTCTGCGACTTAGCTTTACTTGGCCGCATGGGGTCTCCAGGAGCACTGCTTCTGCGGCTTAGTTTTGCTTGGCCGCATGGGGTGATAATTCGCATAAACTCCATCGTTTCCATGCTTCTACAGCATGGACTTAGGTACTGATGATGCGCCGAAGCTTCTTCTGCTGACGCGTATGGACTTAGGTCCTGATGATGCGTCGAAGCTTCTTCTGCTGACGCGCATGGACTTAGGTCTTGATGATGCGTCGAAGCTTCTCTTCAGTGCGCCTGGATATTTATCCTGTACGCATGGGTTTCGACCCAGTTGATGAGCCAGATTGTTTGATGCTCGTTTTGAGCTTCTAAGTCTTTTGCTAATCTTTTGGAAGGGCTTTTGATCTTAACTGACCACTTTGTTTTGTTTTACGTGACAGTGTCGATGACCATCCCTTTGTTGAATGAAGTCCTGCTAGACCCTGCGCTCTATCAGATGGGCCTGGACTTTAACGAATAGTTGCTGATCTAGCCAAGGTTGCCATTATGCTGGACCAGCATCCAGAAAGAATGGCCCAGATTCGCGACCAGCACTTCGCTGTCCTCCAACGTATGATAGAGAGGGGGAAACTCGAGTCTGCTGAATCTGACATATCTTTCTTAAAACCGGAGTTTCGGTTCGGTGACCGTCTGCCCTCTACCGAAGCGAAACTGCTGAAGATCAAGGAGGACTGGTTCTTCAAAGTAAAGGATGTGAATATGTACATCTCGAAGCTGGAACGTCAGTTGCCCTTGACGGCTTTCCATAGTCTAGCTTCCAAGAGGAGGATGAAGTGGGAGCTCACTCCATCTCAAGGAGGGGTCGTGGCCGACACCATACAGATTGATACCACCTCTAATGAGAAGGATGCCTTAGCCGTTATGCGGGCTAGAACTTCCTATCTTTGGCAAACTCTGTATCCCGAGAGCATATACAACGATGTCCCCCTGGCATTTTTGCCTTAAATGCCTCAACCTTTGTCAATCGCTTGGCGGAGGCCAAGATCTCGTACCCAAAGGAAGAGTTTCGGGTTAAGGGTTGGTGCCACTATGTACAAAAGTGGGACGAGCTGACACTCTGGGTTCTGACGAAGTTTAAGACTGAACTCAGAGAGATTGGTCTGACTGCTGCGCTTCGTGCTACTCAAGGGGGCATAGAGATAAACCGGCCAATGTTTTTCACTCTTTTGGAGATGTATAACACTCACACCGGTACCTTCTTCACTCCCGTAGGGGATTTAGGTTTAGCTTTGCACGAGATGTATGAAGTCTCAAAGCTTCTTTGGGGGTCTGACCCTATGAGGAGCACTTTCTTATAAATGAGGAGCTCTTGGCCTTTGAAGAGAAGAACTCTGGCATGATGGAAGTTTTCAAAGAAGTTGCGAGCTATCATTACATGGCCCAGCGAAGGTAAAAAGGTGGGGTACAGCCTCATATGACCGCTTGGAGGGAGTATGTCTTTAAGTAAGACTTGGCGGACCCCTCGAAGATCCGCTTTGTCACTCTCCTGGGGCTTACCCATGTTGAGGTGCTCGCTAAAATGACCAGACTCAATAAGAAGAACCCTCGTAAAAATGAGAGCCAGCAGCCATCTGAGCATTTCTACAGCTGCTTTTGGCACTGTGCTCATAGGATGTCTCCAAAGGCCGTGTTGACGTCCTATCTGATGTTATGGCTCCGCAACCATGTATTTGTAGGTGGTTCCGATTTCGTGGAGAGGATGTCCAGGAATCTTATTTTGCCGGCTATAAAGCTGATCTTTGGTCATCCTTTGGCTCTACTTCCTGCTATGGTTTGCAACCTGAAGCGTGGCTTGAGGGAGTTCACGAATAATATGATAAATGAGATGGACAAGAGGGGAAATTTCTCTCATGCGGAGTTGTCCTTTCATTATCTGATGGGGTAGTTGATCTTGCACCATCCGAATACAGTGAATCCGGGGTCGGAGGAGGAGCATGTAGCTGGCGATGCTTTTATCCGCCATTTCTATAAACGGAAGTGGCTACATACAGGCGTGCCTGTCTGCAGGAGAGTTCTGTCCTACCTCCAGGGATGGGAGATCATAAAGGTTCCCCCAACTTTCAATGGCTGTGAGGCAGATGAGAAGTTGGAGGACGCCGGCAAGGACGCAATTACTTTGGCTCCGTGGGGGTTTCACTGGCTGCTGAGCATTCGGCCTTTCCACCTGGTGTATCGGAACATGAATCGTTGCTACCTGGAGCCGTACTTGCCGAGTCGCTTCGCACATCAATTCGGCTATACCCAATTAATGCTGAGAAACCCCAGCAATTCTCTGGATTTCATTGGGAGTTTGTTGGATGGAGCCCGAAGATGGCAATATTATAATACTGGGTGCACGGGAGTGCGTTTCTCCTTGCCAGTTCACAATCCTCAGTCCCATATCTTGTATTCCGTGGTGAAACTCGATTGTGCGATGAATATTGTTCCTCGTGGGTATGATTAGGAGACCAGTTTTATTATCGGGACACAACTCGAAGCTACAGAGAGCATGCTGGCGAAGGCTCGGGCGTATCGTCCTCCTGATGTGCCAACTTATAGGGCTACCCCTATGGTACCAGTGGGAGGTTTTCAAGAGGAGCCTTCGGAAAGTCACCTGAAGAGGCGTGCTTTGACGGAGGCAGATTCGTCAGCTCCGAAGAAGCCTAAGAAGGCGTTGGCTACCAAGGCCGGAGATACGATACAACCTTTGGTAGTACCAACATAACCAGCCCCGGTAGTGGTATGTGAATTGGCATTAGTTTGGTTCAATTTTTTTCTCTTATGCTCGTATGTCTCCTCTTTTGCAGGAAGCGACAAAGAAGAAGCCCCGACCTTCAAAACTGGGTTCGAATAAACCGAAGAAGGTGGCGGGCTTGTCTGATGAGCGTGTCCCTCCGATTGCGCCATCTCCGGTGGAGGAGACTTTGGTTGATGTCCCCATGGAAGTTACAGCCTAGTTAGACCACAGTGGAGATGACGCCGCAGATGTAGCAGCTCCTAAGGATGTTGATCCCTCTCCGTTAACCCGTCGGAGAGGCGAAGCAGGATCTTCATAGGGAGTGAAGCAAACTATCGTGCCCCCCTCAAAACTGGTGTGGAAGTTTTAAAAGAAGTAGCCAAACAAGTTCCTCCTGATGAGGAGGAAGAATGGGACTCGTCTTTCCCGGATGACGTCCTCGAAGAAAATGTTCGGGGTGATCCCGCAACAGGTGGGGAAGAACATACCGAAGAGTCGACAACTGAGCCCTCTCCTGGAAGGGACTTAGAGGACCCAGTTTCAAAGGATGCTCCATTACCAGGTCCTATTTCTATCCCGGTGGGAGATACGACTCGTTTACTGAGTCCGACTCCTGCCTCGGGGATTGAGGTTGGTAAAGAGGAAGTGACTTGTCTGCCGAGTCCTACTCCGGCTTCCAATGAAGAAGAGGTGGGAGGGTCTGTTCTCCGCCCCGATGCTGAAAACCCTCCGTCGATGGTAGAAGGATCCTCCCTTGTCGCAGATGTTGTTGCGGGGTCTACCGTGGCGGACCCGATTGTCATGAGGTTGTTTGGGGCTGGCTCAGACAAGGGCAAGGGCCCCTTAGTGGACGACACACCCTCCATTTCTTCTCTATGGGGGAAGGTGTCGGGTCCCCCTGGAGGTTCAACTCCGATAATGGGAGATTCAGAGGTTGTGACTACCGATGCTCTGGTCTACGACCCTGAAGTTACGGTGGTTGAGGCTCCTACGAGCCAAGCAGTGGCTGTACCGTCAGCCTCAGGTGTGGGGGCTTCTGTCGATTTAACTGCCCCCCAGTTCATATAGTGGCTCCGGTAACTCCCGTGATGACGCCTCAAGTGTTGGCTGACGTAGATGAATATGTGAGATTCATGGTCGAGGCCGTATATAAGATGCTGTGGAGGGGAGTATCGACTGTGTTGGATGAAGGTGGAAGCTTTACGACTGTGACGTACATGGCGCTTCCATTTATCCAGCAGATCCGTAGTCACCGAAGCCATGACCATATGGCCGAGATCTTGGAAGCCTCTATCGCTGAGCTCAATCTTCATCTTATAGAACTCCGAAACATTCGGCAAAATGACTTTTCCGCTTTGATAGAGGAGGAGCAGAGCGAGCTGGAGGCGGCAGTTGAGTCAGCTTACTCCGATACGATAGCTATTTGGGCTCAAGAGATGGCCGACGCTGAAGCCAAGGAGCAGAGGTTGTCCTCGTCGATGGAGGAGAAGGGCAAACTGCGGGACTCCCTGAAGGTCAGCATAACGAAAGTTGACGAGAAGATTCGTCTTCTTCAAGAGCAGCGGGCTCAGCTTCTGGCCGATTCTGAACGGGCGCAGGCTGAGCACGTCCATCTTATAGAAGAGACGATGAGGTTCACTCGCCATGTGGCCTTCTTGATCCGTCAGAAAAAAGGAGCTAGACGACAAACTTGTTGCTGACCTTGGTCCTGAGGCTAGGCAAGCAATGCGCCATGAAGCCGAACATCGCGTCTTGGCGACCGTGGAGACCAAAGCTCAGGACTTGAAGCGTCGGATTAACGAGTTGTCTGTCGATCCTTAGTTCCTCCATCCTTTTTGTTGTTTTTGGTTTAGAGACGCAGCTGTTCTCTCTTTTCTTTTCCCTTTTTTTGTTTCTTTTACAAATGTAGTCCTTTCACTTCTTGTTTCAAAAAATAAAGGACTTTTACTTTGTTCACTTTCTGTGATGTTTTTGGTGGACCCATTATCTTTTGCGCACCTTGGTTTCTAGGTACAGATAATAAGTTACTCATGGAGGATACCGACACATTCACTCAGAGGTAATATGGACATGGTGAATATAGGGTAATTCCACTGAGGATTTTATGTAGACTTATCATCCTTGGTGTACCTTGGTGTTAGGTACGGATAATAAGTTGAGAGAGAGGACCGATATATTTACTCAGAGGTAATGTAGACATGGTAAATATGGGACTAAATGGTAGAGTTTTCCTACTCAGAGGTGATATAGACGTGGCAGGAGTAAACTCTGTGGGGATTTATAGAACAACTCAGAGGTTATACGGATATGGATGTTCTATGGTTGATGTGCAACAACTCGGAAATTGTTGTACGGGATGTTTACTCAGAGGTAATGTGGACATGATAAACATAGTAATGAGCATGATCTTACGTAGTGTAAAATCCTGCTCAATAGGGGGTAGAGAAGCAACACAGAGGTGATATGGATATGGTTGTTCTTCTACTGGAAATGCAACGGAACAGCTGGATTCCAAAAGCACATAATTGTCAAAGAAAGGGGTGTGAACCTGGTTTTATCAAGTTCATAAAGTTCTCTCTTCTGGGGAGAGGGTAGTACATTTTCGACGGGTGTCAATAATAGTACTTCTTCAGGAACTTGTCGTTAATGGGCATCATAAACAAGTCCCCATTAGGTTGAGCGAGACGATAAGCACCGTTTGAGTATACCGTCTCTATGACGAAGGGTCCTTCCCACTTGGGTTCGACCTTTCTCGGTGTCTTGTGAGTCATTACCATCGGTCTTCTGACTGTTAGAACCAAGTCTCCTACTTGGAAATTCCTCTGTTTGACCCTTTTGTTGAAAGCATGTGAAATGCGGACTTGGTAAAGTTTGATGCGCTGTTGAGCCAAGAGGTGTTTTCGTCCAACGCTTCCAACTCTTACAGACGGCGACGTTGATTATCTTCTTCCGTCAGCTGATTCGTGATCACCACTCAGAGTGAGGGTATCTGGATTTCCAACGGCAATACTGCTTCGCTCCCATAGACCAAGAAGAACGATGTTTTGCCTGTCGGGGTCCGTACCGTTGTGCGATAGGCCCAAAGGCATTCACTGAGCTTCTCATCCCAGTCGCGCTTGTTGGATGATACGACTTTTTTGAGTAGCTTGACGATGGTTTTATTAAAAGCTTTTGCCAATCCGTTTGCTGCCGGATTGTAGGCAGTTGATGCCATATTCTGAATATGATTTTTATCACAGAATCTACTGAATGCATGGCTGATGAATTGCGGCCCGTTGTCGTGGATAATCTTTCGGGGCAACCCAAAACGGTAGATGTCGTGATGCTTGATGAAGCTGATCACCATTGAACTTTTTACTTCCGTTAGTGGCACTACTTTTGCCCACTTAAAGAAGTAGTCGGTGATTGCTAGGATAAAGCGGTGTCCCCTGGATGAGGGAGGGGTGATAGGTCCCACTATATCCATGCCCCAGGCCTCGAATGGCCAGGAGGCGACCGTCGAATGTAGAGGCTCAGACGCTCTATGAATGAAGTCGACGTGTAGCTGGCAAGCATGTCATTTCTTTGCATACTCAACAACACCAGCCATCATGGTAGGCCAATAATAGCTTATACATCAGAGTCGGTCCTGTAGCTTAGGACCTAGTTGGTGAGCTTCGTATGTTCCATCATGAGCTTCTCGAAGGGCTTCAGCAGCTTCTTCGTTTGATAGACATCAGAGGAGAAGTCCATCATAGGATCGTCGATACATCATTTTAGTGGTCGTATCGTAATAGAACCGGAGGGAACGCCTTCTGACTGAGACTACCTCCCTCGGGTCTTCTGGGAGGATTTCGTAGACGGCAAAGTCGATGAACGGGAATCTCCAGTCTTTGACGTTAATGTTGGTATCTGTAGCCATGGCATGAGTTATCCTCATGCGCAAATTATTTCTGGGACAAGCTAAATCCCGACGTACCACTGTAATGAAGTATTGAGTCCCGACTAGAGCAACCAATGAGGCTGCGAGGCCAGCCAGAGCGCCAGCTTCTATGTTTTGCAGCCGAGACACATGTTCTATGAAGAACTCGGTAAAGGTTGAGATAATGTCCAATACTGCTTTGTGATAGGGGATGAGGTCTTCACGGCGGACCTCGTATTGCCTTCAGACTTGATTAACGATGAGTTTTGAGTCACCATAAGATTTGAGGTAATCTTCCCCCAGCTGCTTTGCCAACTGGAGTCCCATGATGAGGGCATTGTACTCCGCAATATTGTTGGAGCAAGGCTCTGAAAGAGAGTAGGCGCGCTGGATGACCAGCTTATAGGGAGAGATCAGGACCACCCCCACTCCTGTAATGATCTGGCCTTTGGAGCCAGTTCTAGAGGCACCATCGAAGAACATCCGCCAAACAGGGTTCCCTTCGATGATGTTCGATTCTTGCACTTCATCGGGAATGTCTTTATAGAGTCTAGACGATTTCGAAATTGGATGCACTGCTAGGAAATAAGCCAGAGCCTGGCCGTTGACTGCCTTTTGCGGGATGAATACCATGTCATATGGTGTCAATAGTATCGCCCAAGTAGCCAATCGGGAGTTTAGTGCCCCCGGCTTTGTCATGAGGACTCTGAGTGGATTGACTCGGGAGATGACATGAATTGTCTGTCCCGAGACATAATGGCGAGCCTTCTGGATGACAAACACCAGAGCCAGACATTCTTTTTCAATAGGGTTGTACTGGTGTTCGGCCCTAACTATTGTCCTGCTTAGGTAGTAGATAGCCTGTTCATGGCCCGCTTCGTTGTTCTGGGCCAACAAAGTGCCAAGGGAATGGTCCATTACATGGACATAGAGCTGGAATGGTTTGTCTATGACGGGTGCCACCAGAACTGCGGGACTCGTCAGATAAGCTTTGATGTCGTCGAAAGCTTTCTGACATTCTTTCGTCCAGACATAGGAGACACCCTTCTTCATGAGCTTGGTGAAGGGTTGGCATTTCTCGAAAAGGTTTACAATAAACCTTCGGATGTATGCAAGACGTCCGTGTAGGCTTTGAAGTTCTCTAAGGTTCTTCGGAGGATCCATGTGAAGGATGTCTTTGGTCTTCTCGGGATCGACGTGAATGCCCTTTGCAGTAATAATGAAGCCCAAGAATTTTCCACTAAAAACTCCGAGGAAGGATTTAGCAGGGTTCATCTTAAGCTGATGCGCCTGCATGAGATCGAAGACTGTCTTCAGGTCTTGTAGGTGATCACCTCGAAGACGGCTTTTGACGGTGATATCATCAACGTAGCACTCGACTATTTTGCAGAGATGCTGATGGTGCTCATTGCTCGTTGGTATGTGGCACCTGTATTCTTCAAGCCAAAGGTCATTACTGTGTAGCAGTAAACCCCCTTTGGAGTCCTGAACGATGCGTGTCTTTTGTTGTCTGGGAACATCTTGATATGGTTGTAGCCCGAGTAGCCGTCCATGAAGGACATGCGCTCGAAACTACATATGTTGTCGATCATTACGTCAGTAATCGGAAGCGAAAACTCGTCCTTCGAGCAAGCTGAGTTGAGGTTTTGAAAGTCGATGCAGACCCGGATCTTCCCATTCTTTTTAGTAATGGGAACAACGTTGGCTACCCAGTCCGAGTGTTGTTCTTCGCGAATAAACCCGCTGCCCAGGAGTTTATCTACTTCTTTATCGATAGCGTTAATGATGTTAGGATGAAAACGTCGATGTTGCTGCTTAATAGGCTTAGCGTCAGGTAAAATATTAAGCCTATGCATCGCGACTTGTGGATCGAAGCCTGGTATGTCTTCGTAGCTCTAGGCGAAGACGTCGATGTATTCTTTGACCAGCTAGACCATGGATTCTCGGTCCTCTATAGCCAAGATCTTGCTAATGAAGATACGTTTGGAGGAAGATCCATCCCCGAGGTCGATTTGCTCGACTTTGTCTTCAGTAGGGTTTTCCGTAGTTCAAAGCGAGATTCCCATTGTGCAACTAGGCGTTGAGCCCAGGGTTCTTCTTCGAAGAACTTTATTGCCTGGTCGTCGTCTTCATCTTCTGAAGGATGTACGGATATCATATTGGCTGACAGCACTTTCCTAAAGATTGGGCCGATGATAGTGTCAGAGTCCCAAATAGAAGCTTCAGACGAGTGAGAATGTGTGACATCCTCTGCTTCTGAACTCTCTGGGGTTGTCAGAGGCGTGACGCAGCCCACCCCCCATCTAGTACGATGATAATAGTCCTGCGACTTTCCTTTTGGCACGGGAAGTCGTAGGGGAAGACGTCGACCTTTGCCATAGTTCAAACCCTGGCCGCTCTTCAGGTTGTAACCCATCTTTTGGATGAGATATTTGGCTCGATCATTGTACCGATAAATTTGTATTCTGCCGGTGTCGAGTTCTGGCTCTGCCGGTGGAAGGTCTTGATGACGCTAGACTTTGCCGAAGATGATAGGCCTTTCATCCTGGTTTCTAGGCAAAACTATGTAACAGACTCCTTGGTACAGGACGACTCGATTTATATGATTTACAGTCGTTATTTGTCTTTGTAATGACTGCAGGATATTATCCAAAGTATACATTGCTTCCAGTATGGAAGACTAGAATAATTGAAAGACATCCTTTTATTGATAAAATATGAAATTTTGTGTAATGACCTGCTCCGCCCTAGCGGAACGCCGATTCAAACGACAAGTGTAACGACTCAAACGAGCCGTCGACCCGAAGAGTTGGCATCGACCTGATGACGAATCGATGCAAGGCTTAATTTGGCCCGTCAAGAGGAATCCAGACTTAGACTTTCAAAGGCGCGCTCGGAGTATCGCTCGGTCGATGCGAACATCGCTAAGGTGGGTGGCTCCGATGAACCCGTCTTTGCTTAGCCTAGACACATAACAATACGGACACTATTGCTAGAATCGCTAGGCGTCAACACCGCGCATGCTAATAAATGAATGACTCAACGCACCTAGCTAAGGAAATAATCCCATCTTGTATGCTTGTATAGAATATGAAAAAGAACATGGAAAAATGTGAGAACTCTTGTACCGCGCTCCACGCTCGTGCTAAGGCACAAGCTTACGTTCAAGTCCCTTACGCGTTCAACAATGAATCAATGAATGGTTTACAATAATAAAACGGAAGACTATCGACATAGTCGTTCCGAGTAGAGTATAGCAATATTGAAAGACTTTGGGACCGATGGGTCGCCAAGACGACTCCTGCACAGGGAGTTGCATAATGTATGAATGAATGAATAAACGAATAAGTGAATGAATGAATCAATGAGTGAATGAATGAATACGTGAAGAATGAATGAATGAACGAACAAGTGAAAGAAAGAAATGAAAGAGTGAATAAAAGATAAGAAAGGAAAGAATGGTTAGCGACAGGTATGACGGGCACGTGCAACGGGACTCGCTACCCGCACTGTACGGACGCCAACCTGGTCGATAACGCATTATGGCTCAGAGACAGCCTATGGCTCAAAGATAGCCGTTAAGTTAAATGACAAGTCAATACGAAATGGTCGTGGACAAACGGTACGGGCGATGGGGGGGAATACCGTGGCCGTCATGAGGAAGGATTCCGTGACACGATTGATTGAGGGGGTATATCATGGCCGGCCTAGGCGGAATTAGACATGGGGCTTACGGGCTGCTTTGAGTAGGGGCTCGGCCACTCAAGGAGACGTAACGCCAGACATTTCAAGAGACTATCAAGGTATACCAGCCATCACGCTTCTATAGGTGAGAATGCCCAAGTGATATGTCCTAAATGGCTTGTGATGCCAGCGACTCATGTATGTAAATTAAGTAGGCTATACTGGTGGCAATCCATGTGCAAGTCCTTGCATTGAAACAAGTAGTCTAAGTTAACTAAATAAAGTGCCTCCTGAACATGCTCAAAATGTAACATCCTGAATATGCTTGAAATGTAACACTCTGAACATGCTTGAAATGTAACACTCTGAACATGCTTGAAATGTAACACACCAAATGATAAGAGTACTTTATGCAAATGAGTTAGAGAACGTGCCTACGACGTGCTAGAACCTGAGGCATGGATACGCCCTTAACATTGAATGTTTACATGAATCACGTTAAGTTACTACATGTGAATTGTTGACTAACTTGGTTTATATTGGACGGGAAAGGCCGGACGGTAAGTATGGGTAAGTCGTGCATGCATTTCCATACAGACACTTGAATTCGGCAACACGAGATAGGTTACGAAATATGCCATAAAACTGATCCTAAGGCAAGATTAGAAAGACAATGAATGATAGACGGTGCACAAAAGTAAATGGAACGTGTTTGGTAATGATAGCATTGTGGGCGAGCTAGCCTCCCCACCAGTGCATAACAATGTACTTATAACCCCACAGTCTGCTTGCAGGATGCAGGAGATGTCATCGGGTGTGGAGCTTCCCTCGAACATGCTAAGGCGCGGAGCTATCTCTGGAGCCTTGGAGCGTTGCAAGGAGCTGAAGCACCATATACAGGACATAATGTATCAGAACATCGCCATGAATCATTCCATCTTGTAACCCACTTGGCATGCCTTTTATGTTTCAGAGAGAGAGAGCTTGAGAGACTTGTAAACTCGGCCTAGCGCCGCTTGTAAACTTCTTGAATATCAATAAAAGAGTTTGAATTCGCTTCTACTTGTATTCATTTACTTTTCGCTGCAAATGGGGACACTTTGTGCGACTCTGTGGCCTAGCTCAAATCGATCGTTTCTGGACTTAGCCTTACAGGGGCGCAACCTAGGCCCGTGCGGCATCACGCCTTAGCGAGGACGATCGCTCCTACCGGAGCGGGGCGTGACAGATTGGTATCAGAGCACGGCTTTACGTCCTTGGACTTCACGTCGATTTCTCAGTTTTTAAAGCTCGTCGTTGGAAAAAGAAGTGTATGCTCTCTCTCATTGTGCCTTGGGATGTTCCATACAATAAGTCTAATATTTTCAAAAGCTCGTACAAGTACTCGGTTGGACGGGATCGATAGGCGAAGGCCTTTGTGCCAAACCATGACGGACTTGAGTCGAAAGAAAACAAAAATGCTAAAAGTTAGCAAACGTAAGGCGTGCTTGAATAATCTTACGCTGACAATGGCGAACGAGTGCACGAGACCGAAGTATAGTTCGAACGGGATGGTTTTGCACGCAGCCTTTTGGCTATGTCGTGCCGAGTATCGCGCACCTAGACCTTTGGTGCGAACGAGTTTGCGAGCGAGATCGACTATCGCTCGAACGAGAATAAGTGAGCGTGCAAACTCGAACATAGTCCGCACGGGATAGTTATGCACACGGCCTTTTGGCTAAGTTGTGCCGCGTGTCGCGCACCTCGACTTTTTGGTGCAATCGAGTTGCGAGCGATATCAGGTACCGCTCGATCAAGAACGAAGCTACACTTAGAGTGTATATCGATAGGAACGCTATCAAACTAACACTTAGGCATGCACGGAAGATTGATTTAGATTTTGAGGAATAGTGCGAACGACTTAGTGTGTCGATACGAGGTGAGCGATTACGCTAGAGATTCATCGAACAAATCTAAAATATGTCTTAGCAAATGATGCGAATATGATTGTGGATTAAATAGGCTGGCTTGAATCGGACGAAAATTACTTAAACTTGGTCGACCCTGCTAAAAAGAAATCATACTGATTTCGTGGACAAGAACGCTTAAAAAGCGAATCGGGTCATCTCAATGACCAAGATAAACGAAAGTGAGTTTGCCTCAGCCTACGACCCTCGTATTTGATGAATTTCAACGCACCTAGTACGACCGTTTCAGTCCCATGACACGAAGAAATAGCAACCAAGACGAAGAAACACTTGAATTGAATAAATACCATCAACTCTAAAATGAATGAAAAGTTATTCAATAAAATCGACCAAACGTATGCGACACGGAACTTAGAAAGGTATCGAGTATGGTTCAATGCCATCGAACGATAGAGCCGTTCGATAGAATTATCTAAGATACATACACGACATGGGTTAAGGAACGGTAGGATGACCTGCACTCAGGAAGTCTCGAGGACGAGACTTGTTTTGAGTGGTGTATTATGTAATGACCCGCTCCGCCCTAGCGGAACGTCGATTCAAACGGTAAGTGTAACGACTCAAATGAGCTGTCGACCCGAAGTGTTGGCATCGACCTCATGACGAATCGATGCAAGGCTTACTTTGGCCCATCAAGAGGAATCCTGACTTAGACTTTCAAAGGCGCGCTCGGAGTATCGCTCGGCCGATACGAACATCGCTAAGGTGGGTGGCTCCGATGAACCCGTCTTTGCTTAGCCTATACACATAACAATACGGACACTATTGCTAGAATCGCTAGGCGTCAACACCGTACATGCTAATAAATGAATGACTCAACGAACCTAGCTAAGGGAATAATCCCATCTTGTATGCTTGTATAGAATATGGAAAAGAACATGGAAAAATGTGAGAACTCTCGCACCACGCTCCACGCTCGTGTTAAGGCACAAGCTTACGTTCAAGTCCCTTATGCGTTCAATAATGAAACAATGAATGGTTTACATCAATAAAACGAAAGACTATCGATATAGTCGTTTCGAGTAGAGTATAGCAACATTGAAAGACTTCGGGACCGATGGGTCGCCAAGGCGACTCCCGCACGGGGAGTTACATAATGTATAAATGAATGAATGAACGAATAAGTGAATGAATGAATCAATGAATGAATGAACGAATAAGTGAATGAATGAATCAATGAATGAATGAATGAATATGTGAAGAATGAATGAATGTACGAACAAGTGAAAGAAAGAAATGAAAGAGTGAATAAAAGATAAGAAAGGAAAGAATGGTTAGCGACAGGTATGACGGGCACGTGCAACGAGGCTCGCTACCCGTGCTGCACGGACGCCAACCTGGTCGATAACGCATTATGGCTCAGAGACAGTCTATGGCTCAAAGACAGCCGTTAAGTTAAATGACAAGTCAATACGAAATGGTCGTGGACAAACGGTACGGGCGATGAGGGGGAATACCGTGGCCGTCATGAGGAAGGATTCTGCGGCACGATCGATGGGGGGGTATATCATGGCCGGCCTAGGCGAAATCAGACATGGGGCTTACAGGCTGCTTTGAGTGGGGGCTCGGCCACTCAAGGAGACGTAAGGCCAGGCATTTCAAGAGACTATCAAGGTATACCAGCCATCATGCTTCGATAGGTGAGAATGCACAAGTGATATGTCCTAAATGGCTTGTGATGCCAGCGAACCGTGCATGTAGATTAAGTGGGCTATGCTGGTGGCAATCCACGTGCAAGTCTTTGTATTGAAACAAGTAGTCTAAGTTAACTAAATGAAGTGCCTCCTGAACATGCTTGAAATATAACATCCTGAATATGCTTGAAATGTAACACTCTGAACATGCTTGAAATATAACACTCTGAACATGCTTGAAATATAATACACCAAATGATAAGAGTACTTTATGCAAATGAGTTAGAGAACGTGCCTACGACATGCTAGAATCTGAGGCAGGGACACGCCCTTAACATTGAATGTTTACATGAATCACGTTAAGTTACTACATGTGAATTATTGACTAACTTGGTTTACTTTGGACAGGGAAGGCCGGACGGTAAGTATGGGTAAGTCGTGCATGTATTTCTATGCAGACACTTGAATTCGACAACACGAGATAGGTTACGAAATATGCCATAAAACTGATCCTAAGGCAAGATTAGAAAGACAATGAATGATAGACGGTGCACAAAAGTAAATGGAACGTGTTTGGTAATGATAGCATTGTGGGCGAGCTAGCCTCCCCACCAGTGCATAACAATGTACTGATAATCCCACAGTCTGCTTGCAGGATGCAGGAGACGTCATCGGGTGCGGAGCTTCCCTCGAACATGCTAAGGCGCGGAGCTATCTCTAGAGCCTTGGAGCATTGCAAGGAGCTGAGGTACCATATACAGGACATAATGTATCAAAACATCGCCATGAATCATTCCATCTTGTAAGCCACTTGGCACGTCTTTTATGTTTCAGAGATAGAGAGCTTGAGAGACTTGTAAACTCGGCCTAGCTCAAATCGGTAAACTTTTTGAATATCAATAAAAGAGTTTGAATTCGCTTCTACATGTGTTCATTTACTTTCCGCTACAAATGGGGACACTCTGTGCGACTCTGTGGCCTAGCTCAAATCGGTCGTTTCTGGACTTGGCCTTGCACGGGAGCAACCTAGGCCCATGCGGCATTATGCCTTAGCGAGGACGATCGCTCCTACGGGAGCAGGGCGTGACAGATTGGTATCAGAGCACGGCTTTACGTCCTTGGACTTCACGTCAATTTCTCAGTTTTAAAAGCTCGTCGTTGGAAAAAGAAGTGTACGCTCTCTCTCATTGTGCCTTGGGATGTTCCATACAATAAGTCTAATTTTTTCAAAAGCTCGTACAAGTACTCGGTTGGACGGGATCGATAGGCGAAGGTAGTGACAGTACCTCGGGTCGCCGACTCTGTCTACCTCATCAGGATGCTTTGGATCAGGCAACTTGATTTTGTGGCTCTGCTTCAGCATCTCGAAGAGTTGTAAGGTATCCTCATCATTGAAGGAGTAGACCATCTTTGGTCTCTGTGTAGGTGGAGGCTTCTGAGCGAGGCCCTGCGTACTTTTGAAGTATTGACAGTCAATGCCTGCTTCCCTTTTGCCTCACGCTTACTGTTGCTGGTAGCAGGCCGCTTCCCTTTATCATTGAAGGCGGGGAAGTTAACCCCCATAAGGCGAGCATTACGTGCCTTCTTTTCAGTGGCTTCGGCTTTGATAATCATTGAACTCCAATTGGGAGACGGAGCGGAGTTGAGTCAGAGTTTGATCGTAGGGATCATGTTCATGCTGCAGGAGTTAATAAGTGTATGTTCTCGGAGGTAACCTTAGGCATGCTTGTCGGAAAAGCTCGATTAAGGTTCGAACAGTTTCCTTCTCCGTCTGACGGACTTCTATGAGAGACGACATGGTCATGTCTCTTCCACCGTCGTAGAATTGATCGAGTAAGAGGCGTGTCAAGTCATCGAAGGATGATATGGAGTTATCAGGGAGACTGCAGTACCATTCGTAGGCGACTCCTTTTAATGCCCTATCAAACAGGCTTGTATGTAGGGCGTCTTCCTTCGGAAGATGCCTCGTCTTAGACTGGAAGTATGTCAGGTACCGGCGAGGAGAATCTTTTCTGTCGTATGGCATCAGTGTTTATGGCTTATACTTGGCAGGATAGACCACCTTGTTCCACTCGAGGGGATAAGGTTGTGGGATTCCCATCTTCTGATGCTCTTTCTGCCTATTTCGAGCCTCGTACCGCTCACGCAGGTCTCTAATCATCTCTACCAAATCTTCTGTAGAGTTGGAAGCAGGTGAAGGTGGTAGAGCCTAAAGTTGGATATTGGAAGAAGCCGATGTCTGGGATACGGTGTGATGATCTGCACCCAAAGATATCCGTTGTGGGGGTAAACTTAATTCTCTATTGGCCCCCGGATCAGGACTGGTGAAGACAGGTGCCCTTGCTAGAGTGGTCCAAATCTCGAACACTGCTTGAGTCAAGGTCTGCATAGAGGCAGAGAGGGTTTTAAGGCCCCCTTCCAAAATGTCTATACATTGTACGATGTCCAGAGCTGGAGTGTCTGATTCTTCTTCATCACCACCCCGTGCCATAAGCTGTCATGACATGGGTGAAAGTGGATTGATCGGTTGAAGCCTTACCCTTGTCCTCACTTTCCTGTGGAAGGGCCTCTTCTTCCGAGGCCTCGTACCAGCTACCTCCAGCTACGTCAAGGTTGGTTCCTTGGGGGACTTCCTCGTCTTCAAGAGGAGAATTGTCAGAAATTTGACTACCCCCAGCTACTGCTTCAGCCAGAGACTTCTACCTTGCCCGGGTGCTTTCGAACACCCCTGAAGACGGGATTACCGTCTTGTTCTTCCTCGGCTGACTCTTGGATGATGTTGTAGAGGTCGAGGAGTTGGCAGTTGTCTTTCTTCCGGATGAATGAGAGTTGGTGACAACATGGCAGGAAGCGATCTTAGGCTCCTCTTCGTCTTCAATTGGCACTCTCTTACCGAGGCGACGTCGGATGGGTACCGTAGATTGCAGTCACTGAAACACGGACTGCCTTTGTGGTGGAGCTGCTGTCTTGCAACAACAACAGTTGATGGTGACCATGGCACAAGTGTGCCCTGTGAGGGGTGCATCATGCTTATTGGTCAGATCTCCTGATCTGTGTTTGTGAGTGATCACATTACGTAAATCATGATGGGAGAGTTTCACTTTTACAACCCCTTCAGGCGCATGGCAAGGCCAAGCGCCGGGGTGGTCATGTGAATGCTACCCCTGATCTAGTTCACGTGCATGAGATACACCCAGATCATTGGTGGAGGAATAATATTTATTGCTACTTGAACCCACTTTATGTGCACCGCCCAAATGGGAGCATGGGTTCAACGTCACAGATTTTGCTCTGCCTGACTTGGTTCAAAACGTAGTAGATGCGCCCAAGCGGGACAGAGACCTTGATGGTTGGCTCGTATCTGGCACAAATGCACCCGAATCAACCGTGTACAGCTTGCCATCAGCAGTGCGCATGATTTTGAGCGTATGCTTCTGGTTCGCTGTTGGCGTAGCACGTTTGGGGCGCATGGCCTGTGCTACCTTGGATTTCTTTGTACTAGCCCACGAAGGTGCATAGTACTCATAATCCAATTCTGCCTCACCATAAAAGCGAGTGAGTCTGTCAAAGATAGATGTTTTCTCCTGTGTACCAGAGTTCATACGCGGGAGATTGGTTGCTCCTCTGCTCCATTGGCGTATCTTCTTCGATTGGAAAGAAGATAGTTGGGGAATGTAGTCAACACCGTATTTTTTTGACAGACGTACTACAGTAATAGGCACATCTTGGTTGCTGAGAACGTCAGCTGCGGTGGGGCATCCCCTTCATCGATGGTGCTAAGCGTATTGCCCTTGCGTACCCAGACTCGGCGAGTCTTCTTCGGCTTTGGCAGCCGCTTCGAAGGACTTACGCTGCCTTCAGAGATGAACTCCTCATATGTCTGTTGATCGAGACACACCAAAAGTATTTTGTGGGAGGAGCCTAGCTTGATGTCATCAGATTGCAACACAACCTTCTTGTTGGAGGAGAAGGTGGTCCCCAACAGAGTCGCCAGCTTGTTCGCCATCGAAAAAGGGACACAAAAGATTTTTGATTGAAACTTTTGTATTTCGATTACAACAGAACAGTATACAATATAGGACTTAGATGTACTCCTTTGAGTACACTTTTGTTTTTATCTGGGAACTGTGTCGGTGGAGCGAGTGGTAATGCGTTGACTCCGTTGACGATCTGACGATGATCTTGAATTCTCTGAAGGTCTGTGTTGCTCTGGATGTCGGAGCATTTTGAGGACAAGAAGACGTGAAGTGTCTTTCTTGATCTCTGGATATGATCTGTAGATATAACCCTGTGTTTCTTGAAGGAATGGTCCTTCTATTTATAGGTTGCAGGCTGAGCTGCCTCTGTGCACATATGTAGGATGCGCCTGGATGTAGGAATACCACGTGGCTGATGCTGGCAGAGGCACAACGATGATGCGCCTCGAATCTGTTTGAACTACTGTATTGGGTTCAGTGGAGCTGACATGTGGCAGTTATGAGGATTCGGTTGTTGCTGAGATCTTGGGTGGTTAGCACCCATTCTTGAGCAGAACTGAGTCAAAAGACACGTGGCACATGTCTATGGCTTCAAAGATCTTGAATTCAGGGGAGAGTGGTCTATTTTAATGCGCCTAGGATCAGGCGCATGGAGAGGACTGAGCTACTGTCTTTAGGGATCAGGAGCGAGTCCGGACGCATGGCTTTTGAGGCACATGCAGGGCTTCACATTAGGATGCGCCTAGGATCAGGCGTATGGGGTGACTTGGTCTATGACTTCGAGGAGTCATAGGCAAGTCCAGGCGCATGGCTTTTGAGGCGCATGCAGAGACAAGAATCCTGTTACTTGAGATAAGGAGCAAGTCTGGGGGTGCATGGCTTTTGAGGCACATGCAGTCTTCTGGGCCCATGGCTGTGAGGCACATGCGAATGAACGATCCGCCACGTGGCAAGGACAGCTGTAGCCGACCAAAAGTGTAATGATGGTACTGATGTCAGCGGCTCTTTGTTTTCTGTAAAGGATGGCTGATTGGACGGCTCTTTGGAAGATGTGTTGCCGCATTTGTCACTCAGCATTAAATGCTTGATGATGACAAGTTTGAAAGGGGCGCATCGGTTAATTTCGATCTGGGCGCATGGGTCTATGTCCCACTGGACGCATCAGTAGGGGCGCATGATGTCGACTGCACATCTGCCATGTGTCGCATCCTTTTTGGCCGCTCTGTTGAGTTCTTCTAGGCGTTAATGGTTGCCTTGATTTTAGCAGAATACGAAGAGACATGTTTATTGCCATAATTACAAATTTACTACACGGATGTCGGAGAGCCTTCCACTTGACGCACGGTTGTGGGCTGTTCGGGTCTATAAATAGCCGCATGAAGGGAATCTTATTTCCATTCTTTACTTGTCTTTTCCAAAATGGAGATGAACTCGATCGGTCCCCTGCCTCGACAAGTTGACGATGAACTTCTTTCGAGGACGAAGATGCACCGAGTTGGTTTTTTTCCACCATCGGTCCTGTGAAAGTGTCTGTTGCATCCAAATATCGGGATCGTCGTGTCCCGACACAGGCTGAAGGTGCCTATTGCATCCAAAGATCGGGGCGGTCGTGCCTTGATTTTTGTTATGCTGGAAGAGCCGCAGGTCGGGGCTATCATGCCCCGACTTTGTTAGGCTGGAAGTGCTACTCCTCCTGCTAGAGTGCCCGCACATTGGCAAGGAAGTGGTTGGCTCTGACTATACACGGGATGCGCCTGCGATGAGATGATGAGTTGATGCGCCTGAGTGGGACACCAAGGTGATGCACTTGGCCACTACCAAAATAAGTCAAATCAACGACGAATTTAGCGACTCCAAGAAAGAACGTCGCTAATTTTTGGGGGTTTAGCGATATTTTACTAATACGTCGTTGTTAGTCGCCACCAGCGACTAATAGCAACTACAGTTTATTAAATGGGAACCTGTGTCGCAAGTTCGTCGGGACACGTCGCTGATGTAGCGACGCGTAGCGACGCAATTTAATCGACGTTGCCGTATATTAAATTTTAGCGACGTCCTTTTCGGACGTCGCTAAATGTTTCATATAGGTTGCGAGGGTTTCCTTTTCGATCATTCACAAATTCCTCCCCCCCCCAATTTTTCGTGTGCTCCTCCTCCGCGGCGCTCCTCCGACGATTTCCCTCCTCCGGCCTCCTCCTCCGCGGTGCTTCTCCGGCGATCTCCCTCCTCCGGCCTCCTCCTCCTCCTCCTCCTCCCTTATCCTCAGGTAGCTCCCCCATCTCTTTTTCTCTCTCTCATACACACACATACACACACACACCTGTCCCCGCCGCCCCGGCTCCGACGCTTCCCAGTTTCTCCTCGTCTTCTAGCTCTCTCTCTCTCGCTTCTAGTTCATGTCCACGAGAGCGTGGACTCGCCGTACGAGCAGTAGTGTGACACCTATTTTGTTGGTTTGGACACGTCGTGTCCCACTGTGTGGACACGAGACTCACAGTGTGACACCTATATATGTACACGACTCATATCAACTGTCAATTTGATGTTTTGCTGGGATTCGAATTCTAATTCAGGGTTTTGAAATAAATGTGAAGGGAGTGCAGATGAGTGTCTTGCTGCCTTTGGCAGCAGCATTAGGGAGAGCCCTGTACAGCAGGACAGCCCTGTTGCATATGAGTGCAGGGCCTTGAGGGGAAAGCACCTAGGGGTTCCTGCAAATGGCTGGACATATACAACAGCAGGACAAGTGGTTTTAGATAGGGGTTCATATGGGGTATCAGTAATTTTAGAGGAAAATTCCAAGAATATGTAGGTTCAGTCAAGTGCCATATATGGAGAGTATATATATTTGTGTTTTGTGTATGTATGATAGTGTATATAGTAGATGAGTATGTGTGTATAGTTATATATATATATATATATATATATATAAGTGTTTGTGTGTGGCCAACATCTTGATAAGAGAAGAAATAGGGGCTCGAGTTACAGAATTGGAGAGGTGAGGGAGACATTAACAAATAATAATATGCAGTGGCAGTAGGAGAAACACATGCAGCAACATGTATAAGGAATTACAGCAGTTGTGAGGGGTTTGCTCTGTATCAGAAAATACATATATTGTATCCACTGTACAGCGGGAAAAAGAGTTGGTTCTGAGGTATCAGATGGGAGTGGCAAGGCACCCACTTTGGGAGTGAGTTGAGGAGCAGTCCATATGGATGCTCTGAAAATTAAATCATGTTAGAAGGACAGACTAGGTTATGTAACAGAGGTAATGGATATGCATATAGGTTTGTGTGTGTGTATTAGCTATAGGTATATACATGTGAAATATATCAATATCTAAAGCATAGTGTAATATACATATTAGCTACCATTAGGCTTTGAACTAGTAGTAGAGGAATGGAGATGGAGATGGAGATGGAGTAGGGGCTATGATGGTTTGAACTAGTAGTAGAGGAATGGAAATGGAGTAGGGGCTATGAGGTTAGAGTAAGGGGCTTTAATGATGTGAACCTATATAGTATCACATAGTTATACATAAGGTAATATAAATGTATATGTATCATGTTGAATGTGTGGGGTAATAGGATAAAGAATAGCAAAGTAACATATAGATATCCTAGTATCCTGTAATTTAGATATTAGTATCCTAGAATTGGATTTTAGTTGAAGCAGTTGTTAGGGCCAGAGGTATACAAATGTGGATATAGTGGCTATAGTGTAGTATAGAAGGGGAACCCAACAGCAGTTGGAACAATTTGAAAGGAATGTTAGTGTGAGTGTAATTGGTAGATAGATAGGAAATTAGATAGATAAATAGATGGAGATGAGTGTCTTGCTGTGTGAGGACAGTAGGCCATCTCTATTGGGGTATTTTCAGGGTTTTGAAATGAAGAATAACACTCATCTCCATCTATATATTTGGATTGTTGTTCATTTGTTGTTCATTCGTGGATTCTCTACATTCGTGGATTCTCTATATTATTATAAGCTGTGTGAGGACAGTAGGCCATCTCCATTGGGGTCTTATTTTGAATTACATATTTCTAATGTGAGGGGTGTGTTTGGGTTTGGAAGTAACTGTCCCATTAATCTGAGCCATTCTTCAATTTCTGTAGTAATTATCTTAAAATGGATATGAATTACTATCTGCGGAACCGTTTATGGATGTACAATCGTCATCCTGATGAATTACTATCTGTGTCAATCTTTGCAGAATTATCTTAAAATAGATATGAATTACTATCTGCGGAACCGTTTGTGGATGTACAATCGTCATCCTGATGACATGTACGGTGTGCGGGATAAATTTATACAGGGTGTACAACAGTTCCTGCAGTTTGCCTAGGCGTTCCCTCAGTACATGGACCGTACAAAAATTAAGTGTCCAGGTGTGAGATGTCGCAACTTGAAATATCATTCGGAAGTGGGTGTGACATATCATTTGTATTCGAGGGGTTTCATGCCAAATTATTATCAGTGAACCGCACACGGAGAACTTGTGCCTTTAGCCTCCGAGCCGGATCCTTATGTGGAGCCTTATGTAGATGTCCATGAGCATGCTGATTACGACCAAGGGTGGACGAACATGGTTTTCGATGCTGCGGGGCCTAGTTTCGATCCGAACAATCAATATGCAGCTGAGGAGGCACCGAATGCCGATGCTGCAAAATTCATAGAGTTGTTGGAGAATACAAGGACTCCTTTATATCCTGGTTGTGATGACCATTCACCGTTGGAGGTGATTACAAGATTATTGAGCATAAAATCAGATTTTTAACATGTCTCAAGAATGCTACAACCGAATCCTGGAGTTAATTAAAGATATATTGTCGGAGGGTGGCAAGTTACCTAAAGACTTCTACCGATCCAAGAGAATGGTGAGATCGCTCTGGATGGGGTATGAAAAAATTGATGCATGTCGCAACGGATGCATGTTGTACTATAAGGACGACAAGGATGAAGACGCCTGCAGATTTTATGGTGCCGATTGCTTCAAGGCAACTATTACAACAAGGAATTCTGGTGCACACAAGCCAACAGATTCGATGCACTATTTGCCTTTGACGCCGCGGTTGCAGCAGGTTTTTATGGCAAAGGAGACAGCTGATAATATGAGTTGGCACAAGCGGGAACAAATAGATAGAGTACTGGATCATCCATCCGACGGGGAAGCATGGAAGCACTTTGATCGAGTGTATCCCAATTTTGCTTCGGAGCTGCGTAATGTCAGATTGGGGCTTTCCTCCGACGGTTTTACCCTATTTAGACTTTCAGGCTCACAATATTCTTGTTGGCCTGTGATTGTTACTCCGTACAACTTGCCGCCTTAGATGTGTATGAAGACTCCTTATATGTTCCTAACTGTTATTATTCCAGGTCCGAAGAACCCGAAATGGAACATCGATGTGTACTTACAGCCCTTGGTAGATGAGCTGAGTCAGTTGTGGGAAGTAGGTGCAACCACATATGATGTTTCTAGAAAGCAGAATTTTCAGATGAGGGCCGCACTAATGTGGACCATCAATGATTTTCCGGCCTATGAAATGTTATCGGGTTGGAGCACCCATGGTCGTCTCGCATGTTCGTATTGCATGGATCGCACTAAGACTTTCCGTTTGAAACACGGAGGAAAATCGTGCTTCTTCGATTGTCATCGACAGTTCCTGCCAAAGGATCATCCGTACCGGAGGAACATGAATGCTTTTCGTGCTGGCGTGGTAGAGAAGTCCAGTCCACCACCACGGTGGTCCGGGGACACGATATGGGAGGAAGTTAAAGAATTGTCAAGTGCTATTGAAGAGCCTACAGCGGGGTACAAGTGTGATGGATTTGGCCACGCTCACAACTGGACGAAGAGGAGTATATTCTGGGACCTACCATATTGGAGTGACCATCTGCTCAGACATTACCTGGATGTCATGCATATGGAGAAGAATGTATGACAATATAATAAATACTGTGATGGACGTAAAGGGGAAGACGAAAGACAATCCCAAGGCCAGGTTGGACTTAGAAGAAATATGCAGACGTCCAGAGTTGCATTTGATAAAGGAAGGCAGTGGGAAGTATAAGCAGCCCAGGGCCATTTTCTCACTGGATAAGGAGGACAAAGGTAAACTTTGTAGGTGGATCCAGGGCCTAAAATTTCCAGACGGGTACGTATCAAATTTGAGAAGATGTGTTGACCCGAAGGAGAACAAACTACAGGGTATGAAGAGCCACGACTGTCACGTTTTTATGGAGAGGTTAATCCTGATTGCATTTCGGGAATTCTTACCTCAGGTCGTTTGGGATCCACTGACAGAGCTTAGCATATTCTTCAGAGATCTTTGTTCTACTGAGTTGCTCGTCGATCAGCTTGAAAAGCAGGAGAAGGACATTGCAGTAACATTGTGTAAGCATGAGAGGGTGTTCCCTCCTGGATTCTTCGACTCTATGGAGCATTTGCCAATTCGTCTTTCCTATGAGGCATGTGTTGGTAGGCCTGTCGGTTATCGATGGATGTACCCGTTCGAGCGTCATCTAAACCACCTGAAGAGGAAGGTAAAAAAATAAGGCACGGGTCGAGGGTTCTATTTGTGAAGCCTATGTCCTTGAGGAGATTACAAACTTTTGTTCAATGTATTTCAAGCCTCATATTGCTACAAATAGAACAAGAGCTCCGAGGAACAACGATGGAGATAAAGAATATAATGATGCATTATTGAAAGTCTTCAATGCTCTTGGAAAGCCTTCTGGAAAACTGAAAAAGAGAGATTTGAATGATGAGGAACTAAAGGCTGACCAGTTATATATATTACTCAACTGCGAGGAGGATGAAGTAGAAAAGCTAGAGTGGTAAGTAAAAATCTTCAACGTTCAAGTCATCTATTTGTTGATTACGTTATTATAATTTAACGAGTATATCCCGATATTTATTGGTTTTTAGCAAATTTAATGATGAGGTGAGGTCAAGTAGACCATACATTGCAGATGAAGAAGTAGAAGAAGAAATGAGACTTTATTTCCCGTCTTGGTTGAATGCATATGTACGTAAGAAGCTAGTTAGAATCTTCCTCCATTTGTATTTGCACAAGAAATAACTTAACATTGAACTTAATTTTGTATCTTCTCGTGTTTAGGTCGATCGTCCAGACGTCATCCTTGAGAATGAATCTATTAGAACTCTTGCCAAGGGACCAATTTATACCGTCAAAATATGGCCAAGTTATTGCGTGAATGGGTTTAAGTTCAAGTCAACAAATGCTCCCATCAGAGATAGCTTCCTGGATCTTGATTCCACAAAAAATAGTTGCTTGTGTATCAAATCTACAAACTACAAAGATGTCACTCCAGGCAATGATTTCTATGGCGTCTTACGGGAGATCGTGGAATTGACGTACAACTATGGCATAGAGCCTGCCAAGATCGTATTGTTCAAAGTTGATTGGTTCGATCCGATACAAGATCAAGGATAGAAAATTGACAAGCATGGTCTTGTGGATATTAACTACCGTCGTCGATACCAAGGATACGAACCATTTATCCTAGCAAGTCAAGCTCAACTCGTATATTTTATAACATATCCTAGACGGGGAACAATGAGGTACGACTGGTAGACAGTATGCATACCTACGACGTCAACGAAGTGGCTTATCAGGAGGATGAGCTGCCTCTTGTAACAAATACAGTTGATGTCGACTCAGTAGAAGTTCCCCATTTTATATCTACTTGTGTAGAAGAGGTACAAGTATCCGAAGGGGAAGACGAAGGAGATGCTAGTGACGATGAGGAGGAAGAGAAAGAGGATGAGGAGGAGGAGGAGGCAAACGAAGAAGATGAATTTTCAGAGGATGATTGAGAAACTGTAAATTTTAATATATTCATATTTCTGTAAACTTAAATTATGAACTATGATCATTTCTATTAGTATTCAGATTTTTGTAAACTTAAATTATGAACTCCAATGTATGCAGATATTTCTAAACTTTCATTGTATTTATTTATTTCTTAATCATATGTTATTATCAGCATGGCAGGACGACGCGGAGGCATATCAGGACGACACGGAGATAGGTCAGGACGAGCCGTGTCCTTAGATGGGCAGAGAGCTCCGTTACCAGAGGATGGCTCCGGACCATCGTCTGACCCGAGCACTCCATTATACCATACGATCGTAGTTTCGGGTGGCAGTACACCTGGGACGAGCAGTTCCAGGCTTGCTGATACTCCTTCCCCTAGCCTTCCTACCGCTGATAGCAGCATGGCGGGTGGGGAGCGGGTGGAGGAGGTAGTCCCTACTCCTGCCCGGGCGGATCCATACCAGAACGACCCTCCATGCGCACCTCAGGACGAGACGAGGATGGAGATTTGGGCCGACGGTCCTACGAAGTAAGTTAAATAATATATATATATATATATATATATATATATATATATATTCATTAATATAATTATCGTTGTATACAGATATTGTCCCTCGTCGGTACAGAGAGCGTTGGGCTCATTTCTGAGGTCCAACTATGGGGGTCCGTAGATCAACTACTCGGATGCCTCGGAAGAGAGAAAGGCATTCTGGTTTGCCCACTTCAAGGTAATTAAAGATAGTTAATTTAGTATGATTAATATAATTTTAAGCATTTTTTAGAATTTATTATTTTAATTTGTAATTCTTGTAGAGGACTTATTTTTATCCACCACATCGGGCCGAGCAGATTGAGAGGTAGTTTCCTGCCGTCGCCGCCAAGTTGATCCGTGATGCAATTGACGATCAGAAAGCTCGTCAGCGCTCCGGAAAGCCGATTGCTGGTTGGATCACGCCTGACCAGTGGACCACGATGAGGGCTCGATTTGAGGAGCCCCGGTACAGAGAGCGGTCGGAGAAGGCGAAGGCGGCTAGGACGAGGGCTGAAAAGTGGTGTGGTGGATCGATTCCTATGACGGAGTATTTCCGTCGTCTGGTATGTAATTTATTGCAATATATAAGATTTTATTGATAGTAGGAGTATATAATTTTCTATTTTACTAAAGAATAAAATATAACAAACACGCAGGTACAGAGGGGTGAGGACGCAAACATGGTGACCGTCTTCCTGGCCACCCATCGGAAGGACGGGAAGCTCATCGACGACCGGGCTACTCAGAGCTATGTAAGTACTAATTTAGATTTCGTTAATTTTTAACACAACTTGAAGAATATACAGATAACCATATAGTTAATAATAATTAAATACTTTAGACGTTTATTAGGCTAATTTAGGTAAGTACTGATTTATAGAGATGCACAATGATTTCTAGGACGAGTTTGTTAGGCTACGTGAGCGTACGAGTGCTAGTGCACCGGCAGAGGGAGGGGTTGGTACATCGCAGCCCTCTCCGCCTCAGTCGGAGGACGAGCTCTGGAAGGCCGCCGTTGGTGGTCTTCATAGAGGTACGTACTACGGTACGGGGTCCTACGGCACATTTGTTGCGACGCAGGCATCCAGGGCTCCCTCTGCCAGTGCGCATTCACAGCCATCACAGGCCGAGTCATCCCGAGTCGAGGATACCATTGCCCACCAGATTGCTGAGCTGCACGACGATATGCTGAGGAGGATTTCTGAGCAGCCAGGGTCTCAGGCGCAAGGGGACGCTGCGTCGGTCACCGCACGCTTTAACGAGCTCGAGCGCACCGTGAGGGACGTACAGGGGACGCAGGAGTCGATTCACGGCACCGTTACTATGATAGTGACTTGTATGGAGCAATGCAGCGCCAGACTGCTAGCCCTAGAGGAGACGCGGATGCACCCATCTCCAGCAGTTACACAGCCTCATTCTCCAGTGGTTACACTGCCTCCTTCTACAGCGGTTGCATTGCCTCCTCCTTGTAGGAGCGTAAAAAGTGCTTCATAGAATGAGTCAAAGAGACGGATCATTCCATTCAAGATGATCTATTTTTACGCCAAGAAGAGGCTAATCACTTTACGCCTAAAGCAGGCTGATCATTTTACGCCAGGGTCAAGCCAAGGGTTTTACGCCTCGGACAGGCTAACCACTTTTACGCTGGAGATATTAATACAAAGTCTGATATGAAGATATTAATGATGGCATATACCACAGAATTCGAAGGGATTTGTTTTACACAGAAACCAATGTTGTCGTTTAGTATGTGGACTGAGCTATTTTTACGCTCATAGTATGGCTTCTTTTACGCATGGAGACTATACGAGTTTTTACGCTCAAAAGTCGACATGTGCATAAAGTTTATTTGGGCCACTTTACGCTCAAGGTTATTTAATAACCACTTTACGCGGAAAGTCCATGTCAGGGCTATTTTACGCCTAGTCTACTGCTTTACGCTCAGAGTACATTGGGGCTATTTTTATGCCCTATTCTTTCTGACCAATTTGGAACGTGGTTTGCCTACATGGCTTTCATGCCACACATCCCGAAGAACGTGTGTACGTGCATCCTATTCTTAATGAAATGATGGGACACGTGTCAACGTATACAGAGGATGACTTTGGTCGTGGGTGGCAGTTGTTAGCGTAAAGACGGAACTTTTGCTGAGTTTTTACGCACAAGAGCCCAAGTCTATAAATAGACTTATTTTTCTCACACACAGGCAGCACGGAGAGAGACAGACACAGAAACAAGAGGAGAGAAAACGGAGAGATTAGAACTCAGAGACTTTGATTCTCCAGAGCATTCTTCTTCAACCTTTCTTTCAGAACAGAGTGAAGTAAAGCAGGAAAGCATTCGGCCTCGCCATCAGTGCCCAAGTGCGTCGATAACTTTCTGGTGACTTAATTCTTCCAATTGTTCATCTTCAAGCAGTAATCTTTATCATCATCGTATGGTCCAAGGAACAAAGTGATCATTTACAGATCAGACTTCCATAGCAATACTTTTCCAAAATCAAATTTGTACTTCTTGTACTTTTTCTCGTTTTATTTTCAAAAGCCAATTTTCCTGGCATTTTGTTAAGTGAAACAAAATGGCGACTCTGCTGGGGACGACCTTCTCCTCTGACGAGGAGGCAATTGCTCAATACGATGATGTGTCGATTGGATCGACAAAGAAGACTCTGGTTGTACACTTCGACCAGACTGCTTATGAAGAGATGCTCCAAACTGGGGGTGGTTCTCGCTGCTCCAATGTTCAAAAATCTTGCAAAGCACGAAAATATTGGATTCCTAAATCCAAAGTAGCTTCTGATCTCTCTATTGTTTCTGATGGAAAGGGAATTCTTCCCACTCATGTCGTAGGGGCTCCCGTTAGTAACGAGGCAGTCCTTACTTCGGCGTTGCACCCTAAGTGTGACAATTTATCTCCCGTCTGTGACGGTGTAGATAATCAGGTTCCACGCTCACTGCGTAAGAACCAAGTTTTACGCTCAGTGGGTAAAAATCAAGTTTTACGCTCGATGCATAAGCATAAGTCTCCCATTTGTAATGCGGTAGATTCTAATATTAATGCTTCTGAGTGTAGGAAAAAGTCTTCCGTCCGTGACGTGGTAGACACACATAAGTTACGCTCTTCGCGTAAAGGAAAATCTTCCGTCTGTGACGTGGTAGATAATTAATTTTTATGCTCTACGCGTAAAGGTAAGTCTCCTGTCTGTGACAGTGTGGATAAAATTCGCAACAATGTTTATACATCTAATGTGAATGTACCTAAGCGCGTACAACGTAAAAATGTTGTTGGTAAAGCTTCAGTTCTATACCAACAACCTTCTTATACTGCTCTACGCAAAGTACCAAACCTACAAATTATACACAATGAAAATGGAGTCCTTCGTGCTCAAAAATCTCAAGATTTACGCACATAACTCCAAACGCATAAAAATGTACAGTTTGGTTCTGCGAATGCAGCCAGTAATCTTTTTTATACACAAGGGACTAAACGTTTTTCTACCCCAAATGTAATAAAGAAGACTACTCCCTCTACTCCTTCTGATTTACGTGAATTGCTAATACAAAAGCGTAAGAACAGACAATCTCCGGGGACATTCCCCCAAGAAAAACATCATTGTGAGTATCACCAGGTTGTAATCAACTGTTGTTGTTCAGCTTCAAAACGGTCAATTTTTGATCGATTGAGTTTTAATATGCCTCAATAACAAGATGAAGATCAAGAACATGAGCCGTCATATGTGTCAGTCAACATGGCATCTCATACTAATAAAGGACGACGCCCAAGACGGAATATGTCCCAAACTCCAGGTCAACAACAGTTCAACAGACTTCTTGATTCCTTTGAGGGAGTATATCAGAACACTTGATCAAGAAGACAAAGACAATTACAGACTTCTGATTCAGAAGCTGGGGGTACTCAATCTTTTGAGTCTGAAACTGATAGTGTCAATTCATACTTCTATACTAATCCTTCTATATCTTCAAGAGAGGTTGAATCCTACACTATTGGAGATGAACCAGAGACGTCATCTGCTAATACAGAACAACGTCTCACTGCCGTTGAGCAATCACTGAAAGACATGCTTAACATGGTGCAAAATATGCATCAGATAATATTGAATCAGCAAACTGCTCAGCCGACAGTAATAACACCGGTACCAGTAGCAGCACCAACTCAAAATAGTCAAGGGGCTGATATACCTTTGAATATTCAAGAGCCTGCTGTTAATCAAAATTTTGTATTTCCAGATCCTATTATGCCAGAAGATGTACCATCTCCGGTGGGGATCATGGTACATCCAACAACCATTCAATCAAATGTGCTTTCGCAAACCAGTGAAGCCATTCAAGCAGTGCGTGAGCTCAAAACACAGTTTAAAGTTTTGAAGCACAAGGATCAGCTCCAGAGGTTAGGGATTAAGCAACCTTATCCTCCTCATTGGAATGATGTACCCTTTTCACCAAAATTCAAGCCACAATCTATGGTATTGTTTGATGGAAGGGCTTCTCCTAGTCAGTATATCAATTATTTTGATATTATGACTGTACATCTGCAAAAAAATGATGCTCTTCTCACTCGAGTGTTCATTGGATGCTTGACGGGTTCAGCTTACGATTGGTATCGTAGTTTACCCGATAATTGCATTTCGTCTTTTGATGAATTTAAAGCAATATTTCTCTCCCGCTTCTATGAAGGAGGAATGGACATGAACATGTCCTCCTTAACAGAAATCAAACAAAAGGAGAAGAAAGATACTCGGACGTTCATTGAACGTTTCCGACAGGCTACTCTAAAGATGCCTCCTGGTATGCCAGATTCAGCGCTAATTGATACATGCAAGATGAATCTGCGACCATCTATTACTGTTTTCACGGGTTCCCAATTCACAGATTAGGCTTCGTTTATCATAGCAGCAGTTTCTGCCGAGACCAATGGTAGTTTGGCTCGTGAACATGGGATGATTTTTGCCTCAGAAGATAAAGGAAAGAAAAGTAATCCTGGTAATAATTCTGGTAATCGTAATGTGAAAGGAAAAGATACCCTCATGGTCAATCTTTCCAAGAATAAAATGACGCCGAATAATCATGAATCTTCCAGGCCAAAGGAAGAATACTCTTTTGACGAAAGTGATATCCCAGGGATATTCTAATGTTTGGTGAAGAGTGGCAAACTCCAGATTTCGGATCCAAAGAGGCCTAATAAGGTGAATCTGACTGACAATCCCAAATATTGTATCTATCATAGATATATTAATCATCCTACCAGTGCTTTCTATGTCTTGAAGAAGAAAATCCAAGAGCTGATAAATGGCGGTGCTATCGCTTTAACCAATGATGACCATACGGTTACAACCAATATGGTTTCTCTTCAATTTGGAGATTTTCTTCCACAGCAAGTCCCAGATGGAATTATCCCAATCCCGAAGACGACGATGAAAATTGTGAATATCCTGCCTCCTAGAGAAGAAAATGAAGGATTGCTGCCTCTCACCTTAAAGAATGGTGAAATTATGTGGATACATCCTGACTTAGTACCTGAATTAGAAAATGAAGGTAAAACTTTTAAATCCAAGAAAGGTAAGAAAGTCAAAACCTGCAACATGATTTCTCATGTTATCTCAGATCCTGATGATTTGGATCATCTATGGGATGGCCTTCCTTTGAAAAATAGACTGAGAGGATTGAACATATGTCCCCCAAGTCTAGCTCCTCCTACTAAGCTCAAGCTTACTCATCAGTAGTGGCTAGCCATGAATAGTATTCCCTTATACAGGGCACAACAAGTCTTCGCTGCTTATGAAAAAGCTCCGACAGGGATTTTTTTCTCGTATCCCAAATCCTTCTCCTGTGGTTACAGAAGGTCCTGCTTCTTCCTCTTCTGTTGAACCATCTATTAAAAGTCCACTGCCTACTCACTTGTATAGTCAGCAATCTGTCCTTCTCATGAAGAAGATGGGTTATGACTTTCAAAAGGGAGAAGGTTTGAATTATGATAAAGGAATATGACTTCCTTTACAGATTCAAAATCAAAACTCCACTGTTGGGTTGGGTTCTGAAGTTCCTCATAATAATCCTTACAAGAAGAAGGCTAAGGGAGGGAAGACTAAATCCTGTAATATGGTACTTCCTTCTCCTGAGTCCGAAGAAGAAACTTTTGCTGGTACAAGATCTGGGAAAGAGTACCACAAAGATTATGAGGGATCCTCCAAAGAAGCAGAAGACGTAGTGGAAACACTACCAGTTCAACCTTCTCTTGTTCCTGCTAAACCATCTGTGATTGAAAAGGGGAAACAGAAAGCAGAACGCTTTGACGTCCCATTGAAGTCTGCTTCCAGTCAGGGGGTGGTGATGAAACCCTACAAATTCGATATTCTAACTCAGTTAGCCAATACTCCGGCTAGACTATCTATATTTGAGCTGCTTCGCCTTTCTAGAGAAAGCAGAGAGACTTTGAGTGAAGCTTTACTTCAAGCAGATTCATGCTTGGCTCAACTCAAGAGTCCTGATAATACTCCAGTGTCATGTTCGCAATGTCATAGTGTGATGGAAGCAATTCTCAATATCACCTTTACACAAGAAGATATGCTGTTGAAGCATAACAAATATGACAGGCCTCTGTGCTACACTGGGTATATTGGATCCACTAAAATTGACAGGATTTACATTGATGCTGGGTCCTCAATTAGCATAATTCTTCAGAGTATGCTAAGACCCCTGAGAATTCCTACTAGTGATCTGACTTACACCAGTACTACGATAGTTGGTTTTAACTCTGGCAAGAGTAAACCACTGGGGAAGATTCGTCTGCAGATTCAGATAAGTGATCTTCGAACTATGGTAACTTTCTATGTTATCAACTCAAACGTATCCTATAATATCCTTCTGGGGAGACCATGGTTACATGAGCATAACATCGTGCCTTCAACTCTCCACCAATGCTTCAAGTATGTTGATTCCCAAGGAGTTGTGAAGACTGAGTTTGCTGATATCAATCCTTTCAAGGGTGTCGAAGCCTATTTTTCTGATTCAAGGCTTTATAAACAAGAGCATGTGAAAGAGATATCAGACATAGCTGAAGATCAATCATCTACTGAGGATCATTCTATTAATGAAGATTCGCCAGAAGAACAACCTTTGAAGATCATAGTCAAGGGACGAATCCAATCCCAACCTGTCGATGATCAACCTTTGATAATCAAGGTTAAAGGAAGAACTCAAGCTTCATCTGAGGAATCAGTAAATATTCCTGCTAAGAGCCAAGTTCAACCTTTTATGATCAAGGTCAAAGGGCGTACTTCTTGTACGAATGATCCAGGACCGCCATTGATTGTCAATCTTGGCAAATCTACGCAGAAAACGAATAATGATCCATTAATGATTAATCCGAAGCGTAGCAATCAGATTGTAAATGATGTAAATATTGATCATTCTGTACTTTTTGATATCAATAAAGATTTCTTTTTCGAGTATATGGCTGTCAAGTTTATTGAAAGAATGACTTTATCTTCTGATAATCAAAGTCATCAATATAAAGACGACATAGAACCAGAGGAAACATTATACATTGATCATAAGGAAAATTCCTTTCCTCCTCATGTCGATGTTTGACCTTATGCTCAAAAGTTCTTAACATCTTCTCCCTATCTTCTTCCTGTAGTTGCTCTATCACAAGCTTGTGTAACTTATAGACGTCACGAAGAATCTTATTTCGTGGTTCCGTCTGATAAGAAAAAAAAGTGCCAAATCGTGTTTGGCCTGGCTAGAAATATCCCTGTTGCTCAAACAGATGATCTGAAAGATAAAGATAAAGGAAGAATTCGAATTGACAAATATAGTCAACAATCTATTAAGATCATCCAGAATATGGGGTATGATTTGAAGACTATGCTAGGTCTCAATCAAGGCAAAGGTAGACGACTATTATTATGTGGTGATTCGTTTTACCAGAAGACTCATCATGGGTTGGGATATGATCCATCCCATATGTTTAATGACGATATACAAGAAGAACTCTCTTCTAGCTCTTCGCAATCATCGGATTCAGAAGAAGTCCAATTCATCGAATCTGATATGTCTCGTTCCTCATATGATGAATCCGAGCAAATATTTTTAGCTTACATGGTTCAAATTGATGGTGAATCTGAACCATTCGAAAATGACCCTTGGGCCTAACACAAATTGGCTCAGCGGGGCGTGTCTCGATAATACCTTCAACTTTCCATTAGGATTCATTCATTTATTTGCGGAATTGAGTTATTCTTTCTTTTTCTGAAAGATATGTTAGTTCATTCATTCTTTCATCGGTATTGGCATATATCCTCAATTACGTCTGTCTTCTTAATCCCCAGCTACCAAGGTTTGGTTAAGCTGATTACTCATCTCTTCGGAGAGAAATTTTAATCTTCTATCTTACCAGTTGGTATATAAAGTTGGATTTATTATTTATCATGTTCTCAAGACCTCTGGATAAATGTTAAATCTAATTAGTTTTCTTATCTATCATGTCCATTTCACCTCTGCATAGATATTAATCTACTTTTCTTTTGAGTTCTTACATACTGTTATGTTCATATTACCTCTGATAGTATTATACTCTAAAACAGAAAACAAGATTTCATTATCTATCATGTCCATATTACCTCTGGATAAATATAATGTATTGAGTTTAGAAGACTTGTCATGTTCATATAACCTCTGATAAGTATTTTCTATCTCACACAAAACAAGATTTTATTATCTATCATGTCCATATTACCTCTGGATAGATATAATATATTGAGTTTAGAAGACTTGTCATGTTCATATAACCTCTGATAAGTATTTTCTATCTCACACCTATTATTTAAATTCCAAATAAATGATAGGATCACAAAATATATACTTCATTCCTTTCTTATGGAAACATTACAAAATGGATAAGACAAAAGATGACAAGCAGCTCTGTTAAGGTGGAGCAGAAACATCTTGAAGTAACTTTTGTAGTTCTTCTAGCCGCTTGCCACGAGATCTCATAACTTTCTTGGTAGCCTCAGCACGTCGAGCTTCAGGGGTGCAAATACAAAAAAGTTCAGCGAAGGTGGTTATCAGATTATCCCTGGCTTTATCAAGGGTTCTGATGGTTGATTCAGCTCCAAAGGCTTGTTCTTCTAAAATGGAGCTTTGAGTGAGGTACAGATTTCGAGCATCGATCATCTTTTCCCTTTCAGCCTTCAAACGAGCTAACTCAGCCTCGACTTCGTAGATTTTATCATTGTTATTCTGAATATCTATGTTCAAAGCATCATAAGCTACTTTGTGACCATGTAGTGCAGGCTTTATTCCAGCCAAAAAGGCTTTCTCTTTGGCAACCTTCAGACTATGTTCATGGAGAGCTTCGTTATATGTGGTCTCCCGAGCAAGATAATCAGCCGTTAAGGCGTCATATTCCTCCTGGATGAGACTTTCAACAGTCTCACTTGATAGCTTGAGATATTCTCTGATCGACTGTTCAAGGCCCTCCACAACTTTCTCCAATGTTGCAGCTCTCTCAGCATCATTGAACATAGCAACGTTCTTGATGGTCAAAGCTATTGCCGCCTTCAAAATCTCATAACTGAGGCCCTTATTTAGGACCATTTTTATCAGGGTTGCCAGAGCTTTATAAAAGGTTTCAGTATGAATCTCAACTAGGAGATTCATTTCTGTGCTGGAGCTTGGTGTGGCAGCAATATCTAATAGATCTCTTCTTTGGAGACCGGGAGCAGATGTTGTTGGTACAATAGCAGGATGAGATGAAGTCGTTGCTGTTACTACTGTCATAGCCAATTGATCCCTAGAAGCTTCAGGGATTGTATCTCCAACATCTACAGATACCATTGGTGTAACAACAGGCTGAGATGGAGCCGTTGTTGTCACTGCTGTCATAACCAATTGGTTCCCAAGAGCTTCAGGAGCAATGTCTTCAATATTTGTTACTCCAGTCGTTTCTGGAGTTCTGGCGACGGTAATATTGGTGGATGTGGTGACAATTACGGAAGCTGATTCAGGTTCTGGCATTGGCTTATCAGAAACTGGTACTGGATCAGTAGCAACAGTAGAAGATGTTATTATAACTTCCCCAGTTTCAGTTTGTGGTTCAAGTATGCCTTCAGCATCTTCTTCAATTGTTTGCTCCGCAGGATTTTCTACTGCTTCAGTTGTAGTAAAGCTTTCTACAGCTGATTCTTTATTCAAATCTGGTTCTCCTCTAGCAGCTCCATCATCACCTACAGTGAGGTCTACTATAGTCTCTTCTTGGTGCTGGTCCTCAGCAGGAGAGGGCATTTCAGGTTGTGCTTGTTGTGGCTCAAATGATGGAGGACATTCTTCTTGAGGCTCCATATCAGGTTTTTGCACTCCCTCCTCTTCGGCGTCTTCGTCTTCTGAAGAAGAAGTTTCCTCCTCAGATTCTTCATTTTCTTCATAGATGTCTTCTTCTTGAGGAGGAGGAGCCACAGGCTTTGGTGCAATGATAATATCTACAAAATAAACAAAATAAGTTAATATGCAAAATCATGATATATAATTCCGTATAGGTTTTGTATAATACTTGGAATATGTGCATTTTTTTCAAGATATGAATCATAATCACCATCCCAGTCATCATCTTCGAAGTCAAGAGCCGGCTCGCCTGATGGAATACGGTCTTGATCAGCAGTGGATACAGTAGTAGCACCCCCCCGTAACTTGTGCCTTGGTTGGCAATGATAAATGAAGCGAGGTGCTAAGGCGTCCAGGAGACAAAAGTGTTACAGCTTTTGATCCAACTACTGGTGGAGGGGCTGAAGATCCTTCTCCTGGATGGACTGAAGAAGAACCGACAAGATGATCCTCTTCAATCAAAATGTCATCTTCTGGAGTGTGGGCTCTTGGTTTGGAAGGCCCTTTGGTGGTAGATTTTTTTTCTTCTCTGGAGACTTCACCGGAGAAGCGGTAGCTGTGTTCTGCTTTCGTTTACGGGTCTTTCCAATAATTATTGGTCCCGCGGCTATCTCCCCAGCTCCTCTAGGAATTACTGCCAGAAATTCATCTATAGCGGCAGTATTGTCTGGTACGTCAGGGGTTATCCTGATAGGTTCTTCAATATTCCCCTCCTGAGCCCACCGAAGACTTCCTTGTATACTATAACCGTCTTCAAAAGAGCGGATAGATGTATAGAAACGAGCATACGAATGAAGTATGCGTAGCTCAGTTGTACTAGTGGCTGTAGATATATTGAATCTAGCGCCAGTACATGCAGCTCCGAAATATCTCCATGCTCGTGCACCGTCGATCAACTTTCCATAATGATAGAAGCTGGTGGAAGGATTGCCAACATGAAGTTGGTCATATCCAAACTGGCGGGCGAACCTACTTGGTAGATAAGGCTCGAACACGCAGTTATCTTCATTCTGGTACATCAGATGAGAGGGTCTGATATACACTAGCCATCGGTAGACAGATCTCGGCAATAAGGCTGATTTATCTACTCTATCTTCAAATTGCACACCAAGACAGTCAGCCGGAACTGGTGGCCTGGTGCAGAAGAAATTCCAGTCGTGCGAATAATTTAATGCTGCTCGGGTGTCTGCCAACGTTGTAGTTCTCCATGTAGATTTGCTAAATTTATGGAGAAAAATCCTCGCTTCATCCTCAGGGCCTGGTGGCAACAAATTACAATTATGGTGTAGTAACCAATCTATCAGATAGGTGAATGGTAACTCTACCCTTGGAAAATTGTGAGGAGCATTATTGATTAGTTCTTCACCAAAAATCTGTAGACCGGCATTTATTCAGCATACCATTGCTGACAACAGGTTAATTCTGTTCTTGAATACCAAACGGACCGCTGGCCATAATACGTTGCGGTGAATCCTGTCCACAGTGCTGATCCCTGGCACGACCCATCTGTGCAGCCATAAGGATAAGAAGCCTGCCAACAAGGCCTTCTTCGACATCTTTTGACTACCCTGCCTCAGGTAGCTTAAAGCCTCAGTCCCCGCAGGGATGTCTCCAGTTTTGGTAGACAGATATCGGTCGCGAGCTTTCTGTGACGCCATCAATTCCTGTATTAAATCTGCAGGATTTATAGAGCAAGGCTTGATGACTTGAGTCTTGTCTTCTCGAAACCTGCTCTTCTCCGTCTTGGACACTCTATTTTCATGATAAAATAGATAAGTTGTCCATTTGGTAATGTATGCCAGATGTTATCCGGTTTCATACATGCTGGTACAAATCAGATAATGGCACATAAGTTCTTCGTAGACTTGTACCAGTTCGGGGTTCTTCTCCCGAATTTTTGCCAATTCCCGATTGGAGGGAATATATTCTTCATAGGGGAACTCGCCCATTGGCAACTTCGAGATGAACTGCATCTCATGTAGGGCCAGACCCATCTCGCCATGCGGAGTTGCAAAAGTTCATGTCGAACTCATATACAATTCCAATAAAGCCAAGAACAGATTGTTGTTCGGCGGAATGCCATAACTGGTAGAAGCTACTGCTTCATACAAACCGATGTCGTCCAATTCTGTTTTAAAGTATTTCATGACCCAATTGCTGATCTGGATCCAGTTACTACTATAAGGGGTCAGCCACCCTGTCAGCCTAGGGTTGGTCTGAGGATATAAGACTCCTTCCCTTATGAATCTATTTATGAACATAGAAATCTAGACCGGCTGGATGAGAGAAGAATCCTCACTCGGTGTAAACCCAGGCAATAGTCCAGAAAATGGAATAACACCACCACAAGGAGTGCTAATGTGATAACCCATGTCATTTGCTCTCTCCCTTCTGAAAATGATTCTGCCCAGTCTACCATAGCTATTGGGAGTCAAATTCCACAGCATTTGACGGTGATGGCTAGCATGGACGAAAGCAGATATAGGGTAATCCATGTCCATGTCAGGGAGATACATTACCCTTTCTCCAGATCTAAATACCCAAGCCTCTTTTTTGGGATGAGTCTGTGATTTGTAATCTATCGCATCTCCAAATAAGAAAGCTGGCTTCAGGAATTGTTGATTATCCAATGACATCAGTACTTTCCCGTCCATCATGGATAACAGCATCCTATCTCCTTGGGCATATATTAGTTGTGCTCTTGCTGCAGGATACTCTGGGTTGGATTGGAGAAATTGGACATGAGATAAATTCTCCAGATAGTTCGAACCCACCATGCCCACTGACGAGCCAAAAACTTCTTCAAGTGGGTGAGCTTGCAAATCCACTGACAAAAGAAAAAAGAGATCAAATTAGTTTGAAGTTTTATGAGTAAAGACATTGACTTTTATGCTTACTAAAAGTTGATAAAAGTTTATGAAGTCTTTGTTTTACAAAGTCTCTCAGTGATTGATGAATTTTATGCTACCACATGTTGATGTGAGCGTAATATGACTTTTTACGCTGGCATATATGAACATGAGCGTAGTTAAGTTTTACGCTAGCACATTGATTGTGGGCGTAATCCAAATTTTATGCTAACACGTATAATGTGGGCGTATTCTTTTTTATCTTTTACGCTAACACGTACAACGTAGGCGTATGTTGTTATTTCAGTTTTTTACGCTAACACGTATGACGTGGGCATAAAAACTGAAGGTTCGGGTTATCTTCTTCTTCCTCGATAGGTTTTTACAGCCAAAGAATAGGGTTTTACCCATCATAGGCGGAGTTACGGTTGGGTTGGGTTGTCGGTGTGGTGTTGACGACTGAATGGGAGTTTTTGCATGATCGACCGACGACGAATCGACGGCAGGTTTCTTCCCCTTGTTGCTGGCGGCGGATGATTTCTTGGGAGCCATCGGATCAAAGTAAGGGTTTCGAAGAAAGAAAGGGCAAAGGAATTCGAGATTGCAAAAAGATGAGTAAAAGTGTTTTCTCTCTCTGAAAAGACCTATTTATAGAGAGATTCAAATTGGTTTAAATTCCCTAAAAATTACACCGACTGTTGGATATCTCCAATTTTACGCGGATGACTGTTGCGTATCCCGAATATTACGCTGACTGGTTAAATCCTGACTTTTACGCTTCTGTTCAAAGTGTTTCAAATTTTAGAGATATTTGAAAACTTTGAAGGGGGTATTGTAGGAGCGTAAAAAGTGCTTCATAGAATGAGTCAAAGAGACGGATCATTCCATTCAAGATGATCTATTTTTACGCCAAGAAGAGGCTAATCACTTTACGCCTAAAGCAGGCTGATCATTTTACGCCAGGGTCAAGCCAAGGGTTTTACGCCTAGGACAGGCTAACCACTTTTACGCTGGACAAAGCTGTCAAGTCTTGCATTTAATGCAAAGTCTGACATGAAGATATTAATGATGGCATATACCACAGAATTCGAAGGAATTTGTTTTACACAGAGACCAATGTTGTCGTTTAGTATGTGGACTGAGCTATTTTTACGCTCATAGTATAGCTTCTTTTACGCATGGAGACTATACGAGTTTTTACGCTCAAAAGTCGACATGTGCATAAAGTTTATTTGGGCTACTTTACGCTCAAGGTTATTTAATAACCACTTTACGCGGGAAGTCCATGTCAGGGCTATTTTACGCCTAGTCTACTGCTTTACGCTCAGAGTACATTGGGGCTATTTTTACGCCTTATTCTTTCTGACCAATTTGGAACGTGGTTTGCCTACATGGCTTTCATGCCACACATTCCGAAGAACGTGTGTACGTGCATCCTATTCTTAATGAAATGATGGGACACGTGTCAACGTATATAGAGGATGACTTTGGTCGTGGGTGGCAGTTGTTAGCATAAAGACGGAACTTTTGCTGAGTTTTTACGCACAAGAGCCTAAGTCTATAAATAGACTTATTTTTCTCACACACAGGCAGCACGGAGAGAGACAGACACAGAGACAAGAGGAGAGAAAATAGAGAGATTAGAACTCAGAGACTTTGATTCTCTAGAGCATTCTTCTTCAACTTTTCTATCAGAACAGAGTGAAGCAAAGCAGGAAAGCATTCGGCCTCGCCATCAGTGCCCAAGTGCGTCGATACCTTTCTGGTGACTTAGTCTTCCAATTGTTCATCTTCAAGCAGTAATCTTCATCATCATCGTATGGTCCAAGGAACAAAGTGATCATTTACATATCAGACTTCCATAGCAATACTTTCCCAGAATCAAATTTGTACTTCTTGTACTTTTTCTCGTTTTATTTTCAAAAGCCAATTTTCCTGGCATTTTGTTAAGTGAAACACTCCTTCATCGTCGTCGGTGGTTCTTACACCGGAGCAGTATGCTTACCTTCTTTATAGGAGCGGTGATGCTCCTCCTGATCATCCGTAGTCGACATATATATATATATATATATACTGTTGTGTGATGGCCCATTGTTGGGTCTTTTATGTGTTTATACATTCATTGTTATTGTGTTTCATTATGTTTGACACTGTTGTTGAAATTTTTCATATATCTGTGTTGATTGATGAGATTGTGTTTCAAACGAGTTCGTGATTGTGTTTCATATTGTTTGATACTTTGTGTTCGTGATGCTCCTCCTGATCAGCCGGTGTTGAGTAGTGTTCCACCGAAGGGGTCGACAAACCCAGGGAAATGCTGCTTTAGGTGTTGATTGTGTTTCATATTATTTGCTGCAAATGCTGCTGTAGGTGCTGCTGCAAATGTTGTATTTTTTTCAATTTTTTACCAAATTTAGCGACGTTTAGCGACGTCCAACGACGGAAATGAACGTCGCTAAGTAAGTATCAGAACGTTGCTAACTATGATTCACCCCGTCGCTGATCATCACTAAACGTTGCTAACTATGACATCGCTAATATGTCGCTATGTGTCGGTAATATAGCGACATAACGACGTCGCAGAACGTCGCCAATTTGCTGAAATGCCAGGTCAGCATAGATGTAGGTAACGTCGCTACACGTCGCTAGCTGACGTCGGCAAACGCAGTCTTTTTACGTCGCTTGTAGTCGCTGAATTAGCGACGCGGATACATCGCTAATGGTCGTCACAATAGTGACGTATTACGACGTTATAGTGTTTAGCGACTAGGTAAATCACGACTATGTCCAAATATTGCTAATTACGTCGCTAATTGGATTTAGCGACGTATTTTCCATATTTAACGACATCCTATGGCGTTGCTGATTTGACAGATTTTAGTAGTGAGCGGGTGATGCGCCCGGCAGTAGCTTTAAGTGATGCGCCTGACAGTTGCTGTCAGGATGCGCCTGTAGCTTTTTAGGATCTATCCTTTCTTTTTTTGTAAAAGAATTCTCCTTTGTAAAGAGTTTTAGACATGTAATAGACTTTCATATAAAATAAAAACCTAGTTTCTTGATGTCTTATACTATTTGTTTGTGTTCTGCTGCGCCGAGTACTCTTGTCTGTTCTGGCGCATATCAGTATGGGGCACATGAGAATTTATGACGCATAGGGACTCTGGCCTGAAATTTCCTGCTTCTACACCATCTTGGCCCTGGTGCACATTGCTGCCAAGGCACCACTAGGGCCCAGGCGCCTATGCTTGCCTAGGCGCCCCTGTGATGCGCCTACCTCCATGCACCTTCCTTGTTCTTGCAACTGTTTATGTATTTTGTTATATGCATGTGATAACTTGATAACTCTTGATATGAACACGACATGATGGCATGAACCCTTCTTGATAATCTTGATAGTGGCCCGTCGAGGTGCTCTTGACAAGTAACAAGTAAACTTGATATGACATATATAAGCTTGACAGTGGCCTATCGAAGCGCACTCCAGACAAGTAATCTTGGTAAGTAACAAGTAACCTGGCATGACATGAAAATCTTGAAAGCGTTGTTTCGACAGCTACCCTGACTTGCTAAGTAACTCTTGTCTTATCACCGTGGTTGATTCTCTTGATTATGCCTGTACAAGCTACTTGTCTCGTCTTGCATCTTGTCTAGGACATGGATTCCTGGTTACTACGGTCAGGAATTCATAATGAATATGACTAGGTTAAATGATTAGATTGATCAAGTAGTTCATATAGAGAGATTTTCCCAGTTACAGGCGATCCCGTTATCCCGTCCACACCTGAGGGACTTGTAGCTTGCCGACGAGTAGGGCACATTTTCAGCCCACTATCATGTGTGGCACTTCTTGAAATTAAGTACTAAAGCACACTGTCATGTGTTGCACTCCAAGTCACCCAATAATTCTTGTAACTCTAATAAATTACCTCGCCTGGATAACTTGGATGGCTGCAGGGCTTGTGACTATGGGAACATCTCATTGCATCTTGCTAGTAACTAGGCTTGTGATAACCCTAGTTAGTTAAAGTATCAAGCCGTACTCTTGCTTGGCCGTAATCGATGGATGGAGTCCTGTCTAGTCTTGTCCAGACAGTGCCAGTATATGGTTACTTCAGTGCATTATTGTTTATGCTTTAGTCTTGTCGATAAATAGTTAAGGACTAAGTTCTGTTTAGGTGAAGGGTTACAACCCCGGTCCTTGTTTGGTTTACGGGTTGTAACTTGGTTTCCGGAATAGTTTCTTGGTTATCTTATCATTTGTCATCCTATCTTTCTAACCCTGTCTTTTTGTTACTTAATTATTTTTATTTATTTATATCTTCTGTTTATTAACCTGCTGGTTTTAGTTCCTAAGTGAAGCCTCCCTTGTGGCACTTGCTCTTCTGGGTTATGACCCAGCTGGTTTTGTATGGCCAGATTTTGGAGTAGCACCCGAGGATCTACCTGTCTTCCAGCCAGATGGTGAACACTAGACGTAATCCTGGCAACGAGTGGGTTTCTTATTTTGCTCTCCCACTCGATTGTAAATTATTTTTTTGAGGCATTTAGCCGTCGAGCAAGTATTAGCTCATGTTGAAACTTAATTTATGTCTGCCTAAGGGCTATTACATGATTGGCAAATCCTAGGGTTGATCATGTATGACTTAAACTCTTGCTAGTCTTCGTATTTTGTATGACTGGCTTTATGATCATCTGAATATGTAATATTTGGGATGCCTTACTTTGTATGTCTGATGATCTGATATCTTGTACAATTATTTGCTTGCTTGAGATTGAGACACTAGGCTTGTTCTTGACCATAAGAGACGGTTGGCTTGTAGATAAACCCTCATGCATCTAAACAGCCGTGATCGTATTATAAGGTAGGTTGCACTTTAATGTACTTAGCTGGCTATGTTTGTCCCCCGCTCTCCAGTATTTTGGTTCTCTTATCATACTCATCTCAAACTCATTCTGCATACACTTTAAAAATTCTTGACAAAGAGATTCATCAATAGATCCAAAGATAATCTCTCATCATACTCTCCTTTTGCAGGTGCTGTACTTGGTGTACTGATGTCTTCATTATCATCGTCAATTGTCTGTTGATTTGGTTCATCGAAAGTAACATTTATTGACTCTTTGATGATCATGGTCCTTTTGTTGAAGACACGGTATCCTTTGCTTTTGGCCGCATAACCTAAAAAATATCTTCATCGGCCTTTTCGTCAAATTTTCCTAAATTATCTTTAGTATTAAGAATAAAGCATTTGCAACCAAAGATTTTGAAATAAGAAACAAATGGTGTCCTATCAAACCATAACTCATAGGGAGTCTTTTTTTATTTAGGTCGAATTAGAACCCTATTGAGAACATAACAAGCTGTATTGACAGCTTCACCCCAAAAGTATTTAGGTAGACAAAACTGGTTTAACATAACTCTTGCCATTTTAGATAGTCCTGTTCTTACGTTAACTCCATTTTGTTGCGAAGTCCTAGGACAAGAGAACTCATACAGATAACCGTGTGTGTCACAAAATTGCTCAAACTCTGTATTCTCAAATTCATCGTAATGATCATTTCGAATACGAGTGATCATGAATCCTTTTTTATTCTGAACTTTCTTGCAAAAGGAGGTGAATTCAGACAATGCATCGTTTTTGCGTGCAAGAAAATATACCCACGTGTATCTAAAGAAATCATCTACTATTACGAAAGCATATAACTTTACCACCTAGGCTAGCAATTCTATAGGCCCAAATAAATTTATATGCAGTAATTGTAGAGGTCTAGTGGTACTTACAACATTTTTGGACCTAAAAGTGGATCGGGTAGCTTTGTTCTTTTCGCATTTACTATATACCATATCCTTCTTGAAGGTGATGTCCGGTAAGCCTCGTACCAACTTCTTTGTGGATAGTCTTAAAATTGTGTTCATGTTTGTATGACCGAGTCTCATATGCCATAGTTGACTCTCATCATTCTTGGCGATTAGGCATCTACCTGCTTTGTTAGCCTCTTCCAATATATAGAAAACATATATATTGTCTTTCCTAATACCTTCAAAGATAGTACTACCAGTTGAGCTATCAACTATAGTACACTTGTCTTTGACAAAGTTAATACCATAACCATGGTCAGCTAAATGGCTTATGCTAAGTAGGTTATGTTTTAACTCGGTTACTAGATAGACATCTATAATCACAGGATAGGGAGCCTTACCAATATTGCTGATACCTACTATATACCCTTTAAAATTATTACTGAAGGAGACATATCCTTCTTTCTTCTTCGACAATGTTACGAATAATGAAGCTTACCGGTCATGTGCCGTGAGCAACCGCTGTCGACGATCCATTTGCTTCTAGCATGCGTTGGGAGTTCTACCTATAAAAGAATTTGTAGATAAAATTTTTGGTACCCATTTCTTGTAGGGTCTTGAGATGTTAGTTTTCGGTATACATGCACATATCTTTAAATCAATAAGCTTTCTAACTCTGCATGCAGGAGAGATGTGACCAATGGTGCCACAATAATGACATCTGGCATGATGAGTGTTAGATGCAGTATGTTGTGTATAATTGGTAGGTCTTGGTTTTCTAATTGGATTGTTATAATAAAATGTATGCTTATTAGTCTGCTTGGGCAAAGGTTTGATTGGGTTTGGTCTGATAGTGTTAGGTTTGACAGTGTTCCGGTATTTTGGTAAGTGACATGTGTTAGGATAGGAAGCAGCAACCTTAGGCTATTTTTCTAACCTAATTTCCAACTTTTTAGAAGTTTCATACAGTGTATTATAATCAACAGTAAGTGCATCGTTCCTGATTAGTGCTTGCTGAAGACTCTTCTTCTCTTTGAGTAGGTCTTCCTCTAATTTGGTAATGGTCTTATCTTTCTCTTCGGATAGTCTTGTGGTCTCGTGTAATAACAACGTAACATAAGAAAGCTTACCTACCTCACTAGAATTATTATTACTTCTAACCTTAGCTAGTAGGTCGATAAGTCTTCCTATTTCACCTTTGTACTCTTTGAGTAACTTCTTAGAGTTTTGATATTTGCTACGCAGTTTTCTGTAATCACCTAAGAGGTCACTAAATGCTTCACCTAACTGTTCAAAGGTAAAATCATCATATGTATCAAACAGGGGGTTAGTATTTACCAGAACAAATGCCATTAAGCATACATTTGTAGCGTCGTCTGATTGTTCATCTTCTGAGTCGCTAGCTTCACTTTCATGCCATATGCTTGTGTTGGCATATCTTCTGGATATTGATTTCTTCAGGTAACCTTTGTCATACTTGTTGCTTTTTCTGGTTGATGATGATGTTGTTGGAAAGTCCTTCTTGATGTGTCCTTTCTTCTTGCAACCGTAGCAGATTGGATCTTCTTCGTTGTTGCTATTGTTGCTGTTGTGCTCTTTTGTTTTTCTGTTGAATCTCATGAACTTTCTTACTAGGAGAGCTTGATCTTTAGAGTCAAAGTCACTGTCGTCGGAATCATCTTCGACAGATCTTCTATGTTGAGCTTTGAGGGCGATTGACTTCTCCTTTGGTGTAACTTCTTCAAAGTCTTGAAGTTCCAACTCGTGAGTGAGTAACTTACCCATGAGTGTTTCAAGAGACATAGTAGTGAGGTTGTTCCCTTCAATGATTGCCGTAGCCTTTGGAATCAAGTTCTTCGTGAGAGTTCATAGAAGTTTGCAAAACTTCTCATAGTTATTGTATTCCTTGCCTAGTGAAGACAAAGGGTTTACAATATCCAGAAATCTTGTAAACATCTGAGTAACGGATTCGTTTGGATTCATCTTGAACGCCTCATACTCCTGAGTAAGTATGCTAATCTTTGACTCATTGACTTGTGTCATGCCTTTGTGAGTAACTTTGAGAAGTTTTCACACTTTATTTGATGTTATGCATATAGACACCCTGTTAAATTCAGTCATGTCTAAGGAACAAAACAAAGCGTTAATAGCACGTGCGTCAAGACTGGCATATTTCTTTTCAGCTTCGGTATACTTGTCATGGGGTTTCTCAACCAATTCTCCATCAACAAGAATACGTGCAGGCTTTTTATAGCCATCAATCACAATAGACCATAAGTCAAAATATAGAGATTTTAAGAAGAAACTCATGCGTGTTTTCTAGTAAGTGTAATTTGTACCATCAAACAGTGGAGATCTGTTTGTGGCCTGGCCTTCATTTGTGAGTTTTACAGTTGCCATATATGATATAAAGTGATTTATGTAACAGCAGTATAGATAATAATATAATAGCTGTGTTACCTTGCTTTACCTGTATAACCCGCTTTGATACCAATTGTAGGAACGAATTGTAAATCGCAATACTCTAGGGGGTGAATAGAGTAGGCTGCAAAATTTTAGCTATTAAAAATGTTAGCAACAAGATCACAGATTATATATCACAAGTATGTAAATGAAAAGCAAGATCAGAAAGCAAACGCAAGCACGGCGATGTATACTGGTTTTTCTCTTGTGAGGATTATTCTAGTCGGAAGAACTCTAGCTTCCAGTTGAATCCACTATGGAAAAATATTGCAAGTTTTCATGCGAAGTCCTTGCAACTTCTACAACACGAGCTTTGATCCAAAACACTTGACCAACTTCAATTGTGAAGTATCTTTCTTCAATATAAGCTTCTGATTACAATCACTCTAAAACTTCTAGACCGTACTGTACTGGCAAATCGACTAGAGGATTGTAACTGGCTTGGAATTTGAAAATGAAACAGCTTAGAACACTTTGGAATACCGTAATAGGCTTAGAGAGAAGAGAAAAGAGAGAGGTGTATTGAAATGAGGGAAATTCTTCTATGTTTATAGTTTTTCCAAAGGGAGAATTTGGACAGAATTCATACAGAATTCGTTGAGAGAATCTAGGCAAATAGCCGTTGCATCCGTAACTACGGAATGACCAAGTTCAAAATCCAACGGGCACTAACCGAACTCGGGAAGAATTCAGACCGACCTCGGGCCGAATTCTCCTAGGGTCCAGAGTTAGATTTTTAGGAATTTTTGCAATTTGGATTTTGGGTTTTGGGCTTTTCGAAAAGTTTAAGCAGTTGAGACCTTTTTGTAAAATGGGCTATTTCCAAAATAAAGGATATTTTGAAAATATTTTGGGATAGCCTATTTGCCAGTACGACTCGGTGTATTCCTAGTCTCAATAAATATGAAAATTACATTGAATATGAAATATAGACTCAAGTGGCAAAACGACTTCGATCTTGAATGGAACGGTAGCAGTTCTCAGCAATTGTCCAAGTAGCCCTTATATCGAGACATGGTTAGATAAATTATTAAAATCAGGTTCGACCATAACCAATGTGCCAACGATATAAAATTTTCTGAGAAAGATAATGTATTTTTTTACAATTATGTATTAATATTCATACAGAGAGAAAATGTCGAGTAAGGGGTTCTAGTTTGAGCATAATTAGTAGTTGGGACTCTCAAATGTAATTTGGGGTCCAAAATTTCAAAACAATGATAAACATAGAATGGGTTGGATTCATAGGAAAAGATTGTGTAGTCAAAAATTGATTTGGAAAAATAATAATATAAAGTTTAGAATATAGAAAGTTGGGCTCCAAATTGGGACTTACTATTTTACAAAATTAGTTCCTATAATCTAGAATCTAGAAATTGGGAGGTCCAACCCTTAGCACCTATGGATGGAATGAGACCGAAATTGTAGAAATTAGAACTAAGGATGGTACTTACTATTCTACAAAATGATGTTCTATATTCTAAATCTAGAATCTAGAAAATGGGATGGGTCTTACTAATGATGCTCTTACTAAATGCATGACCATAATTGATGTATTGTTTTACTGCATTGAGCCACTGTTACTGCCTATCCCTACTCTATTGTCATTTCCAGCAATATCGTATTGCATGTAGGGGTCAAGATTATTCAGTTTTGGACCGAAAATCGAACCGAATCGATCGAACCGAATAATATATTCGGTTTGATTTAAAAAAAAATCGATTCGATTTCAGATTTGAAATTACTAAAATTTCTTATTCGGTTTTGATTTTAGGTTTCGGTTTCGGTCAAAAACCGAAAACTGAATAAGGCTTATATAATTATGTAAATACTCTCAATTCTATGCAGATTTTGTGATAAAAAAAATGTATATATTTCTAAGACTAATTCTATGTATGTGTTTTGAAGTCAAACTTTGATAGTTTAACAACTAGTCTAACTTTGTGCACAATTTTAAAATTCAACAAATATGTGTATAAAAATTATAGTTTTTAATATAATTTAACCATGATTCCAACTTTGGGATCGACCCATAAACAATAGAAAATGTCCAACCGAACAAACCGGATAAACCAAATTGATTATTCAGTTTGGTTTGGTTACGGTTTTGGCTTATTCGGTTCAATTTCGGTTTTGAATTTTTAGAATTTTGATTTATTCGGTTTTGCCTATTTCGGTTCGCTTTAAACTGAATAAACCGAATGCTCACCCCTAATTGCGTGTAATGCTCATACCTACTACAAGACCCTTACTGCCATTACCGAAAGCTATTATTGTCTATATCCATACTCACATGCTAATCCCTCCTAGAACACTATTCTCTTTCAAGCCCTTCAATCAATCAATACAACCTAGTAGAGCAACTTTTGCTAAAACTCTAACAAATTCTTAAAACTTGTTTCAAATATGAAACTTTCAGAAATAAAGTCCCAATTGCGCTATCTAGTCTTTCTAACTACATTGTATAATTTTTATTTTTCTTGTCTTTTATTTCCCAAATTCAGTCCATAATTCTGTAGAGTACTTTTTAAATATTCCATTTAAGTATTATGTTGAATATAATACTTCTAAAATTTTAATTTTCATCCAACATTAATCTACTTGTTATAATTATGAATATATTTTTTTTAATATCAATAAAATCTCATTCATAAGTATAATTTAACATATCTCGAATATAATCCAATCGAGTCAATTTGAGAAGTAAAATTCGAATCCAATCTAATCTATAGTTTAAAATCTAATCTAAAATGAATACTAGTTCAGTCTAAATTAAATCGATAAATTTAATTCATTAGAAAAATTATTGATGTTAGCCGTATGGTATACTGTCTATCTCTTAATCATAACCCTTCTTTATTTTTTTTAATCTTTTGATGGAAATACCATTATTTATTATATAGGCTACCTGTGACACTCGTCTCTTGGCACTCTCTAGATACTTTGTACTCTCTTGAATATTTTATTTTTATTGACAAAAAAAAATATCAAAGTGAAGTATATTCCAAATAAATTAAGTCGATTAATGATAATAAATAAAAGCAGTATATACAATACAATAATTTATATGCATGTAAGAATTGCTCAAAATTTTAGTAAGGTTTCATATGATTTAAAGTTTTTAGATTAAAAAAAAGTTGAAAATAAAGAATTAATCAATTAAGAATGGATTTATCTATGAAATTGCGGGGCCAACTAGAATAATTAAATTTGGAGAGAGAGAGAGAGAGAGTTAGTTAGTTAGTTAGTTAATAAAATAGAGAATGTAAACAAGGAGGGAGAGAGTGTTAATTAAGTAGAGAAAGACAGAGAATTCTAAACTATTGGATATGCTCATGTGTTTTAATCTTAGCCTGTGTTTGATTGGACTTTTTTTCCATGGAAAATATTTCCATCACAAATTTTCCACCAATTGCAGTGTTTGATAGCTTATACTTTTCATGGAATTATTTTCCAAAAAACTTTTATTTTTTATATTTTCTTCTAAAATGGTGGAAAATAAAACTTGTTCAACCCATAGAAAAATATCATTTTCCATGGAAAATAACTATTTTTCGTGAAAAATAATGACAATCAAACACCCAAATTAAGTTTGTAGAACCCTGGAAGGAGGGAGGGAGGTGAATAGGATAATAAAATAATTACCAACAATAATATGCAATTTAAAAGATAATAAAAGGAAGAGAGAATCAAACACTCGATGTATCCTGATATCCTCCCAAGGGGCACTCCAGTCCCGGAACTCTTTCCGGCTTTAATCCACTATTTGAGTAAATAGTTACAACATGAGTTTGGATCCGAAAATTCATCAACTTCTTACACATGAGTTTGGATCTGAAGAACTCATCAACTTCTTACACATGAGTTTGGATCCGAAGAAATCGTCAACTTCTTACACATGAGTTTTCCTCCGAAAGCTAGTCAACTTCACAACTTGAGAGAAAAGAGGTTTTAATCTTCTTGAACACTTGAAAAATCTAGGTTACAACTCTTGATAACACTTTAATGGATGACAATTTAAAACTTGGTAGAGTAATGGTGGAGCTCTTTGGTAGATGAAAAATTTAAAGCTCAAGTGGATGAAACTTTATGAAGAAAGAGAATGCCTATTTATATAAATCCAAAGTCATAAAGAGCAATCAACAGCCGAGCGGATTATCCGACTAACAATAACGGCTAGAAATAGAGTCGTTGGATGCATTTAATGCGACTGTCTAATGCCGTTGGATTTGAATTCGAATAAGGTCAGTAAGGTATCCAGATTATCCGACGGATTATCTCCGATATCCGACGGATAATCCGTGGGAGACAACATAATAGCTGCCATCTCTGATCAGATTATCTGACGGATTACCGCGGAGATCCGCCGGATGATCCGAACAAAACAACAAAATAGTTGTTGTCTTTGTTCGGATTATCCAACGGACTACCGCAAAAAAAATTCGGATGATCCGATCGTTACAACAATTATTGCTGTTTACGATCGGATTATCCGACGGATTACTGCGGAGATCCGACGGATTATCCGTCTCTTCATAAAAACTATTTCAATATTCTGTCACTTTTTAGTTTGTCATCCATGCTAAATTAGTGTGTACATGATTTTCTAGACACTTACAGACACTTAGAGAGATTGGAGCTTTTAATCTTGAATTCTTTTGCTTTGTCAAATGTCTTCTTGAGTGCGATAAGGATATACTATTATAAGTGTTGGAATCATCTTTTCTTCTTACTCCGAAAGACTTGTTTCTTCTTATAGATGTTGGAGTCGTCTTTCCTTCTATCTTTGACTGACTTATTTGTTCCTGTAGAATAATAGGGTTAAAACAATGCAGAGGTTAATTATAGTTAATACATCAAAATCAGTGTGCCAACAAAGTTTTCCATGAAATTTTTTAAAATTTCATGGAATTTTTTTTCCTAAGAAAATAATTTTATGGAATTAATTTCTTTTCCACATATTTTCCACTTTGCAATCAAACACACCCTTAACCATTCTTTGTATTTATCTTTTTTGTGGAAAACAATACTCTTCTTTATTATATAGGTGTCGTATTCCTAGCCATTATATACCTCCTAACATTAGCGTGACCGTCCTTTATCTTTTCTCTTTTGTTGCAAAACACCATTCTCTTTTGTTATATATGTTGGAAAAGTGAATGTAAATTTGACTTAGAAAAATTAATTAAAAATTATTTTTATTAATTTTTCAGTAGGTGTGTCCAATGTGTAACGAATCTTGTGCAATGAATCTATCTATTGGAAATGTGTCATTTCCATTGTGTCTCTTCATCCCTTATAAAAGGATAATCCTATGAATGTTTGAATCAATGAATCAAAAACTCAGTCCATTCATCCATCTAGCATTAAGTCTAAGAGAGAGAGACTACTAACATTGCTTCGTCGAGTTCCTGTGATGTGAAGTGCTGCTACCGAAGGAAATGAACCGTTGTATCGTGGGAGACTAATCGCCATTAAAACCGTAAGCACAGTGCGGAACGAATATTGTCTTAAAGACATTGAACCAAGTTCAAGTCTCGGTCTCGGTTACATCGTTATTTTATATTTTAATTTCAGAATCTAAAATGCAGAGTTGATAAATTTTTACTAACAATATATATTATGAAAATAATTAATCGAGACAATTATCAAATACCATACTACCATCACCTTTTAGTATTAGTATTATAATGCAACTTTTTATTTTTCTCACTTCCATCTGTATTTATTTCCTATCCAAACACAACTTTGAAAATATCCATGTTCATTTCTACACTAAAATTTCTACTTTTTTAGCCACGGGCCGGCTTAGAGAAATGATACTTCAATTTTTTTCCCCCTACTTTCCGACTTAATCTCACACTTCTTGTATACCAAATAGGCCCTAGGCATTTAAATTATTCTTGTTTTTCGTGGATGGAAGCTTGGCATCCTAACATAGGAGGCATACTTAATCTAGGGCTAATTTTGCTCTTAAATGTCAAGTGGCGCTCTCGTGAATGCTTCTTCACTTGCCATTTCAGTTTTCGATCATTTTTGTATGATCAAAACGACACCAAATTGTGAACTAAATAATTTTTTTAAATGTTATGGCTAAGATGCCGAGGAAAACAACAGCCAATCCCTAAGTCTTCATTTGGTAACTGGTTTGAGGTTAAACTGAAAAAAAAAATATTACAAAACATAAATAAAAAGTTAAAAGAAGAAGAACCTCTGCTCGGAACACTTTTCAAAAAAAATTCGGCAATGCTACATTGCCCGCAGGCTTGGATCGCAGTCCTGTCCTGCGGGCCACATGTTGCCGTTTCATTAGAAGAGGGGGGGGGGGGGGGGGGGGGGGGGTAGGTCCGATTAGTGTAGTGGGGGTGGGGGGGGGGGGGGGGGGGGGGGGGGGAGGGGGGGAGGGGGGGTGCGGGCATGTGCGCGTGAGTGAGCGTTCGGTTTATTCGGTTTCAACCGAACCAAACTAGTCAAAACCGAAATTCTAAAAAACCGAAACCTAATTAGCCAAAAACCGAAACCGAACCGAACCAAATAAGCAATTCGGTTTATTCGGTTAAATATTTATATTGTTTAATGAGACAGGTCCAAAGTTGGGATCGTGATTACATTATATTAAAATGGTAATTTTTATATACACATTTGTTTTATTTCAAAGTTGCACACAAAGTTAAATTATTAATGTTGAGCTTCAAAACATATACATATAATTGTTATTTTCAACATATACAAACTTTTAATCACGAAATATACATAAAATTCAGAGTATTTACATAATTGTATAATTTTTATTGGGTTTTCGGTTTTGGATCGAAACCGAAACCCAAAACCAAAATCGAAACCGAAACCGAATAAGAAAATTTTGTAATTTTAAAACCGAAATCGAACCAAATTTTTTTAAAACCGAACCGAATCTCTTCGGTTAGGTTCAGTTTTCGGTCTAAATCCGAATAATGCTCACCCCTGTGTGCGCGGTCACCCACTGCTGGGAAAAGAGCATTTCTGTAAAAAAAATTATGTTACGCCTAAGTAAAGAAATGAACACATGTTGGGGATTTTTTTTTTCCATAAAAAAATTATGTTACACCTAATGAAGCCATATGTTGGGGTCTTTTTTCTACTAACAGAGGTTGCTTTCAGCTCTGGCCAACAACTTTTAATGCAGTTCAGCATGCAAATCCATATATACCATTATGTGTGGAATTAATGTCATCTCTTCTGCCTTTAGCTGCAGATATTTGGTTCTTCTCTTGATTGACAAGGAATTAAAGACCCCAACTTCCTTACACTTTTCCTTAATTACCACTACTATCTAAATGATATGGGGATGCATGAGAATAGAATCTCATCTTTTACTTCAACTCCAAGGCATATATCATCCAAAGCAATACGTGTCTGTTGAAAAGAACACTCAGTTTTGAAAAGAAAATATGCATGTAATGTTTCAAAAAGCATGAAGAATAACTCATTTTAATTTTCTTGGTTTAAAAATCTCACGACATCTTATGCCAAACATGACAGCCTTACAAATATGGGTGCTAGTATTTGCGCAAGGATTTTATCACTAGTATTCTCGGAGAGTAGGCGAGAACAAAAAACAATCAAGATATATATATATATATATATATATATATATATATATATATATATATATATATATATATATATATATATATATATATGGAAAAAAAATATAATAGCTAGCATAGGAGACACGAATAATTTTACCAATATTTTTTTATAATAAAAAATATAGACACTAATTTCCTCAAAGTATTGACAAATTTCGACACATAATTACAGAGCCCTAACAGTTGGTGGATGCTACTGGTATACCAATCTGTACCAACCTAATATCTTCCAACCCTACAAAACATGAATGAATTTTTTGAAATAAATAGGTCATTTATAAATCCTTAATTGTAATTAATGGAGATTCCCAACATTATTTTAGACCCAAATACTTGAAAAGTTCAATATTTTAAAATGTCAAATATCTTCCACATATAATCAACTATAGACTAATCTATAGTGAACAAAATTCCAGAGGTTCAGTTCAGTACTTCCTGTGTATTATGATATTTTACACACTTTCTACAGTGACTTGACAAATGTCTTGAGACATTGACCAGTCCAATACTTGTAGCTGTTTGTGAGGAAAGTGCTACTATGAATAGTTTCTGTAGGTTGTAATCAGAATGGAATAGCAGATCAAAAACTTTGTCCAGTTGTTAATGAATCACTCTGCAAAAGTGTAGTTGACAGCAAGAAGGATTGCACACTGATCCTTGTAAGATTTTGTATTGTGTTCTGAACCCTCAATCCTTCCTTCTATAACCTATTAAACTATATATCATTAATAAACTAGTCAAATTTACTACTTTTCTAAAGGCAAATTAAGGAGGGCTAGCCACCCTTCATGTTATATATAAATGTTTATGTTCCTTTCTTCCTACAGTCTTCCTTCTTTTTTTCACTCTGCTACTGAGAGAGAGAGAGAGAGAGAGAAGGGAGGATGAGGAGAAGAGGGTGGATAGTTCATGGCCTTGGCCTTCTAATGGTGGAATGCTTCATTGGTAATTAGTCTCTCTCTCTTCAAATCTCTATGTTTTTATTTTTATTTTTGTGGTCTTAACTTCTATATATGTGCTCTTCTTTAAGTGTTATACATTATCTATATATATATATATCACCAATTAACATTGTGTTTGCACTTGTGAACTTGTTGCGTCTCAATACACTTGATGCTCTTTTGTTATAACAGTGTGATGTTGAAAATTGAAAAAGCTTGTAAACTATAGTAGCAGTTTGATGTTGACCATGTTTCTTGACTCTGGAAGTAACATCATACTCACAACTACACTATGGCGCCTTTGAGGGACTTTAGTTAACATCGTCTTATAAAGTCATTTGGGTGCTATGAGATGTTTTCTAGGATGCTATAATCTTTTCTTTCAAGTGATAGATCTATGCAATTCTTGATCAATTCATATGTCAAAGCAAAAAAAGGACAAACCCAGGTGTAGGCTAATATATATATATATATATGAACATGTTGTCCAATGAAGGAGTTGGTGGTCCAAAAGAAGATGGGGGATGTCTCTAATCAAATTAATTAAGTGCATAATAGCCTCTCTTTTTCTGCTGCTTCTTCACAATACTATCAGCAGTTTGAAGAACCAAAATATCAAGTAGTGGTAGTTTCAGAAGGGTTTGCTGAGTCTAGCTACTTGACTCTTTTTAAATCGAGTCTTTGTATTATGATATTATCTGACTTAAAGTTGGTGCCTCTAAGTCTAAAGATATTGGCATGTCCTGTCTTTGTATTCACCCAGTCTAGCAAGCAAACTTCTCAGATTAGTAGTCTTAAGTACTTGTTATTGACATAGAATTCGAAGAGAGCATAAAACAGTCATCTGTATATATTCTCCCATGGTTGATTATATATCTACAGGCCTTCGAAGGTTGGATAAAAGCCTAAACCTCAGGTTTTAGCTGTGTAAGCTAACGTTATAGTAAGCACATCAAATTTTGAACAAGTTCAGGCCCCTAACACATACTAGTTCTTCGTGACATTCAATCCATAGAATCCATGTCCAAATCCAAGGATCAATCAGGATGGAAATCACAATTTACTATACTTCTGCAGTTTATAATTTATTCTCACACAACTCGGTCTAAGATGATCTACATTTGCAGTTTAAATCTGAGTTACAAAACACTTTCCAAAGAGAGGATTTGTTATGTAATACAGGATAACTATTTACTAACTTGAAGGCTTCATATACTTTTGCATTACCAAAATCATGTAGCGAAGAAGGCTTTACTAGTGTAGAGTTATTTTAGCGAACAATTCTCTAACCTTGAGGCTTGCAAAATCCCTTATTCAGGAAATTGTTCCATTTTGTTCTCTTTTCATAAAGTTCTCAATACGTGATCTGGTGTTGGTTGTGTATATGGAGCATGTGCACCAACTCCACGACCATCAAATATGGCTGTATTGTTCTTTAGGGCAGTGACTATATAACTGATCAAAGGCTAGACCTTATTAAGCTTTAACTTTCATCTGTTAGACAATTGTGTAATAGCTGTTGCAGAGAATTAATGTGCCAAAACAGGGTCATCCTTATATTGACAGCACCGTGTGGACAAAAATTGAGGCCTAAAAACCTGCTGGATTGAAACAACGATACTATAGTATACTGTCATTATACTTATGTAGGAAAAATCTAGTAGAAGGGTTGGTTAAAACTCAATTCTAAGTCTTCCTATGTTTAGTCTTAGCTTCCAATTACTTTCATGATTCATCCACTCGTATTACAGTCAATACCTATGAGGACAGATAAAGGAAGAAAATACAAGACTTGAAACATTTACTGACCCTGAAATTCTTGCTTTTAACTTCAACTCATCGATATCTTTCGCTCTTGACTTGAGCGTCTTGGTCTCAACCTTGATTGACTTGACTCTTTGCTTGTTCATATCGTTTGTGCTAGAACTTTGCCCATGACATCTATGGTTTTCATCTTCAGTACAAAGCAATGTTAGTCCTACAACATAAACTTGTATATAACTTAAATATTATATGATTGTCGTAATCAAAATTACAACCAATATTGAGCCAACGGTTGCAGCTTCAGCCAAAAACGATTTTGAAAGTCCTGAATCATAGAGCATGCATCGAACTCCCTCAAATATTGTCTTCTTTATCCGTTCCACAATCCCTATGTGTTGAGAGGGGTAAGCAACAGTCCGGTGACTGAAAACTTGTTTAAGTTGCCACTACAAAACTCAATTTTATTGTTGGTGCGGAGCGACTTGATCATTCTTTCAGTTTGTTTCTCAATCATCACCTTCCAATTTCTGAAATAAGCAAACACACCACTTTATGTTGGTGTTTTTAGACTAGGAAAGATAGTCCCACATCGGCTACACCAAATGGTGAGTATCGCAATATAATACATTGCTTGTGTTGAGGTGTGCACATGAGGTGTGGTGGGGCACAAGTGTGTGCCATGTGGGAGTATTTTCCTAGAAGAAAAAATGATTAATTCCAACAATCTCTATTTTTGAGTATTGGTATTTTAGTCCCATATCGGATAGGAGAAAAGGTGAATGTCTCACTCCACTCTATAAATAGAGCCCCTTGGCCACCTTTGGAATATGCACCAAGAAGAGAGTTAAGGGAGTCCGTAAAGTCCAGGAAGCCCGTTCAAGTCTCAAATATTGACTTACGAGCGTTCCAGAAGTTCTTCGTGAACTTGCTGGTTCCTGGAAGCAGATCGTGGTGGGGCGAATCTTGCTTTGAGCAACGGTGATCTTTATCACCCCAGCAAGAACCTTTTCTCTTCTTCTTTCTTCTCTTTTCTCTGAGTTGTAACTCAGTTCTGTCCGTCAGCAACTGCGATTGCGAGAAAGAACGTGAGATTTATTTTCTGATTATTGTTGCTTTTGTAATCAGATTTATATTATAGTGTTCCTCGTGGATCTCGAGAATAATCAGAAGGGGAACGTTTGTTTGAACCTCTGATCTCGACATCTAGTTCTACTATCTTTGATCAAGCTCCGGGACTAACAATCTCAAAGCAAGATCATTGTAGATAGAGAACAGCCGTGCGAAACTTCTGGATACAAGTTTCAACAAACTTGAGAAGTTCGACGGGAATCATTACAACTCTTGGAAGAGGAAGGTATGCATGAATCTGCAACTGGCAGAGGTGGACTACGTTCTGATAAAACTAGAACTGAAGATTCCAGACGAGGATGATGCTACTGTTCGGGCAGTTGCGATTGCAACCGCAAAGCAGAACAAATGGAGGAGAGACAACAATCTCTACAAGCTGATGATTTTGAACTCCATGGAGGATACTCTGGCGGAGTCATACAGCAAGACGGATCATGCTAAGGTAATCTGGGAGTCTCTAGAGAAGCATTATCAGGCGGATGAGAACCGCAACAAGATCCATGTGACTGAGAAGGTCTGGAACATACGATTTGAGGACGACAAGGCGATGTTGCCTCAAGTCAAGGAGTTCCTCAAGTTACGTCAAAAACTTGAGGACGATAACATGCCACTTGTCGACGCTTTTGTCGTGGGGGTATAGTTGCCAAGCTTCCGTCAGGATGGAGCAGTTTTATCTCAGACATGCATATGAAGAAGATGCAAATCAGCCTGGATCAACTACTTCACAACATCAATGTTAGAGATGAGTTGATGGCTAAAAACAAATTGGACACGTTGTCCAAACAGTTGGCAGAGGCCAACTTGGTGCATGCAGGGGACTCCAAGGGGAAGCATAAGGTTTCTCACAACCAGAAGAAGAAGGACTTCAACCATCTGAAGGTGAAGTCGGCTTCGTTCAAGTCAAAGCCAAAGCCCAAGTCAGATGTGACTTGCTTCAACTGTGGAAAGAAGGGCCACTATCGTAGAGACTGCAGATCAAAGTCCAAACAGATAGAGCAAGGTGAGCCTAACAAGGTTGCCATGATTGTGCAGGTTGTCACGGCTGGTGTTGACACCGACTGGTGGGTGGACACGAGTGCATCCTGCCATGTTTGCTCTAATAAGGAGTTGTTCACCACATATAAGCCTACATCTGAGAAGGTTATGGTGGCGGACCAAACACAAGCTGAAGTACTGGGGACAGGAATGGTGGTACTGAACCTGACTTCGGGGAAGTCGCTGACGCTTCAAGATATGAAGCATGTACCGGTGATAGCCAAGAACCTGGTCTCTAGAAGTCTGCTATGTAACGCAGACTTGAGGATGGACGTCAATGCTGGACAGATAGTGATGTCCTACAAAGGAATATACTTCGGTAAAGCTTATTGTATCGAAGGGATGTTCAAACTTTAACTTGTAACTCCTGCAAAAATGATTAATGCAGTTTCTTCTTCTAGTTATTGTCTTGAGTTATGGCACAATAGACTAGGACATGTTCATTGTAAAAGAATAAATAAAATGTCTAGTCTAGGACTTATCTCCAAATATGGGGGTAAGGAGGTGGAGAAGTGTGAGGTTTGTGCACAGACAAAGATCACTAGAAAACCATTAAAACGGGTGAATCGAAGTACAGATCTTCTGGAGTTGGTACACTCAGATATCTGTGACTTCAGACAATTCTCCACAAAGGCCAAGATGAAGTATTTTTATTATATTCATCGATGACTACTCGAAGTACACGTTTGTCTCTCTGCTCAAGTCTAAAGACGAAGCATTCGAGAAGTTCAAGGAGTTCAGGGCTGAGGCTGAACGTCAAACTGGGCAACAACTCAAGAGACTCAGAAGTGATCGAGGCGGAGAGTACATGTCAATTGAATTCGCATCGTTCTGCAAAGAACATAGAATTGTCAATGAGACAACTGCTCCGTATTCTCCTCAATCAAATGGAGTAGCTGAAAGGAAGAACATGACGTTGACAGAGATGATGAACTCAATGCTGTTGACTGCAGGTCTTCCAAACTGCTTCTGGGGAGAAGCTGCGTTAACGGCTACGTTCATTCTGAACAGAGTGCCATATGCAGGTTCCGAAGTCACTCCTCATGAACTCTGGTTCAAATTCTGACCCAACTTGAACATCATTCGAGTATGGGGGTGCCTGGCATATGTGAAGCTTTCGGACTTGAAGATTCAGAAGCTTGGGACAAGGACTACAAAGACGATCTTCTTGGGGTATGCTGAGAAAAGTGATGCTCGAAGGTTTCTTGATGTTGAAACCAATCAAATCATTGAATCTCGCGACGCCGAATTCTTTGAAGATAAATTTGCGAGGTACAAGAACATTGTTATCGCGGACATTTCGGAGAATAATGTGAGTGCACATGCGGCTATCACTTCCAAAAAAGATACAGTCCAAGAAAAAGAAATTGTCATACCAGAGACAATTGTTGAACCAGAACTCGCAGAATCCAGATCTAAGCGGGTGAGGAGACAGAAGGACTTCGGAGATGAGTTCGTCACCTATCATGTGTAAGCTGATCCGCTTACCTATGATGAGGCGATGAAGACCAGAGATGCTGTCTTCTGGAGGAAGGCTATCAATGATGAGTATGACTCTATAACCTCTAACAATACGTGGGTGTTGGTCGATCTGCCTGAAGGAGCTAAACCAATCGGATGCAAGTGGATCTTCAAGAAGAAGATGAAGGCCGATGGAACTATTGACAAGTTCAAAGCAATGCTGGTAGCCAAAGGGTTTTCTCAGAAGCAGGGGATCGACTACTTCGACACATATGCTCCGGTAGCGCGGATGACAACCATCAGGATATTGATTGCTCTGAGTGCAATTCACAAGCTCGTCATACATCAGATGGATGTGAAGACAGCATTCCTGAATGGAGAGTTGACCGAAGAGATCTACATGCAATAGCCAGACGGATTCATCGTCAAGGGCCTTGAAGACAAAGTCTGCAGGTTGGTGAGATCTCTGTACGGTCTGAAGCAAGCTCCCAAGATGTGGCACGAGAAGTTTGACAAAGTCATTAGATCAAACGGCTACATGGTCAGTAAGACGGACAAATGTGTTTACACAAAGTTCGCTGACGGAAGAAGAGTCATCGTTTGTCTATACGTGGACGATATGCTGATCCTGGGTACGGATCTAGTACGTGCCACTGAGACAAAGAAGTTTCTCTCATCTAAGTTTAGTATGAAGGACTTAGGAGAAGCTGATGTTATCCTAGGGATAAAGATCATCCGGACAGACACCGGAGTGGCGCTGTCACAGTCTCATTACATTGAAAAGATGCTCACACGCTATGGATATCATGATCTTCCAGGGATCGATACTCCTTACAGGTGTGACAAGAAGCTGAAGCCAAATCCTAGGGAAAGCGTCAGGCAGCTGGAGTACTCAAGTGTCATCGGGAGTTTGATGTATGCAACTACTGCCACAGGGTCTGACATAGCTTTCGTCGTGGGGATGCTGAGTCGATTCACGAGCAACCCAGGTATGGAGTACTGGAAGGCCGTGAAGAGAATTATGAGATATCTCAAGAGGACTCAGAAGTATGCACTGTACTACAGCGGATATCCGACAGTAGTGGAAGGCTTCAGTGATGCAAGCTGGTATTCAGAAGCAGAGAGCGAAAGGTCCACAGGAGGATACATCTTCTCCATGGGTGGAACTGCTATATCGTGGAAGTCGAAGAAGCAGACAATGCTCTCTCATTCCTCAATAGAATATGAGTTCTTTATACTGGCTGTTGCAGCAGAAGAAGCAGAATGGCTTCGGGAGCTCATGTATGATCTTCCAGTGGTTGGTGCGCAGATTCCGGCGGTACCGATATACTGTGACAACCAGGCAGCTGCAGCGGTGGCATCAAATAATCTCTTCAATGGTAAGAAGAGGACTATGCGATTGAGGCACAGGGTGGTGAATGATCTGATAAAGACTGAAGTCATTACCGTGATTGATGTTCGGAGTCAAAAAAATGTGGCCGATCCGTTCACCAAAGGACTCAAACGCCAGCTGGTCGAGGACATAGCAATTATGATGGGCTTAAAGACGATGTGATATTCTGTCTTTGTAATTCTACCATAAAGTTTTATGCTATTATTTCAAAGAAAAATCTATTAGACATCTAACTTTTGGTTTAAAGAAGGACCACTGACGGAGAGGATATCTGGAACAGTGGATAGTCCTTTGAGACACCGAAGGATTACAGACCCATAACCACTGTTGTCTACTATCTGTTCTCTTAAAAGAACAAGTCTTGTGGGAGGATGGCTTAGACGCCTTAATAAGTTCTCAGGCATTTCGAATGTCTGGTGTGCTCTACAGGAAACACGGTAGCAAAATACTACAAAGGAGCGTAAGGTCTCCATGCTACAGTGGGGTGACACCACCAAGAGGTTCCTCGGTAACGGTAATGCCTCGGTTTTGCGAGCCATGTCACAGCGGCGTAGCACAGCATATAGACAGGTAGCCTAATATTATAGAATGAAGAGTGGTAGTCAGCACTACAAAGAGACCGATGACCTCATGTTACAGTGGTGTGACACCACCAAGAGGTACCTAGAGTGGGTAAAGCCTTGGCTACGCAAGCCATGTCACAACGGCGTAACACCGCAAGGAAGCGCAAGGCTTCATGCTGGGTAGTTTGGCACTACAAAGAGGCTGGGACCTCATGCTACAGTGGCGTAACACCACGATGAGGTGTATCCTCGCCTTTGGGCCATGTCATAGCGGGGTAGCACCGCAAGGAAGCGCAAGGCTTCTTGCCAAAGGACTCTTTAAAAGAACTCACATAGAATGTATGGAAAGAGATTCAGATCGTCTCTTGAGGGTAAACTTGTAGACGTCCAAGAAACATACACCGAAACCAGGCATGCACAGGGCCTTTAATGTACAACCGGAAGCACATCTGATATCATTATGTGAGTGGAAAAAATTGCAGTCATAGTGCAGAATTCAAGGCTTAGTCCATTCTTGTATCATACTGTTATTTGACCCATGCGGGAAGATTCAAGTCGTCAGCGACATCTCTCCTAATGTATGATAGACAGTCACTATGAGGAACGCTCAACCCATATATTGAGATATATGGAAGATTGTTGGTATTTTTACCTTTAGACTAGGAAAGATAGTCCCACATCGGCTATACCAAATGGTGAGTATCTCAATATAATGCATTGCTTATGTTGAGGTGTGCACATGAGGTGTGGTAGGGCACAAGTGTGTGCCATGTGGGAGTATTTTCCTGGAAGAAAAAAGGATTAATTCCAACAAGGATGCAAGTTGATTTTTGTTGTGCGGACTCGGACTTGGACACAGACTCCAGGTTGTCTCGTGTATGCACAGGAGTGTTCGGGGGTAGGCGTGGACTGGCACACTACTATGCTGATTGTGGGATGATCTAAAATATCAAACTCTATTTTTGAGTATTAGTATTTTAGTCCCACATCGGATAGGAGAAAAGGTGAAGGTCTTACTCCACTCAATAAATAGAGCCCCTTGGCCTCCTTTGGAATATGCACCAAGAAGAGAGTTAAGGGAGTCCGTAAAGTCCAGGAAGCCCGTTCAAGTCTTAAATATTGACTTACGAGCGTTCCAGAAGTTCTTCGTGAACTTGCTGGTTCCTGGAAGCAGATCGTAGTGGGGCGAATCTTGCTTTGAACAACGGTGATCTTTATCACCCCAGCAAGAACCTTTTCTCTTCTTCTTTCTTCTCTTTTCTCTGAGTTGTAACTCAGTTCTGTCCGTCAGCAACTGCGATTGCGAGGAAGAACGTGAGATTTATTTTCTGATTATTGTTGCTTTTGTAATCAGATTTATATTATAGTGTTCCTCGTGGATCTCGAAAATAATCAGAAGGGGAACGTTTGTTTGAACCTCTGATCTCGACATCTAGTTCTACCATCTTTGATCAAGCCCCGAGACTAACACTTTATGTTTAATTGGAGAAAACCATACCTTCTGGAGAAGTTGTCGAGGAAGGTGAATAGGTTGAATGCTCCACCAAGTGACGGGACAAGAGTGGGACCCTAAACATCGGAGTGAACATAATCTAGGGTTCCTTTTGTCTTGTGAATCGTTGTTCCGAAGCTAATCCTCCTCTGTTTTCTATTTAAACAATATTCATAAAAGGTCAAGGGATGTAACTTTATATTTTTCCAGCAACCTTCTTTTCCTAAACATGGTCGTGCCCTTTTCACTCGCTTGGCTAAGTCTCATATGCCATAACAAAGACATCAGAATCTGAAAGAGACTTATCTTGGGTGACTGTGGATCCTTGGACTACATAAAGCTTACCAATTTTGAGGACTTTCATGAAAACAAGAGCGTCATATGGGACTTTTACAACTCCAACTCCTTCCGAGTATGTGTAGCCCAAAGGGTCGAGTGAGTACAATGAGATCAGGTTCCACTTCAAATAGGGTACATTCCACACATTAGTAAGATCTCTACAAATCCCATCATGTATTTTAATTTTATCCAGTACCAATAACACTACAAGAAACATTGTTACCCATTACGACAACTCTACCTTCAAACGAAGTGTATGTAGATAACCACTTTTTGAAGGGTGTCATGTGATAGGAACATACGAAGTCTAGCAACGACTCAAATTTTCTGGATTGAACCTTCCGCAACAAGAAAAACCTCTGAATCTAAATTTTTGGCAACAAAAGAGGCTTCTCCTTGCTCCTTGTTGGATCTATACACTCACCCTTTTGTTGCAATTTGTTCTTGTTGGTGTTTTGCCTTAGAGACTAGAAAGATAGTCCTACATTACCTATGCCAAATGGATTGTATCTCTATATAAAGATTTGCTTGTGTTGAAAGAATCACATGGGGTGTGGAGAGCAAATGAGTGCCATGTGGGTGCCATGTGGAGGTGTTTTTCTAGAGGAAAGAAGGCTAACTCCACAAACAAGCATGCATGTCTTTTGTCATGCTCATGGGATTATTTTCCTATGGAGCTAAGCAGGGGCTTAGCGACTCGGACTCGGACTCAAGGGCGTAAAGTGGCGCTTTGTTGGCGCACTTTGCACTTAGCATCGGCGCATGGCACTTTGTGCGCTATTTGATGTGTGAGTCGCATGCGCAGGCGCATGGGCAGGAGCATGCGCAGGCTAAGTGCAGCTATGCACGTTTACGCGTATGCGCACATGCACTGCTACGTTGCTACGCTGTTGCACATCTGTGCTGTTGCGTAGCTACGCACAGGCACACGGGCTGAGTGGGCGCAGGGGCGTAAGTAGCTGGTTTGAAGATTTGAGCGGTTATGGAAAGATTGAGTCAATTATTCAAATCCATCTTTTATGGGATTTGAATTTAATTCATTCAAACCTTTTCATTATTCGCTCCTATCTTTTCGCAACCAGTTACGACCAGCATTAGAGATTAGGGTTTTGGCCCAACGCTATAAATACTCTCTTCGTGCTTTCATTGATGACTTACTCAGAAAAAAGAGACGAAGAGAGTTACGCCGCCGCTGCCATTGGAGTCCATTGGAGTTTAGCGAGTTCGTGAAAGGAGGTGACCGCGAGCGTTCCAGAAGTTCTTTAGAACTTGCTGGTTCCTGGAAGCAGATCGCAGTAGGGCGAATCTTGCTTTGAGCAACTGTGATCTTCATCACCCTAGCAAAGTTGTCTTCATCAACTCCGGTTCTCACAAAGAGACCGAGTCATCAACCTCGTATCTCACAAAGAGAACGAGTATTCATCTCCGTGTCTCACTAAGAGATCGGAATTTCTATTTAAGATCTGTTTCGGGAATAACAATCTCAAAACAAGATTCAAATCTAATGGAAAACAACCGTGCAAACCTTCTCGACACAAGTTTTAACAAACTTGAGAAGCTTGACGGAGAGCATTACAATGTCTGGAAGAGAAAGGTCAGCCTTAATCTTCAACTCGTGAGCGTCGACTACGTGTTGATAGATCTTGAGCCTTTGATTCCAGAGGGTAAAAATGCTCGAAGGGTTACTGAAGCCACTGCTTTGCAGTCAAAGTGGAGGAGAGATAATAACCTCTGCAAGTTGTTATTCTTGAACTCTATGGAGGACTCTCTAGCAGAGTCGTACAACAAAACGTTTAATGCAAAGGACGTCTGGGAGTCTGTAGAGAATCTCTACAAGGCAGATAAAAACAGAAAGAAGATCCACGTGACAGAAAAGGTCTAGAGATGCGATTTGAGGATGACAAGACCATGCTGTCTCAAGTCAAAGAATTTCTCAAGTTACGTCAGAAACTTGAAGATGACGGCATGCCCTTGGTCGTTGCTTTCGTCGTCGGAGTATTGTCGCCAAGCTTCCATTTGGGTGGAGCAACTTTATCGCGAACATATACCGCAAAAAGATGAAGATGGATCTTGAGCGCCTCTTGCACTGGATACATGTTAAAGACGAGTTGAGAGCTCAACTCGAAGTGGACACCTTGTCCAAACAGATGGCCAAGACGAACAGGTACAAGGAGGAAACTCTAAAGGAAAGCAGAAGGCTCCCTACAATAAGAAGAAGGACGTTCACCATCTGAAGCTGAAGTCGGCTCAGTTCAATCCCAAGTCCAAAGAACCTGAGCCTTGTTTCAACTGTGGCAAGAAAGGCCACTGGAGGAGGGACTGCAAGAAAAAACCAAACCAAAAAGAGCAAGGTGAGGCTAACTTTGTTGCTATGATTGTGCAGGTTGAATTTGCTGGTGTAGACACGGATTGATGGATAGACACTGCGGCATCGTGTCATGTTTGCTCAAAGAAGGAGTGGTTCACCACATACCAACCTGTTTTTGAGAAGGTTATGGCAGCGAACAAGACACAAGTTGAAGTTCTTGGGATCGGGACGGTGGTACTGCAAATGACTTTGGAGAAGTCGCTGGCGCTTCAGAAGGTGAAGCACGTACCTGCTATAGCCAAGAACCTGGTCTCGGGAAGTCCGCTTTGCAACACAGGCTTGAGGATGGACATCAACGCTGGACAAGTCGTTATGTCTTATAAAGGAACATACTTCGGGAAGACTTTTTGTACCGAAGGGATGTTCAAACTTCTTCTTCTGGTTATTACCTTGAGTTGTGGCATAATAGACTAGGACATGTTCATTGTAAAAGAATAAACAAGATGTCTAGTCTAGGGCTTATCTCTAAATGTGGGATAAGGAGTTGAAGATGTATGAGGTATGTGCGCAGATGAAGATCACTAGAAAACCGTTCAAGTGGGTGAATCGAAGTACAAATCTTCTGGAGTTGGTACACTCAGATATCTGTGACTTCAAACAGTTCTCTACAAAGGCCAGAATGAAGTATTTTATTACTTTCATCGACGACTTCTCAAAGTACGCGTTCGTTTATCTGCTCAAGTCTAAAGATGAAGCGTTTGAGAAGTTTAAGGACTTTAAGGCTGAAGCCGAGTGTCAAACCAGACAACTTAAGAGACTTAAAAGTGATCGAGGTGGAGAGTATAGATCTCATGAATTCGCATCGTTATACAGAGAACATAGAATTGTCAACGAGACGACTGCTCCGTACTCACCTCAATCTAATGATATTGCAGAAAGGAAGAACAGAACATTAACAGAGATGATGAACTCGATGTTGTTGGCTGCGGGTCTTCCAAATTGCTCTGGGGTGAAGCAGTGCTTAAGGCTACATTCATACTGAACAGAGTGCCGCATGAAATTTGGGAAGTCACTCTTCATGAACTCTGATTCAAGGTCAGACCCAACTTGAATGTTATTCGAGTGTAGAGGTGTTTGGCGTATGTGAAGCTTCCAGATTTGAAGATTCAGAAGCTGGGAACAAGAACTACGAAGACTATATTCCTGGGTTATGCTGATAAGAGTGATGCTCGAAGGTCTCGTAATATTGAGTCAAATCATATCATTGAATCTCGCGATGCAGAATTCTTTGAAGATAAATTTGTAAGGCACAAAAATATTTTTTTCGCGGACGTTCTGGAGAATAGTGTGAGTGCACAGGAGGCTCAAGTTCCTTACGAAGATGTAGTCCAAGAAGAAGTTGTTGCAGAAACAACTGTTGAACAAGAACTTGCAGAACTAGTGCCTAAGCGAGTGATGAGACAGAAGGACTTCGGAGAGGATTTCGTTACCTATCACATGGAAGAAGATCCGCTTACCTATGATGAGGCGATGAAGACCAGAGACGTCGTCTTCTAGAAGAAGGCTATTAATGATGAGTATGACTCGATAACCTGCAGCAACACGTGGGTGTTGGTCGATCTGCCTGAATGAGCAAAACCAATCGGATGTAAATTGATCTTCAAAAAGAAGATGAAGGCCGATAGAACTATTGACAAGTTTAAGGCAAGATTACTTGCCAAGAGATTTTCTCAGGAATAAGAGATCGATTATTTTGACATAAATGCTCCAGTAGCGCGGATGACGACCATCAGGATGTTGATTGCTATGAGCGCAATTCACAAGCTAGTAATTCATCAGATAGATATTAAGACCGTTTTCCTGAATGGTGAATTGGCCGAAGAGATTTACATGCAACAGCCAAAAGGATTCGTCGTCAAGGACCTCGAAGACAAACTTTGCAAGTTGGTGAAATTTCTGTATGGTCTGAAACAAGCTCCCAAGATGTGGCATGAGAAGTTTGATAAAGTCATAAGATCAAACGGCTACATGGTCAGCGAGACGGACAAGTGTGTGTACACAAAGTTCGCTGACGGGAGAGGAGTTGTCGTTTGTCTGTACGTAGACGACATGCTGATCTTGGGTACAGATCTAGCAAGTATCACTCAGACAAAAAAGTTTCTCTCGTCTAAGTTCATCATGAAGGACTTGGGAAAGCTGACGTCATCCTGGGGATAAAGATCATCCGGACGAAAACTGGAGTGGCATTGTCACAGTTTCATTACATTGAGAAGATGCTTACACGCTATGGGTATCAGGATCTTTCAGGAATCGATACGTCATATAGGTGTGACAAGAAGCTGAAGTCAAATCCGAGGAAAAACGTCAGACAATTGGAGTATTCAAGCATCATCGAGAGTTTGATGTATGCGATTACTGCCACAAGGCCTGACATAGTTTTTGCCATGGGGATGCTGAATCAGTTTACGAGTAATCCAGCCAGGTGTGGAGCACTGAAAAGTTGTGAAGAGGGTTATGAGGTACCTAGTGAGGATAAAGCCTCGGCTTCGGGCCAAGTTACAGCGGCATAGCACCGCACATAGGCAAGAGGGCCTAATGTTGTATAATGAAGAGTGGTAGGCAGCACTACAAAGAGGCTGGACCTCATGTTACAGTGGGTAACACCACATGAGGCAGGTTTGCCAGCTATGTCACGGCGGCGTAACACCGCAAGGAAGCAAAAGGCTTCATGCTGGATAGTTTGGTACTACAAAGAGGCTGGACCTCATGCTACAGGTGATATGACACCACATGAGGCAGTACCTCGACTTCGGGCCATGTCATAGCGGTGTAGCACCGTAAGAAAGAAAAATGCTTCATGCCAGAGACTCTTTAAAAGAACTCACATAGAGTATATGGATAGAGATGTAGGTCATCTCTTGAGAAAAATTTTGTAGACACCCAAGATATATACACCGAAATCAGGCTGGCACAAGGCCTTTAATGTGCAGCCAGAAGCATAGTTGATGTCATTGTGTGAGTGAAAAGAATTACAGTTATAGTGTAGAATTCAAGGCTTAGTCCATTCTTGTGTAATGCTGTTATTTAATCCATGCAGGAAGATTCAAGTCGTAGCAACATCTATCATAATGCATGATGGACAGTCACTGTGGGAAACACTCAACCCATATATAGAGATATGTGGGAGATTACTGGTGTTTTGCCTTAGAGACTAGAAAGATGGTCCCACATTGCCTAGGTCAAATGGATTGTATTTCTATATAAAGCTTTGTTTGTGTTGAGAGAATCACATGAGGTGTAGAGAGGCACATGGGTGCCATGTGGGTGTCATGTGGAGGTATTTTTCTAGAGGAAAGAAGGTTAACTCCGCAAACAAGCATTCATGCTTTTTGTCATGCTCTTGGAATTATTTTCCTATGGAGCTAAGCCCCGAAGGGACTTAGCGGCTCAGGCTCGGCTCGGACTTAGGGCTCAAGGATGCAAAGTGGCGCTTTGTTGGCGCACTTTGCACTTAGCACGTCAGCATCTGTGCATGGCGCTTTGTGCGCTATTTGATGCATTCGTGCGCTCGTCTTATGTGCGAGTTGCATGCGCAGGCGCATGGACAGGAGCATGCGCAGGAGGCGGATGATGTGGCTGATTGGAAAATTTGAACAGTTATGGAAAGATCCATCTTTTATGGGATTTGAATTTAATTCATTCAAATCTTTCCATTGTTCGCTCCTATCTTTTCGCAATCAGTTACGGCCAGCATTAGAGATTAGGGTTTCGGCCCAACTCTATAAATATTCTCTTCGTGTCTTTAATGACGACTTACTCAGAAAAAAGAGACGAAGAGAGTTACGCCGCCGCTGCCATTGGAGTTCAGCGAGTTCGTGAAAGGAGATGACATCGAACGTTCCAGAAGTTCTTTTGAACTTGCTGGTTCCTGGGAGCAGATCGCAGTAGGACGAATCTTGCTTTGAGCAACAGTGATCTTCATCACCCCAGTAAAGTTGTCTTCATCAACTCTGGTTCTCACAAAGAGACCGAGTCATCAACCTCGTATCTCACAAAGAGAGTATTCATCTCCGTGTCTCACTAAGAGATCAGAATTTCCATCTAAGTTCTGTTTCGGGAATAACAGGTCTTAAACTTGTAGAATTCAGTTTTTATGTGTTCCATCCTCTTGCAGTAGTTACAAATGACGTACTTTGACCTTGATTTTGACCTTGAGTTGCTTCGAAAACCCCTTAACATAGATCTTCCTCTAGCGGTAAGGGTCTGATCACTTCACTGTTACCTTGTTCATTGTTGTTAAGCTCCTTGGTTAGGAGCTCTTTTAAAAATAGAGTTATTTTCACCTCTTGTAGGGAGATCGTGTCCTTGCCATAAATCATCATCTCCCTAAAATTCATGTAAGAGAAAGGTAAAGAACATAAGAGCATCAATGCTTTATCTTTATCTTCAATTTTAACGTCCATATTTCGAGATCCATAACAAGATTACAAAGTTTATGAAAATGCTACTTAATCGAGGTACCTTCCTCCATACAGTAACACTCACACTTTGAAGATAATTTTGACGGTTTTTGAACCGATCCTCTATCCTCTATCCTCTATTTACAGGGTGGAAGAGGAGAAAAAAAATTAAAATAGATATTTGATTTGTTAAACCACCAAATAACAACTAAAGAGAACCTCTACCAAAAGCAACCTCATCTTTGAGATAGAAACCAATAATCTGGTTGCAAACTCACCTTGATTTGAGGAGCAAAACTATCTGAATTGAATTTCAGTCAATCTAACACATATTTGCATCGTATTGATGAAAAGGAGTAGCTATCTACATCTCTATTCATGTTGAAGCCATCATGAGAATTGATAGCTGTGTTGCAGATGAATGAAACTTGTCTAAGTTTCTAATGACCATAACATCTTCTTAACTAAACCTGTGGCAACTAAACTAGAACCGTTGGACATGGGATTTTAACTTATATGTGAGCATGAAATTCAATTAATTGTCTTGTATTCTTAACTTTTAAATTCGGTTTATTAGGAGATTTGCAACCTGTTTCCATTATACTGTTATGTTTGCATATTTCAAAAGTTGAACTATGAGATTAGAACTTGAAGGTTGAACTTGGAAGGTCATATGGTACTACTGTTTACTTGTCCTAAGATAAGGTTACCAAATTTATTGTGGCATTTTTCTATTGCTATTCCTTGACTTGTATCTGACTAACTTTTCTTCCATTACCACCTAAAACCTCAGTTTGTGCCTTGGGGGAATCAGTAAATCAGAAGGCCGAGTCCACAACACCTATCCCGACCTACTCCCCTCCTGAAGGCAACACCACGTTCGTCGATGGCACCACATGGTGTGTTGCCCTCCCTGGTGTTTCTGAAGCGGATCTCCAGAGCTCCCTGGACTGGGCGTGCGGCCTGGGAGCAACCGATTGCTCTGCGGTGCAGCCTGGCGCGCCATGCTTTGAACCGGACACCCTCCTTTCTCACGCCTCCTACGCCTTCAATAGTTACTACCAGGTGAACGGGAACTCTGATGTAGCTTGCAACTTTGGAGGGACTGCAACCATTACTAAGAATAATCCCAGTAACCTCCCTATCTTATAATCATCACATTCTAATGTTAGCTTCTTTTGTCATTGGAGTTGTGACTTTTTGTGTGTGTGTTCCTTCTGGTTTCACAGGTTATGGATCCTGTCAGTATGCTTCTTCCGAGTGAGTATTAGTTATGTTATTTCCTTTGGCCATAATATTTTGAAAACTAGTGAATAACTTGATGATTAAGAACATGATTCAAGATTTAGGAAGCAGTGACGCTCCAAAAACTGGTGTCGTGTCCATCTTGTTGGCCAAAAAATGCCACAGAAACAACACCAATCCACCTGAAATAACAAATTTTTATCCTACGCAAACACTAAGGCAACAGATTAAACACTGTATATGTTCAGTGACTATGTTACCTGGACAAGTCTTAATCTATATATCTCAATAATACAAGATTGTTAAAGTATATATGTTGAACCCTTTGTCCCTAAGTTCAACCCCTCACAAATCCCAAGAAGAAAGAAGAAGATACACAATAAAATCACTCACTCAATCCTGTGACGATCTCCTTGAACGAAGAAGACGATTCCCTGAACAGATCTTTCCCTTTCAACTGTCTTGAAGAGCGAGTCCTAAGAGCAAAGTATGGACTTTCTATTAGATTCTTGTGGACTTGACTCCCTTTAATCTCCTCTCTTGAGCTTCTGCGAGCAACTCTCCTTAACCTATTTATATATGTTTAAAAAAAAATCCAAATTTAGGGTTGAAAATTTTCTAAATTAGTCAAACAATAATTCTGGCCTCCAAATTAGATCACATGGTAAGACATATTGACGGATCAACTTATGAATCGAATTCCAACAGGCGGTATACCGTAAGACCCTCAAAATAGGTTCTGGAACGGAACCCTCAAAAACCGGTATACGACATACACCACGGTATATCGTTGCTACTGTTTTGACTCTAATTCGAGTCCCGGTTCAACCACCGGTTCTCCATTGCCTGTTTCATGACGTCCAAACTATTCTTTCACACACCTCGAATCGTGGCTGAACCCAACACTACAACATAGTTCAAGATCACTAATTATGCATCTTTGGTTTTCTTTTTGTCTAATCATTTTATGTCGTTTATCATTTTTTTTAATATAATCCATAGTGTGCTTGTCTAAAATTATACTTAGATAAATGCACGCTTATAAACAAATATCTATTATAAAGCATGCATGTACATGCATATCATGAGTTTTTTTTCATATAATTGTTTGCATTTATTATAAATGTTTGAAATCATTTTCAGAACTTGGGACTCATTATTTATTATTATTTTTTGGTTATGACGGACGACGTCTTCAAATTGATGTTGTAGTACCTCTTGTATTTTGAAACATTTACTTGTTACTGTGTAGATTTTTGTGATATGTTTTGGTGCTGGTGGCTGTTTTACTTCACTAAGAAATTAAATTTGTTGCTCCTTTATGGCAGATTTGCGAAATGTTCTAAATATAATTTTGTTCATAGTAACCTTTCAGCAAATATCTGACCTATTTATTTGATCTCTCCAGGCCATCATTGGCTTTCTCAATACACAGTCAAAGGAGTTTGGCATTGAAGATATTGGCAATTTTGATCCTTCTGTATATAAAATTTGTCATCTGATTATGCTGCAGAGGAGAGATTTTTTTTTTCTTTATTGGTTCTCCCATCAGGCAAGATGCAAATGCAAATTTTGTGACTGTCTATTATCAAACTTAAAATGTTGTATTTGTTGTAACTCATATGTCTCTACACATTCATATTCTTGTAACCTACATGACCTTTGGCCCTTCGTTTCTTCATAACCCCCAACCTCTCTCCCTATATAAAGAGAGGTTGGAATAGCTTGTAAAAGTGCACTTGTGGTTGATAATATACGAGAAAGCTTCGTCTCCGTGTGTTTGAGCTTTTGCCTTAGCGAGAGTGGAAGGCCAAGCGCCTACTCTCTGCTACAAATGTGGTGCTTATGGTCATATGCAACGGACTTGCAGGGCGACCCCCCAAGAAGTTTATAACTATCACAAGGGGCGCCGGGCCGAAGCAAATCTGGTCAACAAGTGCGAAAATCTAAATCTTGAGACCCCCGATTTTGTAGCAGAAATGGAAGAATGAATCTCCATTTTCTCTCTATATTTGATTTAAGTCATGAAACTTTTGGTGGTTTGTATTTTCTGTTTTCTCGATAAATTAAAGTTCTATTTCGAGCACTTTCCTCAAACGTGTGACAAACTTTAATTTTTTTTACTTATAGGCATGGACCACGGGGCAGTGGATTGTCTGGTTGATAGTGGAACGACTCACACTATCTTGAGAGATAAATCATACTTTATCTCCTATACGCCTAAAGTAACCTCAGTGACAACCATTTCGGGACCCTCAACCCTTGTTCAAGGTTTTGGCAAAACCCATTTTTTGTTGTCCAATGGTACTCCCGTTGAAGTATCAGAGGCCTTATATTCTCCAAGGTCCAGTCGTACCTTACTGAGTTTTAAGGATATTCGAGAAAACGGATTTCATGTTGAAACTGCTCGAGAACATGGCTTCGAGTATCTTTTCATTACCTCCACTCAGGACGGCCAAAAACGTATCATGGAGAAGTTGAAAAGTCTTTCAAGTGGTTTGTATCTCACTATGATACAACACATCGAGAGTAATATCATCATTCGCCGAGCGCCAGTTGATGAGAGGACTTTTATGCTATGACATGACCGGCTGGGTCATCCGGGTCAAAATACGATGCTTCGCACTATGATTGCATCACATGGACATCCTCTTGGAGGAAAAAATTTCGTTGTAAATCCGAAAAGCCTATGCCAAGCTTGCTCGATTGGGAAGACGAATCTCAAGCCACTCCATGTGAAACCTACGATTGGGAAAAAATTTCTCAATTCCTTGAGAGAATTCATGGAGATATTTGTGGACTAATCCAACCAACATGCGGACCATTTAAATACTTCATGGTTTTGGTTGATGCATCGACTAGATGGTCACACGTAGTGTTGTTGTCCACCCGAAATGCAGCGTTTCCTAAACTCCTCGTCCAGATCATTAAGTTAAGGGCTCACCATCCGGATTATCCGATAAAGTCTATTAGACTTGATAATGCCGCGGAGTTTACATCGAAGACTTTCGATGATTATTGCATGACTTTGGGAATAAATCTTGAACACCCTGTTGCGTATGTTCACATCCAAAATGGCCTAGCGAAAGCTTTTATAAAACGACTGCAAGTGATAGCGCGGACCTTGGTTATGCGCACCAAACTTCCACTATCTGTATGGGGCTACGCAATTTTGCACACTGCAAATTTGGTCCGTCTGAGGCCCATGGCCACCCAACCACTTTTCGCGTACCAGCTGGTTACTGGATGTGAGCCTGACATCTCACATTTACGCGTGTTTGGGTGCCTAATCAATGTTCCAATTGAGCCGATAAGGCGTTCAAAATTTGGACCTCAGAAGCGACGGGGAATATATGTCGGTTATAACTCCTCGTCCATCATTCGCTATTTAGAGCCCTTGACAGGCGATCTCTTTACCGCGAGACACGCGGATTGTGACTTTGATGAGGCAATCTTTCCGTCGTTAGGGAGAGAAATGCACGCTAACGTTGATGAGGAACGACGTGAATTAGCGTGGCATGTGCCCGCTGTTGCTCATCATGATCCCCCCTCTGCACATAGTGATAAGGAAGTGCAGAGGATTCTAGGTCTGCAAGATATTACAAATCAAATGCCATACGTATTTAGCGACCTAGCAAAAGTCACGAGATCAATTATACCTGCTGCAAATGTGCCTGCAAGGATAGACGTCCCTGAGAGACGCCATGTTCCTGTGAAACATGTTGCTCCGGTCGAACCCGCCGAGCAAAGGACGCTGCCATCGGCCGTCCAGTCCGCCGCTATTCCCAAGAAGAAGGGAAGACCGGTTGGTTCCAAAGATGTTCTGCCCCGGAAGCGGAGAAATCTTATTAAAAGCGTTTTGCCACATGAGATCATTAAGGATCACGGCGATGTATTAGAAGAGCGCGTTCCAGATGAAACGCCTATTCCTAATCATGCCGATAACCTCGAAATATCCGTCGAGTATGCTAGCTTAGACGATATTTTGAAGCGAAATGAAACTGTCATCGATGATGTGTTCATATACTCAGTGGCCACTAACATTATGAACAATGATGACATGGAACCTCGTAGTGTTGCCGAGTGTCAACGACGAACGGACTGGTCACAATGGAAACAAGCAATCCAGGCTGAACTAGACTCCTTAGCGAAAAGAAGCGTGTTTGGACTTGTTGCTCCAACACCACCCAATGTTAAACCAGTTGGTCACAAATGGGTTTTCCTAAGGAAGCGTAATGAGAGAAATGAGATTGTGCGATACAAGGCTCGCCTTGTGGCGCAAGGCTTCTCACAACGCCCTGGAATTGATTACGAGGAGACGTATTCTCCCGTAATGGATGTCATAACGTTCCGCTACTTAATCAGTTTAGTAGTTTCCGAAAAACTGAACATGCAGCTCATGGATGTGGTCACAGCCTATCTCTACGGGAATCTAGACACAGGAATATACATGAAAGTCCCTGAAGGACTAAAGATGCCTGAATCAAGTAGTTCCCGACCACGGAACGCGTTCTCGATTAGACTGAGGCGTTCGCTATATGGATTGAAACAATCCGGGCGAATGTGGTATAACCACCTAAGCGAATACTTGATCGATTTGGGATACATTAATAACAAACTTTGCCCATGCGTGTTCATAAAGAAATCCACTTCAGGATACGCAATCATCGCGGTCTATGTAGATGACATGAATCTCATAGGAACCGAAAAAGACTTGTCAGAAACTGCTGATATCCTGAAGAGGGAATTCGAGATGAAGGATCTTGGGAAGACACGGTTTTGCCTCGGCCTGCAGATCGAGCACCGTAAAGATGGAATTCTTGTCCATCAAGCGAACTACACCCAAAAGGTGTTGAGACGCTTTAGTCATTTTGACGTTAAGCCGTCCGCTACTTCCATGATCGTCCGCTCTCTAGACATTACTAAGGACCCATTCCGTCCAAAGGAGGACGACGAAGAGATATTGAGTCCTGAGTGCTCTTATCTGGGTGCAATAGGCGCTTTATTGTACTTGGCCCAATGTACTAGACCGGACATCTCGTTTGCTGTGAATTGTCTAGCTCGACACAGCACCGCGCCAACACGCCGCCATTGGAATGGCATAAAAGACATTTTCCGCTACCTTAAGGGTACTACGGACTTGGACTTGTTCTATCCCTACGCGGTTTTGAGTGAGTCCAACGCTCTTGGCACTCGAAGCAATGCGACCCTTGTTGGCTACGCCGATGCGGGATACTTATCTGATCCGCACAAGGGGCGTTCCCAATCTGGTCATGTCTTTACCATTGGGAACACGACAATTTCTTGGAGGTCTCGCAAACAGACCTTAGTGGCTACTTCAACGAACCACTCTGAGCTACTCGCGCTCTATGAGGCGACTAGAGAGTGTGTATGGCTTCGAACTGTTATTGGCCATATTCGAAGTACATGTGATCTTCCATATGACCCAGATGAACCTGTTGTCATCTATGAGGACAATACCGCTGTTATTGATCAAGCGAAACAGGGTTACATCAAAGGGGATGCTACCAAGCACATATCGCCCAAGTTGTTCTTTACACATGAACAACAAGCGCTTCAGAAGATTGAAGTGCAACACATTGGATCGGAGAATAACCGTGTAGACTTGTTCACCAAGTCACTGCCGAAACACTCGTTCCAGAAACATGTCAGAGCGATTGGACTTAGGAAACTTTCAGAGCTAGCCTAAGTGAAACATGTTTCCTGCACCCTGTTGTGTGCATGTGAGGGGGAGCGTCCCAACGAGCGCCTCCAAACGCCCTGTTGTGCTTATATCCTGCGCCCTGTCGAGTGCGAGTGAAAAGGGGAGCATCCTGATGTATGCTTGTGTACTCTTTTTCCCTTAGACCAAGTTTTTTCCTATTGGGTTTTCCTTGGCAAGGTTTTTAACGAGACACAGTTCAAATCTCTTATTCACTAAGGATTATTATAATCAGGGGGAGTATCCAGTTGTATACTTCTAAACCATCGTGTACTCTTTTGTCCTTCGATCAGCGGTTTTTTCCCACTGGGTTTTCCCTGACAAGGTTTTGACGAGGCACCTTTGCAATGGTTAAGTTTACCCCCATCATACTGACCTGTGTGTACTCTTTTGTCCTTCGACCAAAGTTTTTTTCCCACTGGGTTTTCTTTGGCAAGGTTTTAACGAGGCACAAGTAGGTGGTCATTTTTGAATCTGCAAGCTACAGACAGACGAAGAAACTCAGAGGTGTTTACAAGCAGAATTTCTGGAGAACCAAGGGGGAGTGTTGTAACTCATATGTCTCTACACATTCATATTCTTGTAACCTACATGACCTTTGGCCCTTCGTTTCTTCATAACCCCCAACCTCTCTCCCTATATAAAGAGAGGTTGGAATAGCTTGTAAAAGTGCACTTGTGGTTGATAATATACGAGAAAGCTTCGTCTTCGTGTGTTTGAGCTTTTGCCTTACGACATTATTTATACTTTGGCTTGAAAACCACTCAAAAGTAAGCCGGCCCGTTTGTATATCATGAAAGTTAATAATTTTTTAAAATTATTATAATTAACTATCACCAATATTACTTGGTTACATCCTCACGTATAAATAATTTAAATTGCTTATGACTAATTATAAAAATAAAGATTTTTTTATTAAAATATATTCAATATTTAAACTATATTTAAACTAACTATATAGTATTATCTAAATATATATCCAAAATCCTTCAAAGAACATATTTTAATTAAAATATATTCAATATTTAAACTAAATATATGGTATTATTTAAATATATATTCAAAGCTCTAATTTATTTTTTTTAACAATTTTTTTATGTAGGTACATTGGATGTCCACGTTACTGGTATGAATATATGTACCCTTGTTGCGATGATAATAGAAAATTTAAGTAGATTTCAGTCTTCTCAACTCTTAATTAACCTTGTCGCCAAAGGACGTACAGGCGGAAAAAATTCGGAACGACAAAAGTACGAATATAAATCGGCTCATTACAAATAAAATACGTTCAAAAATTCGAAAAATGAAAATATTGATGTTAGAAACTTCATATTCTTAAATATGTTATCAAACTCAGTTAATTAAACAGGTTTCCACCACGTTTTTTTGTGCCAAAATTTTTAATAATTTATACGGAACACGTTTAAAATTTTGCATGCTTAAAATTTACGTACTGATTTGAATCTGTCAAAAGTACACAATTATTATACGTTTATGAAAGATACGGAAAAATTTGCGTATAATACGAGTTTTATTTGGGTGATTGCTAACAAGGGTTGCAACTACACTCACTTAATTCAAGTAATTCTCAGCTGGAAGGACACTGATTATTTGCTAATGCTATCACTAACACTGATTTCACTTGCTAATGTTTAGCTAGCTGGAAGAGGATAACAGATCACATATTAGAAGATAATGTGCAAATTGTTGCATCCACTCTCTTGAATGTGGACTGCGTGCAAGTGTGCTAGCTGGATAATGTGTGGGGCTTAAGAAGGGAGGTTTTTGTTTTGCATCAACTGGGTATTGGGTTAGTCCGCCGAAACCTAAGGCCACGTTTGTTTCTCGGAATTAGAGCTTATGTGTTTAGATGTCAAAAAAATTGAACAGGAAAGAAAAATAATTTCTGGAGGAAAGAAAAATAGAGAAAATTTTCATCCACTCAAAGGATTTATTTTTGTTTCCAAATTTTTTTTGTTCTTTCTAAACACCGAAAAATAAAATTGATAAAAAATTGTAATTTTTCAAAGTAAATAATTTTTTTAAAGAATTGATTTTTTTTTTCCCCTTTTCGGGTCTGAAAATGAGGCCTAAAAGGATTAGTGAATAAACATCACAAATTGATTTGTGATTAATCTATAAAAAGTTCTCCGTCCTCCAGGTAGCCGCCCTTGAGAAAAATTGGTGGCTTCATTTTTTGAGGTCGATCACGGAAGCTGATGGCTTGGACCAAGCCCGTAGCCTATCATTCAACTTTCGCAGGTGTCAGTGTAGAGCTTCCGACCATTTTGTTGGAGTCCAGTTTGAATTTGGTAAAAGCAAATTTTGAAGCCCAAATATGATAAATTTTTTTAATTTGCTATGATTTAAAAATCTACATTAAAAATCTGATTTAATTAGATTTACAAATTTGCATCAGATATTTAATTTGACCAAATTTGGACGTCCATAATTGGTGATGGGATATAATTTACAACGTTGGTTATTGGTGGACGGTCAGATCTGATGGTGGACTACTTTAAGGATTTTCTAACCCTAAAATTAGGTTTATCATCTTACTTATATGAGGTGAGGGTGGAGGCACAAAGGGAAGGCACAAAGTGGAGATTCGAGGTGCTCGTCCACAAGAAAATCTAAGAGAAAGTCCGTACTTTACTCTTAGGAATTCGCATCCAAGACAGAAGGAAGAAGATCTAATCGAGGAATCGTCAACTTCGATTAGAAGATTGCTACGGTTTGGTGAGTGATCTCAATTGTAATATTCTATTTTTCTTCTTGAGAGTGGTGAGGGGGTTGAACCTATAAGGACAAAGGGTTCAACGTGAGTTCTGTCAATCTTGTAATTTCATCTAAGTTATTAAAGGTTGGAATTTGTCCAGGTGACGTACGTCACCGCCATATACTTGTCTTTATCTTGTGCTTGGTGTCCGTTAGATGAGGGTTACTTTTGATTAGGTGGATTGGTAAACGCTTCCGCACGCGCCCAACAATTGGTATCAGAGCTTTGGAGGTTCTGACAACCATGTCTACGGAGCAGATGAACACTCGTATGATCACCTTCACAGGGGAAAACTACGCGATTTAGAAGCCAAAGATGTAGGATCTACTCTGGTGCATACTTGCATGGTCCGTTGCAGGGCGATAGCACAAAGCCAACGGATAAAGCTGCTGAAGACTAGAAACGACTGGATCGGAAGGCCATTGGATTCGTCCACCAATGGTTGGATGATTCGCTGTTTCACCACATATCCATGGAGAGTTCGACAAAAGCATTGAGGAAGAAGCTGCATTCGTTGTACGAAAGGAAGACGACTGGCAACAAGGCGTTTCTTATTTGCCAACTCGTCAACTCGAAGTATATGGAGGGTGCCCCAGTTGCACAACATCTGAACGAGGTTCAGGGTATCATCAATCAGCTGTCTGCGATGAAGATGATGATTGATGATGAGCTCCAGGCCCTACTGCTCTTGAGTTCTCTGCCGGAAAGCTGAGAGACGTTGGTGGTGTCGGTGAGAAACTCCGCGCCTGATGGAGCTGTCACGATGCATGCAATCAAAAGTAGCTTGTTGAATGAGGAAGTCCGGCGCAAGCAAGTGGAATCGTCGTAAGAGTCCGCTCTGGTGGCTTCCTACGAGAAGGGAAGACCAAAATCACAAGCGAGAACACGGATAGTTCTCGGGATCTTGTGATTATGGACCGCAAGGAGGGTTGCTATCACTGTGATGAAAGGGGTCATATGAAGAGGAATTGCATAAAGCTTAAAGCTGAGAAGGCCAAAGGCAAGGACGATCAGGAGGATCTCACGACGTTTGGATATATCATCATCGCAACGACCGACATAGAGGAACCTTATGGTATGTGTCATGATGGCGACTGAATCATGGACACGGAGACATCGTATCATGTCACTCCACATAGGAGGATCTTCACGTCATACTGCAACGGCAGGTTTGGATGTGTGAAGATGGGCGACAAAGGGACGACTACAGTTGTAGGCATCGGTAATGTGCACTGGACGACAGATTTTGGTGAGAAGCTCATCCTCAGGGGTGTGCGACATGTATCGATTTTATGCTACAACTTGGTTTCGGTAGAAAGATTGGCAGATGATGGCTGTTGCAGTCTATTTGGGGACAAAAATTAGATTCTTGCGATGGGTTCCCAATAGTTGGCTCGGGAACATTTGTGTTATGGCATGTACAAGCTCAAGCCGCTGAGCTGTACAAGAAGACCACAAACATCGGATGGAGGCTCGACGGGTGTTCGATAAGAGGTGGATCTTCGAGAACTTACTGAGGAGGAACTTCTAGATGCTTTGAGGGATACTGAGGATTTGATTCGTCGAGACAAAATGACGGATAGTGATGAGTCAAAGATTGAGGGTCAGTCAGTCTGTCCCATGACAGCTGGTCGGTCTCCATGTGGAGGGTTGCTCTACCGATCCAGTTTTGGCGATAGGTGGTTTGCCCAATCTTCACGGAGCGACATCGATTTTAGCAGTTTAAAGCCAGGAAGGAGATCAAGGTTGGCAGCAAACTCAATCTAAGGTGGGAGCATCATCATTCATACATTTCAGGGGGAGCTTTGGGTTATCGACGATATGCACAATGCACGATGTTCTGTTCGAAGATGCATGTATATGGGAGAGCTTCAACTTAGGACACGAAGGTGGACAGGTTGAGGAGTTCAAATCTCGTGAGAACCGCACCGTCTGCTTGGTTGGGCCAGCCAAGGGTGAAGAAGCTCGTCGAAACGTTAACACTTTTTGGTGGAAGACGGAAGTCGGGGACAGGCAGCCGAGACTTACAGTGAGGCTCTTCGTCAGGGACTTCGGTCTTGGTCGTGTCATTGATATCGACATGATCCCAGTGGTACAAGAGGTGCTACGCATGGCAGCTAGCATCGACGTGACTATCAAAGAGCTGGAGCCAAAGGAAGATGCAAATTAGCTCGGGGGATCGGAGATCAGTGGTATGGGGGATCAAGAACTCTGTCACGGGACGACAAGAATGGAGTCCTGTTGAGGAGCCATGGGGTCAACACCCTATCATCAGACTGGAGGGAGAGATTGTTGTAGTCTACTCTGGATTTGGTAAGAGCAAATTTTGGAGCCCAAATATAGTAAAAGATTTAATTTGATATGATTTGGAAATATACATTAAATATCTGATTTAATTAGATTTACAAATTTGTATCAAATATTTAATTTGACCATATTTGGACGTCTATAATTGGTGATGGCATGTAATCTACACCGTTGGTTGTTGGTGGACGGCCAGATCTGATGGTGGACTACTTTTAGGTTTTTTTTTCATTTTTGGTTGAGCGCTCAAATGGGGGGTGACAATGGAGTTGATAATTTAGTCCCATATCGATTAGGAGGTGGGATCATATGGTGTAGATAATTGAGATTGATTCAAGCCTTACATGAAAATTCTTTTTTAAGGCACATAGGCCCAATTTAATATCGTACCTCATGGGCCAACTCCAGTTTGGGTCACACCGCGTTCCTAACAAGTGGTATCAGAGCCATAGTTACGGGGCTGGTTTGAGCGGCTCTAATTGGTTCGAGATAGATGGTACTGAACGTTCATGCGTATACATCGATAGACGGGCTCTCTTCTCAAGGTGGAGTAGGAGCATCAACTACACGGATTGGCTTCAAAGGTGGGTTTGATGAGCCTAAAATGGAACAAGACATTGTGGTTGGCACACGTTTTGTTCTGTGGTCGAACGGATCAAGATGACAATATGTTGGATCTCATGGTGCTCGGCTGGCGGAAACGAATAAAAAGGTACCAAGGAGTGCTAAGGTTGTTCGGTTGGCGGAAGAACAAAAGGTAGCAGGGGTGCTAAGGTTGTTCGGCTAGTGGGAACGGACAAAAGGTAGCCGGGGTGCTAAGGTTATTCGGCTAGCAGAAACGAGCTAAGGTGGAGATTGTTGTATCTCATTTCTGGTTTAGCGCTCAAATGAGGGGTGACAATGGAGTTGGTAATTTAGTCCCACATCAGTTAGGAGATGGGATCATGTTGTGTAGATAATTGGAATTGATTCTGGCCTTACTTGAGAATTCCTTTTTAAGGCATATGGGCCCAATTCAACATCGTACCTCATGGGCCAACTCCGGTTCGGGTCAACCGCATTCTCAACATATTTTTCTTCCAATCCATTGAGTCCACTGCTTAATTTCTCTTTTCAAAAAATTAGTAAAACCATCTTAAATATGGAAAATTATAAGGGCAATTACTTGTTACTCAAGGCTAGTCGAGGATTGGGGGCTTAGAGGAAAAATTACTTAGGACAATCCATTTTTACTTAGGGCTATCCCCAACTCACCTCTCCCTCAAAACCCAAAATTTTACCTTCATTTCAACTTTTCACTCTCTCTTTCCAAAATCTCTCAAACCCTCACTTCTTCTCCACCACCCTCATCTTCTCCATCTTCAGCAAAATCCTAGATTTCTTCCCAATCTTGCTCCCAATTTCAGAGATGGCACCCAAAGTCTTCTCACAAATAAGGTACAAACCCTAATGCTTACTGTATTCGGTTGATATTATTATTTTTTGGAAGAAATTATTCCTAATCCTAGAACTGTTAAAATATTTTAGAAAAAAATTATTTTATGGAAAAGATGGAGTTTAGTGTAGGACAGTTGAGCACCTCTAGAGGAGGAGGGGTGAATAGAGTGCATGCGTGCAGTGGAATAAAAATCACCACTAAAAATTTATATGGCAGTAATCAAACTAATATGAAGCATGCATTATATAAATAGATGAATAAAGTACGAAGAGCTGAAAGAGCAAACTCAAACACCGGAGTTTATACTGGTTTCCTTCTGAGAGGACTAGTCAGTCTCAAGTACTCTAGCTCGATGCTGAATCCAATATGCAGTGAAACATAATCTTTGAATCCGAAGTGTTTGCAACTCCTTACAACACATGCTTTTAATCCGAAGAGCACTACTTCACATACACAAGCCTTTGATCCGAAGGACTTGTCGACTTCAGAAACATGATGAAAACGAATTAGTTTTCCAGCCTTCTTTACAATTTGAACCGGCTTCTAGTTCGAACCAAAATCGGCACTCGTTTGGCTAGGAGTCGTAAAGGCTTTTGATTTGAAAGTATAAAGTTCAGAGAACACTTGAATGAATAGAGAAGAAAATAGATGAGTGAGTGAAATGAATGGAAATTTCTTCTCTATTTATAGGGTTCTCTGGAATAGAAACGGGACAGAGTTCGATAGTCCAACGTTCAAAAATTCGAACGTTAGGTGCCTGTTCTTCAGGGTGACCACTTCCCTCGAGAACTGGGTCAGGGGGACCGAGTTCGTTCATGTTCGGTTACCCAGTATCTAGGATTGGGTCATGAAGAATTGGCTTGGGTTTTGGGTTTTTTGATTTGTGGACTGGATTTTGTATATGTGGACTGATCAAAGAATAAATTAGGTAGACTATCTTGTAAGCAGATATGTAGCTGAGCCATGTGCCATCTCGTTCTACCGTACATTTTTTCCAGACTTATTAAATTGAAAAAAAACATAACAAAATAGAAAAATGATTTGATTAGCAACTTGTTCTTTGTGGCTTGACGAAGACTTTATCAGATGCAACATAGCAATATGTTGTTCATCAGTCGTACCGAAGCAGTATATTATTTGTTATTTCGAGCAAGGGTTCTAGTCAATTATCGAAATCAGGTATAACCATGATCAATGGGCCAACAATCTTCCCTATTTTGATAATTGACAAACTCAAATTGATATACCAAATAATAATAATAGAAATCAGGTACTCAATGTTCTCCCCCTTTGTCATTTGAGCAAAATAGAGGCTCCCCTGCAAACATCACAAATACCAAAAAGAGTGATAAAACAAGTAGCATAATGAACAAATAGAGAATATCTAGCAGCAGAATAAATGAAGATAAATATCAAAAATAAAGTCAAGTATTCTCCCCCTTTGTCATTTGAGCAAAATATAGGCTCACTGCAAACATAGAACACAAACAACAAAAAGAGTGATAAAACAAGTAGCATAATGAACATATAGAGAATATCTAGCAACATAATAAATGAAGATAAATAGAAAAAATAAAGTCAAGTGCATAACATAACCATGGAAGTGCATAACTAAATTCTGATACGACCAACGAAAAAGGAACTAAAAATCTACTACATAAGACCATAACCGAAAAAAGGATAAAGTGTGACTAAGTCCATCATCGGCAACAACTACAAAAAGCCATAATCAAACCGATATCCTCAATGAGTATCGTCACCAGTCTTCACTGACCGGTTGGGATCATAGAAAGCAGATCTAGGAATAAAGTAACACTGGGCATCGTGATTAACAAATTTGGGTCTTTGAAGGTGAGGGTGACGAATCAGAGGAATGGGACCGCCAGGTGCATGGGCTATACTCCACTACATGCTAGCAATCGAGTTCCCAAGAGCCTGGGCATGGAGAGTGGTCCTGAAGTTTGTCTGCCTATGACGCTCATCCTCGCTTCCGTGACATTCGTCCTCAAGATGAAAACAATCATGCAATATTGTCCGAATCTCATCAAGTGTCGCTGGATCAGTAGGAGCAGCATCAACTGGAGGAGGATGAGGGGGTGCCTGAACATCTGGCATGTCCTCAGCAACAACCTCATCAGAAGAATCCTCATCGAAATCAGGAGCCTGGGGGCCAGTCCTAGGGGACTTGAGGAGATACGATGGGGTATCATCAAAAGAACAAGAGTCTAAGGGAATTCTGAAATATTATAGGAAGGTACATAGCATATAGTACGTTTTGTCCTTTCTTGCGACAACGAACCATAGCCTCAATCATAGTCTTGGGTAGACTAAAAGGGATACCAAAATAAAAATGATAGAGAGCCGACATCTCCAAGTACGTGATCTCATCAGTAGATCCCGTCTTAGGTAGAATAGTAAAGAAAATTATACGATGCATCTCATAAAAGTGTTGGCTTAGAGATTTGACCATTAGTCTGCCAGAAGGTCAAGGGTACGGATCACACATCGCGTCCTTGAATGATTGAAGGTCATATCGTTACCAAAATTGACTTTCGTGATGTCGACTAGAGCATCTTCAGTGTTTGGAATATAGAGAATCTCGCTCAGATCGTCATCATCGAATACAATTTCAATACCGCACACCTGTGAATATATAGACTCGTGTAAGTGTTGCAAGTTGCAATAGAACATACGAATGATGTTGGAATAAATAGGATGTGCAACTTGAATTAGATCGACAATGCCAAGTGTTTCAAAAATGAAAGATGATTCGGGAAAATAGTAAAACTAATTGGATTCCCCAAACAGATTTTCCTCTTCTAGAAATCCTTACACCATTCACGAAACTTCTAAGTTCCTAAACAAAGATCCCAAATTCGCTTTCTTCGGGTTCCGAAGAGCAAACAAATTGGGCATAGGATCTTGAGAAGGGTTGAATGAAGATGCTTCATCAACTCTTTTCTTTTTCTTGGAAACAATTTTTGGAGCCATAGAAAAATTGAGAAAGTTAAGAGATTATACGTCATAAGAACGATGTAGGATGGAATAGAACTCCGAAAAACCTTTAGATCCTAATTTTGGGGAGATAAAACCTTAAGATTTGGAGGATTTAGGGTTAGGGTTTCTAGGAAAACTAGGATTTTGAGAAAGGGGAAGGATGAGGAAGGGGAAGGAGTAGCCACTCGATTCTGGAAGGAGAGGGTTTGAAAGAGAAGCCAAAGCAATAACTTAAAAGAGTGGGCCAACTGTCGGGTTGGTTCTGGAACTCGGTCAGAGTTCGTCCCGAACTCGGTAAGAGTTCGGTTCCCTTGCTCTTAACATATTTGTTTATGTGATTAAAATGAGACAATTTTAATCTTCTAATCCACTAAAATCTTAACTAATTTGGGTTAGCTATAGGGGCCGAATCCCAGCTAGCGGTAGTCCGAAGACACTTGACACCGTATCTCTTCACGCTATTTATGCTTGTGTAACAGAAGGGTCATTTCGGCTTGTACCCAAAATAATCTCAATTTTAATAATTATCGGATTAAATGCATATCATTTTTAATAGCATATAACATTTATGCTTCAGAACAAACATCAAGAATGCCTAACTGATGGTTAGTATCAATAAATTCTAAGCAAACATACCCGTGTAATGGTGATCACGCAGAAAATGATGACACATTTTTATGTGCTTGGTGTGTGAGTAACATATTGGGTTCTTTGTCAAATTTATGTGCTAGTGTTGCACAGAAAATGGAAATATTTTTGTAATACAAATTGTAGTCTTCTAAGATTTACTTCATCCATAAAATTTTTGTACAACAACGTCATGCAACGATATATTCCCCTTTAGTTGTTGATAATGCAACAAAATTTTGCTTCTTGCTAAACCAAGAGACTAATGCTTTTCGTAAAAAATGACATGTACCGCTGGCACTTTTACTCTCTACTTTGCATCCAGTAAAATTAGTATCCAAATAACTAATAAGATCAAAGGATGTAGTTTTGGGATACAAGCCGATAGTAGAAGTACCTTTAAGGTATCGAAAGATACGCTTAACTACGCATAAGTGTGATTCCTTAGGATTGGCCTGATATCTAGCACATATACAAATGCTGCATATAATATCTGGACGACTAGCAGTTAAATATAATAAACTACCAATCATACCTCGATACTTATGCTGATCGACAGGTTTGCCACTTTCATCAAGATAAAGCTTTGTTTATATTGCCATTGGTGTTCCGATAGGTTTTGCGTTTTCAAAGTCAAAACTTCTTCAGCAATTACCTCGTGTACTTGGCTTGATAGATGAATGTCCCTGTGAATTCTGTTTGAGTTGTAGTCTGAGAAAGTAGTTGAGATCTCCTATCATACTCATATCAAATTCACTCTGCATACACTTAGCAAACTCTTGACAAAGAAACTCATAGTCGAACCAAAGATGATATCATCAACATATATCTGCACTAGTAAAATATTGTCATCAAGAGATTTGATAAATAAAGTAGCATCTACTTTCCCTTTTAAAAAATATCATTTTCAAGTAGAAAGGTACTTAGGCGATCATACCAAGCTCTATGGACTTGTTTGAGTCAATATAGTGCCTTTCGAAGTTTGAAAACATGATCAGAAAATTTGAAATCTTTAAATCCAGAGGGTAGTTTTACAAAAACCTCTTCATTTATAAAACAAAAATATGCACCCTTGACGTCCATTTGAAAAAGTTTAAAGTCATAAAAACATGCATATGCACAAAGCATGTGAATGGATTCTAGTCTAGCAACATGAGCATAACTCTCGTCATAATCAATTCCTTCTTTTTGAATTATAACCTTGAGCAACTAGACATGCTTTGTTACGAACGACTTTTCCATCCTCACTAAGTTTATTTCGGAATACCCATTTGGTACCAATTATAGTGTGACCAATGGATTTGGGTACAAGTTTCCAGACTTGGTTCCTCTCAAACTGGTTAATTCCTCTTGCATGGCATAAATCCAAAATTCATCATTGAAAGCAACTGCTACTAACTTAGGCTCTATTTATGATATAAAAGCAACAATAGCAGTTATGTCTCTAGTAGATGAACGTGTACTTACTCCCTTTGATACATCACCTATGATCAAAGTTTCTGGATGGTCTGACATGAACCTTATCTTCTTTGGTAGACTCTCCAGATAGCTTGTTCTAGTATTAGTATCTTCAGGCCTTTGCTGGACGTTTTTCCTATGTCTTCGTCATCACTATCACTTGGTAATTGATTGTTAAGTTCATCAAAAGTAACATTTATAAACTCTTCAACAATCAAAGACCGTTTATTAAAAACTCTAAAACCTTTACTCTTGGCAGTGTATCCAAGGAATATACCTTCATCTGCCTTAGAGTTGAACTTACCAAGTTATTCTTGGCGTTTAGAATTACAGCAACAACTACAAATTTTAAAGTAAGAAATATTTGGAGTACGATTAAACCATAATTCATTGGGAGTTTTCTTCGATATAGGTCGAATCAGAACCCTATTCAAAATATGACAAGCTGTACTCACAGCTCTAGCCCAAAAATATATCGAAAGATTATACTGATTAAGCATAACTCTAGCCATTTCGCTAAGAGTTCTATTCTTTTGCTCTACAACCCCATTCTGTTAGGGAGTCCTAGGACATGAAAATAGCCATTTGAATCACAAACCTTTTTGAAATCAAATTTTTTAAATTCGCTTCTATGATCACTTCAGATGCGAGTAATCATAAAAGCCCTTTTTGTTTTGAACCTTTTTATAAAAAAATTTAAATTCAAAAAGCGCATTATTTTTGTTTGATAAAAAAAATCCATGTATAACGAGAAAAATCATCAACTATAACAAAATCATTGAATTTACCACCAAGAATGATGACTCTACTTGGTCCAAATAAATCCATATGTAATAATTGCAAGGGTCTTGCAGTACTTACAACGTTAATGGATTTAAAGAAGACACAATTTCTTTGTTTTTCTTGCACTCAGTATATACCCTATCTCTCTTGAAGGAGATTTTTGGTAATCTTTTTACTAATTTCTTCGTAGATAGCCTTGAGATGGTGTCCATACTGGCATGTGCTAGTCTCATGTGCCATAGCCAGCTTTCATCTTTGTTGACTATAAGGCACTTACCTGCACAATTAGTTTTATCTGATAGATAAAAGACATATATATTATCCTCCCTTATTCCTTCATAATAAATCCCTAATAGTCATTTCATATGTAGAATATTTGTCTTTCACAAAGTTAATGCCATAACCGTTGTCAGCAAGATGACTAATGCTTAGAAGATTATGTTTTAACTCCGTACGAGACAAATATCTTTTATGACTGGGTAAGGAGGAATACCAACATTACCTATTATATAACCTCTCAAATTATTGTCGAAGAAGACATATCCTTCTTTCTTTATCGATAGCATCATAAATAAGGATGCATCACCAGTCATGTGCCGCGAACATCCGCTATCGAGGATCCATTTGCTTCTAGCATGAGAGGGTTGACTCACCTACAAGGCAAGTAGATGTGACCTTTGGTACACATTTCTTTAAGGGTCCAGAAGTGTTAGCTTTCGATATCCAGGTATATATGTTCATGTCTACAAGCTTTCTAACTTTATAGTACTGAGAGATATGACCGTGTTTGCCACATAAAGTACAAGTGACTGTAGAGTTATTGCTTGGTGTTGAAGTATAAACATGAGTGTTTTGTGTTTTCCATGGATACTTATAAACAAAATTATGATTATGTGCAACATTTGGTTTACGTGCTTTCTTTGATGGTGTCCTGCTATGTATATCCTGTGTGATTGGGCATATCTTGGTTTGAGTAACAGGTATGACCTACTTGCTCAACCCACTCTCTAACTTTTTAGAGATTACACAAACTTCATCATATTTGGCAGAAATAGCATCAACCTTCTGTGTGGCTATGCTATATTTCTTCTTCTCTAGCTCATATAACTCATTTAGCTTGGCATAGTCATGATCGCTTCTCGTTATCTTTTAGAGCATCATGTAGGCTAAGCTTAAGAATTGATATTTCATCCATGTTACTGGTGGAAGGTGTCTTCCTTACTTCATTTAATAAGGTGGACAGTCTTTCAACTTCAGTCATGTAAGCCTTGATCTCTTTTCAAGATTGCTTATATTTGTCCAACACTTTCTTGTGTTCATCTAACAAATCACTAAATTCATCAGAAAGTAAAGTCATCATACAGAGGATTAGTTGATACCTGATCAATAAGTCATTAAACAGACATTTGTAGAATTGTTAGGTCTTTCCTCTTCTTTTGAGTCACATGACTCGCTTTCATGCCAGATGCTTGTGTTTACATACTTTCATGATGAAGACTTTCTGTTTGATCTTTCGTAACGACTTATCTTCTTTGCCAGACAATCTTTCTTGATATCTCCTGTCTTCTTGCATCCATAGCACATAGTCTTATCTTCATTGCTTTCATGGAAATCTTTCTTCTTTCGGTTTGATTTCTTAAACCTCAAAAGTTTCTTGAAGTTCTTTACTAGTAGGGCTTGCTCCTCACCATCAGAGTCGTCATCATCAGTATCTTCACTTGAGATTATCTTCACATGAGCTTTTAAGGCAATTAATTTTTTTTTTGTTGTAACTTCTTCAAAATCTTTTAGGTCCAGCTCATGAGTCATAAATTTTCCCATGAGTGTCTCCAGCGACATTGTGGTGAGATCGTTTCCTTCTATGATTGCAGTAGCCTTGGGGTTCTAGTTCTTGGTTAGTCCCTTGAGAACTTTACGAATCTTTTCAAGATTTGTATAATCCTTACCAAGGGAAGATAAAGGATTAGTAATCAAGGAAACGAATAAACATCTGAGTAATTATCTTATTTGGCTTAATCTTGAAAGCCTCATATTCTTCTGTCAATCGACTAATTTTATATTCCTTCACTTGTGAAGTACCTTCATGAGTTACCTTAAAAAGTTTTCAAATTTTGTACGATATAGTACATGTAATACTCTATTAAACTCAGTCTTGTCAATGGCATAAAATAATGTATTGATAGCTCTTGCATTAATACTGGCTTGTATCTTCTCTAAGTCTATGTATCTATCATGATATTTTCTACAAGATTGCCATCAATCACTATTCTATACGGCTTTTTGTAACCGTCTATGACAATTGACCAGAGATAAAAGTCAAGTGACTTCAAGAAGAATCCCATTCATATTTTTCCAATATGTGTAGTTTTTTCCATCAAATAGATGGGGTCTATTTGTGGATTGTCCTTCATCGATGAATATTGATTTCACGGCTGCCATATATATGTATATGCTCTAGAGTAGTATATTTGTATATAATTGTAGAAGCATAGAATTTTAGAATGCGCCACATACATCACGCACCAGCGCATCAGTTAAAGACAACAAGGATAAAAGGCGCATGAAGATTAGATATTTATTTATGAAAATCTATTACATGGCTAACTTCTGCTACAAAGTCTATTACAAAGAAGCCTAGTCTAAACCCTGCGTCTAGGCGCATCACTCTGACGTCCCAGCTAGGCGCATCATTCTGACGTCTCAGCTAGGCGCATCACTCTGATGACTCAGCTAGGCACATTGCTCTGGTGTTTCAGTTAGGCGCAACATTCCTTCTCATCAGAGCGAATCACTTTCTCGTCAACACATGAGTACTTTGGCTAATGAAGTAGTTATTGATCAGAACATAGGTTGGCAATCAATCCAAACCCGGTGGCTTTTCCAGCATAACAAAATTCGGGGCACGATGACCCCGATCTTTGCATGCAACAGTCACCCAATGTCACGCCCCAGAACCAGAATACTGGAGAGCGGGGGACAGACACAGCCAGCTACGTACATTGAAGTGCATCACACCTTGCAATACGGTCATGGCTGTCTAGATGCATAAGGGTTTATCTACAAGCCATAAGTCTTTTAAGGTCAAGAACAAGCCTAGTGTCTCAATTTCAAGCAAGTAAACACATGTTATAAGATGGTAGATCATCAGATATACAAAGTAAGGCATTCCATACATTACATATTCAGATGATCATGAAGCTAGTTATACAAAATACGAAGACTAGAAAGAGTTTAAGTCATACATGATCAACCCTAGGATTTGTCAATCATGTTACAGCCCATAGGCAGACAGAAAATATAAGTTTTGAACACAAGCTAACACTGGCTCGGCGGCTAAACGCCTCAAAAGAATAATTTACAGTAGAGTGGAAGAGCAAAATAAAATCAACTCGTTGCCAGGGTTGCGTCTAGTGTTCACCATCTGGCTGGAAGGCTGGAAGATTCTTGTAAGCTACTATGAAATCTGGCCATACAAAATCAGCTGGATTAGACCCCATAAAGAGCAAGTGCCACAAGGGAGGCTTCACTTAGAAACTAAACCAGCATATTAGATCACAAGACATAAATAATAACAAGAAAATGGGAGTTAGGAAAAATAGGGTGATAAACGATAAGATAACTAAGAGACTATTCCGGTAACCAAGTTACAACCCGTAAACCAAATAAGGACCGGGATTGTAACTCTTCACCTGAACGAAAATTAGTCACTGATCTTTTATCATTAAAAGTAAAGCATAAACAGTAATGTACTGAAGTAATCATAACTGGTACTATCTAGACAAGACTAGACTAGGCTCCATTCATAAATTTACGGCCAAACAATGAGTACGGCTTGATACTTTAACTAACTAGGGTTGTCACAAGCCTAATTACTAGCAAGATGAAATGAGATGTTCCAACAGTCACAAGCCCTGCAGACCATCCCTGTTATCCTGACGCAGGTTGAGAGAGTTGATTAGGTGACCTGGAGGTGCAACACATGACGGTGTGCTGGAAATGCGCCCTACTCAACGGCAGGCAACAAGTCTACTTAAGGCGCTCAGATAACGGAATTGCCTGTGACTGGAAAATCTTCTTATGAACTACTTGATCCATCTAGTCATTAACCTAGTTAGATTCAGTATGAATCCCTGACCGTGGTAATCAAGAATCCATGTCCTAGACATGATGCAAGACGAGACATGTAGCTTGTACAGACACAATCATCCACGGTATAAAGATATGAGTTACTTAGCAAGTTGAGATAGCCGTCGCAGCAGTATTTCAAGATTATCATGTCATGTTAGGTTACTTGTTACTTGCCAAGAGTGCGCATCGGCGGGCCACTATCAAGGTTATTCATGTCATATCGAGTTACTTGTCATATCATGAGTGCTTGTCAAGAGTGCGCCTTGACGGGCCACTATCATGAGTTATCCAGACGAGTTCTTTTTATCAAATCGTGTTCATGTCAAGTCCAGTCAAATCCTATCAAGTTCGAGCCCTATCAAGCTCAACAAGTTATTAAGTCGGGTAGTCGCTGGGCCAGTCAAGTGAAGGGTACAAGCAAAGATCACAATATTATACTAAGGACAATGGGGACAAGCATGGATAAATGCAACAAGAATTATCCTAGTAAGAAATGGCGCAAGGGGTAAAAGGGTTTCCATGGACAACATGCGCCCAGGGTCAGCATGCGCCCATAGGGTATGCGCCCACAGAGCATGCGCCCATAGGCTATGCGCCCAAAGGCTGTGCGCCCAAAGGCTGTGTGCCCAAAGGCTATACGTCCAAAGACTATGCGCCCAAAGGCTATGCGCCCAAAGACTGGCGCATGCACAATGGTATGGGCCCACAGCCTATGCGCCCAAAGACTATGCGCCCAACGGTTATGCGCCCAAAGGTTATGCGCCCAAAGACTGGCACATGCACAAGGGTATGCACCCACAGGCTATGCACCCAAAGACTATGCGCCCAAAGGCTATGCGTCCAAAGACTGGCGCATGCACTGTTCATCTTCCCCGAACAGCCTCTAAGTTTATGTAAAACCATGAACTTAGAAAGGCCATAAATCCCTCGATTTAAGTCAAAATCGGGACTTTCAAGGGTCTAAATTGTGTAGAATTAAATTTCCTACAACATAGGACCATTAGATTTTGAAAATAATGAAGTTAAAGAGATCAAAACCAAAAAAAACTGAGAAAAGTTATAATCTTAGATCTACAAAAAATCCTTCATCTAAACCAAGAACTCCAAGTTCTAAAGAGGCTTAGAATCAAGAGGGGAAGACAATGTAACAATAAAATTTGAGATCAATCATGAAGCAAGTTGCACTTGCCTTTGGTGGGTGGAGAGGATTAATGGAGGAGGAAGAAGAAGTTAATGAGAAGTAATGAAGAGAGAGAGAGAGAGAGAGAGAGAGAGAGAGAGAGAGAGAGAGAGGAAAGTTGACTTATATATCAATCCCTTTCTATCTTAAACCCAAAATAAACCAAACCAAGTCAAGTTGAACCAAACCAAATAAACCAAGGCAAGATGAACCAAGATCAGGCTAAGCAAGACAAGTATAATTACGGGTCACCTGACAAACGTCAGAAAAATCGTACACATATACTGAAAATACGTATAAAGGAAAACGGGAGTGACACCCAACGTCGTCTTATACAAGAACACTGTCGACAAGGGGCACGAGCATGAAATGTTCTTTCCTTAGCCTACAGGGAGCATCTTAGTATTCTGAAGGAGTTTACCATCAAAGCTTCTTTAAATGAGAAGATTCATAAACCGCAGTACAACGCCTCGCTAAGGGAGAGGATCAGTTGAGTTCATCTTTGTTGAGAAGTGGGATAAAACAAGAATAAACACTCTCTCACCGCTGCTATTTATAGGCTAAGGCATAAACCAAAGCCATACACCAAGTGCCAGCCTACTCGAAGTTAATGCGATGAATATGCATTCATGGCAATAAATCTGCCACCTCAAATTCAGCTAAGTTAAAAGTCATTAATTTTGGCCTCGAAACACTCAAAATGTGTTGACCAAGGAGATGCGCCCAGCGGCTGATGCGCTATCCAGATAGATGTGCCCTATAGCCGATGCGCCTTAAGGAGGCATGTGCCTCATAAATGATGCACCCATCTAAGCTCATCACCCATCAAGCATTTAATGCTATGTGACAGAGTCAGTAGCACGCGTCTCGAAGTCTGAGTAATTGACAACTTTTGAAAAAAACGAAGAGACACAATCATTACACTTTATCGGTTACGGCTATGCTCTGCCACGTGGCCGACTGATCACTCGCATGCGCCTCAAACAGTTATGCGTTCAGATTTTGCATGCGCCTCTACGACCATGCGCCAAGACTTGCTTTTTGCCCCTAAAAGTCAGATGACAAGTCTCCTTATGTGCCAGATCCTAGGCGCATCCAAGCAAATCATCCTGTACAAAATCTAAGATCTTTGAGCGATAGGCACGTGCCATGTGTCATTGACTCAGTTCTGCCTACGAACGGGTGCCAACCACCCAGGATCTCAGCAACAACCAAATCTCAACAACTGCCACGTGTCAGATCCTTCGTAGCCCAACGGTACAGTTCAAACAGATTCAGTTTTAGCTTCCTAACGCATCTCTATGTGCCCAACAAAGTTAGACACATGGCGTCCCTACGTGCAAAATCTCCATGCGCGCAAAAGAAGATTATTCTGCTGCCTATAAATAGAAGGTAGTGCGAGTCCTTCGAAGCGGCTGCCAAAACTGAAGAAGACCCATCAAGTCTGCGTACACGATGATGTGCCAAACACCAATACTGAAGGAGCTGTGCCAACACATTCCTCCTTTTCTGCTGACGTTCTCAGCGAACAAGACGTTGCCACTGGTGTAGCGTATCTGCCTAGAAAGCGCAGTGCTGACTGCACTTTCCAACCTACCTCTTTCCAATCGAAGAGGATGTGCCTGTCACGCCCCGCTCCCGTAGGAGCGATCGTCCTCGCTAAGGCGTGATGCCGTAAGAGCCTAGATTGTGCTCGTGCAAGGCGGGTTCCATAACGGCCGATTTCAGCGGCTGCGATGGGGTCATCGCACAGAAGTCCCAAGCAGAGACATTGAATAATAGCAGCAAAAATTTAGAACGAAATACAAATCATTCAAAAGATACATTTTATTAATATTAAAACAAAGATTACAAAGGGACACAAGGCCAAGATTACAAGTTACTCAAGCTCACCCTTCTCACATTACAAGTCACTCAGCTCTCTCTCATCTCTCAATACAAGTCTTGAACCAGCGGATGCTTCGGAAGGCGACGTCCATACATTATGTCCCGTATAAGTCTTGACTCCACGCGACCGTACGCTACGAATCGCCAAAGAACTCCATGCCTCGACGCATCCAAACGAGATCTGCACCACGAGCTTCTGTCTATGCCTGCATATGAAAACTATGTAGGTGTCAGTACTCAACTGTACTTGTGGAATGAGCTCCTCGCCTACCCATATAAAACTAACACGTTTGATTTACTTCGTACAACATAGTCCCTTCTTATCAATTGTCTTTCTAGTCTTGTCTTAGGATCAGTTTTTTTAGGACAGACGCCTTAGCCTATTTTGTGTCTCTAGACCATCCCGTGCTTGTAACAACAACGTTAACACGTATCTTGCCTTTAGACTTTTCTCGTACCAACAATGTTAACCTATCAAGTCGTGTTTGCCTTACGGCTTAAAATCAGAGACACAACTATGGGATGAGACTCCATTTCAATGTGATCGTGCTACGAATTCATCGTGCCGTGCCTCGCAACTCAGGGTGACTAAACCATATTGCCGTCTCGTGACCCTTACTACTTTGATTACCAATTGACCCAATCAAGACTTGTGGCTAAGTGTCACTTGACCGACTTTGCCTTGCGGTATTTCCTGACTTAAACTTAAGACAACTCAAATCCAAACTATACAACTTATATGCCGACAACTTAAGACTCGATGCCACATCTCGTGTCGAAGCACGTCGCCTATGTTGCAACCAAATCTTAGGCCCAATATTGTGTTCTAACTGTACACACACATTCAACTTAACTCAATCCAAAGGCACACATGCGGATTGCCGCCAAGCCGGCTCATATATATGAATTAGTCACTGACTCCCAGAGCCATCTTGGACTCCCTTTAGCTTTTGTTAGACGGACGCTCCTTCAGCACGAGGTAGCGAGCCTCTCGCTGACAGTTCCTGTAACGCCCCAAAACCAGAATACTGGAGAGCGGGGGTGTACATAGCCAGCTACGTATATTGAAGTGCAATCCACCTCGCTATACGGTCACGGCTGTCTAGATACATGAGGGTTTAACTACAAGCCAACAGTCTCCTATGGTCATGAACAAGCCTATTGTCTCAATCTCAAGCAAGCAATAATTGTTACAAGATGTCAGAGCACCAAATATATAACAGCAAGACGTCTCATATATTATATATTGGATGATCATGAAGCTAGTCGTACAAAATGTCAGGACTACCAAGAGTTTCAGTCATACATGATCAACCCTAGGATTTGCCAATCATGTTACAGCCCGTAGGCAGACAGTAAATAAGGTGCAATACGAGCTAACACGTGCTCGCCGGCTAAACGCCTCAAAAGAATAATTTTACAAATAAGTGGGAGGACAAAAAGAAAGCCACTCATTGCCAGGGTTACGCCTGGTGGTCACCATCTGGCTGGAAGACAGGTGGATCCTCTGGTGCTGCTCCGATATCTGGCCACACAAAACCAGCTGGGTCAGACCCCAGAAAGAGCAAGTGCCACAAAGGAGACTTCACTTAGGAACTAAAACCAGCATATCACAATAAAATATTAAAGATAAATAATAAATAAAGAACTGATAATAATAGAGATAACAACAGTAAACTGAGTACGAAGAAGCCATTCAAGTAGCCAGGTCATAACCCTTAAACCAAACAAAGACCGGGGTTGCAGCCCTTCACCTGAATAGAAACCCGTCTCAAATACTATTGGTACCATGAAGACAATAAACGAAAAGAGGACACAGAACTGCTCTGGGAGCCAGGTTACAACCCTTAAACCAAACAAGGACCGGGGTTGTAACCCTTCGCCTGAACAGAACTGGACCCCTGATCTTTATTGCTAAGGCCAGTATAAATAATCATGGTATTAAAGTAAGATAAAACATGACGAACATGGCATGGGGTTGCAATAAGATAATAAACGAAGAGAGGACATAGAACTGCTCCGGGAGCCAGGTTACAACCCTTAAACCAAACAAGGACCGGGGTTGTAACCCTTCGCCTGAACAGAACTGGACCCCCGATCGTTATTGTTAAGGTAAGCATCAATAATCATGTCATGTCACAATCTTCCACAGGATCAGGATAAGACTAAGCTGGAATAAACTCCATATAATCAATCACGGCCAATCAAGAGTACGGCTTGATAGTTTTAACTAACTAGGGTTATCACAGGCCTAGTTACTAGCAAGATGCAATGAGATTATCCTAACAGCCACAAGCCCTGCAGACCATCCGGTTATCTAGGTCGAATGTCCGTTTATGAAGGTTGCAACACGTGACTGTGTGCTGGAAATGTACCCTACTCGTCCGTAGGCTACAAGTCCACTTAATGCGCCCAGATAACGAAATTACCTGTTGCGGGAAATATCTTCATGTCTACTGAATTATTCTAGTTTATTTGCCTTAGTCAATTACTATAGGTATCCCTGACCGTGGTACTCAGGGATCCCTATCCTAGACATGATGCAAGACAGTACCAGTTTATTTGTACAAACACAATTGCCCACGGTGTCCAGGTCATTCCTACTTGACTTGACATGCTAACCGTCGTAACAGTATACCAAGGTTATCATGTAGGTTACTTATCAAGAGTGCGCCACGATGTGCCACTATTATGTTCTATCCCTACATTATTATGTCGTAATCCAAAATATAACCCTGCCATGAGGGTTGCCACAAAAGACTGGCCGCATAAGGGTTGCCGCAAAAAGCTCGCCGCATGGGGGTTGCCGTAAAAAGCTGACCGCATGGGGTTGCCACAAAAAGCTGACCGTAAAAAGCTGCCGCATAAAGCTGGCCGCATGAGGTTGCCGTAAAAGCTGGCCGCATGAGTTGCCGCAAAAAGCTGGCCGCATCAGTTGCCGCAAAAAGCTGGCCGTATGAAGTTGCTGCATAAAGCTGGCCGCATGAGTTTCCACAAAAAGCTGGCCACATGAAGTTGCCGCATAAAGCTGGCCGCATGAGTTGCCGTAAAAAGCTGGCCGCATGAAGTTAGCGCAAAAGCTGGCCGCATGAGTTGTCGCAAAAAGCTGGCCGTATGAAGTTGCCGCATAAAGCTAGCCGCATGAGTTGTCGCAAAAGCTAGCCGCATGAAGTTGCCGCATAAAGCTGGCCGCATGAGTTGCCGCAAAAAGCTGGCCGCATGATGTTAGCGCAAAAGCTGGCCGCATGAGTTGCCGCAAAAAGCTGGCCGTATGAAGTTGCCGCATAAAGCTGGCCGCATGAGTTACCGCAAAAGCTGGCCGCATGAAGTTGCCGCAAAAGCTGGCCGCATGAGCTGCCGCAAAAGCTGGCAGCATGAGTTGCCGCAAAAAGCTGGCCGCATGAGTTGCCGCATAAAATTGGCCGCATGAAGTTAGCGCAAAAGCTGGCCGCATAAGTTGCCGCAAAAAGCTGGCCGCATGAAGTTGCCGCATAAAGCTGGCCGCATGAGTTGCCGCAAAAGCTGGCCGCATGAGTTACCGTATAAAGCTGGCCGCATGAAGTTAGCGCAAAAACTGGCCGCATGAGGTTGTCGTAAAAGCTGGCCGCATGAGTTGCCGTAAAAGCTGGCCGCATGAGTTGCCGCAATAAGCTGTTCTTCATCTCCAAAGAAGAACCATGGAAACCATGGCTTCAAAGCTCCATTAATCCTTCATTTAAAGTCAAAATCAGGACTTCCATTGGTCAAAATGGGGTAGAACGAAATTCTCTACAACATGGAACCATCAAAATTTGAAAATAACAATGCTCAGTAGATCAAAACCCAAGAAATCCGAAAATACTATAAACTTAGATCTACACAAACTGAGCCATGGCAATTAGAAATGCTAAGTACTAAAGTGTGTTAGAATCTCGAGAGGGAGGGAATGGAACAATAAAAATGAAGTTCCTCCATGAAGCAAGCTACACTTGCCTAAGCTCTCTCTCTCTCTCCCTCCTGGTGGTTGAAGAAGTAATGGTGGAGAAGAAGAAGTAAATGAAGAGAGAGAATGAAGGAATGGGTAATAAAGGAGGATGGTGGTGGTAGGTAGGGGTTCTCCCCCTTGGTTCATGATGAACCAAGGCAACCCAAGCCTAGCCGAGCCAACCCAAAATAAACCAAGCCATGAAATGCCAAGATAAGCCAAGCAAGGAATCATGCAATACAAGAAAATACGTACACGTATTCCAAAATACGTAATACGAACTATAGGCATTACAACTCTATCCACCTTAAAAGAATTCCGTCCTCGGAATTTAATTAAGAGGCTAGAGAGACGAGGACAAGCTATCACAAGCAATCTATCATGCAGTCATTCTTTCAAGCAAGGAATTTTAGAGCATAAGGCATAAGGAAGATATTATACCTTACGGGTCAAACAGGTCGGGATATCGCGATCAGATATCATCCTCATGCTCCCACGTTGACTCATCCAAAGAGTGATGACCCCAAGCAACTTGGACTAACTTGATAGTCTTGTTCTTGAGTGTCTTCTCTCTTCGGTCTAATATAGACACGGGCCTCTCCTCATACGAAAGGTTGGTACCAACAACCAATTCCGAATGATCCAGGATGTGGCTCGGGTCCGGGATATACCGTCGCAGTTGGGATACACGGAACACATTATGCACCTCACGTAGCGACGGCGGAAGAGCGAGACGATAGGACACATCTCCTACTCGCTCCAGAATATCGAACGGTCCTATATACCTAGGACTAAGCTTTCTCCGTACGTCAAAACGAATGACGCCATGGTTAGACGAAATCCTCAGGAATACATGGTCACCGACCGAAAATTCAAGGGGTCGCCGATGAGAATCGGCCCAATGACGCTGGCGATCTTGGGCAACTCGAAGATGGTCTCTGACTCTCCTGACCACCTCAACGGTCTGAGCAATCATTTCTGGATCGAGCATCTGTCTCTCTCCGACATCGTCCCATGCTAGCGAGGATCGGCACTTCCTACCATACAGTGCCTCGAACGGTACCATCTGCATACTAGCTTGGAAACTGTTGTTGTACGAGAACTCCACCAGGTGCAGGTGATCTTCCTACGAACCACCGAAGTCGAGTGTACATGACCGCAACATATCTTCAAGAGTCTGGATCGTGCGTTCCGACTGGCCATCTGTCTGCGGGTGATAAGCTGAGCTGAACTGGAGGTGAGTTCCCAAACTCTCTTGCAAGCTGCGCCAAAAGTGCGACGTAAACCTTGAATCTCGGTCCGAGGTGATACTGACTGGTACTCCATGCATCCTGACTACCTACCTGAGGTACATCTCTGCCAGCTGAGCCGTCGACTGACCAACTCTGAATGGAAGAAAGTGGGCCACCTTCGTGAGCCGGTCAACTATAACCAAAATAGCATCTCGACCAGCTGGGGATCTAGGCAATCCAGTTACGAAATCTATGGTTGTAAAACCCCTAAATTTCTACTAATTTTTTAATTTTGGTACTGATTTAAAATTTGGTATTGTACGTCGCGTAGTCGTATTGTACGTCGCGCGTGAAATTTTCATCTTTTCGAATTTGCTCGACGAGTGCGAATATGTGCAAGCGTACATATTTTGGAAAAATATGTTTTCTATATTTTTATGGTTTCAAAATAATATACAATAATTTTGTTATCGTTCCAAAATTTTCAGGTTTGTTATTTTGTTTATAAAACCTTTCATTTACACAGTTATAAATAATAAATAAATTTTTCTATAAAATGGTATATTTATGTAAATATTATTTGGACCTACATATATATTATTAGTTTATTTTTAAATAATAATAAATTTTCAAAATTAATAATATTAGTATTTTAGAAATATATTTTAAAATTATTGTGGCATTTAAATCTTGATTTAAATTTATGAAATTATTTAAATAGTTAAATATTTGCAATTTGATTTATCCCATTTGAATTTTAAACTAAAATTTAATTAGATTTAAATTTGATTTGTATTTGAATATGGATTGTTCGATTTTTAAATTAAATTATGAATTATCTACATTTGGTTCAAATGAATCAAAATCCTTATCCAATGGGTATTCCCACATCCTATATATAGGCAGGTACTCCTCCACAATTACTCCACAAATAATTCTCAACCCCGTGCACCGTGTCCGTGTTCCCTCCCGTCCATCTTATTCCACAATTACATATGCATTCCATTAATTCCGTGTCGGACACCCCCGACACCATCAAAATTTCTATCCCTAACCCTACTCTAAATCCTGTCCGCCGTCACCACGGCGAGACACCGTCTTCCTCGACCCGATCCTACGGCAACCGACCACCACCCTCGCCAATCATCAGACCAACCACCACCATTATCGACGCCACCGCCACCATCGACATCGTCATCACCACCACCGCCCCAGCTAACCCAGCCACCGAAACCACCACCATCACCAACAGATAAAATACAGTAGCAGAAAAACCCCCCAACCCACTCACCTCCGCCGCCGCGCGAGTCCGCCGCTCCCGGCTGTGTCGCCGACCCCCGCCGCATCCGGAGAACACTGGAGCCGAGTTCGCCGCGTGTCCCAGATCTGACGCGCTGGCGCACCACTCTACCGTCGCCGCGCCTCGTTCCGTCCCCGCCGACCGGAATCCGACGGCCGCCTGCTGGTGAGCGCCGACGCCGTTCCCCTCTCCGCTAGCCATCCGCCACCATGCCAGCAGCACGCCCATCGAATCCTCCCGGCGCCGACCCGCCTCGATGCCGGCCTCCGCCCGGGGTGCACCGCCTCACCCTTCCCCAGGTGCAGCCCTCTCCGCCACCGTGCCTCTCATCTCCGTCAGCCGCGCCACCGTGGGCAGCTCCCAGATCCAGCGCCCACTTCCGTCCGCCACAGCCCCGACGGCGCCCATCCACGCCGTTCCTCCGCCGACCTGACCCGTCCGAGCGCGCCGCTCCTTCTCCGGTGAGCTCATCTCCGGTCGACCCCTTCATCTCCGCACCTAGTTCCGGTGAGAGAGCCGCCGCCACGCTGTGCTCTTCCCGCCGATCCGGCGCCTTCGACTCACCCCGGCGCCCACCGCCATCGATACCTTCGCCGTTGCCTGCCAGAGCCACCAGGTAAAACCCTCATCTCCGCCCTTTCTTTTCCCCTCTCTTTCTCTCGATTCTCTCTCTCTCTCTCACCTTACTAAAGAGGACAGCATTATGGTTATTAATTTTATTATTATATTATTTATTATTATTACTATTACCATTATTATTATCCTTATTATAACTATAAACTGTTATCAGTATTATTATTAATTTTGTTAATTTTATTATTATTATTGTTATTATTATTATTACTGTTATTATTATTAGTTTTATTATTATTGTTATTATTTATTATTATTATTACCATTATTATTATTATTATTCTTTGGATGATTATTATTGTTATCATCCTTAGATATATTTAAAATTTTATTGTAATTAATTATATATATATAAGTAAAGGAATTTTTATGTAAGCTCTTTATATTAAGATACATGTTCTTTTCGAATCTTCTATTTTAAATAAATTCATATAAAGTTTGTAAATAAGTTTTTTTTATGAATATAAAATATTTCAAATAGTTTTCACATATTATATATATTTAACTAATAAATATAGTTTGTGCCTTGGCCTTATATTTATTAGTTAAAATAAATTAAAAATATATATATTTCTTCGCAACTATGTTTTGCTAATAAATCGTAGTCTTCATCTAGAAAACATCTTTTAACAGTTTTCAGTTAAAATAATTCTTTTATTATCTAAAAATATATTTAGCTAATAAAAATCTATTTTTTATTATTATAAATATTTTTGAGAATAATATATGTATTTACTCTCCGCAAATTCTCTTCGAATTATCCCCATTGCTCATGACTAATCGTGTGTCCTATTTTCTCGTGACTTCGAACCCCTTACATACTGGCCTTGGCAATTGGACAGAACAGGACTTGTTGAATCATTGCACCATCAGGCGACACACCAGGCAAGACACCTTGCCTTTACTGTTTAATTTCCTGCTCAATATCATGCATGCTTTTTATGTGGTTCTTTCAAAATTATATATATATATGCAAATTATTATATTTTATGCAATTGGCTTAGAGTTAAGGGACCACCGTATGTTTTGTGCATCTCATAAACTGTCACGATGTGCCACGGGTTGTGTGTGAGTTGTGAGTCGCATATAGTTTCGGACTCGCGTACCGACTGTACATCGGTGCGTACAGGCCGTGCGTTAGGATATAACTGCCAATAGATTGTATAGAAGACTTGGCAGTTATTAAGGATTAAACAGTGTCGTGGAGACGACACGTGTATAGTATCATGGAGAGAAGGGGAGACAGTCATTAGCGTAGGGGCTACATGTTCAGTACACACATAGATTTGGGCCTATAGTGTCTCGAATGAGCACTACTTACTGCCCCGGGGCCGATAGTTCTCGTATGAGAGCTACTTTCTGCCCATAGTCGATAGTGCCTCTTATGAGCGCTACCTACTACTACTCTCTCTCCATCTATGCTGAACACCTAAGCTCCTGCGTAGAACGTTGTCTTCTCAAAGTGTATATCACATAGAATGGTTAGGAACCTTTACGCATGTATATTTTCTATTGAGCTCTTACTATTCAGTTTATGGCATGATATTATGTGTCTTGTTACGTCCCTCTGAGGACCTGGTTTTTTTTCCAGGTGTGTGTTTTCGTGATTTCTGGCAGGTGCTCTAGCTAAGGCCATGACTTGCGCTCTATTCCGTCGTGATGATTACTCTTGGATTCGTCACTTGCTCTCGCTTGCTAAATTCTTTCCTTGTATATTTTTCCATATTTAATTTAGTTGGTAGTAGACTTTGTATCCACCCAACTGTTGTGTACATGACAAACCCAAAGTTGTTTTTATACTATTATTTATCTTTGTGGATGAGATTTAGTGTCTTGGCTTTCTACATTTACAGCTTATGTCTATATACGAGTCGTATATTTACTCGTATATATACAGCTGGCATGATACGTTTCTAGTTCTACTATTTTGGGACTGGGGCGTTACATGTTTTTGTGGTGGCCCATGCAGGTCTAGTTTGTCACTTCGGTTACGTAATTGTACCGATGTGAGCCTACAATATAGGATTAGAATCTAGGAATCTCATCCACCTACTTGACATCCTTTCTTGACTTCAAATTTTGAACTCTCGTTCGCCTTCCTTGATTTGTATCTTGCTTGACTCCTTCTACCGTAAATTCTTAGTTTCGTGCTTAGTGACAATTAGAAAGATGACTACACTCGTATATGCTCATAGGTCAAACACATGGCTAAAAGGATCACCTTGACAATTAGTATGCATTAAGGTCTTATTTATGTATAAAAGCATTTATGTTTCCTAGAAATTTCATCTAAAGGATTAGTTTATTCTAAGTTGGGTAGTAGTATATTACCGCCATCAAAAGGATAGTTTAAATTTTATTTTAAATTTACAAGGTGGTATACACAAGAGGATAGCTAGATCGAGAAAACAAATTTTTTTATGAATTTTGAAATTGTGAAATAGTTATGATTTATTAGGGATATGAAACCAATTTGAGAAATATCTTTAGATTTATATTGTGACACTTGATTTACGGTGAATATCTCGAAATTATTTAAAAAGTTTAATTTTGTAGATGACTAGAGAGACGAAAGTTTAGAAGGAAAAGAACTTGAGGTTTTAAAATTTGCGCGTACGAGTTATAAGTTTATTTAAATTTTGAAGAGATGATGGAAAAAAAAATTATTTTAATTTTTTTTGGAAGATCTCGACTTTGAAGAAAAAATTCAAATTTCAAATTTTGTCCTATGATCTATGATTTATAGAGTTATTTAAATTTCGAGTTTAAGGCCTTTTTATTATGGATATTTAAATTTTGGTAAAAAGCATGTTTATTTTGCGATATACAAGGACTATTTCGAGATTGATTAGAGATTTCAATTAAATTGACAGTCTAATATAATTGGTAATGGTGGCATAGTATCTTGAATATTTTATTGAGAACTTCGAGGAACTTGAAATTTAGATTAGATCATATTGGTAGAGGACCAAGAAGCAAGAAAGGTCATCCTAGTGAGATAGAAGTATTGTACATTAGAGTGCCATGCCACCTATGATTATGATATTGCATATACACAAGTATAGTTAGTCATCGACCAAACCAATGAACATATCTTTTGACTTACTCGACCTTCCCTCAATTCTAGATCTTTTGTCATGACCATCTAATCATTTGAAACTTGAGAAATGATTAGATTGTTCCTTGATCATACACCATCTAAGTGGCTATCATATCCCTAGAAACTGTACTCCTAATTTATTTTACCTTGATTTGTTAGAATCTAAGTTATCTTTATTTCATGCTTTAGCTCGATCATTTATTTGGTTCGATAATCATTATCTCATTAACTCCCACTTTCTACTTTAAGTTCTTTGGTGTCCCTATCATGACTTTGATATTTGGAGCACAACACTAGACTTTTTCCTTCCCACAACTTTCATATGTAAGACCTACACGAGCCCACCTTCATGTAGGTATATCACGTGCTACTAAAACACGTCTCCTTGTACTCTAATTTCATGTTACGACTTTCGGGTCAAAAAGACTGGACTCTAATCCCTACCGTGAAACCAATATACTTTTTAAACTATAGATGAGACTCGACCTCGACTCAATTCTTTCGACCTGATATACGATTTTGTTCTACTTAATTCCTTACATACTAAAATCTTGATTGCTGGACCTATCACACCATTAGTTTAATTCTTGTAAGTTGAGTAGAATATCTCATGACCTAACCAACATTTTTGTGGACCACATTGATAGGTTCATAGAATTCAGTAGACCCTAACTTATCTAGTCAACCAAGCCGACTGCATAGGCCCAAATTTCGGACGGAACTTAGATTTTATAAGGTCTTGGACTAATTGATTTCTTTCATCATTATCCTTTACGTATTATTTTATTTACCTATGATGCTAAAATAGCTTAGTTTTGCAAGCGTATTCTTTGTCAAGCTTGATCATGATATGTTTTATTGGGTCGCTCCCACTAACATATTGTCTAATCAGAACCGGTGCATGATGGTCTGATCAACCGAGTGCACTTTGGTTCGCTTTTATCTATCGTTCTACGTGGATGGAGACATAGCTAAACTTGTCCTTTAGAGTCCCATCCACGACTACCTTGAAAATTTCTTTTGAAATCATTCGGTCGCCCTTGAATCACATATTCTTATTCGATAACGCCTCCTTCGAACTCTATATTGCTTTCGTCTTCACCTATTTTAGAAGGACGAAAGCGTTAAACTAGAACCTCCTCTAGCCTTCCTACCGATTATGACCATACCGTACTATTTTTCTATGACTTAGATCACGATTCCTTACGACATAATTTTGTCGAAACATTGCCATTGTTTATCCCCATCGATACCCCCTTGTGTCTTCTCATCCCCTACTAATTCTTAATTTCGAGGACGAAATTCTTTTAAGTTGGGTAGGATGTAAAACCCCTAAATTTCTACTGATTTTTTAATTTTTGGTACTAATTTAAAATTTGGTATTGTACGCCGCGTAGTCGTATTGTACGTCGCGCATGAAATTTTCATCTTTTTGAATTTGCTCGACGAGTGCGAATATGTGCGAGCGTACATATTTTGGAAAAATATGTTTTCTATATTTTTATGGTTTCAAAATAATATACAATAATTTTGTTATCGGTCCAAAATTTTCAGGTTTGTTATTTTGTTTATAAAATCTTTCATTTACACAGTTATAAATAATAAATAAATTTTCCTATAAAATGGTATATTTATGTAAATAATATTTGGACCTACATATATATTATTAGTTTATTTTTAAATAATAATGAATTTTCAAAATTAATAATATTAGTATTTTAGAAATATATTTTGAAATTATTGTGGCATTTAAATCTTGATTTAAATTTATGAAATTATTTAAATAGTTAAATATTTGCAATTTGATTTATCCCATTTGAATTTTAAACTAAAATTTAATTAGATTTAAATTTGATTTGTATTTGAATATGGATTGTTCGATTTTTAAATTAAATTATGAATTATCTACATTTGGTTCAAATGAATCCAAATCCTTATCCAATGGGTATTCCCACATCCTATATATAGGCAGTACTCCTCCACATTTACTTCACAAATAATTCTCAACCCCCTGCACCGTGTCCGTGTTCCCTCCCGTCCATCTTATTCCATAATTACATATACATTCCATTAATTTCGTGTCGGACACCCCCGACACCATCAAAATTTTTATCCCTAACCCTACTCTAAATCCTGTCCGCCGTCACCTCGGCGAGACATCGTCTTCCTCGACCCGATCCTACGGCAACCGACCACCACCCTCGCCAATCATCAGACCAACCACCACCATTATCGACGCCACCGCCACCATCGACATCGTCATCACCACCACCGCCCCGGCTAACCCAGCCCCCGAAACCACCACCATCACCAATAGATAAAATACAGTAGCAGAAAAACCCCCCAACCCACTCACCTCCGCCGCCGCGCGAGTCTGCCGCTCCCGGCTGTATCGTCGACCCCCGTCGCATCCGGAGAACGCTGGAGCCGAGTTCGCCGCGTGTCCCAGATCTGACCCGCTGGCGCACCACTCCACCGCCGCCGCGCCTCGTTCCGTCCCCATCGACCGGAATCCGACGGCCGCCTGCTGGTGAGCGCCGACGTCGTTCCCCTCTCCGCTGGCCGTCCGTCACCATGCCAGCAGCGCGCCCATCGAATCCTTCCGGTGCCGACCCGCCTCGATGCCGGCCTCCGCCCGGGGTGCGCCGCCTCACCCTTCCCCAGGCGTAGCCCTATCCGCCACCGCGCCTCTCATCTCCGTCAGCAGCGCCACCGTGGGCAGCTCCCAGATCCAACGCCCACTTCCGTCTGCCACAGCCCCGACGGCGCCCATCCACGTCGTTCCTCCGCCGACCTGACCCGTCTGAGCGCGCCGCTCCTTCTCCGGTAAGCTCATCTCCGGCCGACCCCTTCATCTCCGCACCTAGTTCCGGTGAGAGAGCCGCCGCCACGCTGCGTTCTTCCTGCCGATCCGGCGCCTTTGACTCACCCCGGTGCCCACCGCCATCGATACCTTCGCCGTTGCCTGCCCGAGCCACCAGGTAAAACCCTCATCTCCGCCCTTTCTTTTCCTCTCTCTTTCTCTCGATTCTCTCTCTCTCTCTCTCTCACCTTACTAAAGAGGACAACATTATGGTTATTAATTTTATTATTATATTATTTATTATTATTACTATTACCATTATTATTATCCTTATTATAACTATAAACTGTTATCAGTATTATTATTAATTTTATTAATTTTTTTATTATTATTAGTATTATTATTACTGTTATTATTATTAGTTTTATTATTATTGTTATTATTTATTATTATTATTATTATTATTCTTTGGATGATTATTATTGTTATCATCCTTAGATATATTTAAAATTTTATTGTAATTAATTATATATATATAAGTAAAGAAATTTTTATGTAAGCTCTTTATATTAAGATACATGTTCTTTTCGACTCTTCTATTTTAAATAAATTCATATAAAGTTTGTAAATAAGTTTTTTTTTATGAATATAAAATATTTCAAATAGTTTTCACTTATTATCTATATTTAACTAATAAACATAGTTTGTGCCTTGGCCTTATATTTATCAGTTAAAATAAATTAAAAATATATATATTTCTTTGCAACTATGTTTTGCTAATAAATCATAGTCTTCATCTAGAAAACATCTTTTAACAGTTTTCAGTTAAAATAATTCTTTTATTATCTAAAAATATATTTAGCTAATAAAAATCTATTTTTCAATTATTATAAATATTTTTGAGAATGATATAAGTATTTACTCTCCGCAAATTCTCTTCGAATTATCCCCATTGCTCATGACTAATCGTGTGTCCTATTTTCTCGTGACTTCGAACCCCTTACATACTGGCCTTGGCAATTGGACAGAACAGGACTTGTTGAATCATTGCACCATCAGGCGACACACCAGGCAAGACACCTTGCCTTTACTGTTTAATTTCCTGCTCAATATCATGCATGCTTTTTATGTGGTTCTTTCAAAATTATATATATATGCAAATTATTATATTTTATGCAATTGGCTTAGAGTTAAGGGACCACCGTATGTTTTGTGCATCTCATAAACTGTCACGATGTGCCACGGGTTGTGTGTGAGTTGTGAGTCGCATATAGTTTCGGACTCGCGTACCGACCGTACATCGGTGCATACAGGCCGTGCGTTAGGATATAACTGCCAATAGATTGTATAGAAGACTTGGCAGTTGTAAAACCCCTAAATTTCTACTACGATTATTTTTTTTTTACATTTTAAAATTTTATTTTCACTTCGTATTTGTACGTCGCGTGCTAATTTGTATTTTTCGTACTTTCTCGTCGAATGCAAATATGTGCGAGATACATATTTTTGTAAAACATTTTTTTGAGATTTTATTTATATAGAAAAATTTTAGTTTTCAAAACAATACGAAAATAGTTATTTTGTTCGTTGTTTAAAAACAAGTAGGGATTTGAAAATTTTGGGTTATATGAAATGTGTTTCGAATATTTTGCGAAATTTGAAAATTACTAATAACATATTTTTGATAATTATAAAAGCTATTTCATAATTTAATATTTAAGAAATATTTTTGATTTTTCGAAATTAAATAAAGCTATATTTTAATATTTATGGAAAAGATATTTTAAATTTTGTTTCACTTAAAATTTGAATTATTTTGATTGGAAAATATTGTATTTGCCTTAATTTAAATAGCTTTTAAATTAAGGATAAGTTTCATTTATATTGAATTAGATTTAAATCGATTTTAAATTAATTTGGAATCTATCTAATTGGGGATTTAAACAATCCCAATCTTTCTCCTAGTGGGAATTCCCACCTCCTATAAAAGGAGAGGTACTCCTCCAATTTCCACACCACAATCAATTTTGTGCATCGTGTCTGTGCCCACACATTCTTATTCTAGTACTTTTTACAGTTATTCGCGTCGTGTCCGACAATCCCGGGCACGACGATTTCCAACAATCAAATCCCGGCAACCCGGCCGAACCTTCTCCTCGGCCACCTCCCCTGTCGTTCACCATCAACACAACCACCACGTCATCATCGTCCTCTCCCCAAACTCCTCTGTGGCCGTCAACAAACGCCACAACACCGAGCTCCGACCATTGCCAATCCCTTTTACCGGCCATCGCCATCACCCGGCCGGCAACTTCCCGATCGCCACCATCCCCGACATGGCAGCCTCCATACGATCCCCGACATCACCATCCCCCTGTTCCCTGCCACAACACAGCCTGCAAATTCCTCCACCACCCGACTTCGAAACACCACCAACAACAACAAGACCATCACCAGCACAGAAGTAGAAGAAGAGGGAGAAGACCCTAACCTGTACCGACCACCGCAGGAGTAGCACGACGCCGAGCCGCGCGTGCCCTAATCTCCGCTGGCGTCCGTATTCCTCCCCCTTTCTCCGTCCGGCGAGCGACCGCGCCGCCGAGGCCGGCCTCAGCCGCCTGGGGTTTGCCCTCCGCAGCCGTCAGCCACCACCAGCTCCGTGGCGGAGCACCGGATCTTCTCCGAACCCGCCGCCTCCTTCCTCAGGTGGTCGCGCCCCGGTCTCTCCGACCTCCGTACGCCGGTGTCCCCCACAGCGGAGCCATCCCCTGCCGCTCGATCCGCCGATCTCGGCGAGCACCCCGGAAAAACCTCGGTAAGCTTCCATTTTTCCGCACTCTCTCATCTACTCTCTCTCTCCACATATACAAGTTTTCCTTTCGGGAACAGCACATGTGCTGATCATTGGAGATATTTGCTATTTATTATTATTATTATTATATTATAACTATTATTATGATTATCTTATTATCATTATTATTATTATCATTAGTTTTTTTTTTGTTATTATCATTATAATTATTATTATTAGTATTATTGTTTTTATTATTATTATTATTATTATTATTATTATTATTATTAATAATAATAGTATTATTATCCAATGTTGTTAACAGTACAGTATTTTGCTATAGCTTTTATGATATTATATTTTAATTATCATTAAAATTATTATTTTGAAGATTATCTATTATTATTTTACATGTATACAAATGTATCTATATAATTTCAAATTTTAAGGTTCCTTGTCTAAAACAATTAAATTAGTTATATTTAGTAAATCATAATTTCCAAATTTCTATACAATAAACATATTAAATATTTCTCTAAAAAAATATTTTGGACCAATAAAATATATATATATTTTTAAGTATTATAAATACAAATAGTTTAAGTAGCTTCTACTCTAAATCCCCCTTGATTATCACCATTGTCAATGACTAATCATCCATTCATATTTTCTCGCGAATTCGGACCATGTTGCATCGACACTGGCTAATGGACAGAACATGACATCTAGATCATCGCACCCCACCAGGCGTAACACCAGGCAAGACACCTTGCCTTTACTGTTTAAATTTTCTGCTCAATATCATGCATGGTTTAGTTGTTTCTTTTTAAATTATATGTAAATACAAATTACTATATTTTATACAATTGGCTTAGAGTTAAGGGACTACCGTCAAATTTAGTGTGTCTCATTGACTTGTCACGATGGTACACGAGTTGTGTGTGAGAGTTGTGAGTATCATGTAGTGGTCACTTGCGTGTTGGCTGATCACCCGTGCGCATGCGTAGGAATAACTGTCAATAGATGCATGTTAGAAGACTTGACAGTTATCTATTATAAACCCGTGTTGTGGAAATGACACGTGTTGGTGTGTCGTGGTTACGATGCACGTATAGTATCATTGGGGGGGAGGGGACAGCTACTAGCGTAGGGGCTACTTTTTACACACATTTGGGAGATAGTGTCTCGGATGAGCGCTACGTGTTACCCGGCCGATAGTGTCTCGGATGAGCGCTACTTGTTGGCCACTCTTTATTACATGCATGAGACAGCCCCTGCGTAGAACGTTGTCCTCTAAATTGCAATTCACATAGAATGGTTAGGAACCTTTACTCATGCATATTTTCTATTGAGCTCTTATTATTCAGTTTATGGCATGATATTATGTGTCTTGTTACGTCCCTCTGAGGACCTGGTTCTTCCCCAGGTGTGTGTTTTCGCGATTTCTTGCAGGTGCTCTAGCTAAGGCCATTCCTTCCTTCGTGATGACTGCTTTTGGACTTGTCATTGCTTCGCTCGACCAATCATTTTTTTTTTGTATATTTCTTCCCTATTTAAATTAGTTGGTAGTGGACTTTGTCTCCGCCCAACGATTGTATCATAAATATTCAAGTTGATTTCTATATTATTATTCCTTTCATTGTGGATGAGATTTAGTTGTCTTGGATTACTACATTTACAGCTTATGTATACCTACGAGGTCCATGTATTTCGTATGTATACAGCTGGCATGTCTACGTACCTAGTCCTAAGTATTTTGGGACTGGGACGTTACAGCAGTTATTAAGGATTAAACAGTGTCGTGGAGACGACACGTGTATAGTATCATGGGGAGGGGGGAGACAGTCATTAGCGTAGGGGCTACATGTTCAGTACACACATAGATTTGGGCCGATAGTGTCTCGGATGAGCGCTACTTACTGCCCCGGGGCCGATAGTTCTCGTATGAGAGCTACTTTCTGCCCATAGTCGATAGTGCCTCTTATGAGCGCTACCTACTACTACTCTCTCTCCATCTATGCTGAACACCTAAGCTCCTGCGTAGAACATTGTCTTCTCAAAGTGTATATCACATAGAATGGTTAGGAACCTTTACGCATATATATTTTCTATTGAGCTCTTACTATTCAGTTTATGGCATGATATTATGTGTCTTGTTACGTCCCTCTGAGGACCTGGTTTTTTCCCAGGTGTGTGTTTTCGTGATTTCTTGCAGGTGCTCTAGCTAAGGCCATGACTTGCGCTCTATTCCGTCGTGATGATTACTCTTGGATTCGTTACTTGCTCTCGCTTGCTAAATTCTTTCTTTGTATATTTTTCCATATTTAATTTGGTTGGTAGTGGACTTTGTCTCCACCCAACTGTTGTGTACATGACAAACCCAAAGTTGCATTTATACTATTATTTATCTTTGTGGATGAGATTTAGTGTCTTGGCTTTCTACATTTACAGCTTATGTCTATATACGAGTTATATATTTACTCGTATATATACAGCTGGCATGATACGTTTCTAGTTCTACTATTTTGGGACTGGGGCGTTACAATGGTTACATGCTCCCACTTCCATTCTAGAATTGGCAAGGGCTGAAGAAGTCCAGCTGGCCTCAGATGTTCAGCTTTAACTTGTTGGCAAACCAAACATCGAAAGACAAACCGGGCTATCTCCCTCTTCATGCCATTCCACCAAAAGTGCTGACAAATATCACGGTACATTTTCGTACCGCCGGGATGAATGGAATACTGCGAACTATGAGCCTCTGTCATGATCTCCTGTCTGATATCTCCACTGGGTACACAAAGACGCTTACCATGTCGAAGTGTACCGCCTTCATGAATGCATAAATCTGGTCTTCGTCCTGCCTCACACTCTGCTCTGAGTCGCTGAAGCTTGGAATCTGCTGACTGCGCCATCCGGATCCTCTCGACTATAGTGGACTGAACTTGCATGCTGGCCATCAATGCCACATTGAAAGGAAGGACAACTTCTATACCCATCTTCTGAAGATCGGCTAACAGCTCTGGTTGCGCTGTTAGAAAATAAACTCCGGCTCTCCTGCTCAATGCATCTACAACAACGTTGGCATTCCCTGGATGATACTACAGGTTGACATCATAATCCACTAGCAGCTCTAGCCATCTTCTCTGATGCATGTTAAGATCCTTCTGGGTGAAAACATATTTCAGGCTCTTGTGGTCGGTAAAGATCTCCACCCTATCTCCGTACAAGTAGTGTCTCCATAACTTAAGTACAAACACTACTGCTGCCAGCTCTAAGTCATAGGTTGGGTAATTCTTCTCATGATCATGAAGTTGCTGTGACGCATAAGCTATTACCTTTCCATGCTGCATCAGAACACATCCTAAGCCTCTGCCTGAAGCATCACAATATACTGAGAATCCCCCGGTTCTATCTGGAAGTGTAAGAATGGGTGCCGTCATCAAGCCTCGCTTCAACTTCTCAAAAAAATCCTGGCACTCTGCTGTCCAAGCAAACTGCACATCCTTGCGGGTCAACTGGGTCAATGGTGCTGAAATCCGAACAAAGTCTGAAACAATTTGCCAGTAGTAACCAGCCAATCCAAGAAAACTACGGACTTCTGCAACTGTGCTGGGCATTGGCCACGACTCAATAGCCACGATCTTCTGGGGATCCACCTCCACTCCTCCTCTGGTGCTGATATGACCCAAGTACGAAATACGATCGAGCCAGAACTCGCATTTACTGAACTTGGCATACAACTGGTGCTTCCTGAGAATTTGGAGGATGATTTTGAGATGATGCTCATGCTCCGCCTCACTCTTGCTATAGACCAGGATGTCGTCTAGGAACACAATCACGAACTGATCCAAGTAAGGCATGAAGATGCGATTCATGAGGTCCATGAATACGACCGACGCATTGGTGGCTCCAAATGGCATCACAAGGAACTCCCAATGCCCATACCTAGATCTGAAAGTTGTCTTCGGGATGTCCTGCTCTCTGACTCTGATCTGATGATATCCGGAGCGCAAGTCGATCTTCAAAAACACTGCTGCCCCTTGGAGTTGATCAAACAAGTCATCTATCCTCGGGATAGGGTATCTGTTCTTGATTGTCACTGAGTTCAAGGTATGATAGTCAACACATAATCTGGATGTACCATCCTTCTTTTTCATATGAAGCATCAGGGCTCCCCAAGGCGATCCACTATCACGAATGAATCCCTTGGTTCTGAGTTCTTCAATCATCTTGTCCAGTATCTCTAATTCTGACGGCGCCATCCTGTAGACTCTCTCTGACACTGGGGCTATCCCGGGAATCAAGTCGATGGTAAACTCGATCTCTCGCTCTGGCGGCATCCCTGGAAGCTCTTCTGGGAAAACATCTGGGAACCCCTCGACTATCCGAGGCAACTGCACTGCTGCTACTGCCATCCGCAATACTGGAGGAGAAGGTTCAACTTCGCCTCGGGAGAAGAAAAATTCTGGCTCTCCGGGAATGTTAAAAATAACCCTGCCAATGTGGCAGTCTATCCTAGCATACTGGTCCCTCAACCAATCCATCCCTAAGGCTACATCATAATCGGCCATCGGGAACTCTATCAATCTAGCGGAGAATTCTCTACCGCTAACTACGATCCGACACGAGGAAAATACTCTATCTACTCCCACAAGACCGTTACCAGTAAGTATATTGAGCCTTACTGATAATGACTCGGGCACCAGTCCTATCCGTGTCGCAAATCGTACAGACATAAATGAATGCGAGGCACCAGAATCAAATAATACTGAAGCTGGAAAGGTGTTGACGAGAATAGTACCTGCCACCACCTCACCTGGTGCTACTCCTTCCTCTCCTATGGTCAAAGCCAGCACTTGACTATGCCCTCTGGGTACGGGTCCCCTCTGCTAAAAATTCCTCTGCCTGCTCTGGATCAGGGCTTGGGCTTGGGCATACTGCTGCGGTCTCTGCTGCTGGAACGCCTGGGCCTGCATCGCCAATGGCCTCGAGAATGGGTACTGCAGCTGCTGCTGCTACTGGATTGGTGCTGGTCCTCTAACTGAAGGACTAGAGAAGGCCGATGAACTTCCCCTGTTCGGGCAGTTCCCAACCCTGTGGTCCGGGGTACCATAAACCAAGCACAAACCCTGTGCTCTGCGACACTCTGATACCACATGCCCTGGCTTCCCGCAGTGTGAACATCCTACTACGGAAGACTGCTTCTGCTTCTGCTGCTGAGGGTGGGTCGGGGTAGAATGTTGAACCGACGTCACTGAGGCCGCCCGCCTCGGAGCTCCAATGATCAAAGCCCTGGCTGCCGGGGCTGGTGCTAATGACTGATTTATCTGGCTGTGGGATCGTTTCCGACCTCTGGTCCTATCCACGATCCTCTGGGAGGTATACTTGTGCCTCCGAGCTGCTCTCAATACTGCATCAAAAGTCTGATGCTCAAACTGCTCAACTGCCAATAAAATCTCCAGGTGGAGCCCCTGCTGGAATCGTTGGGCTCTATCGAACTCGGTTGCTACCAGGGTGAGAGCAAACCGACTAAGCCTGGAGAACTCGGCCGCATATCCATCGACCGTCCTGTCCATCTGCTTCAGATTGGTGAACCTCGTCTGTAGATCATACCGAGCTACAGCATCAAAAAACTTGGTTTGGAATCTCTTCCTGAATACTGCCCATAAAATAGGGGCTACTAATCCATCGACCTGTGCTGCCCACCAGCTGCGGGCAAGATCTAGTAACTGTAGGCACACTACGGCCACCTTCTCGTTCTCTGGAGTCCTGGCTGCTTCTAGAATCATCTCTGTGTCCTGAAGCCAAGCATCTGCAGCGATCGCATCTTCACTGTCGTCGATGAAGGGAGGGTTCAAGCGCTTGAAGCTGTTGGCCGCACTGTTACCCTGATGACCTCCTCTAGTCAAAGCATCTGCCACCGTCTGGTGTAAGGCATCTCCACGACGATCCTGGGAAGCTAATAGGGACCTGATGAGACCCACCAAAGTGCCATCATCAGGCTCTGCAGGCTGGACGGGCTGAATTGGTAGTTCTCCTCCGGTAGGCACGACTCTGGAGGCTACTCCTGAATGCTAGGCTTGATCTCCAGGTTGAGGCTGGTCCACGGAAGGTGCTCCGCCTTGCTGATCGGCAGGTCCAGGAATAATACTGCTGAATAAGACGACATAGAGAACAATAAGGAAGGACCAGGACAGATCAACGATACAAGCATGTGATCAGGTCAAGATTCTCAGGGAATTGAAGATACGAGCAGAGATCAAGGGCGAATACCGATTGAGATATCTATTCGGTAAACCCTCATATATCTTGATTTATAAGACCTGCATGGGCCACCACTTAAATCATGTAACGCCCCAGAACCAGAATACTGGAGAGCAGGGGCGTACATAGCCAGCTACGTATATTGAAGTACAACCCACCTCGCTATACGGTCACGGCTATCTAGATACATGAGGGTTTAACTATAAGCCAACAGTCTCCTATGGTCATGAACAAGCCTATTGTCTCAATCTCAAGCAAGCAATAATAGTTACAAGATGTCAGAGCACCAAATATATAACAGCAAGGCATCCCATATATTACATATTGGATGATCATGAAGCTAGTCGTACAAAATGTCAGAACTAGCAAGAGTTTCAGTCATACATGATCAATCCTAGGATTTGCCAATCATGTTACAGCCCGTAGGCAGACAGTAAATAAGGTGCAATACGGGCTAACACGTGCTTGCTGGCTAAATGCCTCAAAAGAATAATTTTACAAATAAGTAGGAGGACAAAAAGAAACCCACTCGTTGCCAAGGTTACGCCTGGTGGTCACCATCTGGCTGGAAGACAGGTGGATCCTCTGGTGCTGCTCCGATATCTGGTCACACAAAACCAGCTGGGTGAGACCCCAGAAAGAGCAAGTGCCACAAAGGAGGCTTTACTTAGGAACTAAAACCAGCATATCACAATAGAATATTAAAGATAAATAATAAATAAAGAACTGATAAGAATAGAGATAACAACAGTAAACTGAGTACGAAGAAACCATTCAAGTAGCCAGGTCACAACCCTTAAACCAAACAAGGACCGGGGTTGCAGCCCTTCACCAGAATAGAAACCCGTCTCAAATACTATTGGTACAGTGAAGACAATAAACGAAAAGAGGACACAGAACTGCTCCGGGAGCCAGGTTACAACCCTTAAACCAAACAAGGATCGGGGTTGTAACCCTTCGCCTGAACAGAACTGGACCCCTAATCTTTATTGGTAAGGCCAGTATAAATAATCATGGTATTAAAGTAAGGTAAAACATGACGAACATGGCATGGGGTTGCAATAAGACAATAAACGAAGAGAGGACACAGAACTGCTCCGGGAGCCAGGTTACAACCCTTAAACCAAACAAGGACCGGGGTTGTAACCCTTCGCCTGAACAGAACTGGACCCCCAATCGTTATTGTTAAGGCAAGCATCAATAATCATGTCATGTCACAATCTTGTACAGGATCAGGATAAGACTAAGCTGGAATAAACTCCATCCAATCAATAACGGCCAATCAAAAGTACAGCTTGATACTTTTAACTAACTAGGGTTATCACAGGCCTAGTTACTAGCAAGATGCAATGAGATTATCCCAACAGCCACAAGCCCTGTAGACCATCTGGTTATCCAAGTCGAATGTCCGTTTATAAAGGTTGTAATATGTGACTGTGGGCTGGAAATGTGCCCTACTCGTCGGTAGGCTACAAGTCCACTTAATGCGCCCAGATAACGGGATTGCCTGTAGCTGAAAATCTCTTCATGTCTACTGAATTATTCTAGTTTATTAGCCTTAGTCAATTACTGTAGGAATCCCTGACCGTGGTACTCAGGGATCCCTATCCTAGACATGATGCAAGACAGTACCAGTTTATTTGTACAAACATAATCGCCCACGGTGTCTAGGTCATTCCTACTTGTCTTGACATGCTAACCGTCGCAACAGCATACCAAGGTTATCATGTAGGTTACTTATCAAGAGTGCGCCACGACATGCCACTATCATGTTCTATCCCTACATTATCATGTCGTGATCCAAAATATAACCCTGCCATGAGGGTTGCCCTAAAAGACTGGCCGTATAAGGGTTGCCGCAAAAAGCTGACCGCATGGGGGTTGCTGTAAAAAGCTGGCCGCATGGGGTTGCCGCAAAAAGCTGGCCGCATGAAGTTGCCGCATAAAGCTGGCCGCATAAAGCTGGCTGTATGAGGTTGCCGCAAAAGCTGGCCGCATGAGTTGCCGCAAAAAGTTGGCCGCATGAGTTGCCGCAAAAAGCTGGCTGCATGAAGTTGCCGCATAAAGCTGGCCGCATGAGTTGCCGCAAAAGCTGGCCACATGAGTTGTCGCAAAAAGCTGGCCGCATGAAGTTGCTGCATAAAGCTGGCCGCATGAGTTGCCGTAAAAAGATGGCCGCATGAAGTTAGCACAAAAGCTGGCCGCATGAGTTTCCGTAAAAAGCTGGCCGTATGAAGTTGTCGCATAAAGCTGGCCGCATGAGTTGCCACAAAAGCTGGCCGCATGAAGTTGCCACAAAAGCTGGCCGCATGAGTTACAGCAAAAGCTGGCCGCATGAGTTGTCGCAAAAAGTTGGCCGCATGAGTTGACGCATAAAGCTGGTCGCATGAAGTTAGCGTAAAACCTGGCCGCATGAGTTGCCGCAAAAAGCTGGCCGTATGAAGTTGCCGCATAAAGCTGGCCGCATGAGTTGCCGCAAAAGCTGGCCGCATGAGATGCCGCAAAAGCTGGCCGCATGAGTCGCCACAAAAATCTGGCCGCATGAGTTGCCACATAAAGCTGGCCGTATGAAGTTAGCGTAAAAGCTGGCCGCATGAGGTTACCGCAAAAGCTGGCCGTATGAGTTGTCGCAAAAGCTGGCCGCATGAGTTGCCGCAAAAAGCTGTTCTTCTTCTCCAAAGAAGAACCATGGAAACCATGGCTTCAAAGCTCCATTAATCCTTCATTTAAAGTCAAAATCAGGACTTCCATAGGTCAAAATAGGGTAGAACAAAATTCTCTACAACATGGAACCATCAAAACTTGGAAATAACAATGCTAAGTAGATCAAAACCCAAGAAATCCGAAAATACTATAAACTTTTAGATCTATACAAACTGAGCCATGGCAATTAGAAATACTAAGTACTAAAGTGTGTTAGAATCTCGAGAGGGAGAGAATGGAATAATAAAAACGAAGTTCCTCCATGAAGCAAGCTACACTTGCCTAAGCTCTCTCTCTCTCCCTCCTGGTGGTTGAAGAAGTAATGGTGGAGAAGAAGAAGTAAATGAAGAGAGAGAATGAGGGAATGGGTAATAAAGGAGGATGGTGGTGGTAGGTAGGGGTTCTCCCCCTTGGTTCATGATAAACCAAGGCCACCCAAGCCTAGCCGAGCCAACCCAAAATAAACCAAGCCATGAAATGCCAAGATAAGCCAAGCAAGGAATCATGCAATACAAGAAAATACGTACACGTATTCCAAAATATGTAAAACGAACTATAGGCATTCTACCTCTAGTGTTACCATCTCTTTCAGGGCCAAGTTCAATACTTCTCAAATCTGAGACCGCCTCGACGACCCATAGTCGCGAGCATTTTTCTTTCTTGCCCTATCATTTTCTTCAACTCAGGAACAACTATTTGAAGCCCTTCTTCGAAACTCAATGAATCAACCGTGGCCCGTGCCTTAAAATACTAAGTCCGTGACATCGTATCATGAACCAACTTGAACCCTATGCGACACCACCACCCAAGTCATACTCTATATGACAGGCCTTGAGACCGTAAGACTATGTGGTTATACCCAGCCGTAGAACTCGTAGGACTGTGCTTGCTACTACTTCGATAGCCTAACATAACTTAACTTTGTAACAACTTGACGAGCAAAGGCTGCGTCAAGCTTTGCCTTGATGGAACGTGCCGTGCACGTATTCAACTATGAACGACCAAGTTATTTAGACGCCTAGACTTACGCCAGCAGCAGTGCGATGCAACTTAACTCATGGGACGGGTCAAGGCTACGCCAAGCCTTGGACGATGGAACCGTGCATGCTTTATGAAGCCTTTATGTGGGCGACGCCTATGACATAGGCTAACTCTTAACTTTGTGGCGAATACTAACTTTTCCTTCTCCCAAGCCACGGGACTAAGGACCGAGTGTCATTTTCAAAGCACGCCGTGCACCAACTCTAAGCCGACCATTGGACCTTTCCATATTCTAACTCAATTCAACCTGTCAGGATTATTCCCTTATCTATGTGGATTCGTCTCTTTTATTATCAAGCCTACTTGTGCAAGTTTAAAACATGCGATTTATTATATGAAGGCTAAGATGAGGCGAGTTCACCGAAACTACCCCACCTGAGCGAGGAGTCGCCTCGACCGTACGGGCCTTCGAGTCGCCGTTGCATGGCTAAGTCCGAACGCCGTCGGTGTTTCGATTCCTCCGATTGACTGAGCGGGACGGGACATTACATCATACACCACTCATTCTACCTCTAGTGTTACCATCTCTTTCAGGGCCAAGTTCAATACTTCTCAAATCTGAGACCGCCTCGACGACCCATAGTCGCGAGCATTCTTCTTTCTTGTCCTATCATTTCCTTCAACTCAGGAATAACTATTTGAAGCCCTTCTTCGAAACTCAATGAATCAACCGTGGCCCGTGCCTTAAAGCACTAAGTCCGTGACATCGTGTCTTGAACCAACTTGAACCCTATCTGACACCAGCGCCTAAGTTATACTCTATATGACGGGCCTTGAGACCGTAGGACTATGTGGTTATACCCAGCCGTAGAACTCGTAAGACCGTGCTTGCTACTACTCCGATAGCCTAACATAACTTGCCTAACTTAACTTTGCAACAACTTGACGATCAAAGGTTGTGTCAAGCTTTGCCTTGATGGAACGTACCGTGTACGTGTTCAACTTTGAGCGACCAAGTCATTTGGGCGCCTAGACTTATGCCAGCAGCCGTGCGACGCAACATAACTCATGGGACGGGTCAAGGCTATGCCAAGCCTTGGACGATGGGACCGTGCATGCTTTATGAAGCCTATATGTGGGCGACGCCTATGACTTAGGCTAACTCTTAACTTTGTGGCGAAGACTAACTTTTCCTTCTTCCAAGCCATGGGACGAAGGACCGAGTATCATTTTCAAAGCACGCCGTGCACCAACTCTAAGCCGACCGTTGGACCTTTCCATATTCTAACTCAACTCGACCTGTCAGGATTATTCCCTTATCTATGTGGATTCGTCTCTTTTATTATCAAGCCTACTTGTTCCAAGTTTAAAACATACGATTTATTATATGAAGGCTAAGATGAGACGAGTTCACCGAAACCTACCCCACCTGAGCGAGGAGTCGCCTCGACCGTGCGGGCCTTCGAGTCGCCGTTGCATGGCTAAGTCCGAATGCCGTCGGTGTTTCGATTCCTCCGATTGACTGAGCGGGACGGGACATTACATCATACACCACTCAGAAAAAGTTTCGTCCTCGAAACTAACTAAGTACTTACTCATTGACTTATCACTTTGTATTACATTCAAGGACTCTCACATACACTTACTCCTATGCATTTCTTCAACTCGAGCCACGCTCGTGCTACGGTTATCTTTTACCTCGAACAACTATATCTCAACTTAGGTAACTTACTCTCGTCGCACGCACGGACAACTCAGTTCTAGGCAAACCATCCGATCAACCAATATTCAAGTTTGTCTCAATCAAATGATCGCACAACCACCAATCTTTTTTTTTGAAATACGACTTCAAAATCCTTGACCCTTTTCCATTCCTCTGGTCTCACTTGATTCAACGTATCACTTAGTTGGATCGTGCACATATTCTAGGCGTCCCTAAAATACATGCATTTCAGCCAAGCCTCGTGATAGAGAATCCGCCATCACCACTCAAGTCAGATCGTACACATATTCGGGCGTCCCTGATATACGTGCATGTCAACCGAGCCTCGTGAGCGGTGCCTCCATAAATTCTACCACTTCGCACTCGGACGTCTGCCTAACCGCTAGGCTATGTCTTTTCGTCAGTATTAGAATCATAATTCCCAAATGATGATATCAACACTGACCCCATCCTAAGGTCAAACCAAGTTGATAGTACGGGGTTTTTCTACCCAAGCTTGCATCACTTCGATTTCTAAACATCGAGCATAGATTTCCTACACACATCTCGACATTCGTTGCACGGGGTCGGAGTCGTTCAGCAAAGCCATCCTACGATAACTCACATTTAAACCAATTCCTTGACATATCAATATCACTCGTTCATCAAGCCATTTCACATAGTCTATCTCTTCGAACACGTTCGACATAATACGTCTATCAATCTTTCCAAGTCAAGCACACTACGACACAATTCATCGCTAAACCATAATTCACATTTCATATTCCCTAAGTCATTCATCCCAATTCATATATTCAATCATGAGGTCGTCTAGTTTAACAATATGTTGTGCCCCAATCTCACGCGATTCAGATTATCCACGGTGGGCATGAATCACCATGCACGCTCCCGCGGGTTAATCATCCTTATCGGGACATAACTCTTGTTTTGTGTCTAGACTAATTCATTTTCGATACGTAGATTGGATCTATTCAATCATCAAGTTTACTCAATCATCAATCGCAAGTCCAAACATCCTCGAATTTTCCTTCGCATCAAACCAACAAGTCAGGACAACCAAAGTTGCCGCGTCCTGATTTTTCGAGTTCGATCATTCCCGCGACATGAATCACTGTGAAACCCGTATTTTTTAGGAATTAAATTTTTATGTGTGTAGTTAAATGGATTTTTTTTTTTTGTATTTAAATTCGAATTTCAATAATAATTGTGAAATGTTAGTTTAATATTAATATTATTTTAAAAGTGTAAAATTATTTTCCCAAAATATTAAAAATGGATTTTTAGTTGTCTAGACCCAGACCCGAACCTATCTCCAGATTAAAAATATTTTAAATAGGAGTCCTAAGAATATTTTTCTAAATAATATTGTTATTTCCTCCTTAAAACAAAAATATTTTTGTTGCCCCAAATTATTTTATTAGATTTAGCCCAAGTCCAAATTATTAGTCCTTAAAAACCATTTTTTTTAGAAAGCCTTTGTATTAAGCCTAAGCCTCTAGCCCAAAACATTGGCCCAACTCATCTATTATAGTGGGTTATAAAACCCATTAACCCATTTGCCAACCCATTATTTGTTCTGTGGAGTTCCTTTGTTTCTAAAACCATTCATTCATTAAGAATGAATGTTGTTCCTTAAAGGAATTAATGAGTTGCAAGCTATTAGCCTTGTTGTTTCATTATGTAGGAAAGTTATTCAATTCTTTTGTGTTGGAACTCTTCCTTTCCCAAAACCGAAAGTCTTCTCGGTTTCTTTCCGATCAAAACCGCTGACCTTTCCCCTCCCTACCGCCGGTCGGAGTTATGGCAAGGAGCCCCTTCACCTTTTTCCATGGGTAACCCCCTTCTTCCCCTTCCTATATATAGACTCTACTTCCAAATCCTTCACCACCATCCCATTCTCCATCTTCCCCAAACTCCTACTCCAAATCCCTAGCCATCCCGAGCTCCCCTCGGCAGATCCCGACCGCCGGCCTCCGCCCAAGCCACCGGGGAACCCACGCCCCTCTCGAGGCCGACCCCGGGCCGCACCCGACCGACGCCCGACCCCGGATCCCGAGGCCGACGACCCCGGCGCCGTTCCCCGTGGCCGTCGCCGCCAGCTGACCGCGCGGTCACTCCGGCCGTCCGATCGCCGGCGTTCGCCCCCGTTCGCCCCTGTTTGTTTCTCGGTACTGACCCGCGTGCGCTGTTGGTGGTTTTGTTTCCGTTCCTGAGCAGTTCGGTTCCGAGATTCACTGCGGGATTTCCGTTGCACTTTCGGTTTGGGTAAACTCTAACCCCAAATTTAACTTCTCTGTCAATGATGAAATCTGGTCCCCGATTCCTCCGGGAATTTGGTTATCGATAACGTAGCAACTACGTTACTATCTCGGCTTTTCCGAGTTCTTTGGGAAAATTATTTTGGTTGCTGGTTTGTTTCTGAGAAATATTTTGGGAACAGAACAATAATCTGTAAAATCTTCGGGTTTCCAATAAATTTTCGGAAACATTTTTGGAGATTAAATTTAAATCATGAGTTGGTTTTGTTGAGTTTCTTGAGTTCTGTTTTGGAGATGTCTCTTAGGGAATTTGGATTTGGAATGGTTTCGAGTTTTCGGAAATTCTGTTATTATGTCAGAAATGTTGTGTTTGGCTTTGGAAAAAATATATATATATGAATACCGGGTTTCGGGAGTTATTCTGCAGGTTACGGAGCATTTCCCAGTTTTGGGTTATCCCGAAAACAGAGGGAATGCTGCCGAAATTTTCGGGAATTTTATTAAATGATTTTCGAAATGATTTTTCGAGTTAAATATTATTTTTATAATATTTTGGGCGACGACCTTAACGGTCACTGGGCCCCAGTGAAATGCAAACGCACCGGTTCGACCGGACGTTGAGGCAGAGTAGCTAAATGTGAAGAATGGACCAGAGTCTGAGACTCACAGTTTTTTTCTATAATTTAAAATTAGGAATTTTGAAGAATTATTAATATTTAATTTTTAGACTAACCATTTTGTCTTATTTAAATTCGTGTAAATTGGTTTGTAAGGGCATAAGCCCAAATTACTATGCGTACTGTGAAAATGTAATAATTTTAGGACTTATTTCTATTTTCTTTTCTGGGTATTGTAGTGTAACGTAAATAGTAGATTATTAGTAATTAATTGATGAATTATGATTTCTTCTCATTTTTTTTAAATAAATAATAATTTATGTACAAAATACAAAGTTTTAATAAATTAGAAGATAATTACAAGTTTTCCTGAAAAAGCAAAATAAAATGGAATTTCCAAAAGTACAACTCACTAGTAAACGTTGTGATGTTGTTGACTAAAATTGACTAGGAAAGACAAATAGAGATTGTAACTAGATAACTCTAAGTTTGGCTCTGAGACAAAGTTTTCCCGGAATGTAGGAATTCAAGGAAGAGCGTGACCTTTCGAATACCGAAGTACCAACCTTGTTCAATCGGAAGTTTAAGGCAAGTACATTTTTGTGGTAGATTACAATTAGTTAATAATTGTTTCAATGCAAATCTAAACCACGATACAATACAGAACTCTCTTTGAGAGCATTGACTGTAACTACTGTAACTATTGGGGAATTGGGGGAGTAGTGTAGTGGATATGACCACATCCAAATAGTATAACTGAATGTATTAACTTACCCCTCAAACACACGGGGATAAGCCATACCGTATCGCTAGGATACAAATGTACCCAAACCGGTCATATTCTTTACCTATTCATATCACTGTACTGTACTATTTCAAAATTGTTCATTTTCAAACTGTTTAAAAATGCATGTTATAAATTGTCATTTTAATTGTTAAAATTTGCATGAATTGTACTTTGCTCCCTCCTGACTGGAGACAACATTTTAGGTATTACTGAGGATCTGGAGATGATGATCAATAGCTATTATGATCCTGACTTGTACCCGGCGGTACTTCCAGCTGATGATGATGTTGTGGCGTCTCCATAGATGCTACATTAGTTGAGAGTTTAGTTGTTTCTTTATTTTCAGTTTATGAACTTTGTATTGAAAGACAAGTTTTTATTATCGTAAATTAAATGTTGTGGCAACTTTTAAATTCAAGTTTGTTGTTGAAATGACCTGCAATATGGATTACAGCTTACTGCCGCCGTCTCATCAACGGCGCAGGCTGGGCATGATCCGATTCGACCCAAGTATTTGGGGACCGGGTCGTGACATGTTTTTAGTGGTGGCCCATGCAGGTCAACTAAATCAACAATTTAGGAAAACTAGAAACAATTAGGAACACTAGAACATCAAAATTGCCACAACATAGGACCGATTTATATATGATAAATATTTTTATTATAGACTGGTAGGTTACCTTGCTTATGCTTGCATCCTAAACCTTTCAGAGAATGACCACTGACAAAACCAACTCTGCTGGCGATGTGGTATCATCTCCGGATCGAACCCCGCCTCTTCAGTCAAGTCAGAGCTTTTCACCCAACCAGCTGATTGATCATCCTCACCAATCATCCAGTGAAGTTTTCCCCACACTGGCAAATCCTACCTCTCCTCTAACTGGGTTACTTTTCTTTGAGGAAGTACCCACTCATGTTGCTTCACCAGTACCAGAGAACACCTCTCAGATGGTTGCTCTATTTCAAGAAATCCTAGAGTATCAGAAGATTCAAGCTGAACAGATGGATATCTCGAGAGAAGTCATGAAGAATATCAACGACGCAACCTTAGCCATTTTAAACCAAGTTGGAGCGGAACCTCGTCCTAGGAGGGATACCCATGAGAACAGAAGATATTTGGGCCCTGTCCGACAACCATATTACAAGAAGCTTTTGGCTTGTGCCTACTGTAAGAGACCTGGTCACCAAGCCAACATTTGTCGCAAGAGATTAAGGCAATGTTTGGTGTGTGGATCTGCTGAACATCAAGTTAAGGACTGCCTCTTATCTTATCATCGTATCGGAGCGTCTATTATGCCACAACCTCAGGACTCTATCCAACAGACCGTAGGAAGGGATGAAACAGAATCAAGGATCATAGAAGAGGAAGAAAATGGAGATGCCCAAGCAAGAACCAGAACCATGAAGAATAGTACTTAGGACTGCTGAGTAGTATTATCTATTAAGAAGCTGTAACAAGATGTCCCTAGATCAATTATGAGAGTTTTGTTGTAATTCTCTTATATGAATAAAAATCTTAGTTACATCTTCATGATAGAAGTTTTCCCTAATAGTTTCTGGATTACCCTATGCATAGAAATATTCCATTAACCTAGTACCTAGCTCTTTCCCTATGACTAAGTGATACTATAGAATCGACCTGAAGGAAGCCAAGGAAATGAAGGATTAGATCAATGGACTAAAGGTGTTGGGTTTCATATAAGACGGAGCTTCACTCTAAGAAGCATCAGTCTTGTTTGTATCCAAGAAGGATAAAACAATATGGATGAGAGTAGACTATCAGGGCACTGAAGAATTACTTTTTCTCGACTGATGATCTATCCAAGTTGAGTGAACTTAAGGGTTTTCGGAGATTAACTTAAGAACTGACTACCATCAGAATAAGATCATGAAGGAGTACATTCTCAAGACGACATTCAACACCAAATACTGGTAGTTGAATTTTTGGATCATGTCTCTTGGAATGATGAATACTCATGTTGTGTTCATGAATCTCATGAACAGAGTCGTTTTATGAGTAATTGAATCAGTTTGTTGTCTTTTCTTTAGATAACAAAAATCTGATATACTCAAGGACTGAAGAAGAACATGAAGAGCATCTGAGAAATTTCTAGGAACTTTGAAGAAGTTTTTGGTAAGCTATCAAGACATGAATTTTTTTAGACAATGTGGTTTTTTTTGCCATAATGTCACAAGAGAAGAAAATTTGATAGACTCTAGATAGATAGCCGCTGTGGAGAAGTCGTATATCTAAGTTCAATGGTTTCTTGGACTTGATGGGATACTACTGGAATCTGTGTAGGAATTCGCCAAGATTGCTGAGTCGATGATGAAGCTGACTCGAAAGAATGAAGAGTTTGTCTGGACGCATTTAAGAAGCTGTAGAAGAAGCTTACCAATCCTTGCGCTACCCGCAGGATCCGGTGGTTTCACAATCTACAGTGACGCCTCAGGCAAAGGGTTGGGTTGTATTCTTCAACAACATGGGAAAATAATTGTCTACATATCTAGGCAATTACGGACTCATGAGAAGAACTATCCCACACATAATTCAGAACTTGTTGTAAGTATCCTTGCTTTAAGGCTATGGAATTATTATGGAAAGGGAGTAAAATTATATACGGACTATAAAAGTCTGAAATATATTTCTACTCAGAAAGAGCGGAATATTGGGTAAACGAAGACGATTGAAGCTGATATCGATGGTTTGACCAAGAAGCGGCACCTAGACATCAGGAAGTTGGGCTGGAGAGCATACTGTCTGAAGATAGAAGGATGGAACTAGATGCTGATTCAGTGTCAATAAAGCTGCAAGTGAGCTCGAGTCTGAAGAACAAAGTCAAGAAGACGCAGTTTCAAGACAAGGCACTTGTAAACTTAGAGATCAAGTGTTGGCAGCAACATTTGGGATTTCTTTATTGCCAACGATGGAGCTTTTGAAGAATGGTACGAGGTTGTATACCTTCTGGTGAACTAAGAAGCGCAGTATCCCACACACTCTAAACCAGATGTATCGGGATGTGTGTACCATTAAATGGTGTTATGTAATGAAGAAGGACAAATTCCAAGAATGAGGTTAGGTATTCTGTCAACATGTGGAAATTAGCAAGATTCCTGCAGACGCTGGATATTTCGAAGTAGAAGTAGGAACACATAAATGGACCTTGTGTTAGGATTACTTTGTTCCTAAGGAGGGAAGATCATCAATTGGATTTTGTGGACTGACTGACCAAGTCAGTTCATTATGAAGTTGCTTTATTCACGAAAGAGTTGGCGGCAATGTGCAAGAGACACATCTACCGGATTCATGAAGTTCCAACTGACAGACAATCAAAGAAGTCAATCTAGACGTTTGAAGACATGCTGAAGAATCTTGCCTCCTGGAATCTGGAGGATCTTGGAAAGATCAATTATCTTTGGTAGAGTTTTCTTACAATAAATACCCAGTTAGCATCAGTACAACATCATTGAAGTTTTGGATGTAGTTTTCGTACATAACTTGCATAGGACGATGTAGAAGAAAGAATACTGTTAGATCCAGAGAGAGTAACTGGCGCAGCAGAGGAAGTGAAGATGATCAGAGACAAGCTATGATAGACAGAAGCACTGGGCAGACAACAGTTGTCAACCACTGGAATTTGTAGAAGAAGGCAGTGTCAGAGAAACCAGTAACAAGCATAGTCAGAGGTGAGATGAAGATCAGGCAAAGTTGAATCATTATTCCTATTTCTTTCCATACTCATCTGTTTCATTTTCAAATTTGACATTATGCTTGTTAGCCTAGTTTTGCGAGCTATTCCTTTTTCAAGCTTGATCATGACATTATCTTATTGGAGGCCTCCATTAATATATTGTCTAATCAGAACCGGTGCAATGATGGTCTGATCAACCTCATACACTTTGGTTCGCTTTATATTTTATTTTGTCCCTAAATTGTCTCATCCATGATTACCTTTAAAAATTCTTATTGTTTGAACCTGAATTGAACACCATACTCGTGTCTAATTGAATTGTGGGAATCCTGTCCTACCTGTCCTTAAATTTCGAGGACGAAATTTTCTGAGGAGGGAAGGTTGTGAAACCCGTATTTTTTAGGAATTAAATTTTTATGTGTGTAGTTAAATGGATTTTTTTTTTTGTATTTAAATTCGAATTTCAATAATAATTGTGAAATGTTAGTTTAATATTAATATTATTTTAAAAGTGTAAAATTATTTTCCCAAAATATTAAAAATGGATTTTTAGTTGTCTAGACCCAGACCCGAACCTATCTCCAGATTAAAAATATTTTAAATAGGAGTCCTAAGAATATTTTTCTAAATAATATTGTTATTTCCTCCTTAAAACAAAAATATTTTTGTTGCCCCAAATTATTTTATTAGATTTAGCCCAAGTCCAAATTATTAGTCCTTAAAAACCATTTTTTTTAGAAAGCCTTTGTATTAAGCCTAAGCCTCTAGCCCAAAACATTGGCCCAACTCATCTATTATAGTGGGTTATAAAACCCATTAACCCATTTGCCAACCCATTATTTGTTCTGTGGAGTTCCTTTGTTTCTAAAACCATTCATTCATTAAGAATGAATGTTGTTCCTTAAAGGAATTAATGAGTTGCAAGCTATTAGCCTTGTTGTTTCATTATGTAGGAAAGTTATTCAATTCTTTTGTGTTGGAACTCTTCCTTTCCCAAAACCGAAAGTCTTCTCGGTTTCTTTCCGATCAAAACCGCTGACCTTTCCCCTCCCTACCGCCGGTCGGAGTTATGGCAAGGAGCCCCTTCACCTTTTTCCATAGGTAACCCCCTTCTTCCCCTTCCTATATATAGACTCTACTTCCAAATCCTTCACCACCATCCCATTCTCCATCTTCCCCAAACTCCTACTCCAAATCCCTAGCCATCCCGAGCTCCCCTCGGCAGATCCCGACCGCCGGCCTCCGCCCAAGCCACCGGGGAACCCGCGCCCCTCCCGAGGCCGACCCCGGGCCGCACCCGACCGACGCCCGACCCCGGATCCCGAGGCCGACGACCCCGGCGCCGTTCCCCGTGGCCGTCGCCGCCAGCTGACCGCGCGGTCACTCCGGCCGTCCGATCGCCGGCGTTCGCCCCCGTTCGCCCCTGTTTGTTTCTCGGTACTGACCCGCGTGCGCTGTTGGTGGTTTTGTTTCCGTTCCTGAGCAGTTCGGTTCCGAGATTCACTGCGGGATTTCCGTTGCACTTTCGGTTTGGGTAAACTCTAACCCCAAATTTAATTTCTCTGTCAATGATGAAATCTGGTCCCCGATTCCTCCGGGAATTTGGTTATCGATAACGTAGCAACTACGTTACTATCTCGGCTTTTCCGAGTTCTTTGGGAAAATTATTTTGGTTGCTGGTTTGTTTCTGAGAAATATTTTGGGAACAGAACAATAATCTGTGAAATCTTCGGGTTTCCAATAAATTTTCGGAAACATTTTTGGAGATTAAATTTAAATCATGAGTTGGTTTTGTTGAGTTTCTTGAGTTCTGTTTTGGAGATGTCTCTTAGGGAATTTGGATTTGGAATGGTTTCGAGTTTTCGGAAATTCTGTTATTATGTCAGAAATGTTGTGTTTGGCTTTGGAAAAAATATATATATATGAATACCGGGTTTCGGGAGTTATTCTGCAGGTTACGGAGCATTTCCCAGTTTTGGGTTATCCCGAAAACAGAGGGAATGCTGCCGAAATTTTCGGGAATTTTATTAAATGATTTTCGAAATGATTTTTCGAGTTAAATATTATTTTTATAATATTTTGGGCGACGACCTTAACGGTCACTGGGCCCCAGTGAAATGCAAACGCACCGGTTCGACCGGACGTTGAGGCAGAGTAGCTAAATGTGAAGAATGGACCAGAGTCTGAGACTCACAGTTTTTTTTCTATAATTTAAAATTAGGAATTTTGAAGAATTATTAATATTTAATTTTTAGACTAACCATTTTGTCTTATTTAAATTCGTGTAAATTGGTTTGTAAGGGCATAAGCCCAAATTACTATGCGTACTGTGAAAATGTAATAATTTTAGGACTTATTTCTATTTTCTTTTCTGGGTATTGTAGTGTAACGTAAATAGTAGATTATTAGTAATTAATTGATGAATTATGATTTCTTCTCATTTTTTTTAAATAAATAATAATTTATGTACAAAATACAAAGTTTTAATAAATTAGAAGATAATTACAAGTTTTCCTGAAAAAGCAAAATAAAATGGAATTTCCAAAAGTACAACTCACTAGTAAACGTTGTGATGTTGTTGACTAAAATTGACTAGGAAAGACAAATAGAGATTGTAACTAGATAACTCTAAGTTTGGCTCTGAGACAAAGTTTTCCCGGAATGTAGGAATTCAAGGAAGAGCGTGACCTTTCGAATACCGAAGTACCAACCTTGTTCAATCGGAAGTTTAAGGCAAGTACATTTTATGTAGATTTTACAATTATTTTCACAATTGTTTCATTGCAAGTTTAAACCACAATTATACACGAACTCCTTCGGGAGCATTGATCGTATTGTTGGGGACTGGGGGAATAGTGTACTGGATATGACCAAATCCAAACTTAGGATAATGAATGTGTTAGCTTACCCCTCTCTCACACGGGGATAAGCCATACCGTATCGCTAGGATACAAATGTACCCAAACCGGTCATATTCTTTACCTATTCATATCACTGTACTGTACTATTTCAAAATTGTTCATTTTCAAACTGTTTAAAAATGCATGTTATAAATTGTCATTTTAATTGTTAAAATTTGCATGAATTGTACTTTGCTCCCTCCTGACTGGAGACAACATTTTAGGTATTACTGAGGATCTGGAGATGATGATCAATAGCTATTATGATCCTGACTTGTACCCGGCGGTACTTCCAGCTGATGATGATGTTGTGGCGTCTCCATAGATGCTACATTAGTTGAGAGTTTAGTTGTTTCTTTATTTTCAGTTTATGAACTTTGTATTGAAAGACAAGTTTTTATTATCGTAAATTAAATGTTGTGGCAACTTTTAAATTCAAGTTTGTTGTTGAAATGACCTGCAATATGGATTACAGCTTACTGCCGCCGTCTCATCAACGGCGCAGGCTGGGCATGATCCGATTCGACCCAAGTATTTGGGGACCGGGTCGTGACAATCACCATGTCAGCTCTCACGTAGAATGATCGCTCCAAATCTAACGTGACGCAAGTGTGAGGCTAGAGTTGCGCTCGTGCAAGACAAGAATGTCGACGCTGTGGTTATCTGCGTAACCATCAAGATACTTCTGTTTTCATCCACATTTATTTTCATCCATCAGGACAATAACACTTATACGATCGTCATTCACCGAGTCGGAGTACCCCCGAGTTATCGTATATCGATCTTTGATACGCCTCAATACCATCGATGACATGCGTAACCTGACGATCTTCCTTTGCAACAAATTTTGAGTCGTGCGAATGATGCTATCGTCCAACTGAATAATCTCCTCGACATTCAAATTCAAGTTCGATCATTATCCCTCGAATAATTCACAATATTAATTTCCTCAATCGATCGACATCCCTGAAGCTATCGCATACACCACTCAGGGATGAAGTCATTCAACAAATTCTCAACTTATCATTCGAATCAAAATCGACTTCATCAATTTTTTCGTTCGAACCATTCCTCGAATTCCAAGCACGCTCATTTATATCGCACCGACGTTATCATTGCTCGATAGCACCCCTATCGATAGTCATCTCACTTTACTCAATCGAGTTCAACTCAGTCTTGCTCGACACTATTCAATTCCCGTACTCGACTTTTTTAAGGTCGAAGCAACTTTGGTGTATATGCCCAGCCCGACTTAGCCAACCGTGCTTACGCAAACTATTTTTTTGTTTTGTCAAAAACTGTTCTCCTATATTTTGCAAAATAGATAGACTTACTGTATGGACATCCCGTGGGACATTTGGAGAGAGCACACCAACGATATCAATTAGCGGAAGCAACATTCAGAGTTCGTGGAAATATCAGAGTTAAAGAATTCAATCGATAGTCTAAGGACGTAAAGCCGTACTCTGATACCATTATGTTACGTCCCGCTTCCGAAGGAGAGATCGTCCTCGCTAAGGCGTGATGCCGTACGAGCCTATATTGCGCTTGTGCAAGGCGGGTTCCATAACGACCAATTTCAGCGGCTGCGACGGGGTCATCGCACAGAAGTCCCAAGCAGAGACATTTAATAATAGCAGCAGAAATTTAGAACGAAACACAAATCATTCAAAAGATGCATTTTATTGATATTGAAACTAAGATTACAAAGGGGAGCAAGGCCAAGATTACAAGTCACTCAAGCTCACTCTTCTCACATTACAAGTCACTCAGCTCTCTCTCATCTCTCAATACAAGTCTTGAACCAGCGGATGCTGCAGAAGACGACGTCCATTCATTATGTCCCGTATAAGTCTTGACTCCACGCGACCACACGCTACGAATCGCCAAGGAACTCAATACCTCGACGCATCCAAGCGAGCTCCGCACCACGAGCTTCTACCTGTGTCTGCACATGAAAACTATATGGGTGTCAATACTAAACTGTACTGGCGGAATGAGCTCCTCGCCCACCCATACAAAATCAACACGTTTGATTTACTTCGTACAATATAGTCCCTTTTTATCAATTGTCTTTCTAGTCTTGTCTTAGGATCAGTTTTTTTAAGACAGATGCCTTGGCCTATTTTGCGTCTCTAGACCATCCCGTGCTTGCAACAACAACATTAACACATATCTTGGCTTTAGACTCTTCTCATACCAACAATGTTAACCTATCAAGTCGTGTTTGTCTTACAGCTTAAAATCAGAGACACAACTATGGGATGAGACTCCATTTCCATGTGATCGTGCTATGAATCCATCGTGCCGTGCCACGCAACTCAGGGTAACTAAACCATATCGCTGCCTCGCGACCCTTGCTATATTGATCACCAATTGACCCAATCAAGACTTGTGGCTAAGTGTCATTCGACTGACTTTGCCTTGCGACTTTTTCTGACTTAAACTCAAGACAACTCAAATCCAAACTATGCAACTTATATGCTGACAACTTAAGACTCGACGCCACATCTCGTGTCGTTGTATGTCGCCTACGTTGCAACCAAATCTTAGGCCCAACATTGTGTTCTAACTATACGCACACATTCAACTTAACTCAATCCAAAGGCACACATGCGGATTGCCGCCATGCCGACTCATTTATATGAATTGGTCACTGACTCCCAGATCCATCTTGGACTCCCTTTAGCTTTTGTTAGACGGACGCTCCTTCAGCGCGAGGTAGCGAGCCTCTCGCTGACAGTCCCCGCCTAACCCGTGCGGTCATCCAGCAACAAGCTAATATAATACTTCTTAAGAACCGGCACCGTTGGCCGCCTGGGTTACCGTTCGAGGAAACTCTACCTTGTCGACAAGTTATCCATGACCATGAAAGACTCGACTCAAACTGACGTCTCACACAGTCATTCTACCTCTAGTGTTACCATCTCTTTCAGGGCCAAGTTCAATACTTCTCAAATCTGAGACCGCTTCGACGACCCATAGTCGCGAGCATTCTTCTTTCTTGTCCTATCATTTCCTTCAACTCAGGAACAACTATTTGAAGCCCTTCTTCGAAACTCAATGAATCAACCGTGGCCCGTGCCTTAAAATACTAAGTCCGTGACATCGTATCTTAAACCAACTTGAACCCTATGCGACACCACCGCCCAAGTCATACTCTATATGACGGGCCTTGAGATTGTAAGACTATGTGGTTATATCCAGCCGTAGAACTCGTAGGACCGTGCTTGCTACTACTTCGATAGCCTAACATAACTTGCCTAACTTAACTTTGCAACAACTTGACGAGCAAAGACTGTGTCAAGCTTTGCCTTGATGAACATGCCGTGCACGTGTTCAACTTTGAATGACCAAGTCATTTGGGCGCCTAGACTTACGCCAACAGCCGTACGACGCAACTTAGCTCATGGGACGGGTCAAGGCTATGCCAAGCCTTGGACGATGGGACCGTGCATGCTTTATGAAGCCTTTATGTGGGCGACGCCTATGACTTAGGCTAACTCTTAACTTTGTGGCGAAGACTAACTTTTCCTTCTCCCAAGCTACGGGACGAAGGATCGAGTGTCATTTTCAAAGCATGCCGTGCACCAACTCTAAGTCGACCATTGGACCTTTCCATATTCTAACTCAATTCGACCTATCAAGATTATTCCCTTATCTATGTGGATTCGTCTCTTTTATTATCAAGCATACTTGTGCAGGTTGAAAACATGCGATTTATTATATGAAGGCTAAGATGAGGCGAGTTCACCGAAACTATCCCACCTGAGCGAGGAGTCGCCTCGACCGAGCGGGCCTTCGATTTGCCGTTGCATGGCTAAGTCCTAACGCCGTCAGCGTTTCGATTCCTCCGATTGACTAAGCGGGACGGGGTACTACATCATACACCACTCAGAAAAAGTTTCGTCTTCGAAACTAACTGAGTACTTACTCATTGACTTATCACTTTGTTCTACATTCAAGGACTCTCGCACACACTTACTCCTATACGTTTCTTCAACTCGAGCCACGCTCGTGCTACAGTTATCTTTTACCTCGAACAACTATATCTCAACTTAGGTAACTTACTCTCGTCGCACACACGGACAACTCAGTTCTAGGCAAACCATCCGATCAACCAATATTCAAGTTTGTCTCAATCTAATGATCGCACTACCACCAATCTTTTCCTTGAAACACGACTTCAAAATCCTCGACCCTTTTCCATTCCTCTAGTCTCACTTGATTCAACGTATCACTTAGTTGGATCGTGCACATATTCTAGGCGTCCCCAAAATATATGCATTTTAGCCAAGCCTCGTGATAGAGAATGCGCCATCACCACTCGAGTCAGATCGTGCACATATTCGGGCGTCCATGATATATGTGCATGTCAACCGAGCCTCGTGAGCGGTGCCTCCACAAATTCTACCACTTCGCACTCGGAAGTCTGCCTAACCGCTAGGCTATGTCTTTCCGTCAGTATTAGAATCATAGTTCCCAAACGACGATATCAACACTGACCCCATCCAAAGGTCAAACTAAGTTGATAGTACGGGGTTTTTTTACCCAAGCTCGCATCACTCCGATTTCTAAACATCGAGCATAGATTTTCTACACACATCCCGACATTCGTCGCACGGGGTCCGAGTCGTTCAGCAAAGCCATCCTACGATAACTCACGTTTCGACCAATTCCTTGACATATCAATATTACTCGTTCATCAAGCCATTTTACATAGTCTATCTCTACGAACACGTTCGACATAATATGTCTATCAATCCTTCCAAGTCATGCACGCTACGACACAATTCATCGCTAAACCATAATTCACATTTCATATTCCCTAAGTCATTCATCCCAATTCATGTATTCGATTATGAGGTCGTCTAGTTTAAACATATGTTGCGCCCCAATCTCACGCGATTCAGATTATCCACGGTAGGCATGAATCATAATGTACGCTCCCGCGGGTTAATCATCCTCATCGGGACGTAACTCTTGTTTTGTGTCTAGACTAATTCATTCTCGATACGTAGATTGGATCTATTCAATCATCAAGTTTACTCAATCATCAATCGCAAGTCCAAACATCCTCGAATTTTCCTTCGCATCAAACCAACAAGTCGGGACAATCAAAGTTGTCGCGTTCTGATTTTTCGAGTTCGATCATTCCCGTGACATGAATCACCATGTCAGCGCTCACGCAGAATGATCGCTCCAAATCCGACGCGACGCAAGTACGAGGCTAGAGTTGCACTCGTACAAGACAAGAATGTCGACGCTGTGGTTATCTGCGTAACCATCAAGATACTTCTGTTTTCATCCATATTTATTTTCATCCATCAGGATAATAAAACTTGCACGATCGTCATTCACCGAGTCAGAGTACCCCCGAGTTATCGCATATCGATCTTTGATACGCCTCAATACCATCGATGACATGCGTAACCTGACGATCTTCCTTTGTAACAAATTTTGAGTCGTACGAATGATGCTATCGTCCGACTGAATAAACTACTCGACATTCAAATTCAAGTTCGATCATTATCCCTCGAATAATTCACAACATCAATTTCCTCAATCGATCGACATCCCTGAAGCTATCGCATACACCACTCAGGGATGAAGTCATTCAACAAATCCTTAACTTATCATTCGAATCAAAATCGACTTCTTCAATTTTTCTGTTCGAACCATTCCTCGAATTCCAAGCACGCTCATTTATATCGCACGGACGTTATCGTTGCTCGATAGCATCCCTATCGATAGTCATCTTACTTTACTCAATCGAGTTCTTGCTCGACACTATTCAATTCCCGTACTCGACTTTTCTAAGGTCGACGCAACTTTGGTGTATATGCCCAGCCCGACTTAGCCAACCGTGCTTACGCAAACCATCTTTTTGTTTTGTCAAAAACTGTTCTGCTATGTTTTACAAAATAGATAGACTTATTGTAAGGACATCCCGTAGGGCATTTGAGAGAGAGCGCACCAACGATATCAATATGCGAAAGCAACATTCAGAGTTCGCAAAAACATCAGAGTTAAAGAATTCAATCGATAGTCCAAGGATGTAAAGCCGTGCTCTGATACCATTATGTCACGCCCCGCTCCCATAGGAGCGATCGTCCTCGCTAAGGCGTGGTGCCGCACAAGCCTAGATTGCGCTCATGCAAGGCGGGTTCCATAACAGCCGATTTCAGTGGCTGTGACGGGGTCGTCGCACAGAAGTCCCAAGCAGAGACATTGAATAATAGCAGCGGAAATTTAGAATAAAACACAAATCATTCAAAAGATGCATTTTATTGATATTGAAACAAAGATTACAAAGGGACGCAAGGCCAAGATTACAAGTCACTCAAGCTCACTCTTCTCACATTACAAGTCACTTAGCTCTCTCTCATCTCTCAATATAAGTCTTGAACCAGCGGATGCTTCGAAAGGCGACGTCCATACATTATGTCCCGTATAAGTCTTGACTCCACGCGACCGCACGCTACGAATGGTAAAGGAACTCCATGCCTCGATGCATCCAAGCGAGCTCCGCTCCACGAGCTTCTACCTGTACCTGCAAATTAAAACTATGTGGGTGTCAGTACTCAACTGTACTGGTGGAATGAGCTCCTCGCCCACCCATACAAAACCAACACGTTTGATTTACTTCGTGCAACATAGTCCCTTCTTATCAATTATCTTTCTAGCCTTGTCTTAGGATCAGTTTTTTAGGACAGACGCCTTGGCCTATTTTGTGTCTCTAGACCATCCCGTGCTTGCAACAACAACGTTAACACATATCTTGCCTTTAGACTCTTCTCGTACCAACAATGTTAACCTATCAAGTCGTGTTTGCCTTACAGCTTAAAATTAGAGACACAACTATAGGATGAGGCTCCATTTTCATGTGATCGTGCTACGAATCCATAGTGCCGTGCCTCGCAACTCAGGGTGACAAAACCATATCGCCGCCTCGCGACCCTTGCTACTTTGATCACCAACTGACCCAATCAAGACTTGTGGCTAAGTGTCCCTCGACCGACTTTGCCTTGCGATATTTTCTGACTTAAACTCAAGACAACTCAAATCCAAATTATGCAACTTATATGCCGACAACTTAAGACTCGATGCCACATCTCGTGTCGAAGCACGTCGCCTACGTTGCAACCAAATATTAGGCCCAATATTGTGTTCTAACTGTACACACACATTCAACTTAACTCAATCCAAAGGCACACATACGGATTGCCGCCATGCCGACTAATCTATATGAATTGGTCACTGACTCCCAGAGCCATCTTGGACTCCCTTTAGCTTTTGTTAGACGGACGCTCCTTCAGCGCGAGGTAGCGAGCCTCTCTCTGACAGTCCCCGTCTAACCTGTGTGGTCATCCAGCAATAAGCTAATATAATGCTTCTCAAGAATCGGCCCCGTTGGCCGCCTGGGTAACCGTTCGAGGAAACTCTACCTTGTCGACAAGTTGTCCATGACCATGTAAGACTCGACTCAAACTGACGTCTCACACAGTCATTCTATCTCTAGTGTTACCATCTCTTTCAGGGCCAAGTTCAATACTTCTCAAATCTGAGACCGCCTCGACGACCCATAGTCGCGAGCATTCTTCTTTCTTGTCCTATCATTTCCTTCAACTCAGGAACAACTATTTGAAGCCCTTCTTCGAAACTCAATGAATCAACCGTGGCCCATGCCTTAAAGCACTAAGTCCGTGACATCGTGTCTTGAACCAACTTGAACCCTATACGACACCAGCGCCTAAGTTATACTCTATATGACGGGTCTTGAGACCGTAAGACTATATGGTGATACCCAGCCGTAGAACTCGTAAGACCGTGCTTGCTACTACTCCGATAGCCTAACATAACTTGCCTAACTTAACTTTGCAACAACTTGACGATCAAAGGTTGCGTCAAGCTTTGCCTTGATGGAACGTACCGTGCACGTGTTCAACTTTGAACGACCAAGTCATTTGGGCGCCTAGACTTATGCCAGCAGCCATGCGACGCAACTTAACTCATGGGACGGGTCAAGGCTATGCCAAGCCTTGGATGATGGAACCGTACATGCTTCATGAAGCCTATATGTGGGCGACGCCTATGACTTAGGCTAACTCTTAACTTTGTGGCAAAGACTAACTTTTCCTTCTCCCAAGCCATGGGACGAAGGACCGAGTATCATTTTCAAAGCACGCCGTGCACCAACTCTAAGCCGACCGTTGGACCTTTCCATATTCTAACTCAACTCGACCTGTCCGGATTATTCCCTTATCTATGTGGATTCGTCTCTTTTATTATCAAGCCTACTTATGCAAGTTGAAAGCATGCGATTTATTATGTGAAGGCTAAGATGAGGCGAGTTCACCGAAACTACCCCACCTGAGTGAGGAGTCGCCTCGACCGAGCGGGCCTTCGAGTCGCCATTGCATGGTTAAGTCCAAACGCCGTCGGCATTTCGATTACTCCGATTTACAGAGCGGAATGGGGCACTATAGTGCCAACGTAACAAGGGCACAACCACTCTTTCGTGCATGAACTCTGATGTGCTGGAGAATACTTCTGTCTTTGACAGAATCACTCGCTATCATGGCGAGGAAAAATTGGATTCTGAGTACTATACGTCGTTACGGGCTAATACAAAGAAGTCCAAGATAGGATGGGCCATACGCTACCAACGTGCTATGCTAGCAGCGAACCATAAATGCGTGCTTGAAGTTATGCGGCCAAGTGGGAAGGGGACTTCAAGAGTTTACTCGTTGCTGGTGCCGAAGCACCCGAGTCTCTGAACCCATGCGCCCACGTAGGCTGTGTGCATGAAGTGGAATCGATTCGTAATACATTTTGCTCTCCCGCCAACGATCTGGACGTATTTCATGCGCTGGAACCAGGTCAAGGGAAGCAGCATTCATATGACCATCATATTTCTTGGCTCTGCCATACGCCTGAGAGGGGTGCGAACGTGAAACTCTCCTCGCATGATCTGCGTAATGTGATTACTCACAGACGTAGGTAAGGAGATATGACCTCTATGCATAATACGCCCCCTGTGGGGCACACTTGTGCTACGGTCACCATCAATTGCTGTTGTTACAAGACAGTGGTTGCACTGTCAAGACAATATGTATTCCAGCGACTGCAACCGGATGCATCTGCCCAAGATTGCCTCAGAAAGTAGGTGCCAATTGATGACGAAGAGGAAGCCTTGGTCGCCCTGTGCCACGTCATCTCCAGTTCTCCTGCACTCGGGAGAAAAGCAAACACCACTAACCCTCCAACTTCGGCTAGCTCATCCAAGGGCCGATTGAAAAGAAACAAGACGACAATTCCGACGACCAGAGTATGCTAGGGTACCAGGTTAAGGATGAAGGCTACATCAACAACACAGGCCGGGAGTGATCAAACCCCGATAGTCCACAACAACCCTTCATTTCAAGATGAAGGTATCTACCAAGAAGCAGACACCAATACGGCTGGGGGTAGCCAACTTGAAGGGTCGAAAGAAGAAACACATATGTCGACCTTTCCATAAAAAAGTGAGGCTAAAAGTGAGGTGTCGACCAGTCCATCCACTTCAACCCACGTCATACCTGTCTATATGACAGGGGGTGGAAAGGAAGAAGAGGGAGATGCTTCGGCTCCTGATCTCGTGCGCCGCATGAATACTCTGGAAGAAGGCCTTAAAACCCTTTCCACCACCATGCAGTCCTTAACTCAGGTCGTATTCGAGATCCGAAGTACCCTAATAGGCCAGCCGTTGACAGGGTCCCCTATCTCTGCCAGTTCTGATCCAGGGGCTAATGGAGAATCAAATGAACCCCCTCAGCGGGTATCTTCAGGGACGGTCCATCACACTCTGCCCCGAGTATCAGCTCCCTCAGGAGCTGAATATTGTACCATGCCTCAATCACTTGCTCTTAACTCTACTGAAGAATTGTTCGAGATGGTGAGGGACTTGCGTGACCGTTTCGAGGCAAGAAACAAACAGGAGGAACGCCAGAAGCTCAGGATCCGACAACCCCATCCTTCCGAATGGAACAATGTGGTTTATCCTCCCAAATACAAACCACAATCATTGATACCATTTGACGGAAATGAATCCCCCAGTCAATACCTGACCTACTTCCACTCCATGACGGGGCACCAACCAAAAGAGGAAGCCCTACTCACAAGCCTATTTATCGGGGCGCTAAAAAGGGTAGCCTACGACTGGTACTATAGCCTCCCCGATAATTCTATCTCTTCCTTTGAGGATCTGAAGTGTCTCTTCCTTTTCTGATTTTATGACGGTAGAAAGGACATGACCATGTATTCCCTCATAGAGATAATCCAAAAGGACAATAGGACAGTTTGAGCCTTCATTGAGCGCTTCCGATAAGCATGTCTAAGGTTACCTTCTGGTATCCCTGAGTCCGTACTAATGGACTCTTGTCCGAAGAATATGACATCGACTATCAAACTCTAGGTTGACTCTACCCAATATACGAATTGGACCGCGTTTATTATCGGCGTCGAAGCCGCTGAGATGAAAGCTCGCGATGCCCGTCTTATAGGTGTTAGCTTCCCTTCCTTTGAAGACAAAGGAAAGAGCGCCGTCAACAACAACAATGGGCGTGAGCCGAAAGAAAAGCAGGCACTGATTGTAAATACCTCGAAAGGTACGTCGAACCCTGCTTAGAAGCCACCGGCTGCGCCAAGGCAGAAGGAGGTCTACTCTTTTAACGATAATGACACCCTACATCTCTTCGAGATACTGAAGCAAGGCGACAATATCAAGTTGCCTAATCCAAAGTGCCTCCACAAGGTGGACAGGGTGGGCGACCCGAGGTACTGTCACTACCATCAGTTCGTCGGGCATCCGACCCGAGACTCCTATATATTGAAGAACTATATACAACGCATGATCAATGCGAACGTCCTCCCGCTTGACTATGAGGAAAAGACAGTCTCGACGAACATAGTGTCTCTCCAGTTCGGCACACAGCCACCGACTGAAGCTCAAGATAGCGTCGTTCCCATCCCTAAGGCGACAATAGAAGTAATCAACCTTCTACCCATTCATGACAATGTGAGTGGGCTGGTAGCACTCACGACATCATGGGGAGAGATATGGGTTCACTCGGATCTAGCTCCGGAATTGACTCAACCGGGGATACGTGCTACCTCCAAAACCAAAGGCAAGAAAACCAAGTCTTGCCAAATGGTCACTTCCTTACCTGAGGAAGCCCTTTCTATATGGACACATTCACAGCAGAACGCTCCGCAAAAGGAGTCTCCGGCCGAAGTGATGCATCCTACCACCACCACGGCTGCCCAAGGGGAAGGTTCATTCCAACCTCCAGTAGCCGACAAACAGAAGCAGAAAGAGGCTCGTTTCGACTGGCCTCTGCAATAAGAGGGCGCTTTGGGGTTGACCAAACCCCATAACTTCAACATACTAGCACAACTTGCCAGCACTCCAGCCCGGCTATCACTATTTAAACTTCTTCGATTATCAAAAGACACTCGGGAGGCTCTATGTGAAGCACTAAAGGATGCTGAGTCCTTCATCAGTCAGGTTAAGAAGCCTAAAGAAGATCCAATAACATGTCCGCATTATCATAGTATAGGGGAAATCATCCCCAACATCACTTTCACTCAACAAGACATGCTACCCAGGAACAGTTGGCATAACAGACCACTGTATTATACATGGTATGTTGGTGCCATTAAGGTAGATCGGATCCAGATCGACCCTGGGTCTTCCCTTAGCATTATCCCTTAAACTCTACTACAAACACTGGGGATCCCGATGCATCGCTTGACTGCATCCAACACCATAATCAGCGGCTTCATCGCTAGCAAGAGCGAGCCTCTAGGGAAAATTCGACTGAAATGTCATATCGGTGATCTCCAGAAGGAGGTGACCGTTACGTCGTTGATGCGGACATCAATTATAACATCCTATTGGGGCGACCATAGATACATGAGTATATGGTGGTGCCGTCTACCCTCCACCAATGTATGAAATATGTGTCTACCAACGACATCGTCAGAACGTAGTTCGCTGATGTAGATCCTTTCAGAGAGATCGAGACATTATTTATTGATTCTGATCTATATAAGCCAATCCAGTTAGAGGATGAGGCTAACGACGCCGATGATAAAGCAGAGGCCGAAACAGAGGTCGAGCTAAAGCTAAAATGGCAACTAAAGCCCTTCTGAAGGTACGATTCAAGGGAAAACCTCCCCAGGCGTCGGCTCCTCTCGTAGCCAATTTACGCGGGAAGGCACCGCCCCCCTGGTTGAGACGACAACTGAAGTGCCGCTGAGAGTATGACTCAAGGGGAAACCTCCCCAAGTTTCGGCTCCTCTTGTGGCCAAACTGCACGGGAGGGCACCAGTCTCTGAGATGCCAACTGAAGCACCTTTGAAAGTGAGGCTCAAGGGGAACCTCCCAAATCGTTGACTCCCCTCCTGGTCAGGCTGCAGGGGAAGGCTCCGACATCTCTTCCAGCACATGTTCAGGAGCCAATACGGGTCAGACTCCCGAGGAATTCTCCAGACACTGCTTACCAAGACGTCAACTCCTCTGGTGGCCAAAATTCGGCCTAAAGCCCCAGAATCTTCCAAAGATACTCCAGTTCTCACCGATGAGGAGTTAGAAGATTACATATCTGCTAACATTGATGCCCCATCTCTTGACGATGTAATTCCCTGGGATAAGATCCCGTATTTTATCATAAAAGGCTGTATTTGAATTACTCTAGTCTTCTATATTGGAATGCCATGTATACTTTAGATAACGCCTTATATTCATTGCAAACACAAATAATGACTGTTAATCATGTAAACCGAGTTGTCCTATATCGAGGGGTCTATTACATAGTTTTGCCTCGGAACCAGGATGTGAAACCTATCATCTTCGACAAAGTCGAGCGTCATCAAGACCTCCCGCCAGTCGAACCAGAGCCTGATATCGGTAGGATGTAAGTATATCGGTAAACCGATCAAGCAAAGTATCTCATCCAAAAGATGGGTTATGACTTGAAAAGCGGCAAGGGCCTGAACTATGGCAAACGCCGACGTCTTCCCTTACGACTCCGAGTTCCAAAAGGGAAGCCACAAGATTATTATCGGGGGGTAGGCTATGTCACGCCACCCGTAACCCCAGAGAGTTCAGAAGAAGAAAGGGTGGCACATTCTCACTCATTTGAAGCTTCAACTTGGGACTCCGACACCAGCATTTGCACAATCTTCAAGAAAGTGTTGTCAGTCAATATGACATCCGTACATCCTCTAGAAGAAGAAGATGACGATCAGATGATATAGTTCTTCGAAGAAGAACCCTGGGCTCAATGCTTAGGAGCGCAATAAAAATCTTGCTTCGAGCTACGAGAACCCCCTACCGAAGATGAACTCGAGCAGACCGACTTAGGGGATGAATCCTCGTCCAAATCCATCTTCATCAGGAAAAGCTTGATAGGAGAAGATCGAGAATCCTTGGTTCAACTTGTCAAGGAATACATCAATGTCTTCTCCTGGAGCTATGAAGACATGCCAGGTTTAGACCCGCAAGTCGCGATGCACAAGCTTAACATCTTACCTAACGCTAAGCATGTTAAGCAGCAACAATGACGCTTCCGTCTTAACATTATGGAGCCATTGACTAAGAAGTGGATAAACTCTAAGATAGTAGAATTATTCGCGAGGAGCATCCAGACTGGGTGGCCAATATCGTTTCTATCACTAAGAAGAATAAAAAGATCCGAGTCTGCATCAACTTTCGGGACCTTAACTCCGGTTGCCTAAAAGACGAGTTTTCTTTCCAATCACCGATGTGATGATAGACAATACCTGTGGCTTTGAACGCATGTCCTTCATGGACGAATATTCGGGCTACAACCAGATCAAGATGTTCCCAGATAACGAGAAGCACACGTCGTTCAGGACTCCAAAGGGGGTTTACTGCTACACAATAATGCCCTTTGTCTTAAAGAATGCAGGGGCGACATACCAGTAAGCTATGAGCACCATCTTTCGTAAGCATCTTCGCATGCAAGACAGTCAAATGTTATGTTGACGACATCGCTGTCAAATGTCGTCTACAAAGTGATCACTTGCAAGATTTGAGGGCAGTCTTCGATCTTATGTGAGCACATCAGCTCAAGATGAACCCAGCTAAATCCTTCGTAGGGGTTTCCAGCGGCAAATTCTTAGGTTTCATCATTACTGCGAAGGGTATCCATATTGACCCCGAGAAGACCACGGCCATGCTTGATATGAGTTCTTCGAAGAACTTAAGAGAACTTCGAGGCCTACAAGGTTGTCTCGCATACATCCGAAAATTTATAGCAAATCTTTTCGAACGATGCCAACCCTTAACCAAACTCATGAAGAAGGGAGTCTCTTACGTTTGGACGGAGGAGTGTCAGAAGGCGTTTGATGACATTAAGGCCTATCTCATGAATCCTCCAGTCCTGGTGGCACCGATGGAAGACAAACCCTTCATACTCTACATCCGCACAATTGATCATTTTCTCGGCGCTCTACTAGCTCAGAACAATGATGTAGGCTACGAGCAATCTATCTACTACCTAAGCAGGATAATGATCGGGGTCGAATACCGGTACAACCCCGTCGAGAAAGAATATCTAGCTCTGGTATTTGCCATTCAGAAGACTCGTCATTATGTATCGGGTCAGACGATCCATGTAATCTCCCGAGTCAATCCACTCAGGGTCCTTATGAGGAAGCCGGGAGCACTAAACTCTTGTTTAGCTACATTGGCAGTACTATTGATACCATATGATATGGTATTTGTTCCACAAAAAACTGTCAAGGGTCAAGTGCTAGCCGATTTCTTAACTGCACATCTAATCCCAGAGTCATCCAAACTCTATGAGGATATTCGAGATGAAGTGCTGGAATCCAATGTTGCCAAAGAAAACTCCGTCTGGCGGATGTTCTTCGACGACACCTCAAGAACAGGCCCCAAGGGTCTGATCATCGTGGGAGTATGAATAGTTTTGATCTCTACAGACAAGCTAGTCATCCAGCATGCCTATTCCCTCACAGAGCCGTGCTCCAACAATGTGGCATAGTATAATTCCCTCATTATGGGACTGCCATTAGCAAGACAACTAGAGTAGAATGCCTTGTCCTATGGCGATTCAAAACTCGTTGTCAACCAGGTCCGGGGACAATATAAGGTTCGCCATGAGGACCTGATTCATTATCATAAAGCAGCTTTAGATATTGTTTCAACCTTTATTGAGTTCTTCATAGAGTACGTACTTCAGTTACAAAATCTGAAAGAGGATGCTCTGACTGGCCTTGCTGCCTCATTGGCTGCACCTCTCGGAACTCAATACTTCATTACGGTGATTGGTCGGGATCTGGTGTGTCCCAAAAATAACCTGTGCATGTGTCTGAACTATGCCATGCCTGTAGACGCTGGTGTCGACATCAGAGACTGGAGATTTCCATTCATAGATTTTGTGGCATACGGGATCCTTCTAGACGATCCGAAGGAAGCCGTGTCTGTTAAAAGACGCTCTCTCTGATTCTACTATGACACATCTACCAAAATGCTGTATCGTTGTTCTTACGACGGGATTCTCCTTCGATGTTTATCAAACGAGGAGGCAACCGAAGCTCTGCGGAAGGCTCATGACTGCACCTATGGAGCTCATCAACCCGACCCTAAGCTACAGGACCGACTCTGACGTATGGGCTATTGCTGGCCTACTATAATGACAGATGCTACTGAGTACGCTAAAAAGTGTCGTATCTGCCAACTACACGCTGACTTCATCCATCAACCCTTAGATTTTCTATACCCCATGATCGCCTCCTGGCCATTTGAAGCCTGGGGTATGGATATAGTTGGACCTATCACCCCTTCGTCATCTAGAGGGCATCGCTTCATCGTAGCAATCATCGACCACTTCTCTAAGTGGGAGGAGGATATACCTCTGTCAAAGGTAAAGAGTTCGAAGGTGATCAGCTTCATCAAAGATCATGTCATTTACCATTTCGGGGTATGTAATGCCCCGTCCCGTTCAGTTCAATCGGAGGAATCAAAATGCCAACGATGTTCGGACTTAGCCATGCAACGGCTTGCTCCAAGTCCCACTCGGTCGAGGCGAATCCTCGTTCAGGTGGGTGGGTTCGGTGAACTTGCCTCAGTTTGGCCTTCACACTAATAAAACAAAAGTTTTTAAATGCACAAGTAGGCTTGATAAAAAGAAAAAGTAAACTCACATAGCTAAAGAAATAATCCCAAGTTGGGTCAAAAGGAGTTAGAATATGGAAAGGTCCCACGGTCGGCTTAGAAGTGTTGCACGACATTCTTTCAAAATGACACTCGGTCCGTCGTCCTTTGGCTTGGGAGAAGGAGAGTTGATTTAAGTTGCCACAAAGCTATGAACTTAGCATAAGTCATAGGCGTCGCACGTATAAATGCTTGAGAAAGCAGGCACGGTCCCACAGTCCCATGTTTAGCATAGCAAAAGTGTCCCATATATCTCAATGCACGTTTCCATGGTACAAGGGCTTGGCATAGCATTGCTCGTCCCATGGGTTAAGTTGTATTGCACGATGGAGTTAGCCCAAAAGTTATGTCAAGGGCAATCGAAGTAATAGCAAGCACGATCCCACGATTTCTACGACTGGTTGTAGCCACACTATCCTACAGTCTCAAGGCTCATCATATAAAGTATGACTTGGGCGGTAGCGTCGTATAGAACACAAGTTGGTTTAAGCCACAAGCCACGGTCGGTTCAGTAAAAAGTTATAGCCACGGTCTATGGCACCGAAAGAATACGTTTTGTTCAAGTTAAGTAGGAAGGATATGTAGTAGCCGTTCTTGGGTTTTTAAAGAATGGAGAGTTCAAGAAGTAGTTTGTTGCCGAGGCGGTCCTTCGTTTGGGAGTCTCATGGTTCTGAGCACGTTTTACTCAAGTATGGTTTCAATGCACGATATACAAAGGGTTTGAGTTATAGCACAAGTTAGGCCATGCATTTACGTGAGTCTAGATGAAGTGTTGTAGGTCTGTGGTCATGGACAACTTGTGCACAAAGGCGATATTTCTTTGGACGACAACCTGGGGCCACAGGAATCGATCCGGCCATAGGGAAAATACGATATAACTAATATTGGGTAGGCAACCAGGAATTCGCTGGGTGTCATTCGGGCTAGCTACCTGCATTGACCAACCCATCCTATTCCTAGCTATGTCTACGACGGCTAGTTAATGCCAGTAATCTTTCATATAGATAAGTTAGCGTGCTGAGCGGCTATCCGCATGTAAGGTGTCGGTCGAATCAAAGGAAGTATAAACATGGCATAAACTGAGTCAAGGAAAGGTATGCACGGTTGCAACACCAGTATAAAGCCTAAGATTTGGATATTGCAAAGACACGTACTTCGGCACGGGACGTGGCATCGAGTATTAAGTTCAAGGCATAGAGTTACATAAGTCAGATTTGAGTCATTTCGAGTTGTCAAGAAGGGCCGTAAGGCGAGTTTGACTAAGTAATGTTGAGTTGTAAAGCACGACCTCGATATGTTAAGGCACGACCATGCTGTCATGGCACAAGTATAGGCAAGACTAAGTGGGGGAAGCATTGCCTCAATTATATTGAAGCACGAATAGAGTTTATGGCATGACCAAGTTATCGTGTTCCAAATATGGGCCGAAAGGCAAGCACGAGTCGATAAGTTGATGTCGTTGGCATGAGAAGGTCTAGGGGCATGGTATAGGTAAGTTGTTGGTGCAAGGCACGATGATTGTCTAGAGACACAAAATAGGCCAAGAGTTTATGTCCTAAAATCGATCCTAAGGCAAGAATAGAAAGACAATCATAAAGGGCTTATGTTGCACAAATTAAATGAACGTATTGGTTTTGTATGGGTGGGCGAGGAGCTCACTCCACCAGTACAGTTGAGTACTGACACCCATACAGTTTCCATGTGCAGGCACAGGTAGAAGCTCGTTGGCACGAAGCTCGCTTGGATGCATCGAGGCATGGAGTTCCTAGGCGTTTCGAGACATGTGGCCGTATGGAATCTGGGCTTATACGAGACATAATATATGGGCATCGCCTATCTAAAGCATCCACTGGCTCATCAAATTGTACTAAGAGATGAGAGAGAGCAAAGTGACTTGTAACTTGAGAGAAGAGTGAGACTGAGTGATTATAGTCATGGCCTCGTGCCACTTTTCTAGTTCTTGTTCAATATCAATAAAGAGCCTCTTTTGTTGACTTGTGTTTTTCTTCAAGTTTTCGCTGGTGTTATTCAATATTTCTGCTTCAGAACTTCTGTGTGATGACCCCTCCGCTTAGCGTGTAATTAGGTGTAATGGAACCCACCTTGCGTGAGTGAAATCTAGGCTCACGCGGCACTACATCTTAGCAAGGACGATCGGTCCTACGGGACTGGGCGTGACAGGGTACCCCGAAAGATCATCCACGATAATGGACCACAATTCATAAGCCATGCATTCAGTCGATTCTGTGATAAAAATCACATTCAGAATGTGGCATCGACCGCTTACAATCCGACGACAAAAGGATTGGCTAAAGCGTTCAATAAAACAATCATCAAACTACTCAAGAAAGTTGTATCATCTAATAAACGCGACTGGGACAAAAAGCTAGGCAAATGTCTCTGGGCCTATCGTACAACGGTACAAACTCTGATGGGCAGCACACCGTTCTCCCTGGTCTACGGGAGCGAAGCAGTACTTCCCCTTGTCACTAGCACATTTTTTGGACTTGAGGGTATTTTGGTTATTTTGACTTTTTGGTGAATTTGAATTTTTTTATTAATAAAATATGTGCTAATAATTTAATTGAGACTTGACCTAAAAGTTTAACCTAATCTAGATTTGTCTTGAGGTTAGAATCATGATTAGAACATTCCTACTAAGTGCCAAGATTAAAAATATTTAGATATTATGTTAGTAGGATATTTTGTATAGATATTAGTAAAACAAAAACCCTAGTTTTAATTTGAGCCTTTGATTTAACTTGATTTGCATAGAAGGAAGCTTAGCCACACATCTAAACATTACCTAACCCTAATTCCCTTAGATGGCCGGCCACATATAGAATTTCCCCCTATAAGTAGCAACATATGATTCATGTTGCCTCTTTTTAATACCTACTAAAAACCCTAATTAGTTCTTCCCCAATTTCTCCCACTTAATCAAAATTACCTCCAAATTGAGCCCAGTCTCTTGCATTGGAATCATTTGTTGCTAAAGAGGGTGTTGGAGGCTAGCTAGCAAAGTTTTGGAGTTCACTTGGCCATAGCACTTGGAGGAGGACACCTTCCTTTAGAGCTATTCATTGAGATTTGCTCCCAATAGGTAAATGCCCCTAAATCCTATTAAATTTCCGTTTTCTCTTCATGATAGCATGCATCTAGGTAACATGGACCTGTAGATATAGTTCGGTAGGATTTCTTGTCCAATTGGTATGCGTATCAGATACGTATCAGAGTATTGTTCTTGATGTTTGATGAAATGTCTCAAAGGATTTGTTTTTGATTATTTTAAATTCTGTTTGAATAGGTTTGTATCCATATATGTTAGGATCACAAATCTTTAGCTATGAACACGTTTCACCCCGTGTTCGTGTCTAAATCTGGACACGAACCTCAGCACGAGACCGTATCTTAGTCCCCTACTACCCGACTGTGTTTTCTCCTTGAATTGGACACATGGACACGAGCCACTTGGCACGAGGGTAGGGGTAACCACTGACAATCCCCTTTTCAGGTTTTGTGTCATTTGATTTCGTGTCGGACATGAAATCACACGTGCACTGGGTTTGTACAGACGTTGTATGCACGTTCAGTCGCATCTGATACGCGTCTCGTGCGACACGAGGAAACGCCTTGGACTCGATTCAGGGGGTCGATTGTCTAGCCCTAGACCCCCTCTAAGTGTATACCCAAGCACGAGCCCCAACGAGCTCTGTGTCGTGTCCTATTGGACACGACATGCAGCACGATGCTGTTATTTCACGTTTTTTCTGACACTGTGATTATTTGCATAATCCGATACTTCATGTCCAGTTTTGTGGACACGTAGACACCCCTCATATATATATCCATGTATGCTCCACCTCTGTACTAAATTGTTTTGGGTTTATTTCGATATTTTGGTTTGGAATGGGGTCGAATACATGAATGTTCTGATACCTTACTGATACATTTGTAAACTGTGAATGAGTTTTAGTGGATATTGGTTTTTGGTTTGTTACAATAACTGAATGATTGGGTTAGTACTGAGATGTGATGTATACATGTATGATAACTAAGAATTGAATGTTATCTGAGTTTTGTTTGAACATGAGAATATTGAAATGTAACTGTGAAACTTCAAATCAATGATACATGTAGATTTGGTTTGATACTTGTTCACTGTGTTTGAACTACTATGACATTACCTGAGTCCCCTGTCCCCCTCCTTACAGAACATACATCCACTCTTCTCACACACACACCCCAATCACTCACTCACCCTGTATATTTATCACACACACTCTTCTTCCTTCTTATATATATATAGCCATGTATGTAATGTGTGGACTACCTGATATGAATGTAATATAGATTGTTGGGTTTACATTGATGCAAAACTGAGATTGAATGAAGTATTAACATGTGAACTGTTTGCTTGACTGAGATATGCATGTACACTATAACTCTTTTATTACCTCACCCTTTCACACTCTCTTTCACACTCTATACCAAGCCACACACACACACACACACACACACACACACACACACACACACACACACACTCACACTCACTTGTGTTGTCCTTTCTTTCTCTATATATACATATATGTAAGTGCCTATATATATAGCTTCCTATATATATATATATATATATATATATATATATATATATATATATATAATATATATATATATATATAGTGCTATGATGTAGTTTGTTTGCCTTGTTAGCTAATGTGGTTTAGCCATGTGCTAGGTTAACTAGTGACTTAGGCTATGGTATATTTTGTGGTATGTTATTTGGTAATTTGTATAGGACTTTGTTATATAGGTTGAATAGGCTTTGAGTGTATATATGGTATACATATATAGGCTTGTTGTTAGACTTATGGTTGATGAAACCCTAGATAGTTTAACCACAGTTTACTATAGTTGACCTAGTTTGACAGTATAGTTGACTAGAGTTGACCAAGAGTTGACCAAGAGTTGACTTTGGCCTAGATCGACATAGAATCATGTAGTATGCATTATAATATACTTTTTTTTACCTTATTGGACATGTTGTGACCTGTGTTGCTCTAAATAGGACTCATTTACTCTGATATGGACATCTATTCTCATCGGACATACAGGATATCAGACGAGTACATTCTCTTATCATTTTATACTTGTTAGAACTTATATTCTTGCTCTAGATTACTTTACTTGATGCTGTCACGTTGGTAACACGGATTGGTACTATATGGATCTTTTTATGAGATGTTATCTGCCTCGGGATCATCGGGTACATCATGTCATGTGCGTTTCACTTTCATCATGTACTCCTGTGCTTTTACTATTTATGTATACTCTTGTGATTCATGTACTCTCATGTTCACAGGGCCCTCATGTATAACTTCATGTGCACTCATTTATGAGCCCCCATGTGATGATCATGTACAATAACATAACCTGTCTAGATCCTTGTGTATTGATTGGGGTACGGGGGAGTAGAAATAGTCATGTGAACAATTCCAAGTAGTGTAATTATGTATAAACTCAGTAGTATAATCATGTATAAATTCTAGCTATTCACATGCCTATCTTGTACTCTAAACCACTCATCACTTGTAGTTCTTTACTTATAGTAGATATTTCTAGTACAATTATCTCTGTCTTTTTTTTATGTACATTTCTTTCAGCGATTCATGTATCTTAATCTATTGCATGCTTTATATTCCTGTCATGATATGAACTGTTGAGATTTTGTGCTCGTTCCAGTCCTGACTGGACCTGTTAAAAATATTACAGATGACACCGAGGAGTTCTGTCCTATGTACTATAGAGAAGTCCTAGATGACACTTGCGAGCTGGACTCTCAGGAGGACCCAGCTCTAGCTGATGATATCACCCCTACTGCCTAGGCTAGTTTAGTTAGGCTTTATCTTACTTTGTTATTGTCATTTAAGACTTTGAGCTGTATTATGTTTGGATGTTGTTGTTGAGTTGTTGTGTCGTCTAGACACTTAGACTTATTTCTGTCATGACCCATACCCAGTGTAGGGGCACGAGAAGTGGGTACGTTCAACCTACGCCGCAGTGTCGACGGTAGAACGATGTTCTAGGTTACTATCTAATCAACAACTCACGCAATTATATAATATACTTGTCAAATCTTAACTCCGAACGGAGGACAAGTATAGATATAATGAAACCTTAATCACAGTCTAAGAACGATAAGATAACACAGAAGTTTATAACTAAAGACTAAACAACAACAACAAAATAAACTACTAAATATTAATATCTCAAACAAACAAAAATACAAACTCAATATCTCAAGTTATTATAATTCAAGTTCTAAACATGAAACTAAAACAAGTCTACTAGCTAGTCTCCTAATCACTCCTGAGTGTCGGGGCCAATGGTAGCTAAAACATCTCCTGGTCCATAGTAAGTAGGGTAAGTGTCCTCGGGACAAGCATCTGTAATATTTTCAACAGGCCCAGTCAGGACAGGAACGAACACAACTCATCTAGAAATCCCAAGTAAATGGCAGAGAACTATAAATCAGTTATAGACAGTTATATTGATGAACATGGCAGTTTATATTCAGATGATGATGTAGAGAACAGTTAAGGTACAAGAAAAGTAAGGTACAAAACAAGAGGAGAAACATGGCAAGAAAGACTGTAAAATAAGATCTAGCTAAACTAGAGTAACATGATATAAGTCCAGACAGTACTATATGAGTCAAGTGTAAATCTCAATGTGAGTCTAATGTAATTCCAGTACAGTATGAGTCGAATGTGATTCTAATCATTGCTCTAATAAGGTGATTCGAATAAGGTGGTACGAATAATGATTCACATGATGTTCTAACAATGATTCGAATTAATTCTCCAAGTGTGTTTTAAAATACCGAGATCGACATGTAAACGACTGTAGGTAATACGACATACCACACACTGATCTGGTGAGGGATGGCTATCGTACGAATATCATTCACAGAGGGGTGATTCTAATAGTGGAAAATGTCTACATGTCTAATCAGTATTTCTCCGCCCAATCTAATACGAATGAATCCATAATCCAACACATAAGACGAATACAATTCCAACCAGTACATGAAGATGCGAATAGGTGGTTCGAATAGTAGGACCAGACAAGTAAAGTATGTGTTGCATGCGTGAATTCAGAAATCCAATACGTGTTGCAACAGAGAATCGCATAGAACTAGAACTGAAGTACAGTAATTGACAAGTAAATGAAAGATCTATCAGAGAATATACTCGCCTGATACCCTGAATGACTGATGTATATCAGATGTCTGAACCGGAGTCACAATGTCCTATTTAGAGCAGTATAGGTTATAATGTGTTCAATATAAAGTAAATGAAGTTTACAATACAAACTATATGATTCTAGGTCAATCTAGGTCAAAGTCAACTCTTGGTCAACCCTTGGTCCAACTTTGGTCAAAAGTCCACTATTGGTCAACTCTAGTCAATATGGTCAATCATTGGTCAACACTAGCCTATTCTATAATCTACATATATATCAAAATATGCATGCTCTCACACATCACTAACCTAAGGCCCAAACCTAAACTGAATGTCAACCTAACAATTGAACTTCATATTAAACTCCAACTAACAAGTCAATCTCTACTTGATCCTACTCTCCAACACATCTCTGATACACAAAGGTATCGGATTAGGACATAAAACATGAGGTATCTAACCACAACCCATATCACATATAAATTCTCATTCAATATATATATATATATATATATATATATATATATATATATATATATATGTATATATATGTTAGAGATTGTAATATATATATATATATATATATATATATATATATATATATATATATATATATATATATATATATATATATATATATATATTTGAAAAACGCAACCATTTTATTAATCACGGCTCGAAAGACGAAGCCGGAACAAGTACTAGGCGCAAAATGAGGAAGCCTATACAAGTATACGGAGCAAGTACAAGGCGCAAAATGAGAAAGCCTATACACGGAAACCAGAAAACCAAAATGGCGGACAAAGCTACCCAAGCAACTGGGCTAGGGTAGGAGGTCAGACCAGAAGTCTCTCGGGCTGTGGGGGCATAAGATGATTCGTTTACTGCATTGGCGGAACACTTCCCGCAAAAGTTGGTCGGCGGTGTATTGGTGTCCTTCGTAAGTCGATTTGTTGCGATTCTTCCAAATCACCCATGTCGCGGCCGCTGCGACGATCTGGTGGCCATGGGAAGCAGATGCCCAGGATGCCGCAAGATCGTGGAAGCGCCCGCCATTCGGCTCGATTCTGCAGATCTGATTGAGGTTCCTCCAGATATGGACAGAGAGGTTCCCTTGACAGAAGATGTGGTCTATCGTTTTTGTCTGGCATTCGGAGCAGCAAGTGCAAGCGGACGCTAAACTAGTCCCAATGGTATTGAGGATATCATCGGTGGGCAGTTTCTTACGAATAGCTCTCCACATAAGGAACGGCCATTTCTTAGGGATACAAGTATGCCAGTAGGGAGCGATGGTAGGATGCGGCGTCCCTATCCCCTGGATGATAGTCCACGCTGATCTGACCGAGAAAACCCCCGAAGCCTCGACTGCCCACCGCAGCTCGTCGGCAACGCAGCCGAGAGTCAACCCGCTAATACTTAAGCTATCCTCCGCATCGCGACCATACCAAACACGGACCCTGTCCCAGTCCCAGTCATTGCTAGTGGGGTTCCACAAGTCTCTGATCCTGCTGTTCCTATATATATATATATATATATATATATATATATATATATATAAATATATATATATATATGTATACAATCTCTAACATATATATACATATATATATATATATTTATATATATATAGCAGTCATTGCAGGACGGGTTGAAGATCCTCCTCGTTTGCCTCCGAGAACGGTTTTCTTCGTTCAAAGGAGCCCCAACAAACTCTTTTTCTGATGAAGAAGAACAAACCCTCTCCAGCCCCCTCCGTTACGCACTCATAGGGAAGTTTTCACATTACAAACCTTCGATAGAGCTTATCCGTAAAGCTTTATCAGGATTTCAATTCCAGGGTTCTATCAAGGCTGGTGTTATTGACAGGAAGCATATCCTGATTCATCCTTCTGTTGAAGAAGACTATCTTCGTCTGCGTTCTAAAGACACTTGGTTTGTTTCAAAAGCTCCTATGCAGATTTTTAAGTGGGAACCAGATTTCTTTCCTTCATATGAATCATCTCTCATGCCTGTGTGGGTTGATCTTCCTGATCTACCTCATCATTTATATGACAAGGAGGCGCTCTTTGCTATTGCTTCTACAATTGGCACACTGTTGAAGATAGACAAAGCCACGTCTAAACTTTCTCGACCTAGTCGAGCCAGTGTATTTGTCGAAATTGATGCTAGTAAGCCTCTACAACATCGTATTCGGATCAATCTGCCTCGTGGGAGAAGTTTTTGGCAAAACTTGGAATACGATTACACTCCTTTATATTGTTTACATTGTCATCATCAAGGGCATGTAGTTAATCATTATAAACTGAAGAATGAAGGGAAGGAAGTTGTTCATGGTGAACCAATGGGTGAGAAGGCTCAGTCAGGGATGGACACGCGTTGTCCTCACACTGACATGGTGGTTACTCAAATTTTGCAGCATCCCAATGAAGGAAGCTTGTATCTTAATGACGGGGATCAGGGTTTTAACCCACCTACCGAGGCAGTCATTAATACAGAAAAAACAAATTTGATTGGAGAAGAGGCACCATTAACTCCTCCTAACCCACCTGTCCCAACTGAACAAACGGTCACCACCGCTCCGGTTTCGAGAATGGAGGCGATTGTCTCACATCAGCATGTCTCATCGGATGAGACCGAGAAGGAACCGACGGCTACTGAAGTTTCACAAATGGCTACACTTGATGATTCGGTTGCTGGTGAACCACTTTCTGAAAGAGAACCTGATCAATTAGAGGAAGCTACTGATCAATTGGAGGATGGAGAAGTGCGTGATCCCCTGATCAGCTGGGCCGATAAAGTCGAGAGAGAAAATCTTCAGCTGGAAGTCAGAGGCAGCGAAGACGATAGTCGAATTCCAGGAGGAGAGCCTCAAGACGTGATCACATCAACTGTCCAAAGGAGGAAGAAAACAAAGAAGACGGTGGAGCCTTTCGATAACAAAGAAAAAAAAATTTGTTTGCCTACTGGAACACCAAACAAACAATTTACTTTACCCATAGTTACTGTGAATGCTAGAAAATTGCCTACTTTCGATTTATATATTTCATTTCTATCTTAGCAAAGTCGGTTGATACTTTAAGCAAATAACTTTCATATATATTTCATTATTGTCTTACTAAAAGTTTATTAGCAAACTTTTCATTATACTTGCTTACTGTTAAAACCATTATCACATTTTAGTGCTTAATAAGTATTCATTAAATTATTGCTAGCTAAAACCATTTACTATCTGCCAAATTTTATCACACTCGTAACAAATTTGTTACCGTGGTCAAATAATATTTCTTACTTCGACCAATACATTTGTGACATTGCTTTAATCATTTCTGATTTTAGAAATTGGTCATTGTCATAAATATTAGTGAATCAATACATTTGTGACATACTACTCTTGGACTATTTTTTTCTTTTTTCTTTTTTTTAGGAAAGGAAATAGTTATTGATTTTGCAAATCTCCTTAAATTCTAAGTTTTTCAAATAGAGATTTGTTTGGGTACAAGCCGAAATGGGCCTTCTGTCAACAAGACGTAAATCGTCTACGCGACCGGTACTTAAGTGTTTCTAGTGAACCTCCGCTTGCTGGGATCCGGCCCATACAGCTAACCCAACCTTATCAAAACTTAAAAAGACTAAAGTTTTTAAAGGTTGATTATTAAGATCATTCAAACTATTATTCCACAATAATATTCATCCTGAGTAAATAATTTCTACAGACTTTAGAAACCTATTCTCTCAAGTTCTGAAGAGGCTTAGAATAGAAAAACATATTAGGTTAAGTCCAAATCTAGATCTGATTCCATAGCTAAGGTAAACCCTATAGAAGTCTATGGCAAACCCAAGCCCAATCACCTAGGAGACCTCCTTCAAAGAGAAAGGCTTAAACAAGCCAGAGGCTAACATGATTCTGAATGGTTCTAGCTCCTTGAGGTCTGTAAGCTATCAACCTATAGTAAATATTTCTTACCATTCTGATGATTGGTGGTTGGATTCTGGAGCAAATGTTCATGTTTCTTTTGATCGCTCTAGGTTTTCAAACTATCAGGAATCGGGTGGAGGAGGTGTGACTCTAGGAGATGGCTCAACGACACAAGTTGTGGAAAGAAGAAGAATAGATCTGAAGATGACATCAGGAAAAATTCTACCTCTCCATGATGTGCTTCATGTGCCGTCTGTCAGAAGAAACCTTGTTAGTGGATCCCTCCTTGTAGCCTCAGGATACAAAATTGTTATGGAGTCAAATAAAGTAGTTTTCTCTAAGAATGATCTGTTTATTGGAAAAGGATTTGTGAAAGATGGACTTTTTGTTTTAAGTACTATGAATAAAAGTTCTAATCTTTCTTTTATTGCAAATGTTGAATCCTCGAATGTTTGGCATGGTAGACTAGGTCATGTGAACTTAGGATCTATCAAAAGGAAGATGAACTTAGATCGTATCCCTAAGACTCCTATAGACGATGAACACAAATATGAGATATGTGTTCAAGCCAAACATACTAGATTACCTTTCAAATCTGTCCATAGGAATTCTGAACTCCTAGAGCTTATCCATAGTGATATTTGTGATTCTAATAGGGTTTTAACCCGAGGAGGTAGAAAATACTTTGTCACTTTTATTAATGATCATTCAAAGTATTGTTATACCTATCTCCTTAAGACTAAAGATGAAGTTCTAGACAGATTCAAGATCTATAAATCTGAAGCTGAGAACTAGTTAGATAGAAAGATTAAGATCCTTAGATTAGATCGTGGTGGAGAGTATACCTCAAATGAAATGACTAACTTCTATGAAGAGCACGAAATTATCCATGAGGTAACTGCTCCTTATTCACCACAATCCAATGGAGTTGCTAAAAGGAAGAATCACACTCTGTTAGATATGGTTAATGCCATGCTTCTCAGCTCAGGTGCCCCTAATAATCTTTGGGGAGAAGCCTTATTATCAGCCTGTTATATCCTCAATAGGATACCAGTAAGACCAATGATAAGATCTCATATGAGTCATGGAAAGGTCAAACCCCTAGGATTAATTACTTCAAAGATTGGGGATGTCTAGCTAAGGTAGGAATTCCTGAACCAAAAAAGAGGAAAATAGGACCTAAGATTATAGATGCTGTGTTAATAGGATATGCCCTAGATAGCAATGCCAATAGATTTCTTGTAACCCATTCTGAAGTAAATGAAATCTCTAATAACACAATTATTGAAGCTAGAGATGCAGTTTACTTTGAGAACATTTTTTTCTTCAAGGATAGAACCCCTTCATCTTCCTCTAACCGTCCTTTTACTCCATCTACTAGTTCTCATGATCAAATACCTAATTCTCAATCTGAACAAGTCATAGAACCTAGAAGGAGTAAAAGATAAAGGATTGAAAAGAATTTAGAAGAAAGATTCTTTACATTTTTGATAGAGGGTGATCCCTCAACTTATGAAGAAGCCATATCCTCTCCTGATGCCCCTTTCTGGAAAGAAGCTATTAACAATGAGTATAACTCCATTATGGAGAACAATACTTGGTTTTTAGCATACCTTCCTTTAGGTAGTAAACCCATAGGTTGTAAGTGGGTCTTCAAGAAAAAACTTAAGAGCCGATGGTACCATAGAGAAATACAAGGTTAGGCTAGTAGCCAAAGGATTTACCCAGAAGAAAGGATTAGATTATTTTGATACCTCCCCTGTAGCTAGGATTTCCTCTATTAGAACCCGGCTGGCTTTAGCTTCCATTCATGACTTGCTGATCCATCAAATGGATGTAAAGACAACATTTCTAAATGGAGATCTAGAGGAAAAGATCTATATGGAGCAACCTGAAGGTTTTGTTACTAAAGGTCAAGAAAAAAAGGTTTGTAGATTAGTGAAATCTTTTTATGGCCTGAAACAAGCTCCCAAGCAATGGCACAACAAATTTGACAAAGTCATTATAGAATTTGGTTTTGTGCCAAACGAATATGACAAATGTTTGTATTCTAAAAATACAAATAGAAATTGTGTTATCTTATGCTTGTATGTTGATGATATCCTTATTCTAGGATCTTCACTGGAATTGATAAATAACATTAAGAATTATTTATCTAACCAGTTTGATATGAAATACCTAGGTGAAGCAAACCTTATCCTAGGAATGCAAGTCTCCAAATGCAAAGAGGGTTATACTCTATCTTTAGCACATTCAATTGAGAAAATGCTAAGAAAGTTTGAGTATTTTGATAAGAAACCTGCCCTTACTCCTTATGACAGTAATGTTGTTCTCAAGAAGAATGAAGGATCACCCATAGAACAACATAAATATTCACAGATGATAGGGTCCCTTATGTACATAACTAACAGGACCAGACCTGATATTGCTTTTACAATTGGGAGACTTGTCACGACCCGCACCCAATATTTTGGGCATGAACCGTGTACACGCCCAGCCTACGCCACAGAGTCGACGATAGAACGCTGTAACAATATGATGAACAACCACGCAATAAGGATATACCACAAGAAAAATATAGCGACTCCATATCTCAACTCAGCATCTAATAGATAAAATTAGAATCGTCTCACAATAGAAAATGTATGAAGTCTAAAGTCAAATAATCTCAACTACATGTCCCCAAAAGTCAACTCAAATATCTAATACAATGTCTCAGTGCTAACTAAAATATCTAAGAAAGTGCAGCAGGATCAGATGCTGCGTACTCCTCCTGGTAAGCAAAGTCCGTCTCTAACACATCTCCCAAGTACGGGCCATACTGGTCAGGACACACGATCTCTTCGCCATCATCTAAAATTTGTTTGGTTACCCAGTCAGGATGGAACGAGTACAATTCACTGAATGCAGTTTAATATATGAAAATGACTATATAACAGAGGTTAGCCTTTAGACATATGATTTATAAAAATAAACGAAAGAAACAGAAATAACTCAATATCGAAAGCAGTAAATAAAATACAAGAAAATACTCACCGACTGACCGACTGAAGTACCTTTGATATGTGACCCGTCTCGGGACAATTACACGACACTGTCTACACTATCTACATGGTATAAAGTTATACGGTCTACACGGTATACTGCAATATAGAAACACTGTCTATACGGTATAAATACAATAATAATCACGGTCTACACGGTATACACGGTATAAAGTTAGATCACACATCATTGGTACTTCATCTCCCCCAACACCACAAAGAAATAAATCAACATAAAGACTGAAATCACACATCTGTCGACTAACAATGATGTATAGTAAGAATCAATACTGAAAACAAACAATAAACTGTACTCGCCTGGCGTCCCGGGTTGCTGGCACTGGTCAGAGTCCAAATCGAGATCCAAAGAACCTATTTAATGAATTACAGTGTTAAAGATGAAAAATAGATCAAGTTTACACTATCTATTTAGTTCGGGTTTTGAAACACAAATTACCAAGTTGCTTCCACAATTTACCCTGGTACTTTCAGGTTGGTTCCCTTATCTACTTCTCTGATCTCCTGGACTCAGATTTTTGTCCTGAATAGGACCCTTACTAGGGGTCAATACTCAGGCAGCCCAATTGGTACCTCCTATTATCCCAGATCTTCTCTTTAAGGAGAAAGCTCTCACTGATATACAGTACCCAGTATGTGTTAGTAGGGCCTGTAGAGTATTCCTTAGTACCAGGTCATGGGTCTTAGCAGGGGTGAATACCTACATTGATTTGTATCAGCTGCACCTATTCAATTATACACATCAGTCATTAGCCCCCTCCCCTTAGAGAGGTATATCTGATACTTGATATCAGAATTTCCTCTATTCCTAGGAACTCTCAATGGTAACTAGCTTATGACAAACATATGGCTAGCTGTGGCCAATTGGCCACTGTCAAACTTAGCAAATTCTTGAGTCATAGATGACCCAGGTCTTAGTTGTCATATGATACCCGACCTCCTGAAATCCTGGATACACAGCATGGTTGTCTTCCCAAACCTGGGTACTCAGGTCTCTATGTGACAGGGGATACCAAGGTCTGATACTATAGGTGTTTGATACACTAGTCCCAAATAGGTATCTTGCAGTAGCACGGGTATATGAGAGGTGACCCTGTGGACTCAGGTTTTGGGGAACAGGTCTATAGGCTTGGCTTAGATCCTTCGGTTACAGGGGATGGTATCTGGTTTATCCTATAGTACTAGCCTTATACTCTTGTATCTTTACAAGTTGATTTGAGAATTCAAATTATAAGGGAGTCTACCTAGGTATCCGGTTTACCAGGCTAACCATGGTGTAACAGGTCAACTAGATTGTGTATATCAGTTGTCCTAGTGGATACTCAAGGACTTCCTGTATAGCTAATGTTTCTAACTACTACAGAGGATGTGCTTGGTGCCACTGATTTTCGAAAAGGATTTGCGTTTGAGAGTCCCTGTTAACTTGTAACATGGGAGTCCCAGTTATCCTGTAACACGGGAGTCTCTGTTATTACCCAATGGTTGCAAAGGGTACCCTTGTTAGTATATTGATCTGATAGAGGGTTACCTACATTGTCTAAGGGGTTCTAGGGGCTCCTAAGTCAAAGCAACATGGTAGGCTAGGATGTCCTTCAATGACAGGTGTTCTTCCTATAGGTGCATAGCCCCATAGTGATGGTGTAAGGTTGCTTGCCCGGGTGTGTGGAGTACAACCCCACTGACTATGATTTATAGACTTTTTCCTAGTTATTGATTCCCCTCCATCATATTTAGCCTGGCTCCTACTTATACATCCTCTTATTAGAGATTGTTGGGTACCATGGTAATCCATAGCTCAGGATCTTTAGGATGGCAACAGAGTTCAGAGCTTAGGTAAGGCACATAGGCCATTTCTGAGACAGATACAGTCTGCTCAGTAGTCATCTACAACTATGGTGTGTATAGGGCTTAAATATTGCCCAATAGGTAAAGTTGTTTTCGTACTCTTATTGCACTGTTCACCCAGGTACTAGGAAATATGCCACCCTAATCTACTGAGCTCTATCCCTTCATTGCACCTGTTCTATTAGAGACATACATTGAACACCTACCCATCTACCCAAGGTGTAACGACGAGTTTAACATTATACTGTCAAGAGGGATAAAGTGTTACCTGTTCAGCAAAATTTCCCAAAACTCTAAGACTATGAGCGAAGACTTCTCTATGACAGGAACAATAAGGGGGTTTGCTAGGGTTTATAGAATCCTCTAGTCGGCTGCCCCTTTGGCTCTATATATAGCTAAGGTTCTAGATAAGGTTCAATGGAAGGATGGATAGAGAGGAAAGGTTTAAAAATTCAAATTCGATTCTATAGAAAATTCAAACCCAATCCGAGTTTTGTTTATAATCGGAGGGTTATACACTATATGTTTCTATTTACAATAGACCTTTACACATTATGTTAATTATGCAAAGGGTACTATCCTTCCTGGTAAATATATTTACATATATTTATATATACATACCAATTTATGAGCTAAAACTTGTGACTATTTCTACTATTTATAAATAGATTGATAAATGAACTAATGGGGCTTACAACCCTACCCCCCTTAAATTAATTTCGTCCTCAAAATTTGAGGTAGGCACAAAAAGAAAGAAATAAGAAAAAAAATACCACATAGTTCAAAAAGATAGGGGTAACGCTTGCGCATCTTGTCTTCTCTCTCCCATGTGGACTCACCCGGGGAGTGGTGCCTCCATACGACGCGAACTAAGGAGATCATTTGATTCCTCAGGACTTTCTCTTTGCGGTCCAAAATCTCTACGGGCTGCTCCTGGTAACTGAGACTTGGTCCCACCTCGATCTCCGAGTGGTCCAACACATGGCTGGGGTCCGCCACGTATCGCCTAAGCTGAGACACGTGGAACACGTTGTGTACTCCCTCCAGTGTAGGCGGTAAAGCCAATCGGTACGCTACTGCTCTGATCTTTTCGAGAATGTCGAATGGCCCAATGAAACATGGGCTGAGTTTACCGCCTTTACCGAAACGAATAGTGCCACGTATCGGAGATATTTTCAAAAATACCAAATCGCCAACCTAGATGCACACAACGTTATCACGAATCTCATAACTATACACGTAGTTAATCATAAGAAGATTCTATACCTCAAACTCTAACAGCCTACGGTGACTGTCTGCCTAGTGCTTCTGCCTGTCCTGAGCCACGCGAAGCCGCTCTCTAATTATCTTGACTTTCTCTGCAGCATCTACTACCATCTCCGGTCCCAACAGTGGATGCTCTCCTACATCGTCCCAAGATAGCGGCGTACGGCATCTCCACCTATACAACTCTTCGAACGGGGACATCTCGATGCTAGCTTGGTAGCTGTTGTTGTAGGAGAACTCCACGAGATAAAGGTGGTCCTCCTATGAGTCGCCAAAATCTAGCATGCACGTCTGCAGCATATCCTCGAGCGTCTGAATGGTCCGCTCTGACTGTCCATCCGTCTGCGGATGATAAGCAGTGCTGAACTTGAGCGCTGTGCCCAAGCTAGCATTAGGCTCTTTCAAAAGTGAGATATGAACCTGCTGTCATGGTCTGACACGATACTCACCGGAATCCCGTGCAGTCTGACTATCTGCTTCACGTACAGCTCTTCCAAATTCTCCGTAGATAACCCCACTTTAAATGGTATAAAGTAGGCCAATTTGGTCAACCTATCGACGATGACCCAAATCGCATCCTTCCCGCCCGATGACCGTGGAAGGCCAGAAACAAAATCCAAAGTGATGTGTTTCCACTTCCACTCGGGTATAGGTAGTAGCTGCAACAATCCTCCTGGTCTCTGCCTCTCAGCTTTGACCTGCTGACATACGAGGCACCTAGAAATGAAGCGGACCACTTCTCGTTTCATACCATACCACCACACGTGGTTGCGCAGATCCTTGTACATCTTATTGGCTCCTGGATGTATAGAATACTGGGAACGGTGTGCCTCCTGCATAACTTCTTCTCTAAGCTCTCAGTTACACAAAGTCTCGTCCCGTGCCTCAACGAACCATCCTCTACAATAGTGAAATCATCTAGCAAGCCAGCTCGTGCTTGTTCTATGATGTTCTTCAGTTGCTCATCCTGGTGCTGTGCCTCTTGAATCTTGTCCATCAATCCTGACTGAATCTGCTTCCCCATCATCTGCATCTCGGCCCCTGGAATGACGATCTCGATACCCAAACTCTCCAAATCCGGTAATAAGTGACGATCTCGAGTCAAGCACATTACTACGGGATACCTACTCAAGGCATCCGCAACAACGTTGGCTTTTCTCGGATGATATTGTAGAGAAATATCATAGTCACTCATCAGCTCAAGCCATCTACGCTGACTCACGTTCAACTCCTTTTGCGTGAAGACGTACTTCAAGCTTTTGTGGTCAGTAAGATTTTCACTCGCTCTCCGTAAAAATAATGTCTCCACAGCTTCAAGGCGAAGATCACGGCTGCCAACTCTAGGTCATGAGTGGAATATTTCTTCTCATGCGGTCTCAACTATCGAGATGCATAGGCTATCACTCTCTTGTTCTGCTCTAGGACACAACCTAGTCCCTTGCCCGAGGCATCACTATAAATGGTGAAACCTTTCGATCCCGAAGGCAAAGCTAAGATAGTTGCTGTCGTCAGCCTCTTCTTCAACTCATCGAACGCAGCCTGGCAGTCCTCCGTCCACACAAACTGTACGTCTTTCCGAGTGAGCCTAGTAAGCGGCTGTGCAATTCGAGCGAAGTCTTGCACGAATTTCCGATAATACCCTACTAAACCCAAGAAACTTCGTATCTCTGCCACTGTAGTCGGAGTAGTCCAAGCTTCCACTGTCGTAACCTTCTTCGGATCGACAGATATACCATCACATGTCACCACATGACCAAGAAACTCCACCTTGTCCAAGAAAAACTCACATTTCAAGAGTTTTCCATAGAGCTTCTCCTTCCTGAGGGTCTTCAGAATGATCCTCAGATATTCCTCGTGCTCTTCCGATATTTTCGAATAAATGAGTACGTCATCGATAAATACCACTACGAACTTGTCAAGGTATGGATGGAATACCTTGTTTATCAAGTTCATGAAGACTGCCGGGGCATTGGTTAACCCGAACGGTATCACCATAAACTCGTATTGTCCGTACTTGGTCCGGAAGGAAGTCTTTGGTATATCTTCCTTCTTCACCTTCAGCTTATGGTAACCTGACCTCAAATCTATCTTTGAGAATACCCGTGCGCCGCTCAAATGATCGAAGAGATCGTCAATCCTCGACAGCGGATACTTGTTCATGATAGTATGATTATTCAAGGTTCGGTAGTCGATGCACATTCGTACCGTACCATCTTTCTTCGGTACAAAGAGGACAGGGGATCCCGATGGGGACGAATTCTCTCTGAAGAACCCCTTCTCTAGCAATTCATCGATTTGCTTTTCATTTCTTCAGCCTTCTTATTGTTGATCCGGTACACCGGTTGTGCCGTTGGTACTGCGCCTGGCACCAGATAATAGCAAACTCGATGTCTCGGTCTGGCGACAATCTCGGTAGGTCTTCTGGAAAGACATCTAGGAACGCCGCGATGATGGGATGCGGTGCCTCTCCCTCTTGAATCATAGCTCCGCAAAAACCTTTACTCTGCTGCTCTATCACCCCTCTGGCGAATTCGAATGCCGACTCCCCGGGAGGACTAAATATGACACATCCTCGGTGGCAGTATATAATGGCAAAATCCTTACTCAACCAATCCATACCGAGAATAATGTCGAAACTCGGTAGTGGCATTACGAGTAAGTTGGCGCGCAACTCTCTACCTCCCAAGGTGATGCGCCGCCTCATGCAAATATCCTTGACTAGGATAGCGCCTCCACCTGTCATAATCTTGCAACTACCACCCAAGGGTACAGATGCTATACTATGCTTGAATACAAAGCTACAGAAATAAAACTGTAGGATGCACCCGAATCAAACAAAGCTATAGCGGAGAAAGAATCGAGAAGTATGGAACATGCTATCACATCTGGTTTAGGCTCGGGTTCCTTAATAGCCATAGCAAAAGCTCGACCCTGCTGGGGTGCTCCTCTCTGCTGGTTCTGAGTGAACCGCTGCTGCTGAGTGGGTAGCGGTGGACCTCACGACCGTGTGGAGGATGGTGGTCTAGCTGGTCCTCTCTGTGCTGAAGCTGTCTCGCGTCCTGCTCGGTCGGGAGCCAATGCACAATCCTTCAGCTGATGTGAGGGTGACCCACAGTATAAACACGATCCAAGTCTCTGTCTGCAGTCATCCCAAATGTGTCTGGTCTTCCCACAAAATATACAATATGGGGCCTGCTGGAACTGCCTCTGTAGCTGCTATGTCTGGGCTCTGGCCGGGCCTCGGTGATGCTGATGTGCTGGGGCTCTACCAGTGGGCTGGAATGGTTGTTGGTGCTGGAAGGTCCTTGGCTGCACCTGAGGACACTTCGCCTGTTGGTTGATGGTTGCCTCCGTCGAAAGTGTCTCGACTCCTCTTCGGCCTGTAACTCAGTTCTTCTTCGGCTTGGGCGACCTCTAGAATCTCCTCGTAAGTAGTGGCTCGGCTGGTGGCGATAGCTAAGCGAATCTCGTACGATAATCCCTTTTTAAATCTTCTGGCCTTGCTCTCCGGGTGTTGACCAAACTCTCGTGAAACGACTAAGGCGAGAAAACTCCGCAGTGTAGTCATCAACGGTGAGATTCCCCTGCTCCAAGTGCTCGAACGAGCTCATCAATGCCTCTCGTGCTACGTTAGGGTAGAATTTCTTCTTGAATAGCCACTTGAATTCTTCTCAAGTCATGTCTAGAGCAGTAAATCGTGGCTCGTCCTGGTACCACGTCCGTGCGATGTCGAAAAGTTGTCCACTAGCTGACTCCACCTTTAGATCTTTTGAGACACGAGCCATCTTCAGGTACCGCTCCACGTTTTCCAACCACTCATCAGCGTAGATAATACCCTCGATCCCATGGAACTCTCTGGACCGGAGGTCCATGAAGTTCTTGGACGTCCCAGGGCGCTGTTGGTGGGCCTCCCTTTGCTGAAGGGCCTCTCGCAAGGTATCACAAAAGATGTTGGCCTGTTGTTGGAAAATACCGAGGAGGGTAATATTGTCCAGTGTCGGTGGCGGAGGCAGAGCAGGTGCCGGGTACATTACAGACGATGGGTGTACGGTAGGTGCTGGGTACATGTAGGGTGCCTGCTGTATCATCGGAGCTGGATGCATGGCTGGTGCTGGATGCATCGTAGGTGGTAGATAGACTGCTGGTGCCGAGTGCATGGTAGGTGGAACAGGTGCTGGATGAGGGATGGGTGCTGGTACCGGAGTCTGCGGAGGAAACTGCGGTGGCAGTAGAATGTCATCCCTGCGAAATCTCGAGTACTGCGGCTGGCCCGGATCATCCTGGTGAGTAAGCTGGCCTCCCTGCTTCGTGGGGTCCCGTAGGTAAAAAACCCGCCAACTGTCGGTGGAGTGTTCAGTGCAGCGTTATTCCTGTCCTGTGAATCCATTGGCTGAAAACAAGAAAATCATTAGACGATGGAAAGATTCAAACAAGATGCATAAGGGTACTTGAAGTCGAATATAGAGGTCAATAACGCAGTTTTAACTTGGGGAAGACGATCCTTAGGTTCCTATTCCTAGTCCTAGTCGTAGGCCTGCAGTAGTACGACTAACTTAGGTACTACCACGGTTTCGCTATCTTTACAAAAAGGGGACCTGCATGGGCCACCATAAGACTACGTAGATATACTAGTAACCCAAATCATTCACATTGGACAGCATTGGACAGAGTGTTTAGATATCTTAAGGGTACTCTAGATTATAAACTTCATTATACTAGACACCCTGATATCATAGAAGGTTACTCCGATGCAAATTGGGTAACTGATTCACATGATGTAAAATCCACTACTGGATATATTTTTACCCTAGCAGGAGCTGTAATCTCCTGGGGATCATGTAAACAAACTATCATAGCCAGAAGTAAAATGGACTCTAAAATGATAGCTTTGGATACTAAATGTACAGAAGCCGAATGGCTCAGAAATCTTATTATGTATACATGTTTCTGTTCATCCTGTTCTTACAATTTCCGTAAACTGTGATAATAAGTCTGTTATTAAACTACTAAAGCATGATTCTGTGAATGCTAAGATGAACAGGCACCTGCAGCTGCGCTTCAAGTCAATAAAGAGCCTATTGGGCAAATATGTGGTTCTTGACTATATAAAGTCAGAAAAGAGCCTTGTAGACCACTTGACGAAGGGTCTATCTAGGACATTGATCCTAGAATCATCGAGGGGGATGGGGTTAAGCCCATAGTATAGTCACCGGCAGTGGCAACCCAACTGAGTCTGACTGGAGATCCCAAGAAGCCGGTTCAATGGGTAGGAACAAGCTGGACTAGGTGACTATTATGGAACACTGACCTGAGATTAAATTCTCTTTAAAATAAAAGTCCAGGAGGCTGTACATGTGTACATTCATACCCATCCCTATGGTGACAGTGTTCCTTGTGTGATATGGATAGGGTGAGTTTAAACTCTTAATAAGTCCAAGCATGATATACAGGGTTGATTCCTATCACCAATCCTTGTGGACTTACCTATATGAGAGGTCGTGAAGGCCGCAACTATAGGACAGGACGATCCTAGACAACTCTCATAAATATGTAAAAGTGCGCATGGTCAATTAAACGCGCCACCCGATAGACCCAAGTACCTCTAACGTACTATGTGTGCTATTTTCTGAGTCTGGTTCAAGAAGACTGATTCAAGACGTAGTCCATCAAGCTCTTCTTCAAACAAAGGCAATAGTCACTATGTGAGATTCAAGGTTGTAGTCCATCTCATTTATGTATAGTATACAACTGTCCAGAAATTCTCTTATTCTTCTCTTATTTTCTTTCCTTCGGGAACTTGACCTTTGGGGGGGGGGGGGGGGGATTGTTAGCTATGAGTGTGGTTTTATTCACACACTGAGAGCAAAAGCTCAAGTCCATTCTCTGTTTAGTCCCACATCGGCTAAGTGCTAACACTATTGTGCATATTTATTATCCTCTTTCTTCTTGCTTCTTTGAAGACTTGTGTGGGTAGCCCCATGGGCCACACGCGCGCGCCGCCGCCGCCGTCCGGCCCGGCTCGGTTCGGTTCAACGCGCGTAACGGGTGCGGGTACGTGCCCACACCTGCGGGCGCCGAATGCCGATTCGATTTCCTCTTCGAGTTCGGGCTGAGACCCTAAAATCTTTTTTCCTCTTCAGTTTTTTCTGACCGTTACACCCATTAATTTCATAACGTTCGGACCCATTAATTCTGTCCAGGTTCAATGAACCATGTGTTTAACATGTGCTTTGTTTTTGTAACGTCCAAATAAATGTACATTATATCTCTGTCCGTTAATAACTATCCATCAACCTATATATATTCCAACCCCTCTTATATTTGGATATACTGAAATCCTTTACGAATACTCTCTTCTCTAATCTCGTCCTTTTCGATCAGACCTTTTCGTTCTTCGTTGTTGCTCTGGGCAGAGCTAAGTCGGGGTCACACTCTCTTCGTCGTGTGCGGCAAGGAGATTCCGGTGGAGCGGAGATTTTGCCACTATGGGCGTTCGGATTCAGTCTGCAAATAGACCCGAGCTAACTCTTAGGGCAGTGCTATGTGCGCGACTTTCCCAGAGGCCGATAACAATTTATTTGTTTATTTTGTTTGCAGATATTACATGAAGTGTGAAGAAATTCCAACAACAGCAACATGTAACACTCCATAAGTTGTGGATGATAGTTTGGAGACTGGGCAGCCTCAACTCATTCATGGATGAAATCTCTTATGTCTTCGATTAGAAGAATAAACCATGTAAATACATACTTTGCAACTGAACCAAAAGCATTAATCAGGAGAACAATGCCATGGAAGAGTTTCATATGATGCCCATGTTCTTGAGGCCCAGGACGGCCCCGACGCCGATGATGTGGCCGACCGTCCCACACGCCAACGTGTCGGCAAGGGTGAATCCGGCTGGGTCGCCGGTCTGCAGCCCCGAGTCACGTACCTCGAGCTTCAGCCCTGCCGTCGCCTTCCTGTTTGCCGATGGAGCCAACCCGAACCGTCCGGCAAAGAGCATCAGGCTTGTTGTGGTCACCATTATCTGCCACAGAAAGGTGAGAGTTTGGAGGATTAAGAAACCAGCATGGTTACATTTGAGACTCCGATAAAATCCACTGAAGACAACACTTCAATATTTACGATATATTCATGATAGGCATTAGAGCTGGCAAAGATTTTTTTTATTTTTATTTTCAATGAGTTAAATTTGAATTGGCTGGAAGTTGCTATGGTCTGTTTCCTGGTTTCTTGTTAATTTCTAGAAACCTAATAGTCTTAAGCTCACGTTGGGTGATGTCAGCGTTATAAACAAATACCTATCCTGAGCCTTGTTAGCAATCACCCGAATAAAATTCGTATTATCTGCGAATTGTTTCGTATCTTTCAAAATATATAATACTTGCATGCTTTTGACAGATTCAAATAAGTATGTAAATTTTAAGCATGCAAGTTTTAAACGCATTCGGTATAAATTAGTGAAAATTTTGGCACAAAATACGTGGTGGGAACGTGTTTAATTAACCAAATTTAACAACATATTTAAGAATGTGAAGTTTCTAACCTCAATATTTCTATTTTTCGAATATTTTGTTGTTGTTTTGGCCTTAAGCACTAGAAACATAGTCCCACATTGCCTAGCCCAAATGACCTGTATCTTTATATATAAGCTTGCTTGTGATTAGAGATGCACATGGTGTGGAGTGGCACATGGGTGCCATGTGGGGGTATTTTTCTGGTGAAAAAAATGCCAACTCAACAAATAAAGCATTAATATTTTTTGTCATGCCCTTGGAATTTATTCCATTGGAGCTAAGCCCCGTAGGCGACTCAGACTAGGGCTCATGGACTCATATGTCGTTTTGTTGGCGCACTTTGCACTATCGCACGCACTGTGCACATTTGGTGCGTCTGGCGCGGTGTGCGCATTTGGTGCGTTTTGGCGCGGTGTGCGCGTTTGGTGCGCTGTGCGCTTTTGGTGCAGTTGGTATGGTGCGCGCGGTTAGCGCCGTTCGCGATGTCGTGTCTATACACGAACTGAATGGTTACGAAACGTTCGGAAACGGTTCCTTTCACGTCCCGTACGTTTCGTATACTGGACGGTTAGTGCGCACGTCTATATAAGCTTCTCTCCTCTCTCTCTCATTAACTAAGTTCATTCAGAAGAAAATTTCCTACAAATTACAAAGCAGAGAGGAGAGAAACAGAGAGAAGCGCGCACCATTCTGTCCATCCAAGGAGTCAGTAAAGCATTCGACAGAGTGTTCCAAAAGTTCGTCAATGAACTTGCTGGTTCCTAGAAGCTATTCGTGTGGAACAAATCTAGATTTGAGCGTTGGTGATCAATCACCCCCGCGGGCTTTCTTTCCTTCCGTTCATCTCTTTGCCACTTGAATTCTCGTTCTGAACGAGGTTTTTTTAATCTACTTAGAAACTTTCTGCAGGTTTTTCGCTGCTGCTACAACGAAAATTATTTGTGACTTCTTCGAAGTCTTACATTTGATTTCGTCTTTAAGAATCCGTCGGGATCTTTTTTGTGCACCTTCCTCGAAGTGTTGCAAAAATTAGTTTTTTCATCTTAAAATCACGTCCCGGGACTAACAATCTCAAAGCTAGATTTACAAGATGGAAATCTCTCGTGCTTCACTCATCGATCCCAACTTCAACAAATTAGAAAAATTCGATGGAGAGCACTACCAAGTCTAGAAGAGAAAGGTTAGCCTCAATCTTCAACTCGTGAACGTCGACCACGTGTTAATTGAGGAAGAACCGAAGGTTCCAGAAAGTTGGTCTGTAGCTAGAATTGCTGCTGCTACTGCCCAAACAGACCAAATGGAGGAGAGAAAATAGCCTCTATAGGCTTCTGATCCTCAACGCTATAGAGGACTCCATGGCAGAATCTTACTCTAAGAAAACTATTGCCAAAGAGATGTGGAAATCGTTGGAGAAATTGTATGAAGATGACAAAAACAGGAGCAATATTCATCGTCGAGAAATATCATAAATGACTCTTTGAAGACGAGAAGACGATTCTGCCACAGGTGAAGAAATTCCTGAAGCTGCGTCAGAAATTAGAAGGAGGGATGCCCCTCATCGACAAGTTCGTTGTTGGAGGGATCGTCTCCAAGCTTCCTACTGGTCGGAGGAAATTCTATGCAAATATGCATAGGAAGAAACTGGAGATAAGTCTGGAAGATCTCCTACAAGAAATTTACGTTGAGGACCAGATGAGGGCTCAATTAAAGGTGGATGCTCTGTCCAAACAGATGGCTAATGCCAACTTGGTCCACACGAAGGAATCCAAGGAAAAGCAGACGACTTTCCACAACAAAAAGTCGGACCTCACTGATCTGAAAGTGAAAGAGACTTCCTTCAAGCAACAGAAGCCAAAATCCAAAGTGATTTGCTTTAACTGTGGCAAGAAGAGCCACTACAAGAGTGAATGCAGATCCAAGCCTAAACAATCAGAGCAAGGTGAGCCTAGTAAGGTTTCCACGATTACTGATGTAATTGCTATGATTGCTCAGGTCACTGCGGTGGGGGCTGACTCTAACTGGTGGGTAGACACTGGTGCCACATGCCATGTCTGCTCAAGCAAGGAATGGTTCACCACATACATATCAACTTCTAAAAGTGTTATGGTGGCGAACCAGGCACAAGCTGAAGTACAAGGGATCGGGACGGTGGTGTTGAAGCTGACTCCAGGGAAGTCTTTGACGCTTCAAGACGTGAAGCATGTACCTGCTATCGCAAAGAACCCGATCTATGGAGGCCTACTCTGTAACGCAGGCCTAAGGATAAACATCAATACTGGCCAGATGGTGATGTTCATAAAAGAAACATACTTCAGAAAAGCATTTTATACCAAAGGAATATTTAAACTTCAACTTGTAAATCAGTTTAATGTAATTAATAAAATCGCTCGTTCTGATTACACTCTTGAGTTGTGGCATAATAGACTAGGACATGTTTATTGTAAAAGAATAACATAATGTCTAGTCTAGGACTTATCTCCAAATTTGGAGGTAAAGACGAGAAATGTGAAGTATGTGCTCAAACAAGATCACAAGAAAACCCTTTCATCGGGTTAATCGAAGCACAGATCTTCTGAAGTTGGTACACTCCGATATCTGTAACTTCAAATAATTCTCTACGAAAGCCGATGAAGTATTTCATAACTTTCATCGATGACGTCTCAAAATACGCATTCATCTATTTGCTGAAGTCTAAATACGAAGCATTCGAGAAGTTTAAAGAGTTCAGGGCCGAGGCTGAATGGCAAACTGGACAACAACTCAAGAGTATAAGAAGTGATCGAGGCGGAGAGTATCGGTCTCATGTATTCGCATCATTCTACAAAGAACATGAAATCATCAACGAGACTACTGCTCCGTATTCTCCTCAATCTAATACAGAAGCAGGAAGGAAGACATAACATTGACAAAAATGATAAACTCAATACTGTTGACTACGGGTCTTCTAAAATGCTACTGGGGAGATGCTGCATTGATGGCCACTTTTATTCTGAATAGAGTGCCGCATGTAACTTCGGATATCACTCTTTATGAACTCTGGTTCAAAGTCAGGCCTAATTTGAATATCATTCGAGTGTGGGGGTGTCTGGCATATGTAAAGCTTCCATATCTGAAGATTCAGAAGCTCGAGATAAGGACTACGAAGATGATCTTCTTGGGATATGTCGAGAAGAGTGATGCTAAGAGATTTTTTGATATTGAATCAAATTATATCATTGAATCTCGTGACACATAATATTTTGAAGATAAATTTGCAAGGCACAAAAACATTATTCTTGCGGATATTTCGAAGAATAATGAGGGTAGACAGGAAATTAAAGTTTTCAATGAGAACATAGTCCAAGAAAAAGTTGTTGTTGCAGAAACAACTGTTGAAGCAGAACTCGCTGAGCCGTCAACTAAGCGAGTGAGGAGACCGATGGACTTCAGAGATTACTTTGTCACCTATCATGTGAAAGCAGATCCGCTTACCTATGATGAGACGATGAAGACCAGAGACGCTATTTTTTGGAAAGAGGTGATAGACAATAAAATTGATTCAATCACCTCTAATAACACTTGGGTGTTGGTTGATCTTCCTGAAGGAGCAAAATCCATCGAATGCAAATGGATCTTCAAGAAGAAGATGAAAGCAGATGGAACTATTGATAAGTTTAAGGCCAGGCTAATAGCTAAGGGGTTCTATCAGAATCAGGGTATTGACTACTTCGATACGTATGCTCCAGTAGTCCGGATGACCACCATCAGAATATTAATTGCTCTCGCAGCAATACATAAGTTGGTGATACATCAGATGGATGTAAAGACAGCTTTCCTAAATGGCGAGTTGACTGAAGAGATTTACATGCAACATCCAGAAGAATTTATCGCCAATGGTCTTGAAGACAAAGAGTGAAATATTTGTACGGTCTGAAACAGGCTCCCAAAATGTGGCATGAGAAGTTTGACAAGGTCATAACGTCAAATGGCTAAAGGGTTAGCGAAACGGACAAGTGTGTTTACACAAAGTTTGCTGATGAAAGAGGTGTAATCGTTTGTCTGTATGTGGATGACATACTGATCCTAGGTATGGATATGGGCTGTGTCACGGAGACAAAAAAATTCATCTCGACCAAGTTCAGTATAAAGGACTTGGGGAAAGCTGATGTGATCTTAGGCATCAAGATCATCCGGATGGACATTGGACTGGTGCTGTCACAGTCTCATTATATTGAGAAAATGATCACACACTACGGGTATTAGTATCTTCCAGTGATCGATATGCCTTACAGTGTGATTTGAAGTCAAAGCCGAATTCGAGGGAAAGCGTCAGGCAGCTGGAGTATGCAAGCATCATCAGGAGTTTGATATACGCTACTACTGCCACTATTCCTGACGTAGCTTTCGTCGTGGAAATGCTAAGTCGATTCACAAGCAACCCAAGCATTGAGTATTGGAAAGCTGTGAAATAGGTAATAAGATATCTCAAGAAGACTTAGACATATGCACTACACTATAGCGGAGATCCACCAGTAGTAGAAGGCTTTAGTGATGCCAATTGGTGCTCAGAGGTGGAGAGCGAGAGATCCACAGGTGGATTCAGTTTTACCATGGGTGGAGCTGCTATATCGTGGAAGTTAAAGAAGTAGACTATGCTCTCTCGTTCCTCCATGGAATCTGAGTTCTTTACACTTGATTCTGTACCAGAAGAAGCATAATGGCTTCGAAATCTCATGTATAATCTTTCAGTGGTTGGGCACAGACCGGTGATACCAATATACATGTGACAACTAGGCGACTACGACGGTGGCATCAATGACCTCTTCAACGGAAAGAAGTGAATTGTGCGGTTAAAGCACATGGCAGTACACGATCTCATCAAGAGAGGTGTCATTGCAGTGATTGATGTACGGAGTCAGGAGAACCTGGCAGATCCGTTCTCAAAGGACCTCAAGCGCCAGCTGGTCGAAAACACAACAAATAAAATAGGCTTGAATGCATTCTAATATTGTGTTATTGTAATCCTATCATAAAGTTTTATGCTATTAGTTCAAAGAAAAATCTACTAGGTATCTAAATTTTGGTTTATGGGAGGACCACTAACTGGAAAAATATCAGGAACAGTGGGTACATGTCCTCCAGGACATGGAATGGATACGGACCTACAACTACTGTTGTCTACTATATATTTTCTGCGGAGAACAGATCCTGTGATGATGATGACTTAAACGCCTTAATGAGTTCTCAGGCAGAGTGAATGCCTGTTGTACTTTACAGGAAGCACGGTAGCACAGCACTACAAGGAGTATTATAACTCCATGCTACAGTGGGGTAACTCCACCATGAGGTTTTCAGGTAGGGGTAATGTCTTGGCTTTGCGTGCCAAGTCACAGCGACGTAGCACCGCAAATAAGCAGGTAGCCTAATGCTGTATGATGAAATTAAAGAGTTGTAGATAGCACTACAAAGGTGTAAAACCTCTAAATTTCTACTATATATTTTTATTATATAAATTGGTACCGAATATTTTTCTTGTATTTTTACGTCTCGATAACATATTGTACGTCGCGCGCGCAATATAAATTACGTATTGCTCGTCGAGTGCGAATATGTACGAGGTACATATTTTTAGAAAATATTTTTATTTTATAGAAATATAGTTTCAAAATAATATATGCTAAATATTTTATATCGCCTAAAGTTATAAAAAGATCTCGTCGAAATTTTCCAAAACAATTAATCTATTTTAGAGTTCAAATATGATAATAGCATAAATAATTGCATGCAAGTACATGAATCTAATTCATGTATAAATTTTAATTGCTAATTTTTGAAATTATTATTATATTATTTTTACAAGTCATAAATAGATATTTCTAAATTTGTTTATGGTGACTTAAATCAAAATTGATTTTACTAAATAGTTTTTAAATTAAAAGATAAGCTTATCTAGTTATATTTGGAGAGATATTTTGAATTGAATTAAAGTAATTTAAATTGATAGATGGATTATTTAATGGGAAAATTAAACTACTCCTAATCCTTATCCAACTGGGAATTCTACATCCTATAAAAGGCAGGTACTAATCCATAAATTTCTTTTCTCCACAATTTCTTCCACCACAAAGTGAGTGCCTCGTGTCCATGTCCATATCTTTTTCCATATTACATCTACATTATTTCCTTCCCCGTGTCGGACACACCCCGACATCATCAAATTCCTAACCTAATCCAGTCAGCCACCGTCCACCGTCCCTACTCCCCATGGACACCACCAGCCCTGCACTCCTCCACCGCCATCACCGACGCTGTCGTCATCCGACCACCACCGGACCATCACCTTTACCGTCCCCAGTTCCTGACTAAAACTCCCATACCACCGCCACGGCCACAGCCACCAACGGTCGCCCACATACCAATACCTGTAGTCCCAAATCCTTGGCGACCACCATCACCACCCTCCTTTCCGTCATCCACCTCTATCTCACGTCCGAAGCCGACGACAACCATGTGCCCGATTCCCTGTACTTCTTCCTCCGACCCAGCTGATTCTTCGGCACCACCCGTCAACACCACCACCCGACCCGTCCACCGCACCCGAACAACCGAGCACCACCACCATCAGAACCACCACCCTGCTTCGTCGAACCCCTCGACTCCGACCAACCTCACCCAAACCCACAAAAACGTCCGACCACCGCGGCAGCGCCGCTCAAGCGCCATCGTGACCAAGCAGTCGACCCGAGACCTCCTCCGCACCTAGCCCACCACCGGCAAGGCTGTCTGCGCTGAGACCCCCTTCCCCATCGGCTCCGATGTCCTGCCTTTAGGCGACGCCGCCGCGGCCATGCCTCCCGACCGCCTCTTGTGGGTCTGCCTCACCATCCCTCTCTTCGCCTCCCGCTCCTCTCGACCCTCCTCTCTCCGGATCGACTACCGAGCCCCCTTCCTCTTCCTCCCGCTCTTCCCCGCTCCCTCTTCAGCTCCCACACCCCTCTTCTCTCTCTCTTCGTCTTCTTCTTCCTTCCTTCTTTCTTTCTTTCTTCATTCATAATCCTTCTCTCTCCCCCTTTCTCTAAAGAAGAGCAGCAGCATCAGTGCTGTTGATTAGCATTTTCTTTCTCTTTCTTTCTTTCTTTTCTTTTTTGTTTATTATTACCCCTACTTTTGTTGTTTTTGGTTGGTTGTTTCATTGGTGATATTTGTTAGTCCCCTGGTTTTATTTTATTTGTCTTTATAAGTATTATTATTATCTTATTATTATTACTATTGTTATTATTATTATCATTAAAACTATTACTATCTTGTTTTATAGTTTACTTCTATCAAGTAGTGTCACTTTATTTTTACCACCTAAATATATTCTTACTGTTATATATATATGTAATCACTAAAACTAGTATTATTTTTTAGTACACCATTAGTATTATTATTTTTAATTTATTTTTTCTAATAACTACTTGGTAACAGAATAAATTAAGGGACTTGACCCTATATATAATTTTAACTAAATTTCACAAGCCTATATTTTATTGAGGTCATAATTTAAATAAAGTTTTTTTTATCTAAAATATTATAGTAGTATTTTCCTAATTAGATATTTTTGAAACTTTCGAGTATGTATACCTAAAAGCATTTTTGTAAATAAAACTAGATTCAAACATAAAGATATTAATTTTTACAAAACTTGGAGTTTTGTTCTTAAAGATTCTAGATTTTAAGTATTTAATTAAATTATTTTTAACCAAATAAAACTCTATATTTTCAAAGATTATAAATAGTTTCTAAAATCGTTTATATTATTATCCAATTTTCTTTAATTAAATCCTTCTGCCAATGACTATCCTTTTTCCCCATTCCCTCGACCAATTTTGGTCTACCTTATGTCCACCCTAACTAATTCGTCTGTCCTCGACCCAATAGAACCGTCCGTGCCATCGTCCGAGATCATCTTGCATAGCTGTTGCACCAAAGTCGCAGTTCGTACCACATTGATTATTGCAGCACACTAGACGTCCTACCAGGCAAGATACCTTGCCATTAAACTGTTTATATTCATTCTGTATTTATTTATTACATATCACTGTTCATTATTTCCGATTTTTACAGTTTCTGATTTACTACCTACTCAGTGATTATTAGTTTACTTGTTATTATCCTTTGATTGCATATGAACCTAGAGTTAGGGACTACCGTCTGTAGTGTAACACATATACCTTGACACAGTTGTACCACGAGAATGTGTGAGATGAGCAGCATATAGAGGTTCTTGCATGTGGGCTGATCCCCCATGTGCATGCGTTAGGGCTAACTGCTAATAGAGGCATGTTAGGAGACTTAGCAGTTAGTAGAGGTATATGAGTCATAGATGTGACTCCGTTAGGCATTGGGTGGGAAGAACAGTTCCTTAACGTATGGACCACGTATGCACTTTTCTATTGTTGGTTATCTCCGTGAGAGATACGGTCCTGGATCCTGGATCCTGATACCTGATTTCCTGCTGGCCTCTGACATTCTTGGAATGTTATGCTTTGAGGTCCCTGGTATCCTGATAGAACCATACCTGATTTTCTGCTCCTGAGCCAGAGTGCCCATGCGTTGAAGGTTTGTTCTTACTGCATAAACACATTAGAATGGTCAGGTAACCCTCGTCAATGTCATATCACCCCGTCCCATTAGAAGCTTGGGATGTACTACCCCTTGTCCTTGTTTGGTTGTAGGGGTAGTCTACTGTTTCGATGATGAGGTATTGGATCTTGTTACGAGTTGGACTATTTACTTTACTTGTGATTTATGACATAGTATATATATTCAGTTATGTGGCATGTTCTTTATGTATCTTGTTACGTCCCTCTGAGGACCTGGTTATCTTTCCAGGTGTGTCTTGTGATTTCTACAGATGCTCTAGCTAAGGCCATGACTTGCGCTCTATTCTTCGAGATGTTGCTTTTGGATCGTCATCTCCTTCGTTCGACCAAATCATTTTTTTGTATATTTCTTCCTTATTTAAATTAGTTGGTAGTGGATTTGTCTCCGCCCAACGATTGTATACATGACAAAATTTAAAGTTGCTTTTATATCATTATTTATCTTTGTGGATGAGATTTAGTCTTGGATTACTGTATTTTACAGCTTATGTATACATACAAGGTTTCCATACATTAGAGCGTACTTCGTATGTATACAGCTGGCATGGATATGTACCTGGTCCTAAGTATTTTGGGACAAGGACATTACAAAAGGGGATGTTGTCCTCATGTTACAGTGGCACGACACTACGAAAAGGTACCCAGATAGGGGTAAAGCCTCGACCTCACAAGCTATGTCGTTGAGGCGTAACACCGCAAGGAAGCGCAAGGCTTCATGCTGGGTAGTTTGGCACTACATAGCGGCTTGTGACTTCATTCTACAGTAGTATAACACTACGATGAGGTACCCGGGTAGGGGTAATGCATCGACTTTAAGCCATGTCATAGCGGCGTAGCACCGCAAGGAAGCGCAAGGCTTCATGCCATGTCTCTTTAATAAAGAACTTACCTCGAGTGTATGGACAGAGATAGTAGGCCATCTCTTGAGGTTAAACTTGTAGACACCTAAAATACATACACCGAAACCAGGCTGGCACAGGGTCTTTAATGTGCAGCCAGAAGCACAAGTGACTATATTGTGTTAGTGCAAAGAATTGCAGCTATGGTGCCTAATTCAAGGCTTAGTCTATTCTTGTCTCATACTGTTATTTAATCCATGCGGGAAGATTCAAGTCGTCAGCGACATTTATTCTAATGCATGATGGAAAATCACTATGGAACACTCAAACATATATATAGAGATATGTAGGAAATTGTTGTTATTTTGGCCTTAAGCACTAGAAACATAGTCCCACATTGCCTAGGTCAAATGACTTGTATCTCTATATATAAGCTTGTTGTGTTTAGAGATGCACATGTGGTGTGGAGTGGCACATGGGTGCCATATGGGGACATTTTTCTAGTGGAAAAAAAAGCTAACTCAACAAATAAAGTATTAATGCTTTTTGTCATGCTCTTGGAATTTATTTCATTGGAGCCAAGTCCCGTAGGGACTTAGCGACTCGGACTCGGGCTCATGTGCTCATGAGGCATAATGTGGTATTTTGTTGGCGCACTTTGCACTTAGTACGTCAGCATCGTCGCTAGGCCCATAATGCGCTTAAGTTGCGCGTGTTGCGCGAGCCTCTGCGCTGTCGATCGCACACCTGTTCACGCGAACCGTTCGTATTGCAGTTTGTACTGCACTTCGCACATTAGTTGGCGCAGTGCGTACAGCATGCGCTGTGCGCGTTTGGTAGGTGTCCGCGTTTGGTGCGTCTGGCACGGTGTCCGCGTTTGGTGCGTTTTGGCGTGGTATGCGCGTTTGGTGCGTTTGGTGCGCTGTGTGCGTTTGGTGCAACACGGTGTGCGCGGTTAGCGCAGTTGGCGTTGTCGTGTCGGTGCACGAACTGAACGGTTACGAAACATTCAGAAATGGTTCTTTCTACGTCCCGTACGTTTCGTATATTGGACGGTTACTGCGCGCGTCTATATAAGCTTCCCTCCTCTCTCTCTCTCTCTTTAACTAAGTTCGTTCAGAGAAAATTCTTTACAAATTATAGATAGCAGAGAGGAGAGAAACGGAGAGAAGCGCGTGCCATTCTGTCCATCCGAGGAGTCAGTAAAGCATTCGACAGAGTGTTCTAAAAGTTCGTCTCTGAACTTGCTGGTTCCTGGAAGTTATTTGTGTGGGGACGAATCTAGCTTTGAGCGCCGGTGATCAATCACCCTAGCAGGCTTTCTTTCCTTCCGTTCATCTCTTCGCCACTTGAATTCTCGTTCTGAACGAGATTTTTCTGATCTAATCAGAAACTTTTTGTAGGTTTTTCGATGCTACTACAACGAAAATTATTTGTGCCTTCTTCGAAGTCTTACATTTGATTTCATCTCTAAGAATCCTTCGGGATCTCTTTTGTGCACCTTCCTCGAAGTGTTGCAAAAATCAGTTTTTTCATCTTAAAATCACGAACTAATATATTTGTTCGAATATTTGAATGTATTTTATTTGCACTGAGTAGACTTATACTCATCTTTTTGCCGTCCCGAATTTTTTCTATTTGCCGAATTGCTAACAAGGATCCTGATGGCATTTTGACACTAAATGGTGTCTCAGATGAAACTTAACTACAATCTAAACAGACCGTTGATGGGTACTCAAGGATGAGGATTGATGATTGATCACTTGTTCCGCATTTATTTCATCTAGTGAAACTACATGAGATGTTCACTCAGGATTGATCACTTATTTTCAAGTACTACTTGTGTCCTCTTTTTCTTGTGCTACATAAGCAGATCATTTGTATTGAACAAATGGACATCGATTTCTTTTGTATTTGGAAAATGTCTGTGTAGAATGGATAGAAACTGAAAGGTTCATCTTAGTCTCTACTCTATAGAACCATATGCATGTTCACAGTTTGTTGGCTGATAAAATATCAGGTTATTCATGTCGGCTTTTGCTCTAACCGTACCATACATGTACCCCCATCAATGTGAAACTCTCTTGTGTAATTCTACTAAATATATATGAGAACAATACAAGTGCTTACGAGATTTGTGGAAGAGCCGATGAAGTCGCCGCAACGTGCACCGAGAGCCCCCTGCCCCCGCCGCTTGATTGCGGGAAGAGCCACCTGCATGCGCCAACAAGCCAATCACATCAGCAAAATGATCACTTTATACATGTAATATGCGCGCATCTTTTTATAGATTAGGAGGACTGGTACTTGCCATGGAGGCAGCGGAGGAGGATTGTGCCCTGAGGCCAGAGAAGTGGGGGAGGGAGGTCATGACAGCACTTGCAGATGCGAGTTGTGAAGCCATTGCAATTGCCCCTCTCTCCGATAAAGAACCAACCAAGTTGTGTAGTGTAGTGTTCTGTTTCAGTTACAAGGCACTTCCCTTGCTTGAGTGGCTATGGACATAAAAGGGTCTTAATTTGAGGCTGCGACCACATGAAATGCTTGTGGATTCTATGGCGTTCCCTGGATTGTGAATGGATACTGATGCTGATGTGGCTGCTTCTGGTTAGCCTTTGGTATAGGATAAGATTTTGCTTTGGGGGACTTGGTCCCTACAAGAAATTATTACTCTCATGTTAAATTTTGTAAAAATTCAACTCAGCAATTTAAACCTGAGCAAGTACCTACAAATTAACGCACACTGACTGTATGTTACATAAGTCATCGACTGGAAAGAAAAAAGAAAGAAAGTGGGGGTGGAAAAAGATAAAGAAGATAAAAAAAAAAAACTTAGGTCAATTTTCCCCAACATAAAAATTTCTAAACAAAGAAGAAATCTGAGTATGTTGGGAAAGAAAGTACCGAACACATTGGAATAATACCGTTCACGAGTCGACCAAAAAAAAAACGCAGTGAATGAATTAAATCGAAATAATCTGCAAACATACAACAACAACACAATCCAACAATCTTCAAATACAACGAATTTTATGTGGAAATCCAATGCAGAAAAAACTGTGACATTATTAGGGGACAACCCGGAAAAGCATCCACTAGTAGGATAGAAGAGATATACCAACTTTTACAGACTTCTTCCACCGATCAACCAATGGATCACCACAACTTTGTTGTCCCATTTCCTAATGGTCACACCCGATTTTGATAAATCAACAAACGACTTAAGTCAATACACAAAATATACAAACTGCTGCTAGCATTTCAGGTGAAGTGAAATCAATATCAAAGAGATACTACAACATCCACAAGCATGTAAATCATCATCCCGAAGCTTTTATGCACTGGAATCAGTCTGAGTCATTTTACAGTTTATTATGTATTTTATTCTTTATTGAGTGTAGAATACAAATTGTAAAATCGACTGAGTATTACTGACTTAGGTTATTCACAGTCCACAAAAAAAAATAAGCCTACCAACTTATCTCAAAAGTCCACAATTTCAAAAAGCCCAAAACCTATGCAAATTTGGTTCATTCCTTACTGTTCTGACCAAGCAGAACTCTGACCGAGTTCGGTCCGAGTTCGGTCCGAGGTCGGTCTAGGTTATTTGAAATTCAGTTCCCACAAAATCTGCATCCAACGTTCGTATGCGAAATTCTAGCATCCGAACTCTGTCCGTACTCTGCCTGAGTTCGTTTCTCAAAAACACCTATAAATAGAAGAGAAATTTCCTTTTCAAATCACTCATCATTTCTTCTCTTTATCTATTCCTAAAGTATTTTTTCAGTGTTCTAAAAAGCTTTCATACTCCATCTATACATCTCTTAGCCAAAGTCAGTAATATCAATTCGATATAGAGTTCTTTGGTTCTCAGAGTTGTAAAGAGGTCGTTCAAGTTCAGAAATCATCTATGTTCTAGGAGCTGGTCGTGCGCTCGTCACCAAGCACGGTGTTGTGAAGTCGGTCATGTACTTGTCACCAAGCACGGTGTTGTAAAGAGACTGCAAGTTCTTAATTAGCTTGTGAATAGTTGATTAACAGCAGGCAAGAGTACCTGGGACTGGATTAGTCCTCCAAGAGGGAAACCAGTATATATCGCGGTGTCCACTGAGTTTGATTCTCTGATCTCTTGCTACATTTATTTACTGTCTCTTTATTCACTGCCATAGTTATCTGTCACACCCCAGAACCAGAATACTGGAGAGCGGAGGCAGACATAGCCAGCTACGTATATGAAATGGGATCCATCTCGCTATACGGTCACGGCTGTCTAGATACATGAGGGTTTAACTACAAGCCAGCAGTCCCTTAAGGTCATGAACAAGCCTATTGTCTCAATCACAAACAAGTAAGTAAAAGTTACAAGAGGTATGATCATTAAATATACAATAGTAAGACGTCCCAAACATTACATATTCAGCTGATCATGAAGCTAGTCGTTACAAAATGTCAGGACTAGCAAGAGTTTGGTCATACATGATCAATCCTAGGATCTGTCAATCATGTTACAGCCCATAGGCAGACAGTAAGTAAGTGCAATCGAGCTAAACAGGTGCTCGTCGGCTAAACGCCTCAAAAGAATATGTTTACAATAAAGTGGGAGATCAAAAATAAACCCACTCGTTGCCAGGGTTCCGTCTAGTGGCCACCATCTGGCTGGAAGGTCGGTAGATCCTCTGGAGCTGCTCCGAAATCTGGCCACACAAAACCAGCTGGGTCAGACCCCAGAAAAAGCAAGTGCCACAAAGGAAGCTTTACTTAGGAACTAAAACCAGCAATTAGCACAAAATAATAATCAAATAATAATTAAGACAGAAGTTTAAGAAAAGCATAACAGGGTGATATACGATGAGATAACCATGGGACTATTCAGATAGCCAGGTTACAACCCGTAAACCAACAAGGACCGGGGTTGTAACCCTTCGTCTGAACAGAACTTGGATTCTTACCATTTATCGGTAAAATACATACAGGCATTCCGGTCATGTAGCAATCTAGAACAGGATCAGGGCAAGGCTAGACAGGTTTAGACTCCATCCAATCATTTCACGGCCAAGCAAGAATTACGGCTTGATACTTTAACTAACTAGGGTTGTCACAAGCCTAATTACTAACAAGATGCAGTGAGATTATTCCACAGCCACAAGCCCTGCAGACCATCCAGGTTACCCGGGTTGAAAGATTAAGGTTGAATTCAGGTGGGTACATCGTCAGGAAACGCATGTACCCTTAGGTAGCTTGAAGGGTGCAACACATGACAGTGTGCTAGAAATGTGCCCTACTCGACGGCAGGCTACAGATCCCAAGGCGCGCCCAGGTAACGGGATTGCCTGTAGCTGGAAAATCTCTTCATGACTACTGTGTAATTCTAGTTATTAACCTTAGTCCATTTTAGTAGGTACTCCTGACCGTAGTACTCAGGAGTCCCATCCTAGACATGATGCAAGATAGGACTAGTTTATTTGTACAAGCATAATCGTTCACGGTGTCCAGGTAATTCGTTCTTGTCAGGTCATGTCATGTCAGGTAGCCGTCGCAACAGCTGTTCAAAATAAATCATGTCAGGTGTACTTGTCAGGAGTGCGCCACGACGGGCCACTATCATGCCATGTTCAATTATCATTTCCAAACATATTAAGTGAATTCTTGATTATCAAGTACATGACAAAAGGCGTAAGGATATAAAATGGACATAAATATCTAAAAATATATCAATACACAGGGCTATAGGAGAGCCATGCGGCTAAGGCATATGCGGCCAGGAATGATCTCATGCGGCTGGAAGAGAACAGCCCATACGGCTGAATAGGGTCAGGCGCATGCGGCTAAAAGGGAGAGGCTTATGCGGTCAAAGGGGTATCAGTCATATGCGGCTCGGAGATCCAGTCAGTCATGCGGCTGAGAAAGGCAAGACATATATGGTCAGGAGGATAGGGAACTCATGCGGCTGGCTGACCAATCAGGTACATGCGACCGGGGAGGAGCAACCCATGCGGCTGCGGGGAGCAATGACTTTGCGGTCAAGGGAAGCAACCCATGCGGTTGGGAGACTGCGGTCTATGCGGCTTGCGAGTGTTGAGTTTATGCGGCTCAGGGTTGCTGGAAATCCATGCGGCCAGGAAGGACTGGGCCTCAATCATGCGGTTAAGTAAGAAGGACTTTATGCGGCTAGAAGGAATACTTGTCGCATGAACTTGTCATGTGGTCAAGTCAAGGCAATAGTGCATGCGGTTGGAACTGACTTGCCGCATGAATGTTCATGCGGTCAAGTGCTACCATGCGGTTAGGGGTTCATGCGGTCAGCTTAATTCATGCGGCTAGGGAAATCACTTGCAGCATGAAATATTCATGCGGTCAAGTCAAGCACAGTTCATCTTCTCCAAAATTCCGAGAAGAAGAACACCATGAGAGTTAAGTTCTCAAGCTCCATAACTCCATCATCCGGAGCCCAAATCCGAATTTTCATAAGTCAAAATAGGGTAGAACGAAATGCTCTACAACATAGAACCATCAAAACTCGGAAATAACAAGATTAAGTAGATCAAAACCCAAGAAATCCGAAAATAATATAATATAGATCTACAAGAATCTAGCCATAGAAAGTAAAAATGTCAAGTTCTAAAGTAAGTTAGAATGCTGTAAGGAAGAGAATGAAGCAATAAGATTGGAGTTCCTCCATGAAGCAAGTTGTACTTGCCTAGACCTCTCTCTTCTTCTCTCTGGTAGGTAAGAATTAATGGTGGAGAAGAAGAAGATATTAATGAAGAGAGAGAAAGAAGAAAGGGTTAATAAATACTAATGGTGGTAGGTAGGGGGTTCACCCTTGGTTCATAATGAACCAAGGCAACCGAGCCAAGCCGAACCAACCCAAGAAATAAACCAAGCCATGAAGAAAAGCCAAGCAAGAAATTATGCAATGCAAGATAAAATACGTATACGTATTCCAAATACGTAATACGAACCACAGGCATTACATTATCTGCTTTTAATTTTTAATTAGTGATTATTTTTTGCTGCACTCACACTCACTCTATTTACCCCCCTCTAGAGGTGCTCAACGGTCCGACAATTGGTATCAGAGCGGGTTATATTCTAATATAACAGCCTCAGAGAGTATATATGACAGTCGTGAAATCAATATTCAACGGTAAAGAACAATCCACAAATAGACCCCCATAATTTGATGGAACAAACTATACTTACTGGAAAACACGAATGACATTCTTCTTAAAGTCTCTTGACTTTGATCTTTGGTCTATAGTTATTGACGGTTATAAGAAACCGTCACCTATTGTAATCGATGGCATACTTATAGACAAGTCTCATGATAAATATACAGAAGCAGAAAAAGCAAAGGCTAGTCTAGATACACGTGCCATCAATGCACTGTTTTGTGCAATTGGCAAGACGAAGTTCAATCGAGTTTCAACCTGTAAGACGTCTCATGAGATTTGAAAACTTCTTGAAGTAACTCATGAAGGTACATCCCAAGTGAAGGAATCCAAAATCAGCAGACTAACATAGGAATATGAATCTTTCAAAATAAACCCGGCGAGTTAATTATACAGATGTTCACATCGTTTCCTTGATATTACTAATCCTTTGCAATATCTTGGTAAGGATTACAGTAATCACGAGAAGATCAGAAAAGTGTTACGGGCTCTAATCAAGAACAGGAACCCAAAGGCAACTACAATCATTGAAGAAAACGATCTCACCATAATGACTCTGGAAACACTTATGGGCAAGCTAATGACCCATGAGCTGGACCTACAAGAGTTTGAAGAAGCAAACCAAAAAGAAAATCTTCGCCTTCAAAGCTCAAGCCAGAAGATCAACATATAAAGATTCTGATGAAGAATCATCCATTGGTGATGAACAAGCCCTGCTAGTGAAAATTTTTAGAAAATTCTTAAAGTTTGATAAATCAAACAAAAAAAAGAAATATGTCCATGAAACAATGAAGAAGAAACAATCTGCTTTGGATGCAAGAAGTCAGGACATATGAAGAAGGACTGCCTAACTCCAAAGAAAAGCAGTCCATATGATAGATAAGATCAAGCCGAAGAACAACAACTGGTCGAAAGTATGCAAATACAAGTATCTGGCATGAAAATGATGCTAGTGAATCAGAGGAAGAAGATAGACCCTGCCAGCACTGCAATTGTCTGTCTCATGGCTTTTGATAAGGTATCCTCAAATCCTCTATATGATAATTTTACTTTCGATGAGCTAGAAAATACCTTCAATGAATTACTTGAAGAACACAAAAATGTTCTTGATAAGTATAAGCAATCTCGAAAAGAGGTCAAGGCATGCACAACCGAAGTAGCTAGACTCTCAAATATCATTGAAGATATTAGAGAGACATCTACTACTGGTAACATGGATGAGATAGCCAAGCTTAAAGTAGACTATCATGAGGCTATCCTCAAAATTGAAAAGAAAAAAGAGACTATGTCAAGATCTAAGAGTTATATGACATAGAGAAGAAGCACTTAGTCACAGAGCAAAGACTCATTGATATGACCGCTAAATATGAAGAGTCTTATGCGGTTTCTAAAAAGTTAGAAATCAAGTTAGGCTATACCTGTGACACAACCTAAAATTAGTCCTAATGCTAAGCATACACCTAAGAGGACTAAAACACATAAAGCACATAAGAAACACGAATATCACCATGCGTTCACATATAGGTTTTCAAAGAAACCACATATGCATGTCAACACAAAATAACTAACACATTTTTAAAACTTACTTGCACGTACTGTGGTACTCATGGGCACATATCACAGTATTGTCTAGCAAGAAAGCTTGTTGATAATCACACACTGATTTGGAGACCTAAGACTAATCAACATGGACCCTTCAGTAAATGGGTACCAAAGGATTCATCTACTTATTTTGTAGGTGGACCCTCAACCCTCTCATGTTAAAAGCAAGTGGATCCTCGATAGCGAATGTTCGCGGCACATGACTGATGATGCATCTTTGTTCGCCACGCTATCGATAAAGAAAGAAGGATATGTCTCCTTCGAAAATAACCTGAGAGGTGATATCATTGGAAATGGCATTGTTGGTATATCTTCTTATCCTATAATAAAAGATGTTTGTCTAGTTACGGAATTGAAACATAACCTACTGAGCATAAGTCACTTGGTAGATAATGGTTATGGCATCAATTTTGTAAAAGATAAATATACAATATATGATATGTCATCTGGTAATCCCGTATATGAGGGGATTAGAGAAGACAATATTTAAGTTTTCTTTCTAGAGAGTACTAATAATGCAGGAAGATGCCTAATAGCAAACTTAGATGAAACTGGTTGTGGCATATGAGGCTAGGACATGCTAATATGGACACTATTTCACGGCTAAGCACTAAAAAGTTGGTAAAAGGACTCCCTGAGATATCATTCAAGAGAGATATGGTATGTGTAGACTGTGAAAAGAATAAAGCACATAGGTCTACATTTAAATCCATCAATACTGTAAGTACTTCTAGACCTTTGTAGTTGATACATATGGATTTATTGGTCCTAGTAGAGTCGTTAGTCTTGGCGGTAAGCTCTACGCCTTTGTTATTGTTGATGACTTCTCTCGCTTTACTTGGATTTACTTTTTATCAAATAAAAGTGATGCAATTTTTGAATTTCAGATATTTTGTAAAAAGGTACAAAACGAAAAAGGCTTCATGATTACTCGTATCTGAAGTGTTCATGGTGGCAAATTTGTAAATACTAAATTCAAAAGTTTTGTGATGATAGTGGATATTATCACGAGTTTTTATGTCCTAGAACTCCTCAACAGAATGGTGTTATGGAGCGGAAGAACCGTACTCTAAGCGAGATGGCTAGAGTCAAGCTGAATCAGCACAATCTTCTTAAATACTTTTGGGTAGAAGCTGTAAGTACAACCTGTCATATTTTAAATAGGATGTTAATTCGATCTACCTATCTCGAAGAAAACATCTTATGAACTTTGGTTTGAAAGAATTTTAAATATTTTATATTTTAAAGTTTTTGGATGTCGCTGTTTTATCCTAAACACCAAGGACAACATGGAAAAGTTCGACTCTAAAGCAGATGAAGGGATATTTCTCGGATATGCTGCTAAGAGTAGGGGATAGAGAATTTTCAATAAAAGATCTATGATTAGTGAAGAATCCATTAACGTTACTTTTGATGAGCTCAATAGTCACAGATCTAGCGACAGTGATGATGAAATGTACAAGCCAGAACCGACAAAAGTCCCATGGAAGATCTGACTCATGAATTTGAACATTGAAGTTCTTGCCAGATCATCCAGAGACGCTCATTATAGGTGATATATCAAAAGATATAAGTATATGCTCTTCATATAGAGATACCGAAATAGTAGCTAATGTAGCATTCATTTCACAAGTAGGACCTAAGAATGTAGCAGATGCTTTTAATGATGATTTTTGGATTGATGCCATGCAAGAGGAACTTAATCAATTTAAGAGAAACCAAGTTTGGGAACTCGTTCCTAAACCTATTGGTCAATCGATAATTGGTACTAAATGGGTGCTCCGAAATATAAAAGGTGGACAAGTTCTACGCAACAAAGCACGTCTAGTGACACAAGTTATAATAAAGAAGAAGGTATTAATTATGACGAGACATATGCTCCTGTTGCTAGACTAGAAGCTATCCACATGTTTTGTGCATATGCATGTTTTATGATTTTAAATTATTTTAAATGGACGTAAAAAGTGCATTTTTAAATGGATTTTTGAAAGAAGAAGTTTTTGTGAAACAACCCCCTGGTTTTGAAGATTTTTAAAAACCTGATCACGTCTTCAAACTTAATAAAGCACTCTATGGACTCAAACAGACACCTCGTGCTTGGTATGAATGCCTAAGTGCCTTCTTACTTGAAAATAGTTTTTCAAAAGGAAGAGTTGATATTTATCAAGTCTTTAGATGATGATATTATTCTTGTGCAAATATATGTTGATGACATCATATTTAGATCTACTAATGAAAAACTTTGTCAATAGTTTGCTAAGTGTATGCAGAGTGAATTTGAGATGAGTATGATGGAAGAGCTGAACTTCTTCCTAGGACTTCAGATCAAACAACACTCAAAAGGAACATTCATCAAGCTAAATATACAAAGGGCATACTGAAAAAGTACGACTTCAACAATGTAAAGCCAATCAGAACTCCAATGGCTACATCAATAAAGCTTGACACTGATGAAAGTGGTAAACCTGTCGACCAGCGTAAGTATCGAGGTATGATTGGTAGTTTATTATATTTAACTGCTAGTCGTCCTGATATTATGTTTAGTGTCTGTATTTGTGCACGATATCAGGCAAATCCTAAGGAATCACACTTATGTGCCGTTAAGTGTATCTTCCGATACCTTAAGGGAACTTCAACAGTCGGCTTATGGTATCCTAAAACCAAATCCTTTAACCTGATAGGTTACTCAGATGCAAATTTTATAGGATGCAAAGTAGACCGTAAAAGTACCAGCAGTACGTGTCATTTCTAGGAAAAGCCTTTGTCTCATGGTTTAGCAAGAAATAAAATTCTATAGCACTATCAACTACTGAGGCTGAGTATATCACTGTAGGACGATGTTGTGCTCAAATTTTGTGGATGAAGCAAACCTTAGAAGACTACAATCTGTACTACACTAAGATTCATATTTATTGTGACAACACTAGCATTATTAACCTGACTAAGAATCCTATATGTCATTCACGCACAAAGCACAGAAGATTCGTCATCACTTTTTACATGATCACCAACAACACAGAGATATTTGCTTAGAATTGTTGACACAGATCATTAACTAGCAGACATTTTTATAAAACTACTAGCTGAAGACTGCTTTATCAATCTGCGTCGAGAGCTGGACATACTTGAATTTTTAGATTCATAATGTAGTATGATAAAATCAATTTATAACTCAAAATTTTAACCTTTATTAATGGACGTTATTTTGGGTACAAGCCGAAAGGGTCCTTCTATCATACAGGCGTAAATAGCCTGAAGCGATACGGTGTACTAGTCTTCGGACTACCGCTAGCTGGGATCTGGCCCCTACAGTTAACCCAAAGTAATAGAAATTATTAAATAAAGAAGTGTATATGTTATACATTGAAGTTTATCAATTATACAATATTAATGACATTGGAAATACAAGCAGCCGAACTCGGACTAAACTTGGACCGACTTGGGATGGTAACTGTACGGATTTCCAGAACAGAACAGCCGGCCCTAGTTCTTATAAACCCTACTATTCCCACTTATATTTTTATCTTCCTATCGAGAATCCTCTCTAAAACCCTAAGTGAAGGTTCTCCTCCTCATCCTCTTCATATTGTGGAGTTTTGAAGTGATCATCTTTATCTTTTTCATCTTCTTCTTCCTTCCTACAAAGGTAATTATCTATCCTCTCTCTTTGTTTTCTTTGGCACCCAAAGCCCAAAAGAGAAGGATTGATACCTTCCAAGTAGGATCATCTTCTTCTGACTATGTCCCAACCAATGTTTTCAGTCCAGTTCGTCCTTCTGACAATGACGACTATGACTCTGGTCTGTTCCCTGACAAGGAATTTTTCGATCTTTGATTTACTTCCTTCTTTGGTCGTAAAATCCGTACTGGATCTTGTGTCAATTTTACAATTTTTTCTAAATATGCTTCTACTTTTAACCGACTTGGAATTCAGGACTTCTTTAAAATTTTTGATAATATTTATGATAATGCTGTCAAGATGTTTTACTGCAAGTTGCAAGTAAAAGTTAATGTCAATTTCTATTCTTGTACTGTTGCTGGACAAGAACTTGAGTTCAATGCCACTGATATCAGTAATTATTTTCACGTTCCTGATATTGGTGAAGCTTTGGTGGATATTAACCACGTAGAGTTTCCAGAAGGTGTCACCCATGACTCCTTTAAGCATTGATGTGTCACCCTCGTCCTGTCCCACGTAGGGTGTATTCAAAATACTTGAATCAGAACTTCTATGAATTGCATCGCTTTATCTTCTCCGCTTTACTTCCGAAAATGGGATCTTCTGACAAGATCACCTTTATAGAATTATCTCGATGTATCATATTCACTTTGGCATACCTTTCTCCGTCCCTAAGACTGTTATGGCCTGGATGATAAACAAAAGTGCAGGGTGTAACCTTGTTTACCCAATGCACCTGGCATCTATCTTCAAGAGATTTGCAATTGATCTTCAAATTTGTCCTTTCTCTTCTCCTTCTCTGAGCTTAGTAGAGATAGGTTGTATCCCAACCCTCCTCCTCCACCCGGTACTGAACCTGCTGCTCCAGTTCATGATGATGACCCTCAAGCTTCTGTACCAGCTGCTCCAGCCGACCCAGGCTTTTATCAGCGCTTTGATGACTTTGTTGCCCTCTCAGCTCAACGTCATCAGAGTTACATTGACTTTGAGTTCCGCCATGTCACCTAGGCACAGGTGTTGCGAAACAGCATTGCTGATATACACTGGAGTCTATCTCATGAGTCCACTCATCCTGTTTCGATGATCCATCACCCCAGATTCACTGGTCCGAGGTTCGATGATGAGGCTACCTTTACTCATTTCGATCCTACTACAGCTTGCTTTCCATCGGATGCTCCTGGAGGTGATGATATGCCAATGTGATGTGGGACATCAGTTGGTATTTTTTTGGTTGACGATGCTAGATGATGATCGACGTAGCTTTTATTTCTTTTGTGTGATGTACTACTCTAAACTTATAAGTTAAACTTTTTAGACTCTGTTTGATAGTCATAAACTGTGAGTTATGACTTATGCTGGTTATGTTAGTTGCATTTTAGTTTCATTCTGCTATCAGATTTCAGTTATTTCACTACTACCTCTGATTTGTTATATATGGATATTCCTCTGTCTTTTTTTTGTCTTCTGGTGAACATTGTTGGCTTCACACATTAAGGGGGAGCCATAATATTTGATCATGACAAAGGGGGAGAAAGAGCAATACTAAAAGTACAATACCAAACCATTCATTTTTTTAAGTTATTATAGATATTTTGGTATAACTAAAGTTTGTCAATTATCAAAATAGAGAGATTGTTGGCCCATTTCCTAATGGTCACACCTGATTTTGATAAATCAACAAACGACTTAAGTCAATACACAAAATATACAAACTGCTGCTAACATTTCAGGTCAAGTAAAATCAATATCAAAGAACATACTACAACATCCGCAAGCATATAAATCATCATCCCGAAGCTTTTATGTACTGAAAACAGTCTGAGTCATTTTACAGTTTATTATGTATTTATCCTTTATTGAGTCTAGAATACAAATTGTAAAATTGACTGGTATTACTGGCTTAGGTTATTCATAGTCCACAAACAAAATCAGCCTACCTTATCCCAAAAGTCCACAATTCCAAAAAGCCCAAAATCTATGCAAATTTGGTTCATTTCTTACTGTTCTGACAAAGCAAAACTCTGACCGAGTTCGGCCCCAGTTCGGTCTAGATTATTTGAAATTTTGTTTCCACCAAATCTGCATCCGACGTTCGTATGCGAAATCCTAGCATCCAAACTCTGCCCGAGTTCGTATCTCAAAAACACCTATAAAAAGAAGAAAACTTTTCTTTTCAAACTCTCATCATTTATTCTCTTTATCTATTTAAAGTATTTTTTCAGTGTTCTAAAAAGCTTTCATACTCTACCTATACATCTATTAGCTAAAGCCAGTAATATCGATTCGATTTAGAGTTCTTTGGTTTTCAGAGTTGTAAAGAGGTCGTTCAAGTTCAGAAATCATCTGTTCTAGGAGCTGGTCGTGCGCTCGTCACCAAGCACGGTGTTGTGAAGTCGGTCGTGCACTTGTCACCAGTTACGGTGTTGTAAAGAGACTGCAAGCTCTCAATTAGGTTGTGAATAGTAGATTAACAGCAGGCAAGAGTACCTACGACTGGATTAGTCCTCCAAGAAGGAAACCAGTATATATCGCTGTGTCCACTGAGTTTGATTCTCTGATCTCTTGCTATATTTATTACTGTCTCTTTATTCACTACCATAGTTATCTGCTTTTAATTTTAATTGGTGATTATTTCCGCTGCACTCGCACTCACTCTATTCACCCCCCTCTAGAGGTGCTAAACGGTCCGACAATTGGTATCAGAGCGGGTTATATTCTAATATAACAACCTCAGAGAGTATATATGGCAGTTGTGAAATTAATATTCACTGGTGAAGGGCAATCCACAAATAGACCCCCACTATTTGATGGATCAAACTATACTTACTGGAAAATATGAATGACATTCTTCTTAAAGTCTATTGACTTTGATCTTTGGTCTATAGTTATTGACGGTTATAAGAAACCGACACCTACAGTAGTCGATGGTGTACTTATAGACAAGCCTCATGATAAATATACAGAGGAAGAAAAAGCAAAGGCTAGTCTAGATGCACGTGCCATCAACGTACTGTTATGTACAATTGACAAGACGGAGTTCAATCGAGTTTCAATCTGTAAGACGTCTCATGAGATTTGGAAACTTCTTGAGGTAACTCATGAAGGTACTTCCCAAGTGAAGGAATCCAAAATCAGCAGATTAACACAAGAATATGAATATTTCAAAATAAAACCCGACGAGTCAATTACACAGATATTTACTCATTTCCTTGATATTACTAATCCTTTGCAATCTTTTGGTAAGGATTACAGTAATCACGAGAAGATCAGAAAAGTGCTACGGGCTTTAATCAAGAACTGGAACCCAAAGACAACTGCAATCATTGAAGAAAACGATCTTACCACAAAGACTCTGGAAACACTTATGGGCAAGCTAATGACCCATGAGCTTGACCTACAAGAGTTTGAAGAAGCAATCACAAAAGAAAAATCTATCGCCTTCAAAGCTCAAGCCAGAAGATCAACATGCAAAGATTCTGATAAAAAATCATCCAGTGGTGATGAACAAGCCCAGCTAGTGAAATTTTTTAAAAAATTCTTAAAGTTTGAGAAATCAAACAGAAAAAAGAAAGATTTCCACGAAAGCAATGAAGAAGAAATAATCTGCTTTGGATGCAAGAAGTCAGGGCATATGAAGAACTGTCCAACTCTAAAGAAAAGCAGTCCATATGATAGATCAAGATCAAGTCGAAGAACAAAAACTGGTCGAAAGTATGCAAATACAAGTATCTGGCATGAAAATGATACTAGTGAATCAGAGGAAGAAGATAGACCCTACAATACTACAAATGTATGTCTTATTGCTTTTGATAAGGTATCCTCAAATCCTCTATATGATAATTTTACTTTCGATGAGCTAGAAAATGCCTTCAGTGAATTACTTGAAGAACAAAGAATGTGCTTGACAAGTATAAGCAATCTCGAAAAGAGGTCAAAGCATGCACAACCGAAGTAGCTAGACTGTCAAATATCATTGAAGATATTAGAGAGACATCTACTACTGGTAACATGGATGAGATAGCCGAGCTTAAAGTAGACTATCATGAGGCTATCCTCAAAATTAAAAAGAAAGAAAGAGACTATGTCAAGATACAAGAGTTATATGACATAGAGAAGAAGAAGCACTTAGTCATAGAGCAAAGACTCATTGATATGACCGCTAAATAAGAAGAGTCTTATGCGGTTTCTAAAAAGTTAGAAATCAAGTTAGGCAAACAGGCTATACCTGTGACACAGCCTAAAATTAGTCTTAATGCTAAGCATACACCTAAGAGGACTAAAACACAGAAAGCACGTAAAAACACGTATATCACCATGCTTTCACATATAGGTTTTCAAAAAAATCACGTATGCATGTCAACACAAAATTAACTAACACGTTTTCAAAACTTACTTCCACGTACTGTGGTACTCATGGGCATATATCACAGTATTGTCTAGCAAAAAACTTGTTGATAATCACACACTGATTTGGAGACCTACGACTAATCAACATGGAACCTTCAGTAAATGGGTACCATAGGATTCATCTACTTGTTTTGTAGGTGGACCCTCAACCCTCTCATACTAAAAGCAAGTGGATCCTCGATAGCGGATGTTCGCGGCACATGAATGGTGATGTATCTTTGTTCGACACGCTATCGATGAAGAAAGAAGGATACGCCTCCTTCGAAAACAACCTGAGAGGTGATATCATTGGAAATGGCATTATTGGCATATCTCCTTATCCTGTAATAAAAAATGTTTGTCTAGTTACGGAATTGAAACATAACCTACTGAGCATAAGTCACTTGGCAGATAATGGTTATGGCATCAATTTTATAAAAGATAAATGTACAATATATGATATGTCATCTGGTAATCTCGTATATGAAGGGATTAGAGAAGACAATATTTATGTTTTCTTTCTAGAGAGTACTAATAATGCAGGAAGATGCCTAGTAGCAAACTTAGATGAAAGCTGGTTGTGGCATATGAGGCTAGGACATGCTAATATGGACACTATCTCACGGCTAAGAACTAAAAAGTTGGTAAAAGGACTCCTTGAGATATCATTCAAGAGAGATATGGTATGTGCAGACTGTGAAAAGAACAAAGCACATAGGTCTACATTTAAACCCATCAACGATGTATGTACCTCTAGACCTTTGCAGTTGATACATATTGATTTATTTTGTCCTAGTACAGTCGCTAGTCTTGGCGGTAAGCTCTACGCCTTTGTTATGTTGATAATTTCTCCCGTTTTACTTGGGTTTACTTTTTATCAAACAAAAGTGATGCAATTTTGAATTTTAGATATTTTGTAGAAAGGAACAAAACGAAAAAGGCTTCATAATTACTCGTATCCGAAGTGATCATGGTGGCAAATTCGTAAATACTGATTTCAAAAAGTTTTGTGATGATAGTGGATATTACCACGAGTTTTCCTCTCCTAGAACTCCTCAACAGAATGGTGTTGTGGTGCGGAAGAACCGTACTCTAAGCTAATGGCTAGAGTCATGCTGAATCAGTACAATCTTCCTAAATAATTTTGGGCAGGAGCTGTAAGTACAGCCTGTCATGTTTTAAATAGGGTGTTAATTCGACCTATCTCGAAGAAAACACCTTACGAACTTTGGTTTGGAATAATTTCAAATATTTTATATTTTAAAGTTTTTGGATGTTGCTGTTTTATCCTGAACACCAAGGACAACTTGGGAAAGTTCGACTCTAAAACAGATGAAGGGATATTTCTCGGATATGCTGCTAAGAGTAAGGGATATAGAACCTCTCCTAATTCCTTCTTTTTGATATTCTCGCAACTTGCACAACATCCTTTTGTTAATTCTCACACCAATGTTATGTCTCTTAATTATGTCAGAGAATAACATATACCCCTTTCCAATCCCAAGACGATCCCACCATCGACCCTCGATCTAAACCTGATCCTCAAGTCCGACTACCACTCAACCTAGATAGACCAGTATATCGATGGTGTGACGTCGATAGTGTAATACACATACACAGCCTCCTTCGCCTATAGTGCATTGCCTCCAGTATGGCTCATATCCAATGATACCGAGTCATAATATGCTTGAATCTTTTATGAAATATGTGATTCTTACCGAGGTGAATAACACTCTTACTGTCACATAACAAAGCATATTGTTCCTACTTCAGTTCCAAATCTTGCAAGGGTTTCTTTAGCTAAAATAATTTCTTGCATGTCTCCATCGCAAGAATGAACTCGACTTTTATCATAGACAAACTCACATACTTCTGCAATAAGGAATGATAAGATACAATGCCTCAATTGCAAACATTATCACATAACATGATGTTAGCCTTCTAGTGTTAACGTCCTCCATTCATATCAGTGTTGGTATAGCCAATCGACTTCACCTTGTCACTCCAAAAAGAGAGCCTCCAACTGAAAGTTCTTTGGAGATATCGAAGCACCCACTTTACCACGGTCCAATGCTCTCTCCCCGGATTGAAGAGATAACAACTCACTGCTTCAACTATATATATAAACAATATATAGCCTTGTACAAACCATAACATACATGAAACTACTCATCGTTGAAGCATAAGAGCGTACATTTTCCATACATGTTTTCTCCTTGGTTGATGGACGTTGCTCGTTGTTAAGTTTGAAGTGAGCTACAAGTGGGGTGGTCACCTTCTTTGACCCATCCATATCAGATCTGTAAGTACCCTTTCGATACTTCTCTTGAGATAACCACAATATTTTAGACCGTCTCTCAGCTGATTTTTCATTCCAAGAATAATCTTCATTGTTCCTTAATTCTTTACAAAGAAAGCTTTGCTTAATTCACGCCTCAACTATGAAATCCTTAATGTTTCACGACCAACCATCAACATTTTGTCTACAAAGAGCAAAAGAATGACAAAGTCGTCCTTGTCAAAGTAGTTCACAAATACACATTGGTCCGACGTTGTCTTAATCTAACCATGCTCCCCCATAAACGACTCAAACTTTTTGTACCACTGACTCGGAGCTTGTTTCACACCATAGAGACTATTCTTAAAATGAAAATCATATGCTTCAAGTCCTTCTCATTGAAGCTTTAGAATGTTGGTGTTTTTTCCTATAGACTAGTGTAAAAGTCCCACATCGGCTACACCACCAAGTAGGTATCTCAATATAATGCATAGCATGTGTTGAGGTGTGCACATGGAATGTAGTGGGTGCCATGTGGGGGTGTTTTTCTAGAAGGAAAAAGAACTAATCGAACAAGGAAACATGTTGCTTTTTGTTGTTCAGACTCGAACATCGGATACGGGATCAAGAATGAGCGTACGAGGGGGTAGGCGTGGACTGCACACGACTACACTGATTGTGGGATGATCTAAAATATCAAAATCTATTTTGAGTATTGATATTTTAGTCCCACATCGGATAAGAGAAGAAGTGAAGTCTCACTTCACTATATATATAGAGCCCCTGGCCTCCTTTGTAAGATGTACCAAATAAGAAAGCAAAGGGAGATTGTTGAGTCTAGTGAGCCCGTTCGAGTCACAATAAGTTGACTAACGAGCGTTCCAAAAATTCTTTGAGAATTTGCTGGTTCTGGAAGCGGATCATACAAAGACGAATCTTATTTTAAGCAATGGTGATCTTCATCACCCCAACATAGTTGCATCTTCATCTTCCTTCATATTCTTCTAAGAGGCTACCCGATCGTTAGAGAAGCAAATTCTTTTCCTCTGAATTCTGTGAAGTTTCTTATATATAGAGTGTGTGAGAAAATTCATTCGCAGAATCACTCTGTCTACTTATAGATTGTATGAGCAAATTCGTTTGCAGAATCACTCTATTTGCTTACATAGTGTGTGAGCAAATTCGTTTGTAGAATCACTCTGTCTACTTATGTTCTTCCGTTTAAGATTTATTTCAGGAATAACAATCTCAAAGCAAGATCTGGATCAGATGAAGAACTGTCGTACAATCCTTTTAGATACAAGTTTTAACAAACTTGAGAAGATTGACAGACAATACTTCCAACATTTGGATGAGGAAATATTTTTTGTCAAATGGTTGGATGAGTGTTGGGCCTAACTATCCAAGGAGGATGATGCACATTAACTTACAGATCAGATTTGCCAATAGTGCATGGAGATTACAACTGTGCTAGAGTAGACAAGATGCCTCTCAAGGAGCTTTTCAAGACAAATGAGAAGAAGACCAAGGTAATTATGTGCATAGCTCAATCATGCGCATAAGATCTGTTCAGATTATGCGTATGTATGTGCGTGTCTGCTCAGATGATGTGCATAGGTTTTATTCAGATCATGCGTAAGTGTGCGCATAGATTCTGCTCGGCATGGCGCACGGGTTTTGCTCCAACTAAGAGGATGGCAGTGTATGGTGATCTCGGCGCATGACTGCACATGTGCATGGTAGAGTCTACGTATGAATGCATATGTGCTATATGTATATGCACGTAGGTTACTACATTTTTTGGCACATGGGCCTGCTCAGATAAGGCGTAAGGGACAACCTGGATGATGCGCATGGATTGGTGCATAGGTTTTGCTCATATATGCACATGGTTTCGATTGTATAAACATAAAAATTCTCTAGTAGTGTAATAACCCTACATAAAGATAGTTTTATCTTGGTGGGGTTAGTTACGGCTGTGGCTTGGAGGGTCATTTGAAGAAGAATTGCAAAACCAAAATAGCAGGTAAAGATAAACTTGTTGTTTTGATTACTTAACTTGGTTTCTATGTATGCCAGTCGAATCATATAGTATGGTAGCTGACTAGTGGGTGGACACTGGTGCATCTAGCTACACGTGTAAGGAGCTGTTCAACTTGGATAAGCCTAGCTGTGATGAAGGTCTCGATGGCAAACATACTGCTAGCAGAAGATCTGGAGATCGAGATCATAGTCTTGGACTTTCGAAAAGTCATTGACGTTGGTGTACGTGTAGCACGTACCAGTTATTTCTGAGGACATAATCTCAGGAAGTCTGTTGTTCGATATGGACTTGAAAATAGACATTCATGCTAGCAAGATGTTGGTTTCTAGGCCAGGAACATGCTTTGGAAAGATGTTCACTACCAAGAGAATGTTCAGACTTCTGCTGATGATGTAGTTTCTTAATTAAGTTGTGACGAATGGACTTTGACATGTGCTATGTAATAGCATATTCAAGATGTCTAGTCTAAATTTTTTCTCTAGAATGTGGGTTAAGGGGGTGGAGGATATGAATTCTATGCACGGGACAATATTGTCAGGAGGCTGATCAGACGGTTATACAAAAGTATAGATTTTCTAGAGTTGGTACACTCAGAAATATGTGACTTTCATTAATTATCCACAAAATCAGGTTAAAGTGTATTAATACTTTCATAGATGATTTCCTGATGGACTCGTATCGAAAGATGGAATATTCGAGAAGTTCAGGGATTTCAGGGGCAAAGCTGAACATCTAGCTGGTTGACAACTCAAGCAGCTCAGAAGTAATTGAGACGAAGTGTTTCATTTTCTCGCATTCGTATCATTCTACAATGAACATAGAATTGACAATGAAATGACTGCTCGGTAGTCTCGTTATATACTTAGGATTGATCAAGGCGGAGAGTATCATTTTCTTGGATTCGCATGGTTCTACTATGAACATGGAATTGGCTATGAAATAACTGCTCCGTAGTATCTCTAATCCAATGGAGTTTCAAAGAGGAAGATATGTACGCTATCAGAGATGATGATATCTTAATTGTGGGTCTTTAAATACACTTCTGGGATAGATTGTTCTTACGACTACATTTATTTCCAAGTAAAGTACCGTTTGCTACATCTGTCATTGCTTCTCATAAACACTTGTTCAAGATTAGACCTGACTTGAATATCATTCAAGTATGGGGGTATCTGGTGTACATGAAACTTCTAGATATCAAGATTCTGAAGCCAGGGACGAGGACCAATATGACATTTTTTCTGGATAAGTTGTTGAAAGTTACGCTTGGAGCTTCTTTGATATTGTATCATTCAAATCATTGAGTCTCGCGATACGAAATTCTTTGAAGACAAGTTTGCTAGGGATAAGAATATTTTTCTCGCGGATGTTCAAAAAAACATTATTGGTACCGAAGAAGCAAAGTACTTCCAAAGAAGTAGTAGTCCAGAAGGTGGTTGTCATTGATGAGATTACACATGAACCAGTATTCGTTAAGTAGTTAGCAAAGCGAGTGAGAAGGCCGAAAGACTTCGAAGATGACTTTATCACCTATCACATGTTGGATGATAAGGTGATAAGACCAGAGATGCGATCTTCTGGGGAAAGTGAGTCAATGGTAAGATTGACTCCATTACTCAATTACAAGTGGGTGTCAGTTAATCTGCCTGGAGGAGCTAAACCTATTGAATCTTCAAAAAGAAGAAAACAAAATCCGAAGGAACTGATGATGAGTTCGAGGCTAGGCTGGTTGCCATGAGGGTTTGCTCAAGAACAGATTATTGATGAGGTTGACACATATGCTCTAATGGCTAAGATGTCAACTATCAGGATGATGATTGTTGTGGCTGCTATTCATAAGCTATTCTATCATTAGATGGATGTCTAAGTAATATTTTTGTATAGAGAGATGACAAAAGAGAATCACATACAACAACCAGATAGATTTTTCGTTCAAGATTTTGAAGACAAAGTCTGCAAGTTGGTAAATTCTATATACAGTTTGAAGTACGCTTCCAATCTATAGCTCGAAAAGTTTGACAAGATTATTAGGTCAAAAGGCTACAGAGTCAGCGAGACTGTTAAGTGTGATTACACGAAGTTCGCTGATGATAGAGGAGTCATCGTTTATCTCTGGAAGATATAATGATGTGTCACTAGAACAAAGATGTTCCTCATGTCCAGATTCAGAATGAAGGACATGGGAGATGCAGATGTCATCCTGGGGATTTAAATAATCCAGATGAAAGTTGAGCTTGCTCTGTCACTAGCTCACTACGTAAAAAGTTTCTCACATGCTATGGATATCAAGATCTTCAAGAGATCGATACTCCTTACAAGTGTAATCAAAAGCTGAAGCCAGGTCCTTGAGAAGCGTCAGACAGTTGGTGTACTAGTGCATCATCTGGAGTTTGATGTAGGCTACAAGTGCCACTAGGCATGACATAACTTTTGTTATAGGCATGACGAGTCGGTTCACGAGCAATCCAAGTGTTGATCTTTGGAAAGCTGTAAAGAGACTAATGGGATATCTCTCAGGGACTCAAAAGGTTGTACTACAGCAGTTACCCTGCATGGGTAAAAGGCTTAAGTGATGCAAGTTGGTGCTCAGAAGGAGCGAAATAAGAGGTTACATCTTCTAAATGGGGAGTTCTACTATATCGAGGAAGTCGAATATTTAAATCCATGGGCAGTGCTGCTATATCGAAGAAGTCAAAGAAGTAGATCTTTCTCTTACTATAGAATCTTGAGCTCTGTCAGCTACAACGGATGAAGAAGAATTGCTTCGGGTATGAATCAGAATGGCTTCGGGAGGTCATAAACGATCTTTCTGTGGTTGGTGCACAAATTTTGGTAATGTCAATGTATTGCAACAACCGGACATGATCTTCCTATGATTGGTGCACAAATCCAGGTGATGACGATGTATTACGACAACCACGTAGCTGTAGTGGTGATATCGGATGATCTTTTCAATACTAAGAAGAGAATTATGCGTTAAGGGCGCAAGGTACTAAATGAGCGCATCAAGCGTGGATCATTATAGTGGGTGATGTTTAGAGTCAGAAAAATCTGACGGATCCGTTCATCAAGGCCTCAAGTGCCAGCTGATCGAGGACTAAGCAAAAAAATATGCTTGACGAACCTATGATATTGTGTCTCTGCAATCCCACCATAAATTTTTTATGCTATTTGTTCAAAGAGAAATCTACCAAGCATCTAGCTTTTGGTTCAAGGAAGCACCATTAACTAGAAAAATATCAGGATATTGGACAATCCTTTGGGATATTGTGGGGTTATGGCCCCATAACTACTGTTACCTTTGATATTGTCTCTCTGCAATCCTACCATAAAGTTTTATGCTTTTGGTTCAAAGAAAAATCTACCAGGCATCTAGATTTTGGTTCAAGGAAGGACCATTGACTAGAAGAATGTCAGGAATAATAGGTAATCCTTTAGGACATTGTGGGGTTACGAACCCAGAACCACTCTTGTCTAGTTCTTTATATAGAACAAAGTCCCGTGAGAGGATGGCTTGGAAGCCTTAATGATTTCTCGAACATTTAGAATGTCCAACGTGCTTTTACAGGAAGCACATGAAGCACAACACTCCAAAGAAGCATAGTACTCTATGCTGCAGTGGGGTGACACCACATGAGGTACCTAGTGAGAGTAAATCCTCGACTTTGAGCTAGGTCACAGCGGCGTAGCACCACACATAGGCAAATGGGACTAATGTTGTAGAACGAAGAGTAGTAGGCAGTACTACAAAGAGGCTGGGCCTCATGTTACAGTGGTGTGATACCATATGAGGTACCTAGGAAGGATAAATCTTCGACTTCGCGAGCCATATCACGGCAGCGTAATACTGCAAGGAAGCAAAAGGCTTCATGCTGGATAGTTTGGCACTACAAAGAGGCTGGGCCTTATGCTACAATGGTATGGCACCACATGAGGTATAGCCTCGACTTTAGGCCATGTCATAGCGGTGTAGGGACTTTAATGTGCAATAGAAAGCACAAATAATGTCATTATATTGGTAGAAAGAATTGTAGCTATGGTTCAAAATTCAAGGCTTAGTCCATTCTTGTAACATAATTGTTGTTTGAACCATGTTGGAAGATTCAAGTCAAAGCGACCTTAATCCTTATACATAATGGACAGTCACTGTAGGAAACACTCAAGATACATATATTGAGATATGTGGGGGATTGTTGATATTTTTGCCTATAGACTAGTATAAAATAGTCCCATATTGGCTATATTACCAAGTGGGTATCTCAATATAACGCTTTACATGTGTTGATGTGTGCACATGGGGTATGGTGGGGCACATGTGGGTGCCATATGGGAGTATTTTCCTTGAAGAAAAAATGATTAACTCTAACAAGGAAGCAGGTTGTTTTTTGTCGTTCAGACTCGGACTCGAACATGGGCTCCATGATGCTTCGTGTATGCACGGGCGTGTATGGGGGATAGGCATGGACTGGCACACGACTACGCTGATTATGGGATGATCTAAAATATCAAACTCTACTTTTGAGTATTGGTATTTTAGTCCCATATAGGATAGGAGAAGAAGTGAAGTCTCACTCCACTTTACATATAGAGCTAGCCCTCTTGCCGCCTTTGTAAGATGCACCAAATAAGAAAGCAAAGGGAGCCCGTTGAGTCCAGGGAGCCGTTTGAGTCACAATAAGTTGACTAACGAGTGTTCCAGAAGTTCCTTGAGAACTAGCTGGTTCCTGGAAGCGGATCTTATAAAGGCAAATCTTGCTTTGAGCAACGCTGTTCTTTATCACCCCAGCAGAGTTGCACCTTCATCTTCCTCCGTCTTCTTCTAAGAGGCTACAAGATCTTTAGAGAAGCAAATTTTTTTGCTCTGGATTCTCTGAATTTCTTCATATACAAAGTGTGTGAGCAAATTCGTTTGCAGAACCACTCTGTCTACTTATAGAGTGTATGAGCAAATTTGTTTGCAGAATCACTATGTCTACTTACAGAGTATATAAGCAAATTCTTTTACAGAATTACTCTGTCTACTTACGTTCTTCCATCTAAGATCTGTTTCGGGAATAACATAGAATGCTCCATATCACGCCCCAATTCCAAAAATATGTGGGACAGAGCCACGTGGCAGTTACCAGCTAGTACGCCTCTAAAGGACCTTCCAATCTAATGGACCTGTCGAAGCGTACTCAATTGTCTAGTATAAACTCCAGTCCATAATTTACAATTATAAATAACAAGTAGACAACTAGATCTCATCAACATGAATAAAAATAATGAAACTAAACAACAAACTGAATATACTGCTAAAAAGTAAAGCTGCTGAATATCATGTCCTTCGAGAATGTGACAGTCCGGTAGAGACAAATCTAATGCTAGTAGACTGTAATTAAATACTTAAAAGTAGCATAACTTGAGACAAGCATTCTAACTAGAGATTGGCACTTGTATTTTAGAATGGAATCTTACCCAAACTTACATGTACTCTACCGGATAGACCTTCAAATCCTCGATTACAACTGCTCCTAAGTCTGGTCCGGATTCGTACTCTTGTGGGTACTCCTTATCTAAGCTTGGAAGGAGATTATGTTGTCAGAGGGACGGAGCAAGATACAAAAAAACATGCCATAATTTATACAATATATAATATGCACCATAATTTATTATAGGATACAACTTACTCTACCAAATGTGATATGAAACTAAGAACAATTGCATACACCTTAACTGCTGGAGGAAAAAAAATACCATAGTCCTTAGTAGACTCACGGTTAGGAATCAAACCATAGCCCTTTGTGGACACTAGGTTAAGTCAGACCATAGTCCTTCGTAAACACTAGGATAATGAAAAGAAAATGAAAGTAGTAGTCCATATGTCTCATAATTTTTTACCACCTAATGATATTATATGCATCGAGCCGAGTACGATCAAGAAAACAACTACAACAAGTAATTATAGTATCACTATACGTCCTGATCAAATTATATACGAGACCTCTGTCATGAATATACTGTTATTTGCCTCATGATTACAAGACCATATCAATAGGGACAATCATGTTATACTAGAAACAATATTACGAATAAAACATCTACTACTATCATCAGTCCCAATCGAACCATCAGTCGATTGCACCCAAGTCAGGCTGAAAACCAGGAATCGATCTAAGGTGTAAGCAAGCACACTACTAAATATAACAGAAAATAAATCGAGCATAATATAACTGTAACATTTGGTAAGGTATACTTGCCTGGTTGCTAGTTGAAGAAGTCTCTTCATATGGGACATGAACATGTCAAGTACAGATTAGCCTAAAATATTGAGGTGGATCATATGTCTTCAGATGCTAAAATAATATCACCGTTGGTTCTGAAGTATGTCATAAATGAAGAAATATTATCCATAAGTCCAATTTGGACACATGGAAAAAACTAAGATGTTTTAGGATCAAATGGGGTACGTAGGCAGGCCCACAAGATATTAGAAAAATGGTCAAAATAGTAGTACTCAAATACGACAAATGTTATATCAAACTAGGCTAGATATATGGTGTGCGCTCTACCATGCTTCCACAAATAAAATTTGATTGGCAGATTGCAATGTGCATGCCTGCGACGTATCTCGAGTCTACAAAATGGTGATCAAATCGACGATTTCAAAAATGGACAAAACTTGCATGGTATGGCAATTTCAACATTACGCACCCAAAGACGTAAATTTTGCTAGGATTTGGCGAGCATATTACAAAAGCGCACACCTGAGATGAATCATGGCCCACAAAATGATGATCATGTTGACGGCCTTAGAAATAGATGAAACTTGCATTGTAGAGCATGTTTAATGTTGTATAGCCAAAACATAAGTATCATAGGGATTCGATCAGAGCACGAAGAATACTTACAAGTTTCCAAAAAATGACTATACCAGACAATCCAATGGATACATGCCTAATTCGTTGCCCACAATCGATTAATGAGAGTTCCGTTGATTCTCACAAGTTGGTAAAGTTCGTACGTACCTTTCGGTGCAACAGTTTCGTGCCGACATGTCGTAGATCAACATGATAATACCCAACCCACTAATTCTATATTAAAACATAAATGGTTTCTTGTCTAACTTTGGGCTCTTATTACACCGATCAAACGATTAATTTTTTCTATAATTTTTTTTGCAAAGAGGATAAGGGTTATATCTTGTTCAAAATGTAACATACTTTGATTCATGCACGCAATTATGAAGATATGCTCACGCGAAGTTAGCCTTACAGTATTGAAATCAGACTAAATGTGTCACGCCTTGTGCCCGTATGATTGGGTACGGGTTGTGAGCGCGTCCAGCCTATACTGTAGAATCTGCGATAATGAGCTATTCTATACCTCAATAGTCAGTAGATCTTCGCAATAATAATTTTTTTGCTCAATCACCAAACTATTAAAGTAGAAAAACAACCCAGCACACACGAACAACACAGTCCACTATCATCTTTAGTACATATTACATGTACAATCTCCAAAGATAAATTCGATCAAAGCACAAATACATATCTCATCAAGTACATCAACTTTATACAACAAACCTGTCATAACCTATATATATATATATATATATATATATATATATATATATATATATATATATATATATATATATATATATTTAAATTAAATTAAATTTCAAGCCTTTTAAAATTTGTCTATATTATTTTTTTATAAATCAAAATTTTCCACTTGGCCCCTCATGCAAAGGCAAATTTTGCATTTTGCACAATGAACAAAGGTGGCACTCATGCATGGAGAGGTGCCATGTGGCATCCTCTTCTCATGACAAGGTATTGGGGGCAATTTGGTAAATCCCTAATTGTATCATTCCATTCATATGAGAAAGAAAAAAAAAACCATTCTCTTTCTCATTCCAGGTAACCCCTCTTCTATTCTCCTCCTCTTTCTTATTCTCCTTCTTATTCTTCTTCCTTACTTCTTATTCTTCTCCTTACCTTCTCCTCTTCCCTCCCCCTTCCCTTAACTACTGCTGCTGCATTTACTGCTACCGCTGCTGTATTTGCTGCTGCTGCTGCCGCTTATACTGCTGATGTTGCCGCTAATGCTGCTGCGGCTGCTGCCGCGGGCCGGCGGCGGCACCGCCGACGGTCGGTCGGCCGGCCAAGCCCCCATCTCCAACCTCTTCCTCTTCTTCCTCTACATTCCCTTCTTCTTTATTTCCTTTTTTTCCCAAATCCATTTCAAATTAGTTTTTTAGGTTATTTTGTTAACCCAAATTCAATTTTTTTTATGACCTAGGTTCTGATTTGGGTTTAGGAAGAATTATTCTATAGGGGGAATATACTCAAGCCAAGGCAAGCCCTCTTCCCCTTTATCTCTTGCTAATGAATTCAATTTGGTTATGGTAATTTTCATGAAGTAAATTAGTTCAAATGTTAAAATTTTGTGAGTTATAGAATTATTGATAAATCCATTCTCATGAAAGTGAAATGTGCATATATAGGCATAAGAATTTCGTAGGAATTTATTTGGACACTTTGCATTTGATATTGTGTTGTGATTTTCTCTATACATATACACATATACACATATATATATATACATATGACTATACTTTAACCTTTCCAGTGTTAGTATTTTTTCAAAAATCCGGACTCTTTAGAAACTCTTGACTTAAATTCTAGATCTTGGAACTATCCATCTTCAATCTATGACATCGGGGGATTCTTGGAAATTATTTTCTAAATAGATAATTGGGAATTTCCTTGGTTCCAATACTTTCTTGGACCTTATTAGTTTTAGAAAAGAAAAAACTAATACTTGAATGCGACTTGATTTTTAAGACTCCCGTTTGAGGGATAGTTTCTTTGGAATTTGAATGTCTAGAATAGGTTGCATTAGGATGGGAGAGAAACCATTGGATCACACCCGGCTGACTTTTTTGCAATATGAATTTTGATTTTTCGTACTGATCAATCCCTGAATCGGTGTTCGTGCGGCCGCACGAATATCCGGGGTGAGGCTTAGCTCACTTTCTTGATCGCAATTGGACATCCAGGCCCTAAGTTTCAGCTCAGCTATCCATTGCACAATATCCTGAGTTTCAGCTTAGAATACTTGTTAATTCATTAGATATCCAGGCCCTGGGTTCAGCTCAGCTCTCTAATGAATGGGTTCGATATTCTTGGAAAAGTTCAAGTCATACGAACTTCTTGTTATAGTACATGATGCGATGATTCGACCTAGATGATTCGAAAACTAACTCATGATGCTATCTTGCTTGTGATCATATTAATATGTGATAGTACAGACGGTTGGAAAATCTAAGCACCATCCGTTTTGTAGGAGCCTGATCCCGGACAAATGGGGTTATTATTGAGATGCTAGGCGTGTGTGTGAGATCCAGAAATGTTTCTCTAAATTGCATTTAGGTCTAAAAAGATCTTGTTTATTTCCTTTGTAACATTATCTTGAGAGCTATTTACTTCTTGACTGATATCACAAGGTATAAGTTTAATTGCTCAAGCTTACACTACTTCGTATTCATTTATCTTATTATTCCACATTCATAACTCTCTTCTTTGACCGAGGGCTTGCTCGTCGTATTGACGACCTAGTTTTGTTCACTAGGGATTGAAGAAGAGCATAATAAAGGTCAGGCGTACACCGAAGACGAACTCTATAAATGACATGGATCTGAAGAATTGTATGTCTTCATTTTGGTTATATTTATGGTTATGTAAATTAAGTTTCGTGAAGGATCTAAGAACAGATATGTATATAATATAGTTTGGGGAAAACTTGATCAAGAATATAACATTTTGGATGAATGAATGTCATGTAAGTTGTGGATAAATTTTGTGATTGTTTCTTATAACTATGCCAGGAACTTACAGGCGACAATCGCAGGGTACAATACAGTATTCATTGTACAGCTGCGTAGCCTGGGGAGAAGTATCACGTGCTCTGAGTTATCTTGGGAACTGGGGCGTGACACGTCTCTTTTAGTTGGTGGCCAATGCAGGTCTAGTCTTTAAGGATAGTGTATATGTTAACGAGATTGTATAGGTAGATATTAGATATTCTAAGGACTTACTTGAACTACCCTAGGACAGAAATAATTAAATTGAAGATTGAATTCCTAATTGAATAATCGAGGATTTTATAAAGGTTTGGGATATGAATCTTGATTAAACTTCAATAAAACTTGATGATGAATTATTTCATGTCATAGATTTCTTATTCGAGGATTTTTGGGTATAGGTGATGGCTCGATTCATGCCTAGCGTTTACTGGGACGGGAGCGATCGGACCAATTATGGATATGAACAGTTTTCCATAAAGTCTTGGTTGGTGGCCGAGGATGAAGAACTTCTAGTGTTCGGAGTGTATTTCGAGCGCCAGCGTCCCAAGATTTGGGACATTGAGGACGTAGCCGAAGTTTACTTTGAGAAGGAAGTACACCTTATATTCTTCTTCGTGAAAAGTAGTCCATCTCCATTCACTTGGGGATATGAAGGGACCATAAGTGAATGGAAGGAAATCAACCCTTATGATAGGATTCTCCAGATCACCTACCAGAAGCTGACAAGGGGTTAGACAGGACAGCTAGGAATGGGGTAGCTTTTTGTAAATATATATATGATGTATGGATGTAAAGGGAAATTTTTGTCTGTTGTATAACTTTTTGGAATTACAACAGATGTAAATAGTTTTGTATAAGTTTTAGATTATAGAAGCTGTAAAGACTTCCTCTTGAAGCATATTGTAACCATGTTTTGTGAAATAAATAAAATATGCTTCTTTTGGTTCTGGTTATCTGAATTGCAACTGTTTTTGTTTTCAAGCTCATCTCTTTAGTGATTAAGTTACTTCAAGATCCTCTTCCAAATTTTATATTAAGATTTTTCCAATCATTAATATTTAGGAAATGTCTTCTCCATCAAACCCCAATGCATCGCAAACGGAGACTTCTGAGACACGACTGACGGATGCCTTTGAGAGTTTTCAAAGAGTCTTGGTATCTAACACCCAACAGATCTAACTATCCCAAGCCATGTCTGCAAAATTACTGGAAAGGTTGGATGTCGCAACTACTCCTAAGGCTGAGACTATTTCGGATTTCAGGACGATTAAGCCCCCAGAGTTCAAGGGGACTGAAACTCCTATTGAAGCGGCACAGTGGATTAGAACCACAGAAGGATTACTGAAGGGCACGAAGATCGCGCCAGACGATATAGTGTCACTAGTGAGGATTTAACTGAAGGATGTAGCCGATATCTGGTGGAGCTTCTTATATCCCAAAGAATCTGATGAAATTGTATCATGGAAAAAATTTAAGGAAGAATTTGAAGAGGGGTTCTTTCCTCCTAGCGCCAAGTTGGAACTGGAAAGAAGATTCTTACATCTGAAGCAAAATAAAACTTCTGTCGATGAGTACCCGACGGAATTTACAAGGCTCAGCCGGTATGCTTCGAGTATGGTAACTACAGAAAAAGCGAAGGTAGTTCGGTTCAGCGAAGGACTGGACGATAAATTGAAGATGAAGGTTGCTCCCTACAGATGTCAAACTTATGCTAAGGTGGTCGAAGCTACAAGAGACCAAAAGAGAATGCAAAATGATAAGAACAACTCGAAGGCTGGAGGACAAAAGCGGAGTCTTGAGACCGGCTCACTCAGGGAAGGACCTCGGGACAAGGGCAACAGAAGCGTGCTCAGCCTGAACAGAATAGAGTCATGCTAAGTTGTTCTTACTACGGGAAGTCGGGGCATACGAAAAATAACTGCAGAAGACTTCAGGGAAAGTGTCTGAAGTGTGGATCTTCCAACCACCGGTTGAACCAATGTCTCCAAAACAATAGAAGATTTATAGTGCAGAATAATGCACAGGGACCAAGAGCTGCAAATTAGGGATTTCAGCAAAGGCCTTTCTTCCAAAACAATGAGCCCAGGATTAATACGCCTCCAGCGCAAGGTCATGCTCCGACAGGATATCAACAGAGACCAGTATTGGCACCTCAAACGCATCAATTTTATCAGGCTTAGAAGGCTGGTCAGAACAATAACAACAAAGAGAAAAAGAACCACAGTCAAGCCTTTATGATGGATAACAATGAAGCAGGAATTTTAGGGGACGTGGTGACAGGTACTATACTTGCTTCATCTAGACCTGTATCAATACTGTTTGATTCTGGAGCTACTCATTATTTTATATCTGCATCATTCATATTTGGGTATAATATAGAGACTCAACCTCTAGTTAGAAAGTTAAAAATTCTTACGGGCAATGGTGTAGTAGAAGTAAGCCAAATTTATAGAAACTATCCAATCAAAATGGGAGGAGCAAGCTTCCGAACTAGACTATTAGTCTTTCCCATGGACAATTATGATGTAGTATTTGGGATGGATTAGTTAATATCAACATCGGTAATCATTGATTGTGGACAAGGAGAAGTTCACTTTTCCTTATCCAGTAGGAAGTTGCATAAATTTGTTAGAGCTCAGAAGGAGTTTGATAAAAAGGAGTTAGAGAAGTTTGAATTAAGGAGTCTCCAGAATAAAGTAATAAAGGAATGGCCAAGAGTTGTGGATGAATTTAAAGATGTATTCCCTGATGAGTTACCCGGATTACCACCGGATAGGGCCATTGAATTTAGTATTGAATTAATTCCTGGAGCTGCCCCTATTGCTAAGAAGATATATCCAATGAATAAGGAGGAACTAGCAGAATTAAATAAGCAAATCAAGGAACTGCTGGCTAAGGAGTTTATCAGACCTAGTATTTCTCCATGGGGAGCACCTGTGCTATTTGTAAAGAAAAAAGATGGGATTTTGAGATTGGTAATAGATTATAGAGCATTGAATGAAGTGAAAATCAAGAATAAATATCCACTCCCTAGGATCGATGAATTATTCGACCAACTTGGAGGAGCGACTGTATTCTCTAAGATAGATCTCAGATCAGGATATCATCAAGTGAAGATTAAGAAAGAAGATATACCAAAGACTGCTTTTAGAACCAGGTATGGACATTATGAATTTCAAGTCATGCCTTTTGGATTGACTAATGCTCCGACCATATTTATGGATCTGATGAATAGAATATTCTACCATTATTTGGATAAATTTGTGATCTTGTTCATTGACGACATATTGATCTACTCAAAGAACAAGGAGGAGCACGAATAACATTTGAGGATAGTACTTGAAACTCTGCGACAGGAAAGGCTGTATGGGAAGTTGAGTAAAAGTAAATTTTGGTTAAAAGAAATTTCTTTCTTGGGACACATAGTAAGTGGAGAAGGAATAATAGTAGATCCTAAAAAATAGAAGCAGTCAAATGATGGCCTACTCCCAAGAATGTAGCTGAGATTCGAAGTTTTGTTGGCTTAGCTGGATATTATAGAAGATTTGTGGAGAACTTTTCCAAAATTGTTGAGCCGCTTACTCGGTTGACTTGGAAGAATAAAAAATTCATTTGGACTGATAAATGTCAAGCAACATTTGAAGGATTGAAGGAAAGACTTATCACAGCACCAGTACTAGCATTACCATCAGGGTCAGGAGGTTACGAGAACTATAGTGATGCTTCTGGCAAAAGTTTGGGTTTTGTGCTGATGCAGCACGGAAGAGTTATTGCTTACGCTTCTTGACAGTTAAAGGTTCATGAAAGGAATTATCCGACACATGATCTGGAATTAGCAGCTATTGTATTTGTACTAAAATTATGGAGACATTACTTATATGGTGAGCAGATCAAAATTTATACAGATCATAAAAGTTTGAAATACGTGTTCACCCAAAAAGAGCTAAATATGAGGCAACGCAGATGGCTGGAGTTGCTTAAATATTTTGATATGGAACTGGAGTATCATCCAGGCAAGGCGAACAGAGTGGCAGATGCTCTGAGTAGGAGGCCTGAAGCTTTCTTTTTGAACACGCCCAACGAGATACTAGAAGATCTCAGGAAGAAGAAGATTGAAGTGATATGCCCAGTAGCAGATGGAATCTGGGAAAGTTTACAAGTACAATCATATCTAGTAGAGAAAATTAAGGAGGCACAGAAGAAGGATGTGAAGTTGCAAAAATTGTGGAATCAAACTGAAGCTGGGATACAAACTGGGTTGATTAAGCATTCTGATGGATCCTTGAGGTTCGAGAGTCGTTTGTGTGTACCATTTGGAAAACTCTAGACTGAGATAATGTCTAAAGCACATAATTCACAATACTCTATTCATCCTGGGAGTATGAAGATATACAAGGATCTGAGGCAAAAATTTTGGTGGCATGAAATGAAGTGGGAGATAGCTAAATTTATCTCAAAATGTTTAGTGTGCCAACAAGTAAAAGCCGAGCACCAACGGATTGCTGGACTACTACAACCACCACCAATACCTGAATAGAAGTGGGAGCATATTATAATAGATTTTGTATCATGACTTCCATGGACACAAATAGGTAACAATGCTATTTGTGTGATAGTGGATAGACTCACAAAGTCTACGAGATTTCTACCATTTCGAGTCAGACAATCTACGGAGCATCTAGCGGAGATGTACATAAAGGAAGTTGTTAGTCACTATGGGGTGCCGGTAAGTATCGTCTCAGACAGGGATACTTTGTTTACCTCCAAGTTTCAGAAAAGCTTGCAAGACAGTCTTGGCAGTCGCCTGAAGTTTAGTTCAGCATATCACCCATAGACTGATGGGCAGTCAGAAAGGATGATACAAATTTTAGAAGACATGTTGAGAGCGTGCTCTCTAGATTTCAAGGGATCATGGGATGATCATCTGCATTTGATAGAATTTTTATATAATAACAGTTATCAGGCTAGCATCAAGATGGCACCATTTGAAGCTTTGTATGGGAGGAAGTACAGGTCACCAATATATTGGGGTGACATCGAAGAACGGCAACTCCTAGGGCCGGAGTCGGTTACGCAGACTGTAGACATGGTCAAGGAAATCCTAAGTCATCTTCAAGCTGCGTAAGACAGGCACAAGATGTGGACAGATAAGCATCGAAGGATCTTGAACTTCAAACTTGGTGATCATGTATTTCTGAAGATCTCACCTACTAAAGGAACTATCAGGTTTGGAACCAGAGGGAAGTTGAGCCTAAGATATATAGGCCCATTCGACGTCCTGGATCGAGTCGGCGACGTATCTTATAGATTGTCCTTACCACCTTCTCTAGAAGGAGTCCATGATGTTTTTCATATATCTCAACTACGAAAGTATGTGCCAGATCCTAGTTACATACTGGATCATTCGAAAATCACAGTTGGTCCAACTCTCCGCATTGAGCAGAAGCCAGTAGAGATCCTGGATCGGAGACAGAAGATTCTTAAAAACAAGACCATCTCTTTGGTTCAAGTATCTTGGAACAAGGACTCACCGGAAGAATCTACTTGGAAAAGGGAAGATGAGATGCGGCAACTTTACCCCTACCTCTTTGATGATTATGGTACTTAGCACCTTCCTTTTCCACTTATCTTTTCCTTAAATTCCGAGGACAAAATTTAATTAAGGTGGGTAGAGTGTCATAACCTTTTTTTAATATTTATATATATATATTAATTAAATTTCTAGCCTTTTAAAATTTGTCTATATTATTTTTTTATAAATCAAAATTTTCCACTTGGCCCCTCATGCAAATGCAAAATTTTCATTTTGCACAATGAACATAGGTGGCACTCATGCATGGAGAGGTGTCATGTGTCATCCTCTTCTCATGACAAGGCATTGGGGGTAATTTGGTAAATCCCTAATTGTATCATTCTATTTATATGAAAAAAAAACCATTCTCCTCCTTCTCATTCCAGGTAACCCCTCTTCTATTCTCCTCCTCTTTCTCATTCTCCATCTCATTCTTCTTCCTTACTTTTTATTCTTTTCCTCTCATTCTCCTCTTTCCTCCCCCTTCCCTTAACTGATGCTGCTGCCGCTGCTGCATTTGCTGTTGCTGCCGCTTATACTGCTGCTGTTGCCGCTAATGCTGTACGGCTGCTGCCGCGGGCTGGCGCCGGCAGCACCGGCGGTCGGCCGGACGGCCAAGCCCCCATCTCCAACCTCTTCCTCTACATTCCCTTCTTCTTTATTTCCTTTTTTTCCCAAATCCGTTTCAAATTAGTTTTCTAGGTTATTTTGTTAACCCAAATTCAATTTTTTTATGACCTAGGTTCTGATATGGGTTTAGGAAGAATTCTTCTATAGGGAGAATATACTCAAGCCAAGGCAAGCCCTCTTCCCCTTTATCTCTTGATAATGAATTCAATTTGGTTATGGTAATTTTCATGAATTAAATTAGTTCAAATGTTAAAATTTTGTGAGTTATGAAATTATTGATAAATCTATTCTTATGAAAGTGAAATGTGCATATATAGGCATAAGAATTTGGTAGGAATTTATTTGGACACTTTGCATTTGATATTGTGTTGTGATTTTGTCTATATATATATATATATATATATATATATATATATATATATATATATATATATATATATATATATATATATATATATATATATTTATATATAAATATATATATATATATATATATATATATTAAAAAAAAAAAAAAAATATATATATATATATATATATATATATATATATATATATATATATATATATATATATATATATATATACATACATATGAATCCACATATATACATCTTGACATTATATATACATATTACCTATACTTTAACCCTTCATGACACAATGAGAATTCTTGTTAGTTCCACGAAATATAAATTGTAGATGGTAATTTTCATACAATGGTTTCCATGTATATATGTGTATACTTATATAATACTTTCATGAAATGAGTAGCCAACATCGTTGTTTTCATGAGAATGTTTCTAAATGGCTTCAAAACAAGATGTTGTAAATTCATTATTATTATTATTATTTCATTAAATCAATTCTGTCCAGATTTGGAATTTCCCTTAATTGACATATTTATTATGATTAATTAGCTAAAATATGTATATTTAAGCATTGGTATAATAAGGTAACCCCACTTGTGAATTTACAAATTAAAATAACCATTGTATGCCTCCTAAAAGCTAATTATAGACGTAATAAGTATAGATTGACTTTGAACTTGTTAGAGTAGATTTTGAAAAAAAAACTATTTGTTATAATGGTTGTGTTTAGACATTTTTCATATAGTTTCCACCAAATTTTGTATACTTGAACTTGTGTAGACCCAAAGGAACCTTATGACTCTTAAATGAAATAGCTAGCTCGCTAAGGTAAGTTGTACTTCCCTTATTTTCAATACCGCACATTATATTGCGTGGTCGGTGTTGAGAGTTTCTCCACCGAAGGGGTCGATGTACCCGGTTATATAAATATAATGCATGGCCGGTGTTGAGGGTTGCTCCACCGAAGGGGTCGGCATGCCCATATATTATTTCCTTGTGTTTACTTGTTGGAAAATATTTCCGGATCAGTAAATACAAAGGAGACTCTGCCGAAAATTTTGAGAATTTCCAGAGTTAGCATTTTCCGAAAATTCGGACTCTTTAGAAACTCTTGACTTAAATTCTAGATCTTGGAACCATCCATCTTCGATCTATGACTTCGGGGGATTCTTGGAAATCATTGTCTAAATAAATAATTAGGAATTTTCTTGGTTCCAATACTTTCTTGGACCTTATTAGTTTCGGAAAAGATCAAACTAATACTTGAACGCGACTTGATTTTTAAGACTCCCGTTTGAGGGATAGTTTCTATGGAATTTGAATGTCTAGAATAGGTTGCATTGGGATGGGAGAGAAACCATTGGATCACTCCCGACTGACTTTTTTGAAATATGAATTTTGATTTTTCGTACTGATCAGTCCCTGAATCAGTGTTCGTGCGGCCGTACGAATATCTGGGGTGAGGCTTAGCTCACTTTCTTGATCACATAATGGACATCCAGGCCCTGAGTTTCAGCTCAGCTATCCATTGCACAATACCCTAAGTTTCAGCTCAGAATACTTGTTAATTCATTAGATATCCAGGCCCTGGGTTCAGCTCAACTCTCTAATGAATGGGTTCGATATTCTTAGAAAAGTTCAAGTTATACAAACTTCTTGTTATAGTACATGATGCGATGATTCGACCCAGATGATTTGGAAACCAACTCATGATGCTATCTTGCTTGTGATCACATTAATATGTAATAGTACAGACGGTTGGAAAATCTAAGCACCATCCGTTTTGTACGAGCCTGATCCTGGGCAAATGGGGTTATTATTGATATGCTAGGCGTGTATGTGTGATCCAGAAAGGTTTCTCTAAATCGCATTTAGGTCTAGAAAGATCTTGTTTATGTCCTTTGTAACATCATCTTGAGAGCTATTTACTTCTTGACTAATATCACAAGGTATGAGTTTAATTGCTCAACCTTACACTACTTCATATTCATTTATCTTATTATTCCATATTCATAACTCTCTTCTTTGACCGAGGGCTTGCTTGTCGTATTGACGACCTAGTTTTGTTCACTAGGGATTGAAGAAGAGCAGAATCAAGGTCAAGCATACATCGAAGACGAACTCTATGAATGACATGGATCTGAAGAATTGTATGTCTTCATTTTGGTTATCTTTATGGTTATGTAAATTAAATTTCTTGAAGGATCTATGAACAGATATGCATATAATATAGTTTGGGGAAAACTTGATCAAGAATGTAACATTTTGGATGAATAAATGTTATGTAAATTGTGGATAAATTCTGTGATTTTTTTTATAACTATGTCTATCTAGGACCTTACAGGCGACAATCGTAGGGTACAATACAGTATTCATTGTACAGCTGCGTAGCCTGGGGAGAAGTATCACGTGCTCCGAGTTATCTTGGGAATCGGGGCATGACAAAACCAAATCTTCTAGCCATCTTCTATACTGATCTCCATGACCTAATGTCAACTATCATGTCAGGATGGGAGTAAAGTACATTTATACAAAATATGTACTGCAAAAAATAAAGCATAGAAATAAAAAAATAAAATTGAACAATTCGATACTGAATGCTGTCATGAATATAAAACCTATAATACGATAAACTATGAGAACCACAATAAAAAAATCAACACGACTAATTACGATAACGGAACATAAAGAAGAATAACACGACTAGCAATCTATGTGTTCTGAAATACCGTTTTCAATATGTGGGCAGCTGGACTTAAACACATATTGGTCTGGCTTGAGCATACATGCAGTATATGTCGAACTATTAGTCAGAAACAGATAGTTTACCCACATATCTACTTGGCATTTCACCTTTCCCGAGAGTTGAAATCAATTTATCAAGTAATAGTCAGATCTGATTCGCAGAGCACAAGGACAATAACAATTAGTCACGGTATGTCAGAATCGTGTCACAATAAGAGAATTGACCAATCAATAAAAAGAATACAACATTTATACTATATTGAGAAATATAGTATAAGAAATGTACTTGCCTTGATACAATGGTGATGATTATGCTAAGTCCACTTAGAAAACAATACATAGGTATTAGGCCCTAGTAAACAATAAATCCAAAAACTAAACACATTTTATTGGTCTCTTCTAGAACCCTTTATCCTTAACTATTTCTTGATTAATACTCAACTCCAACTAACAAATTTGCTAATCCAATCTTGAATTACTAAGTAATTAGTTAATCAACTAATTAACATATCTAAATCTATCCTAGCCTAAGACTGATTTAATAGCACAGTCCAATAGTGGCACTAGACTAGGCCCATGCTTCTGTTCTTAATGATGTTAGTAACTAAATCATTTCTGGCCAATGAATATCAGCCCAAACCTATTTTTTTTCCTATTTATTAACCAAACCAGCTACCAGCCCAAGCCCAATCCAGCCCAATAACCCATACTCTATAGTCCAAGTCAAGGAAAAAGAAAGAATGAAGAGGGAAAACCAATTCCCTGGATATTAAAGAGACAGTTAGAGGGAGAGGGAGAGGGAGAAAGATAAGAAGAAGAAGAAGAAGAAGAAGAAGAAGAAGAAGAAGAAGAAGAAGAAGAAGAAGTCAAAAAGAGGGAAGGGTCGAGAGAAAGGTGGTTTATATGGGGTTCTTCGCAGAGTGCTCGACGATCAGGTCCGAGGCGGTGGGGCTCCGGTGATAACCGACGATTGGTGCTCGGGAAGCTAGGCTCGCTGGATGCGGGCGACTATACACTGGTGTTTGCCACGTGGAGAGCAAGCGAGGTTTGGTCCAGAGGGTGGTCCGGGGTCGATGAACAGGCGTCAACAAGGAAGACGTTGTGGAGGGAGTAGCTAGCCATCATAGATTGAAAAGACGCATAGAGGTCAAGGTGGTTGGAAGCAAGGCGTGATTGTCACGTCCCGATTTTGGAGAATCAAAAACTAGCCACTGGGCATGATGTCGTACAAGTCTAGATAGCACTTGTACAAGGCAAAACCATTACAGTTTCCAGTATATTTTTAAAAGACAACAACATTGCAACAAAATTTAAGCAAATAACTTGAAGTCACAATAAAATATAAAGAAATATGTGTTTTTATTGATAATTGCAACAGATTACATGACTTGCAGCTGAATACAGAGTTTACAAGAAATTACAACGACTTTTGAATAGCCAACTGAATCATTTGTCATTTAGGCTTACAACCAAACATGCCAATTTGGCTTACAATCTCACTAGTTCATTTGATTTAAAATATTCCATACGATAATGTCCCAGTCCCAAAATATGTAGGACTAGGTACGTAAATATGTCAGCCGTATAATAAATATACATAAGCTGTAAATGTAGTATAATAATGGCTAACTAATCTCATCCACAAAATAAAAAAAAGGATATCATAGAATCAATATGAAATTTTATTACACATGTTGCTGGATGGAGACAAATCTACTACCACATGAAACTAGTGAGAAGGAAATAACAAAATAAAGAATACAAGCAGCAAGTATGATCTAAGAGTATGTCATCTTCGATAGGAAGGAAAAGAACACAATCTTGGCTGGAACTCCTACAGGTAGTCAAAAAAACACACACAACTGGAGAGATTACCAGGTCCTCAGACGGACGTAACAAGATACAGAAAAACATGGTATACAACTGAATATAAACTGCTCAACAATAATTCGGATCATAACATGGTCCAATACTCCATCATTAAATTAGGGTAACATCCTTCCAACCAAGGACAGGAGGTGGCACCCTAATCCATGATAAAGTATCCTTCCATGCCATAAATTTGAGATAGTATCCGAACCACAACAAGGATCAATATTTTATCATCGAAGCAGTGAACCACACCTACAATCAAATAAGGACAAGGTGTGCACACTAGTTTACGATAAAATACTGTTCCAAGATGCGATCATGCATAAGTACACAGAACGTACATATACCTAACTCATAAAGGTCACATAACCATTCTAGGTGTAATACAATCGAGAATAGTGCATGGTCGCACGACCTCCAAGTCAAGTCAAGGAAAATAATAATACAGTACCTCAGTAACGAGTCTAAATACTGTATACCATTCCTCGGTATCGAGCGAGTCTATAGTATATAGTCTACCTATGGTTCCTCAGTAGAGAGCGAGTCTACGATAGATAGGGAGGAGGTCAACGTCTAATTTATTCTCCCTACACAAATGTCCTAACTCTAATAACTACTAGTCTTCTATCATGCAATCCTATTAGTAGTTATAGCGTAACACTCGTCCAATATGTACCGTTGGTCAGTCGATACACAAGTCTGAGATCTATATGCGACTCCTGACGCATGAAAAACATGTGTCAAGGCCAATGAATGCAGGTGGTCTTTTACTTCTAGGTCAAATGTGCATGTAGTAAACAAAGAAATCAAATTTATGACTAAACAGTTACTTGCAAAAAAAAACGACTAAGAAGCATGATTTATAATGCAGAAAGTAAATAAAAATAACTAAATACATGCAATAAAGTGAGCTAAAGTAAATAGACAGTAAAGGCAAGGTATCTTGTCTGATAGTGATGTCTGGTGTGGTGTGATGATCATGACGGCACATTATTGACTTTGATGTTACAACTTCACAAGATGGCTTTTGATGATGGGACAGGCGGTTCCATCGAGTCTAGAACTGTCAAATTAGCTAGTGTCGACAAAAGAAGGTCCAGTTTCGCAAGAGAAAAGGAAATACAACCAGCTATGGTTAAAACTAATAATCGATGAGATTGGTGTAAATGTACATATACTTTTTTAGAAAATATTTTATAATATTTGGAACTAGGTTTTATTAGTCAAAGTATGTCTTAGGAAAATACTTGAAAAATCAAATTTTGTTTTGGGCTAAACTCGAAGTTTGTCAAAGTATGCTTTTTTAGGTAGAAAGCTATATTTTTATTACTCAAAAATAAATATTGAAGAAGATTAGAAAATCTTGTATATAAAATATTTGTAGAAAAATATAAAACCTAGTAAAGTGATTTAGGACTAAAACTAATTTTTATCAAAGTATAATTTTTGGGTTAAAAACTAACTTTGAAAATAGTTAAAAATAATAATAATAATATTTTCATATAATTCCTAAAATAATAAAAATATAAAAATAATTATAGCAACAACAACAACAACAATAATAAGAAGAATAATTATAACTATAATAATAAAGATATTAATAATAAATAACAAATATGATACTAGTAATAATCCATAATAATACTATACGGTATAATACATGATTGTTATCATGCCTATGAAAGAATGTCTACATACTAACTTACACTATATACAAAATTTTTAATCCTAATAAATAAATATACATAAAAAAAGTAAAACAATTTATATATCACAACAGTTTTGTTTGTTTGCCTCTTCCCAAACCAACTACTCCTTTAAAGAAAAGAAAAGGAGTAGTATAGGAGATAGAAACTTTGAAAGGAGGAGAAGAAGGCCAGGAACTCATCGGGGCGTGCTGGCAGAGCCGGAGGCCGGAGTATACGAGGTCTGTGTGGTAGCGTGCCGGCACGGGGGCCAGGGGTGCGGAGAGCGACGGTGTCGGATTCGCCAAGCGGTCGTGATACGGCAGAGCGCTGTGGCGCTCGACACGGAAGGGCTGTTAGGGTTATATACTAAAAGTATCACATTTGTATTAACTTTATTTCCTTAAATTTTGAATGAGAATCATATGGACAATGTTTGCATAATGTATTTGTTACAAGTGTTGATGCAAGTGTCTGATACTCTATAATGTATATAATATGGTGTATGGTGTCACACAGAAGATCATATTATCAGTTCCTTATGGAATATATAAATGGTTCACAACCTAGATGGACTTGGACAATCTATTTGAAAGGTTGTAGTGTAATCTTGTATTAGTCTATCTTGACTGTAGGTTTACACTAGTACACTTTGTGTGTATTGAACAGGACCACTTGAGGTTGTTCTCTTTGTACTGACTACATAAGAGAACAAATACCTCTGTTATTATGGATGCTTGTGCTCTCAAACCGGATATAATAACAGACATGTATATGCAGTGTGTATTACTTTGACTCATAAAAGAGTGAGATTCATTTTGGGTCAACAACCTCTATGAATTGGGTAATAACATTGTATGTATGATGGGCTGTTGATTATAAAAGGAATCCATGTCCCGATACGTCGGCTTAATGATGTCCCCTTAATGAGCTCATAAGAATTACCATGTAAATCCTGCAGGCAGATTATATCCGATATGACAAATAATATTGAGTGGTACTACTTAAGGATAAAAGATGTCGATCAATATAGTTGTCAGTAACTTAATCTGATCGACGGACATTCGATATCTTAACATGGGGAGCCAAATGAGCATATAATAGAAGAAGCCCACAATCATAATTTGGGATTAGGAAGGTAGTGCAACAATAGCACATTAGTGGACCGAGCTATTGTTAATGGGCCTGGGTTGTGTGTTCGGGCTGAACACAGGACACCCAGATCCGTTAGGAGACCTAACCCTAATTTCTCCTCTTGGTCCCTGCCGCAGCCTTATATATATCCTCTATTCTCTGGCCGCCAAATGATCATTATTAGAACTAATAAGCTTTCTCTAAATTCGTGATCCACGTAAGGAGAGAACGAAGGGGCTGCCATGGAGAGGAAAAGGTTGGGGAACGTCGCCCACAAACGTCCAACCCGAGAAAAGAATACGTGTAGAAGATCTCGGGGTCGTGACTGCTTGAGATTACTAGGAACTGTTGTCTTCTTCCCGTCGCAGGTATAATTCGTGAACCCTAGTTTTTGCCTATGAAGGGTTAGAACACGTTTATATCTGTTTAACTTTCTATCAATCAATACGCACACCAAACTAAGGTCATAGGAATCCCCAGTTCCATCAAGGGCTTCGTCGGCCAAGAGGGAGGCGGCGGCGGAAGGCCAGGGAGTGGGATATGTCTGTCGTCGAGGCCAGGGAGTGGGTGAAGTGGGGCGGAGGAGCACGACAGGTGAGTGATGGTGGTGTCAGGCCACTGGCGGTTAGCCGGTGGTACGTGGATAAGTGCGGGCGAAGGAAGCAGGAGCCAGATCTGGTCAGGGTTGTCCGGCGATGGGAAGAGGGTGGTTGTGGAGGTGGTTCGACGGGATCAACCGTAGTGGGTGACTGGGTCATGGGTGCGGGGGTGACAGATAGGAAGATGGGGGCTAGATGCGGGAAGATTCCAGGGAACACATGAGCTATAATGGTGATAGTGGTGATGATATGGAGCGGTCGGCAAAGGGTCGCGTCCGGAGTCTGGGTGGTCGACAAGGTGGCATAGGTCTAGGGTTAGGGTTTAGGATTTTGGGTTAATTTGTGTCGGCGTGTCCTAAAGGAATTGTGGTTGTATTGGGCACGTGCCCAGTGTGTCAGACACGAAGAAGAGGGATTAGGTATATATATAAAGAATTTAATGTAGTTGAATGACACTCGAGGTCAGACCCGAGGTCGTCACGGCTGACATGGAGATGGTGGACACCGACACGGTGCATGGACTCTTATGGATGGTACGATGATGGAGATTTTGGCTATAGAATTTTCTAGGAAAAAGAACAAAGGAGCCTCTTCTTAAATAGGAGACGGAGACTCCTGGTTGGATACGGATTAGTAATCCTTTAAACCCCCAATAGATAAATCTCTCCTTAAATTTAAAACTAAATAAAAATCATATTCGATATTATCTAATCAAATTAAATATTAAACATTAATATCTAGTAAGTATAAATGCATTTTTATAATCTAAAATTATTTTTAATAAATAAATACTTTTTATAAATCAAAAAATAAATTCAAATAACTTTTTCCAAAAATCAAAATTTTATAAAATATACATAAATTTATTTTTATGTACCTCGCACACAATTAGTACAAATTATTAACATAATTATTATTTTCGAAATTAATACCAATACTTGTATAATAAATGAAATAGCGTTCATATGCTAATAAAATAAAGTTTGACAATTTTGTGCGACACATTTTCTATTAAGATAACGTATTTACCTTATATTATTTAAAAATATACTTATTTTCTGTATTAAAAATCTATAATAAAACTTTTGTATAAAAAAATTAATACTTCATACGTATTCGCATTCGACGCACAAATACTAAAAATAGAACAAATGCAAAAGATTAAAAAAAAACTATAGTAAAGTTTTAGAGAGTTTACATCATACCCAACTTACAAGAATTTCGTCCTCTAAATTAAAAAATAACTAGGGTAGGTAGGGTTGAGAGGTAGTAGGATTTCTCGATAAGAAAACACGATCAAAGCATTCCAGAAGGAAATGACGTACCACGAAATAGGTAATTTTAGAAAATCGTGATTTAGATAACTAGGAAAGTAAAATCACGGATATGGTTTAGAAGATCACATGACAACCCATTAGTATCTATTCTACCATTAAACTATAAATGTGTAAACTCAAAAATAGGTAAGAATTTTCCTTATCTCTAAAATTTAATCAATAACGAATATTCTAAATTCAAATTCACCTTAGATATCGTCATAACCCTCAAATTTGTGTTTTAACAAAATCGTCAATATAATTCTATATTCCCCTCTTCTACTATTTAATATATCTTCTCAAAATTTAGATTCCATAATTTTTTTAAAATTCCTCGAAATATTATAACCCCTCAAAAATTAAAATTCCATAAATCTCCAATCAATTTAGTCGAAAGCAAAATCAAGCTCATCGTATTAGAAAATATGTACTCATTAATCAACATGAACATTTAATCAAGAAAAAAATTTCATCTTCAACATTTGAGTAATCTTGAAAACTAATATCATCAAAACTTCTTATTTTATCATCACACGAATTTTTCTAAATATTTCATCTACTAGTATCTTCCTCAAAATTTAACATACAACCCTATCTTATATGCTTCATAATCCATAATCATCTTTCCAAATATCGTCTATGGGGTGTTCTAATCTAGCCTCGTTCTAACTGAAAGGTGTCATGATCTGATTTTTGCACAAGTAAAATATGTTAGGAACGAAGTTCTACGAATTGCGGAGGAGTTTAATGAGTAATCCTTCACGAGGAAGCAACCAATTGGGAGGGAAAGAAATACATATGGTCGAATTTGAAGATCGTGGTATGGTTTTGGGTAACAAAAATGGGTTGCTAGTTAACGCACGAAAATAGAAGATTTAAGATTAAGTAATTCAAGATGAGAGTAAGTAGGGACACTTTTTTTTTGGGACATGGTTCCTTGAGAGAAGATAGTCTCATAGGTTGGGGTGCGATCAAGAGAATGGTTCTAATTATTCTCAAGTTTCAAATGATTAGAAGGACATGGTAATAGATCTAGGGTCGAAGGAAGGACGAGTAACTCAAGACGAGGTTGCAGTCACATGGCTTGGCCAATATTTAGCTACACTTGTATATATACAACCATCTTGGCCATAGGTGATAGGGAAAATAAGGGGATACTCTGTGTCTGTGTATCAAGTACAAGCGTTTATCTTTCTAAAATAGGTAAAGATGAAAACAATAAAGAGTTCAAGGGTGATACGATCGAACACAAATACGGAGTTCAAAGGTAATTTAATAGTTCACAAGGGAGTTGTCAAGGCATTTGCGGATGAGATCCTAGAGGGCAAGTATATTTTTCAATTATATCTCAATCCATATAGAGTAATCATATGAAGAGCGAACTAAGTGCACTAAGGTTGATCAAACCATAATACACCGATTCTATTTCGACAATATGTTAGTGGGCATCTCCAATAAAACACATGTCCTAAACAAGCTCGATAAATGATAAGCTTGCAAAACTAGGCTACAATAGCAACATCAGTCAAGTTAGTCCAAAAATATAAGTATGTGAGATTATGAAGAAAATATAAATAGGTCAAGTTCATCAAAATCTTAGACTCGTCCGGTGTTTATGTCTTTATAGTTGTCCTACTATCTTCTTATCTAAGGCTTTGGTCATCCAAATAGGTTAGGGACCAATAAACTCTATAGTCTAGGTAAACCTATCAGTGTCATTCAATTATACCTCATTAATAGGTCATAAGGATAATATGATGCTAGATTGTGATGCATACTACCCAACTTATAAGACTCCAACTAATAATGTATTTGAACAATCGAGCATATATACTTAGTACGAGCATCTTCTTAAACTCTATTGCACGAGAAATAAGGCTCTTGGTAGAAAAGGAATCAAGTAAGATGCAATTCAAGACAGTCAAAGATAGTTCAAAAATGAAATCAAGGAAGAAGATGTAGATATGATTCTAGACTCTAATCCTATATGCCGGCTTTCTTGGTACAGTCATGTAACCAAACAATTTATTCGTTGACCTGCATAGACCACCACAAAAATATGTAACGCCCCAGTCCGAAAATACGTAGGAGTAGGTACGTAGGTATGTCAGTCGTATAATAAATATACGTAAGCTGTAAATACGGTATAATCATGGCTAACTAATCTTATCCACAAAATAAAAGAATAAGACATTATAGAATCAATATGAATTTTTATTGTACACGTTGCTGTATGGAGGCAAATACACTACCAATATAAAACTAGTGAGAAGGGAATAAAAAAATAAAGAATACAAGCAACAAGCATGGTCCAAGAGCATGTCATCTTCGATAGGAAGGAGAAGGTCATGATCTTGGCTGGAACTCCTACAGATAGTCAAAAAAATACACACACCTGGAGAGATCACCAAGTCCTCAAAGAGACATAACAAGATACAGAAAAATATGCGATATAACTAAATATAATCTGCTCAACAATAGTTCGGATCATAACATAGTATACTCCACCCTTGGATTAGCATTCCATCCCCCCAACCAAATAAGGATAGCAGATGGTGTTGGAAAAGAAGCGCAGAAACCTTTCCCCAAACCGGAGAGTACCTGCGAGAGGACCGAGCAATACAACGCACGAACCCAAAAACGATCACACAAAATAATCCACGCAGACACAGAGAATTTTTGACGTGGAAAACCCTTACGGGAAAAACCACGGGACGATCGGAGTCCAACCCTGAGAAGCCTCCACTAATGGAATAGAAGAATTACACCCTCTACAAACTCCTTCCGATCCAAATCGGATCTCCACAACACTCAGAGATAAGAACAATGATTACAAGGCTATGAAGAGTGAGAACGACGAGTAGAGATTACCCGAACACGATCTCCTTCGAATAGCGACCTTCAATCCTCCGTCTTCTTCTCCGAAGTTGCAATGGCACTCTTGTCTCCTTCTCTCTCCAAGTTATGCTACTTTGCGATATGTTGCACACTGAATTAGGGTTGGGAAATCCTAATATAACTCCCTAATCCCGCAGCAAGCCGGGACCGTTGGATTAGATCCAATGATGAAAACTCACCCGAAAATCCGCTTCAGCCCCGACGACACAGAGTTCGGCCAGAACTCTGTGTCGAGCATCCAGCATCTACTCGCCAAACCCTGGAGGAGCCAGACCGAGTTCGGCCAGAACTCGGCCAGGGACCGAGTTCGGGCCGAACTCGGCAGGCCCAGGCCAGAAACTCCTTCAGGAGCAGCAGCAGCAGTAGCGACTCCGCGTCGCCTACTTCCCGAGCTTCTTCGACACACGAACGGCGCTCATCGCACTCCGGGGTCTTCTCCACATAGGTTGGAAACCCCATCCACTCCAACAAATCTCCCCCTTCACAACTATGAGGAGGATATCGTCATCCCGACGATCTGCCTGTAGTACTCAAACTTCCCCCTTGGTAGAATCTTCGTGAACATATCAGCTCCGTTGTCATCTGTATGAACCTTCTCAAGCTCCGCGTCTTTCTTCTCAACCACATCCCGTATCTAATAATACCGGGTCTCGATGTGCTTGGACCGGCTATGAAACGACTGATTCTTCACAAGGTGGATAGCACTCTGACTGTCGCAAAGCAAAGTATACTGCTCTTGCTTCAGTCCCATTTCCTGCAACAGCTTCTTCATCCACAACAGTTCCTTGCAAGCCTCCATCGCCGCAATGTATTTCGCCTTCGTCGTCGACAAGGCAACACACTTCTGCAATCGTGACTGCCACGACACCGCTCCTCCCGCAAACATCATCACGTAGCCCAAAGTCGATCGCCTCGTGTCTACATCTCCAGCCATATCAGCGTCGGTATACCCAACCAGCTTCGGCTCGTCACCACCAAAGGAAAGTCTCCAACCGGCAGTGCCCTGAAGGTATCGTAGAATCTACTTGACCGTACTCCAATGTCCCCTTCCAGGATTTGAAAGATACCTGCTAACCGTACCAACTGCATGAGCAATATCTGGCCTCGTACACACCATGGCATACATCTGGCTTCCCACAGCTGAGGCATATGGAACCCGCTCCATATCTTCCTTTTCGTCCTCGGTAGATGGACACTGCTCCTTAGTGAGCTTAAAGTGAGCCGCAAGAGGGGAACTCACTTTCTTCGACCCGTCCATCCCGAAACGCTGAAGTACCCGGTGAATGTACTTCGTTTGGGACAAGTGTAGCAGTTTGGACTCTCTCTCTCGGCTGATCTCCATCCCAAGAATAGTCTTCGCTGCGTCCAAATCCTTCATAGAGAAGGCCGCGCCCAGTTGGCGCTTCAGCTCCGCTATCCTAGTGGCATTCCGACCCACTAATAGCATATCATCAACATAGAGCAACAAAATGATAAAATCATCCTCGGCAAAATATCTCACAAATACACAATGGTTTGACGTCGTCCGTGCATAACCATGCTCCCCCATAAACGACTCGAACTTCCTGTACCACTGCCTCGGAGCCTGCTTCAGACCATACAAGCTCTTCCTCAACCGGCAGACCCAATGTGACTTCCCCTTCTCACAGAATCCCTCTGGCTGCTCCATGTACAACTCCTCCTCAAGATTACCGTGGAGGAATGCCGTCTTTACGTCCATCTGCTCGACCTCCAAGTCGAGACTGGCTGCTAATGCTAGCACCACCCGAATAGACGAATGCTTGACGACAGGCAAAAAGATCTCATCATAATCCACGCCTTTTCGCTGACCGTAGCCTTTGACTACCAGCCTCGCTTTGTATCGAGGGCGAGTAGCATCATCCGTCTGCTTCACTCTGAACACCCATCGATTCTTCAAAGCCTTCTTGCCCTTTGGCAACCGCACCAGATCATAAGTAGAATTGGTGTGCAAGGAACTCATCTCCTCCTGCATAGCCACCATCCACTCCTACCTGTGTTCATCTTCCATAGCCTCTGCGAAACTTTCGGGCTCCCCTCCCGTCAGTCAATAGCACATACTCATCCGGTGAGTATCTCGTAGATGGTCGACGATCCCTGTCACTCCTTCTCAGTAGAGCCACTGGTGCTGGCTGTATACCGACAGCCTCCGCCCCTTCAGGAACTACCTCTCCGGCATGCTCATCCTCCTGAGGGACACCCTGACCACCATCAGCAGGCTGATGATCAAGGTTGGGAGCAACTCCATGTACCGGCTCCTCCATAACTGGATCCTCTGCGATGTCCTCTGAAAACTGCTCAAAGCGAAATGACTCTAACTCAGGCAATTCCTCAGCCTCAGAAGGCGTCTCGGAATCCTGAGTGTTGGTCATGGTCTGATCCTCGACGAACACCACATCCCTGCTTCTGTAGAGCTTTCCTTCCACTGGATCATAGAGTCTATAGCCAAACTCATCCCGACCGTAGCCGACAAAGACGCATCGCCTCGTCTTCGGCTCAAGTTTGGTCCTCTAGTCCTTCGGTACATGCACGAAGGCCTTACAACCAAACGCCCGTTGGTGATTGTATGACGGCTCTTTGCCGTACCAGACTTTGTCAGGCACATCACCCTGCAAAGGAGCACTAGGAGACAAATTAATAATATAAGAAGCTGTGAGAAGAGCCTCACCCCAATAACTGCCCGGCAAGTTTGCTTCTGACAGCAAACACCGCACCCTCTCCATCAGTGTCCTGTTCATGCGCTCCGCTACACCATTGAGCTGAGGTGTCTTTGGCGGAGTCTTCTGGTGTCGTATCCCTTGCTCTCTGTAATACGCATCAAAGGGACCGATGTATTTGCCGCCATTGTCAGACCGAACACACAACAACTTCTTGCCCGTCTTCCTTTCAACAGAGGCCTGAAACTCCTTGAAAGTAGGCAGCACCTGATCCTTGGTCTTTAAGGCATAGACCCAAACCTTCCTGGAACAGTCATCAATAAAGGTTACAAAGTAAGAAGCACCACCAAGAGATTTTACCTTCATAGGACCGCAGACATCCGAGTGAATCAACTCGAGCAACGCCGGCTTCCTTGAACTTGGGTGACTTTGGAAAGACACCCTATTTTGCTTCCCAGCTAAACAGTGCGTGCACTTCTCCAACTTTGTAGACTTGAGCCCCGGAATCATCTTCCTGTTCACCAAGTAGCTCATCCCCTTCTCGCTGATATGGCCGAGCCGCCTGTGCCACAACTCGGTAGACGCATCACTGACTACGTTCACCTCCTGTGCCCCCTCTGCGCTCCCCTCCATATAGTAGAGACCGAACTTCTTGCTTCCTCTGGCAATCACCATCGAACCTCTGGAAAGCTTCCACTGACTGTTCCCGAAGAGACTGAAGAATCCCTCATCATCCAACCTTCCAACTGACACCAGGTTGAAACGGATATCAGGGACATGACGAACATCCTTGAGAACAAGAACCGCACCCGTTTTCGTTCTCAAATGCACATCTCCAACGGCAACCGCCTTCGATACATCTCCGTTGCCCATCTTCAACATGCCACAGTCGCCTGTCGTGTAAGTGGCAAATAGTGCCCTGTTGTGAGATACATGTGCTGAAGCCCCTGAGTCCACCAGCCAAGAATTGTCATCGCAGGCGAGGTTAGTAATGACCTCATCACCTACGACGATCACATCGCCTCCATGTACCGAGGCCGCCGCTGTAGTGTTCTCTTCTTGCTTCCCCTTGTCGCCCTTCTTCTCTCTCTTCCAAGCGAAACAGTTCCGCTTGATATGGCCCTTCTTACCACAATGGTAACACTCTGAGTCCTCGTACCGACCTTTGGACTTCCCCCTGCTCTTGTCTCTGCCACCACCTGGACCCCTACTTTTGCCCCTTCCGCGGCTCTCTGAAACAAGTGCCTCTGAGTGGTGGGATGTGGATGAAATGCCTTGAGAACGTCTCCGCATCTCTTCATTCAACACCCCGCTCTTGGCAAACTCCAGACTTACCATGCCCTCTGGAGCAGAAGCGATCATAGATACTCGTACGGTCTCCCACGAGTCTGGCAATGTACACAGCAGCCACAGTCCCTGAACTTTGTCATCGAACTTGACTCCCATCGAAGATAGCTGGTCAACCATGCCCTGGAACTCACTCAAGTGATCCGAAATAGACGCCCCCATCCTTGTATCGCAGATCCATCATCGTCCGGATCAGGAACAACTTGTTTACCCCGGTCTTCTTCGCATACAAGGATTCCAGCTTATCCCACAACGTCTTCGCGTGCTCAATATTGGCAACGTGATTGTACACGTTCTCGTCCACAAACTGCCGTATGTACCCACACACCTGTATGTGCTCGAATGTCCAGTCCTCCTCGGATTTATCACTGGGCTTCTCAGATGCAAATACGGGTAGATACAGCTTCTTGACAAATAGCAAATCTTTCATCTTGCTCCGCCAATAATGATAGTTTGTGCCATTAAGATTCACCATGCGTACCGGCTTCGCGTCCATCTCTCCTCTCTGGTTTCTCTGTCAACTACTGACACTCCTTCTGAATTCCAGAACCTAGCTCTGACACCACTATGTTGGGAAAGAAGCGCGGAAACCTTTCCCCAAACCGGAGAGTACCTGCGAGAGGACCGAGCAATACAACGCACGAACCCAAAAACGACCACACAAAATAATCCACGCAGACAGAGAGAATTTTTGACGTGGAAAACCCTTGCGGGAAAAACCACGGGACGATTGGAGTCCAACCCTGAGAAGCCTTCACTAATGGAATAGAAGAATTACACCCTCTATAAACTCCTCCCGATCTAAATCGGATCCCCACAACACTCAGAGATAAGAACAATGATTACAAGGCTACGAAGAGCGAGAACAACGAGTAGAGATTACCCGAACACGATCTCCTTCGAATAGCGACCTTCAATCCTCCGTCTTCTTCTCCGAAGTTGCAATGGCACTCTTGCCTCCTTCTCTCTCCAAGTTGTACTACTTTGCGATATGTTGCACACTGAATTAGGGTTGGGAAATCCTAATATAACTTCCTAATCCCGCAGCAAACCGGGACCGTTGGATTAGATCCAATGATGAAAACTCATCCGAAAATCCGCTTCAGCCCCGACGACACAAAGTTCAGCCAGAACTCTGTGTCGAGCATCCAGCACCTACTCGCCAAACCCTGGAGGAGCCAGACCGAGTTCGGCCAGAACTCAGCCTGGGACCGAGTTCGGGCCGAACTCGGCAGGCTCAGGCCAGAAACTCCTTCAGGAGCAGCAGCAGCAGTAGCGACTCCGCGTCGCCTACTTCCCGAGCTTCTTCGACACACGAACGGCGCTCGTCGCACTCCGGGGTCTTCTCCACATAGGTTGGGAACCCCACCCACTCCAACAGATGGCACCATAATCCATGATAAACTATCCATTCATGCCATAAATCTGAGATAGTATCCGGACCACAACAAGGTTCAATAATTTATCATCGAAACAGTGAACCAAACCTACAACCAAACAAGGACAAGGTATGTTACACTAGTTCATGACAAAATACTGTTCCAAGCTGCGATCATGCATAAGTACACAAAACGTACATATACCTAACTGATAAAGGTCACCTAACCATTCTAGTTGTAATACAATTGAGAATAGTGCATGGTCGCACGACCTCCAAGTTAAGTCAAGGATAATAATAATATAGTACCTCAGTAACGAGTCTAAGTACTATATACCATTTCTCAGTATCGAGTGAGTCTATCGTATATAGTCTACCTATCGTTCCTCAGTAAGGAGTGAGTCTACGATAGATAGGGAGGAGGTCAACATCCAATTATATTCTCCCACCCAAATGTCATAACTCTAATAACTACTAGTCTTTTATCATACAATCCTATTAGTAGTTATAGCCTAGTGCTCATCCTATATGTACTGCTGGCCAGTCGATACGCAAGTCTGAGATCTATTTGTGGCTCGTGGCAAACATGTGTCAAGGCCAATGAATGCAGGTGGTCTCTTACTTCTATGTCAAATGTGCATATAGTAAACAACGAAATAAAATTTATGACTAAACAGTTACTTGCGAACAAATACGACTAAGAAGTATGATTTTATAATGCAAAAAATAAATAGTAATAACAAAAGGCATGTACTAAAGTAAGCTAAAGTAAATAGACAGTAATGGCAATGTATAATGCCTGATAGTGACGCCTGGTGTGGTGTGATGATTATGACGACAAATAATTGACTTTGGTGTTACAAGTTCATAAGATGGCCTCCGATGATGGGATATACGGTTCCATCGAGTCTAGAATAGTCCAATTAACTAAGGTCGACATAAGGAACCAGTTTTGCAAGAGAATAGGAAATACGATCAACCTTGGTTAAAATCGATAATCGATCGGATTGGTGTAATAGTACATATACTTTTTTAGAAAATATTTTATAATATTTGAAACTAGGTTTATTAGTCAAAGTATGTTCTAGGAAAATACTTGAAAAATCAAAAATTGTTTTAGGCTACAGTCAAAGTTTGTCAAAGTACGTTTTTAGGTAGAAAGCTATATTTTTATTAGTCAAAAATAAATATTGGAGAAGATTAGAAAATTATTGTATATAAAATATTTTTAGAAAAATATAAAAAGCTAGTAAAGTGATTTAGGGCTACGATGATTTTTTTATCAAAGAATAACTTTTGGGTTAAAAACTATCTTCAAAAATAGCTAAAAATGTTTGTAATAATATTTTCATATAATTCCTAAAATAATAAAAAAATACAAATAATTATAACAAGAACAATAATAATAATAATAATAATAATAATAATAATAATAATAATAATAATAATAATAATAATAATAAGAATAATAATAGTTATAATAATAAAGATATTAAAAATAAATAACAAATATGATACTAGTAATAATTCATAATAGTACTATATTATGTAATACATGCTTGTTATCATGTATTATATTGTATAAATATTAGCAATCCCTATAACAGAATGTCTACATACTAACTTACTGTATATGTTAAAAAAATAATTCTAATAAAAAATACACATAAAAAATAATAAAGTAAACAATTTATATAGCACAACAGTGTTATTTGTTTGCCTCTTCCCAAACCAACCACTCATTTAAAGAAAAGCAAAAGAGTAGTAGAGGAGAGAGAAACTTTGAGAGGAGGAGAAGAAGGCCAGGGAACTCACCGGGGCACGCTGGTGCAGCCGGAGGCTGGAGCTCCGTTGGGGTGTGCGAGATCCATATGGTGGCGTGTCAGTCCGGGCACTGGGGGTATAGAGAGTGACGGTGCCGGATTCGCCAGGCGGTCGATATGCGACAGTGCAGAGACGCTTGACACAACGGGGCTTCGTCGGCCAAGAGGGAGGTAGCGACGGAAGGCCAGGTTGGGAATGCAGGATCTGGTACGGTGGTGGGTGCCATAGCCGGGGTCGGGTCGGATCTGGCAGTGGTCGAGGTCAGGGATTGGGTGAAGTGGGTCGCTGTGGGTGGCCAGAGGCGAAGGAGCACATGAGGTGAGTGTAAGCCCCCAAGATTTTTAGAGTTATTTTCTTTTTTTTTATTTCTATTTAGTATAGTTATTAATAGATATTTTCTCACTATTATTTATTATCATAATATATACTTTATCGTAGCTATGATTTTAGGAGCACAAGAAATGCTAATCTTGATGACCCGCACCAAAAAATCGGGCATGAGTCGTAGGTACGTCCAACCTACGTCGCAGCATCAACGGTAGAAAGCTATCTAACAACATACAAAATTTCATCCACATAATAATGTATGATCTCATAATGATACGATATTCATAGATAGGAAAAATATGGAAATTAAACTAAATCACATCAAAACTAAGGTAGAGAGTTCTAGAATATACCGTGAACAAAATCCATAGTCAAAACACAACCAACAAAACTAGAGAAAACACTAAGTCATTAAATATAGTAAATACAGCCAAAGTATAAATTTTGGCGACAATCGAACCCAAATATGAAGTAGAAACTAAACTAGGGCTAAGCATCCTTTGCCGGCATTGCAGCCTCTACAACGGCCTGGTCCACCAGAATACCCAACTCAACCTCAGGTGCTAGGTCCCCAGTCAGATCATAATATGTGGGACAATAAGCCTCTAACTCATCGCCTAAAAATAAGGTTATCCAGTCAAAATCGGAGCAAGTACAAACATTGAATAACAGTTTATAACATGATAATAGCTATATAACAAGAGTTAGGATATATGAAAATAAAGTAAACAGGTAACAGGTAAAACTAGTAGCAGTTTAGGCAAAACAGTAAAAAAAAATATAAGAACAGGTAATAAATGATGTGATCAGAGTGAACAATGTCAAATTCCTAACTTCTAGGTGTTATTTGAAACACCAGGTTCGATATGTGAATAGCTCGGGTAATACGACAAATCACACACGTTAATGTGCGATTGCTATCCACACGATGCAGCAAATTACATGTGAGATGTGTGATTCTTATCCACATGATTAGACACAGAGAATAAATAGGGTGTTCACACGTCTACTGTGGTATTTCCCCGTCCGACACTAGCATTCATGGATTTAATTCACGTAGGTAAGATGCATGAGTCACGGTAATCACGATAAGACACGAATCACGAGTAATAATGAAGTAAATCAAAAGAATACTAACCACATGTAACGAGAGTGACACAAACACAATAGGAATATCTAAATCATGAAATAAAGGCAATATCAGGAAATAAACTAAAATTAGTGCATGTACTTGTTTGAAATCCGGTGTAAAATATTAACAGTATCCAATCCGGTACCTCGAAGACCTAATTATGGAATATTACATCAATACTAAATTTTGGAATGAATACAAGTTAAACAGTCCAATCTAGGTCATAAAATCATTTCTTAGTCAAACTAGGTCAACTCTAAGTCAAACTAGTCAAGCTTGCTATTTCTAAGTCGACTGAGTTTATATCCAGATTATTAGGACTATACCTTACATATCTAGGCTATACTAAACCCATTACCCTATCCTCAAGGTAAAGCTAATTTACCTTGACACTATCATAGGAAAACCCATATACAAGCTACCTAGACACATTTCATCATGTTACCAATGTGATTGCCTATTAGTCTATCATATCTACACATATAACTACCCTACAAATCCCCAATTCTTTTATGTCTCTTTTTCCTTAATTACGTTGCCTAAACCACCCATCTATATACTCACATAAACTCTACAGTACATTTCTAGCACTAGCCCTTTGTTGTTTGTTTCACTAACTGTCCTATGCACACTTGTGCACAAGAGTTAGGCTCTTGTACACTCACAGTCATACCTCCTCACTGTTGTACCTAGTCAGTGTACACATAGGTGAGTCCCTATGGTTTACACCTTACACACTGGTTGTGCCTTGTGTGCAGAGTTCTCTACATTCCCAAGCCTATGAACAAACTCCCTCACTCACCTGCTGATCCCATACACTGTTGTGCAGTCGGCTATACCTGCACAAACACATATACCCTGTCCTGTACACCGACATAAGTGGGTCTTACCACTGATACACCTATCGACTGCCACTACTAATCACACACTATCCAAACCCTATTGTCTACTACTACCTGACATCAGGTAGTAACCCTGTCCCCCACACAATCTGAACTTAGGATTGCCTGCAGTCCTATCTAACTGCACTCTATATTACACAGGTAATAAACTACTTCCACTATTCTAACAGGTAAGTAACCTACATGATTTTCCTTTCCTATAGGACACTATTACATGATGTACAAACCAATAATACCCACTCCCTCTCACGGGCACACTCGCATAGGGGGCTTACTGCACTCAAGGTCGGGGAATCACACAGACAACACATGTATAAACCATCACAACTTCCCCTATAACCTGTACCTATCGGTGCAGTGCTTCCTATAGCTGCATAGGCCTTACAGTACTACAGTACCCCAATCTATTCATGCACACAAAAATGTTCAAAGCCCCTAGTCTAACAGGTAACACACACACACTCATCTGGAACTCAATCAGGAACCTATTTCCCTACTGCACTATGCCTGCCTACAATAGACCTGTACATTCATGTGTGACACATAAACCCCCACACACAGACAAACACACAACCATCTGTGTATAAAGTACACATGACTCCCCCTATACTGCTGTATCCTAGAACCACACAACTGCAGTCATTCTCACCCTATCCCTCTATCTCTTTGGAACTGGAGATTCCTAAGACCCTAGTTTAGTGTGCATATTGATCGATAGAAATTTAAATAGATATAAACGTATTCTAACCCTCCATAGGCGAAAACTAGAGTTCACGAATTATACCTACCGCGGGAAGAAGACAACAGTTCCTAGTAATCTCGAGCAGTCACGACCCTAAGATCTTCTGTACGTATTTCTTCTTCGGGTTGGACGTCGTGTGGGCGACGATCTCCCAACATTTTCTTCTCCTTGGCAGCACTCCCTTTCTCTCCTTACGTGAATCATAAATTTAGAAAAAGCTTCTTATTTCTAATCAGATTATGACGGCCAGAGAATAGAGGACATATATAAGGCTATAGTAGGGACCATGAGAAAAATTAGGGTTAGTTCTCCTAACGGATCTGTGTATCCCGTGTTCAGCCCGAACACACAACCCAGGCCCATTAGCATTAGCTCGATCCACAAGAGAGCTATTGTTGCACTACCTTCCTAATCCCAAATTATGATTATGGGCTCCTTTTATTATATGCTCGTTTGGCTCCTCATGTTAAGATATCGAATGTCCGTCGATCAAATTAAGTTACTGACAACTATATTGATCGACATCTGTTATCCTTAAGTAGTATCACTCATCTTTATTTGTCATGTCAGATATAATCTACCTGCAGGGTTTACATGACAATCCTTATGAGCTCCTAAGGGGACATCATCAACCCGACATATCGGGACATGGATTTCTTTTATAATCAATAGCCCATCATACATATAATGTTATTACCTAATTCATAAAGGTTGTTGACCCATAATGAATCTCACTTTTTTATGAGTCAAAATAATGCATACTGCATATACATGTCTGTTATTATATCCGGATTAAAAGCACAAGCATCCATAATAACTGAGGTGTTTGTTCTCTTATGTAGTCAGTACAAAGAGAACAATCTCAAGTGGTTCAATACACACAAGTGTACTAGTTTAAACCTATAGTCAAGATAGACTAATACCAGATTACACTACAACCTTTCCAATGGATTGTCCAAGTCCATCTAGGTTGTGAACTATTTATATATTTCATATGAAACTGATAATATGATCTTCTGTGTGACACCACACACCATATTATCTATAATATAGAGACACTTGTATTAACACTTGCAACAAATATAATATGCAAACATTTTCCCATATGATTCTTATTTAAAATTTAAGGAAATAAAATTAATACAAAAGTGATACTTTTAGTACATAACCCCAATATTTATAGCATACACACACTGTTACACATGTAATATCCATCTTAGGACAAACACCTACGCACATTCCACACACAACAGTACACACATAGACCTCTGCACAAGGCCACACACACTACTGCAACACAGGTAGACACACAGGTATTCTCCCCTAACTCTTGACTGCTCTGTGTGAAATTCCTGCACACCACTTCTACTTACCCGATAAGAACACACCCAGGTTCACTGGTACACTCTGCCTAATACATACTCACACAGAAAAAAAAATCCCCAATCCTGCATACACAGAACTTATGTATAGGTCTCTCCCTAGTGTGCACACAAGTGTATACACATAGCTTAACCTACACACTAGCACACTGCCCTACAGTAAACCCCCAATTGCTGTACAGGTAAGACTCTCCCCTGCATACACTCATGTGCTAACCCCTTTACCTACAGTTTACAGATGCCACATATTTCCTGTGTACACTCCTTAGCATTAGCTGCTACCTATTTCCATCAAAGCCTGGGCACTAACAAGATATACAGTGTACACCACAGATTATTAACACACACACAACCCTCCAATTACATATGATCAACTTGTGTACAAGCTATATCAATATCTAAAACACACATTCCCTTTCAAATGGCCCATAAACTTACACACTTACATAATACATATATGTATGTATATATATATATATATATATATATATATATATATATATATATATATATATATATATATATATATATATATATATATATATATATATATATATATATATATATATATATTTATATATATATTTATATATATTTTTATATATATAAAAAAATATATATATTTTTATATATATAAAAAATATATATATATATATATATTTATATATATATATATATATATATATATATATATATATATATAAAGTCATGACTGGAATCAATTTCCTCTATGGTACATCTATTGGAATGTGCTCAAAACTACATTTATTCACATGCTAGACTGCAATCATAGGTACACCATCACCTCCCATTACATTACACATATATATACATATATATTGATACATATGGCCTAGTTATGATAAAAAAAAAGTTCCAAGACATGTGAATACACTACACCATCCCCAAATCCCTACGCCGATGTGACTAGCAATTAGTATGCTTCCGAGCTCGATAGAGACACATTCATAAGGATTCGTCCATTTAGCCAAGTATATCCCATAATGTTATGACACAACCGTCGATACCGTAGTTAGGACACATGGACCAAAACCTACACTAAGACAAGATACAAAATCCCTTTGAGAACTTGTATCAAACACTTGGTGGTCACAATCTCGTAACTACCCAAATGTCACCATTCTAAACCATAGATCTATTAGGAAAGAGTTCTCTAACACCTATTTCACTACATAGAAGGTTGGATCTAGCCATTAGAGGGGTCTCCTACATGCATACTTAAAATTTAATCATTTAAAAGAGAGAATAGAAAGTTATACCTATGTAGAATGGTGCCTTCACAAGGACCAACAAATTTAGGGAAGAAGGAGGAAAAAGAAGGTTCCAAAACCTTGCTAGAGCCTCCACCAAGCCTCTTCGAGCTCCCCATGTCCGTAGCACAACAAGTAGAAGAATGGGAAGGAATTTGGAGAGTGTGGAATTAGAGGAAAAAATGGAGGAAGCCCTAACAAAAGTGGTCGGCCATGTAAGGACTTATATATGGGTTTAACTAGGGATTTGCTAGCCCTAATCTTCTCCATGTTAATTAGTTTGTTAAAGGCTTTAAGGACAATAAGTGGTTAGCCCCTTAAATAAGGTTTATTCTTAATCTAGCCATGACTAGATTCCAATTAAATGGAAATTTCTAATAAAAATTTAGGCTAATTGTCATGATAATGGCACACTAATAGATAAATTTTAATTTGGTCAAAAATAATCCTATACGAAAATGTGGTAGTGAGAACTCTACCCCTCTTAGAAAAATTTTGTCCTCAAAATTTAAGAATAACATAATCACAAAAACAAAAACAAAATTTACCTCATGGCGCAAAAAGATATGGATATCGCTCGCGCATCTCGTCCTCTCACCCTAAAGCGGACTCATCGGGAGAGTGATGCCTCCATGCGACACGAACCAAGGAATAGTGTGGTTATGCAGTATATTCTTCCTACGATCTAGAATCTCTAAGGGCTGCTTTGAATAACTAAGACTTAGCCAAACTTCGACCTCTGAGTGGTCCAGAACATGGCTAGGATCTGCCACATATCATCTCAGATGCAACACGTGGAACACGATGTGCACTCCCTCCAAGGTAGGTAGTAAGTCCAGTCGATAAGCTACAACACTGACTCTCTCGAGGACACCGAAAGGTCCGATGAATCTTGGGCTGAGCTTCCCGCCTCGGCCAAAACGGATAGTGCCACGTGTCAGAGAAATCCTCAGGAACACTAAATCTCCAACCTAGAACAATCAAGATTGAAACAAGCAAAAAGATAAAATTCTCAACCTAAACATCACACACAAACCAAAACACCTATTACCTTAAACTCTAACGACCTGCAATGGCTTTCGGCCCGGTGCTTCTATCTTTCCTGAGCCACACGAAGCCTCTCCCAGATCTGCTTCACCTTCTTCGCAGCATCCACAATCATCTTTGGTCCCAATAGTACTCTCTTACAACATCATCCTAAGATAACGGGCTGCGATATCTCCGCCCATACAATGCCTCAAATAGAGACATCTCGATACTGGCTTGATCGCTGTTATTGTATGAAAACTCTACCAGGTGAAGATGAACCTCCCATGAGCTGCCAAAATTTAATGCACAAGTACGAAGCATATCCTCTTACGTCTGAATAGTCCTTTCCAATTGTCCATCCGTCTGAGGATGATAGGTAGTGCTGAACTTGAGCCGAGTGCCCAAGCTATCCTACAGACTCTTCCAAAAATAGGAAGTAAATCTGTTGTCCCAATCAAAAAATATGCTTATTGGAACTCCTTGCAATCGAACAATCTATCGTACATAAAACTCTGCGAGCTTCTCAGTAGATAAACCCGTCTTGAACAGGATAAAGTGGGCCAATTTGGTCATCCTGTCTACGATGACCCAAATCGCATCCGCCCTCCATGAGTATGTGTAAGACCAGAAACAAAATCTAGAGTGATATACTCCCACTTCCACTCTGCAATAGGCAAGGGTTGAAGTAAACCATCGGGTCTCTGCCTTTCGATATTGACCTGCTGGCACACTAAGTATCTGGAATAGAACTATGCTACCTCTTGCTTTATCCCTTACCACCATACATGATCCCTCAGATCTTTATACATTTTGGTATCCCCAGGATGTATAGAATATTGGAAACGATGTGCCTCATGCATAACCTCCTCTTGCAGATCTCCGTTCGGCACACAAACCCTAGACCGGTGCCTCAAAGAACCATCCTCAGCAATAGAGAAGTCCTTAAGCAACCCAGCCTGTACCTGAGCTTGATACTCTTCAGGCCCATATCCTGGTACTAAGCATCTCTAACCCGATCTGCCATATCGGACTAAATCTGCAGGCCCATCATCTGCATCTCTAGTCCCGAAATCACAATCTTGATGCCCAAGCTTTTTAAGTCCTCCAACAGATGACGATCCATCATCAGATACATAGCCACTGGATAGGGCTTAGTACATCTGTAACCATATTGGTCTTTCCCGGATAGTAAAAGATAGCAATGTCGAAGTCCTTCATCAGCTCCAACCATTAGCGATGTCTCATATTCAGCTTCTTCTGGGTGAAAACATACTTCAAACTTGCTACCAATAAATATTTCCACCCTCTTCCCGTAGAGATAATGCTTCTATAGCCTCAAAGCAAAAATTACTATCGCCAACTCCAGATCATAAGTGGGATAGTTCTTCTTATGTGGCCATAACTGCCTGGAAGTATACGCCACAACCTTCTTATGCTGCTATAACACATATCCCAACCCTTTCCATGAAGCATTACTATATATAGCAAATCCTCCAGTACCAGATGACAGCGTCAAAACTGGAGCCATGGTTAGCCTCTTCTTCAATTCATCGAAGGCAACCTGACACTCCTCAGACTAGACGAACTCTACACTTTTTTGGTTAGTCTCGTCATTGGCTCTACGATCCGGGAGAAGTCCTTTACAAACTTTCTATAATACCTGCCCAATCCAAGGAAACTCCTGATCTCTACAACTGAGCTCGGAGTGGACCAAGACTCTACAGTAGCTATCTTCTACGGATCCATGGATATACCATCTTCCATCACAACATGGCCAAAAAACTCAACTCTGTCCTAGAAGAACTCACATTTGGAGAGTTTTCTGAACAATCTCTTATTCCTAAGAGCCTCGAGCACGATCCTCAAATACTCTTCGTGCTCCTCTGGGGTCTTCGAGTAGATCAAGATGTCATCTATGAACACCACCACGAACTGGTCATGGTATTTATTCACCTTATTCATCAAGTTCATGAAGACGGCTGGGGCATTAGTCAACCCAAACGACATCACCAAGAACTCGTACTGGTTGTATCTAGTCCAAAAAAGTTTTCAGAATATCCTCCTTCTCGACTTTCATCTGATGGCCAGACCTCAGATCTATCTTCAAGAATACCCTGGCACCACTCAACTGATCAAACAAATCATCAATTCGTGACAGTAGGTATCTGTTCTTAAAGGTGATGTTGCTCAGAGCTCTGCAGTCAATGCACATACGCACCGAACCGCCCTTCTTCGGTACAAATAATACTGGAGAACCCCAAGGCGACGAGCTCGATCTGATAAAATCCTTCTCAAACAACTCATCAATCTGCTTCTTCAGTTCTACTGTTTCATAATTATTTATCTTGTACACATTTTGTGCTACTGGCTCAGCACCGGGTACAAGGTCAATAGAGAAATCCATATCTCTATCTGGTGGCAATCATGACAATTCCTCAAGAAAAATATTGAAGAACTCCATAATGATGGGATGAGGTAGCTCCTTCTGCTCGACCAAAGCCCCACGAATAGCTTTGCTACTCAGCTCTACGACTCCCCTAGTAAAGTCAAATGCATACAGGCACTCCAAGAGGACTAAACATAATGCACCCATGACGACAATCTATACTAGCATACTGCGCACTTAACCAATCTATTCCGAAAACTATATCAAAGCTGAGAAGTAGCATTACGAGTAACTGATGCACAAATCCTTGCCTCCCAAGGTAATATGACACTCGACGCAGATATCCTTGACTAGGATAATGCCTCCACCACTCAAAATATTACAACTATAATCCAACGAAACAAATATAATGCTATGCTTAAACATAAAAGCTACAGATATGAAACTAGGAGTACCACCAGAATGAAACAAAGAAATAGATGAAAGTAAATCGATAACTACTGAACCTGCCATCACATCAGAAGGTGCCTCAGTCTCCTCGATCGTCATAGCAAAGGCCTTGCCCCTCTGCTGATGCTGGGCAAAGCGCTGCTGCTGAGTATGTAATAACTCCCTCTGCGGCTGTGCTATAATATGCCTCATCGATGCTCTAGGGGCAGGAGCCATCCCCTGAGTTAGACGAGTAGGTGCCGGAGGACACTCCCTCAACTAGTGCGCAGAAGAACCATAGAACAATCATACACTAAGTCTCTTCCTGCACACCTTCCAATAGTGCCAAATCTTTCAACAGTAGGCACAAGTAGAGGCTGGTCGAGCCTGTCTTTGAGGCTGATACGGGACCACTGCTCGGGATGGTGGCTGAAAAGCCTTTAGCTGGAACCGAGTATGCTTTACTAGTGCCTGACCTCTGCTATCCTCGATAGAATCTCGATCCCTCTTGGGTCCGAAACCTAAGTCCTCTGCCATCTGAGCCAATGCTACTGTATCAGCAAAAGTCGCATCCTTGCTCGTAGTGACGTATAATCAAATCTCCTTGGCCAAACTCCTTCTGAATCTGTGGGATCGATCCTGTCAGACCTGTATCCTGTTTAGGGGCATGAGCATGTGGGTACGTCCAGCCTATGCCGCAGTATCGACGGTAGAATGCTGTATAGGTCAACTATACTATATAAAGAGTATAACAGATATGAAATATAACCTGTCAACAGTATAACTCATCTCCGTACAGAGGAATAATATGACATCTATAAATATGTATACTCAATCACACAATCTACATGAAGATAACAGCACGATATTGATAGAGATAATAAAAAGATGGAAACAGAATAGTAGCATATGTTAATACACAATACAGAGTCTAGAAGTCTATATCTCAATAATACATATCCTGAATAAATATAATATCCCCAAATATATCAAACTGGAGACAAATCCAGCAAACCTAGCTACTAGCTAAAGTACTACTGGAGGTGTATCCATCAGGGAGCACCGGCTCCAAGAGAAATCTCCTGGACATGGTCTTCAGTCCTCTAAATCCTTTAAAAGATATTATCCAGTCAGGATTCGAGCAAAGTACAATCCAATAGCAGTTCTAATTAATTGATAAAAACTATAAGACAGTGATAAAGAAGATGCTATATACGATGAGGAACAAAACTATTATGATAAAAGTAATGAAAGATGACATGTAATATTATCAATATGATATAATTAGTGATAACAAGAAATATAAGTAAAACTACAATATCAGGGATAGAGCAATGTAAGCGATGAACTGAATATGAAACTATAATATACAATGTGCTTTGGAATACCGAGTAGATATGTGATCGGCTTGAGAGATTCAATAATTTACACTAAGGAAGCTAGCTCAACCATACGTGAAGTGTATGATTAGCTAGTAGCCGATGATTTATACTACTTGCCGATAGTTCTTGATCACATACCTAACTAGTATTTTTTTGCCTCGTCTAATACGATGGATGCAGCAATGGTACGTTACTAGCCAATGTATCCAATGCTAACCAATATTATCCAATGTTATCTAATACCAATGAAGAACAATACTCGATACCATTGTGATGAGTCAAGGTAACATGTCATGACTGAATATCCAATGACAATACTAATACATATACCATTATGTCAAGAATCATAAGTAACATTTCTAAATACTTAAATTATAGTAGTAATAAAATAATAAAAACTACCAGAGAATGTACTCGCCTGTGGTCCTAAGCAACAAGTGTGAATCGAGACCCAAAGTGGTATCAGAAAGACCTAAATATGAGATATCAATGTTAATTAGGGTTTTGGTGTGTTAAATATGGATATCTAAAGCGAAATATGCATTCTAGGTCAATTTAGGTCAATTCTAGGTCTTTGTGGCAAAACTAGGTCAATTTGACTCAAAGGTTGACCTTTATGGTCAAACTAGTCAACATTGGTCAAATTAGATCAAACCTAGGTTTCCAGGTCATTATCTTGTCATTCCAAGGTAAACCAACATATACTAGACTATCCTAGTCTCTACGTTGGTAATTTACCTAGTATAGGGTATTTTGATATACCATACCTAATTATCCTTTACCCATGCTAATACCCATAGGTAATACCCTATACCCCACATTACCTATCTATAGGTAATGTCTTGTTACCTATTTATGAATTACATTACCTACGGCACACACCACACATGGGTAATACCCTATTACCTACCCTTACCTTTACACAATAATACCTAAACACATTACCTTCTCACATGTTATTATCTAGAATTAGGTAAACTCCTTACCCAAACATATAGGTAATTACCCTCACCTAATATAGACACACACTTGTGTGCATCTCACTCACCTACACACACACAATAAATTGACACCGTTACACTCTAACTCACATTCACTCTAGCACATCTGACACTTGTATTCCCTGTCAATCAAAGTGGCACACTTGTGTGTGCCACACACACACACTATATAAACTACTACCTCTTAGCAGTTTCCCCTTATCCTTTCACAAACTAACACATATAATCACTCACCCAACACACCATACTGTTGTTGCATCTCACTGCATAATATGCATTGGCCTATGGCCTGTACTGGGGCCAGTCCTTGCAACCAAGGGCCAAGCCTTGCACTGGCCTACAAAGGGAGTGGAGTTCCCTGTCACTTGCATGTGCAGTAGGCAATCCATCACTGACTACACATAACTTGGGCATTGCCCTGTGCAGTAGGCTTCCCGTAATCTCCCTGTTACCCGTGTAAACAGGGGCATGAAGTTTCTAGTCGTCCAAATAGGTACCAGCTGTATAGGCCAAGCCAAGTAGGAAAATACCTCCAAGTCCCTACAGTTAAGTGTGCAGACCTCCCCTACTTGTGTATACACAGGAGATCACATATGGGCCTAAGGCCCTGTCCAAACATTCTATAGCAATGCAGTGCATAAGTGTACTTGGTACTGGCCTACACGGCCTAAATCTAGGCCTTGTCTGGCTACTTCACCTCCCCTCTCTCCTATGCAGGCTCTGCACTGGGAGCAACTCCCTACCTATGTGTGAGGCACACGGGTCTGTGCAATCTGTATATAAGAAACTAACCCCCATCACCTATGCACATCAGTACACAGGAACTCTTCCTGCCACTCATACTCTTCACTCTCCCCTCTCTAGCTCTCTATTACACCTATCTCTCATACTCAGCTGCCACTTGAACATATCACTATACACCCTACTGTCACATGAATGTATATATACAACACTCTTACTTAGGGACACATACACACCATTATACTATAGGATACACAGTGACACTCACTCATGTCACTTCCTCACTTAGTGATTTCCCTCTTTTAGACACTCACAATACTATGTTATATATAGGCTATCCTACTCTACACACATACTCATCTAATAGTAGCACACTTAACACATGCATATGACACTCTCTCTTACACACTATCAAGACTTACACACATGTATACATGTAGGCACACCAACACATTCACTAGGCTAGCCTACACACACACACATTAATATTCTCATGTGTAGGTACACCCATACACACAAATGTACACACACACTAGTGTAGGTAACACACACATGTATGTGCACACACAATCAATTTCACAAGCACTTGGTGTGCACATGCTAATATCGTACTAAAACCCCGATTCTCTCATGATACCTATACCAAGCCATGCCCTAATCATACTATAACATATGAACATATCTAAAATGACAATTAGAAGTTAATTAGTGTAGTGTCTAGCTAGTGTAATGTGTCATGTTGTGACAAGTGTAGGAGGAATAAAACCCCCAAATTGACTATGTGTCCTAATGTGACATGACACAACCTATTAGTATCCATATGTGGACACAATTCTAGCCTTATATACTATTTACCTATTTATTTAGTCTATCAAACCAAATGACAAATATTTGGTGTGCCATTCTCGGATTTTTCCAAAAATGACACAAAAAGCCTATGTAACTTCTAATAACGTGGTCATTAAAGCCATGATCTTCCCCCTATGGCTATCCCTAGTCCATGGGTGAATTTCCTACTAGTGTCATACATGCATTGATGTCTAAACTAGGAGAAATGACAAGTAGTTTACTTATTGGGAGATGGATTCTGAATAAAACACCCAAAGAGCATGCATTGGTGTCTAAACTAGGAGAAATGACAAGTAGTTCACCTATTGGGAGATGGATTTCCAATAAAACACCCAAAAAGGACTCAAGTGTCAAGTTGGACACAATCCTTCGAGCTTTTGGCCTCCTTTTCTTGTGCTCCTTGGCCTCCAAGCTCCAAGCCTTCTAGGATGAAGAATGGGTGATGAATAGAGAGAGATTGGTAGGATTTTGGTGGAGAAAAGATTGGAAATGGAGAAGGGATTGTGGAGGCTCAAAACTAGAATTTTGGGAGCTCAAATGAAATGATGAAGAATGAGCAATTCGCCTCCTCTTGGTCGGCCATGTATGTGCCTTAGAAGTCTATTTTGCCCTTAAGTTGTCATACACACTTAAGTTAATGCATGAAAGCTTTCTAGCCTAATTTTGTAATTGATTCTAATCCTATCCATGACTTAATATGACTTATTTGATTCTAGTTATGTCCACCCCAAAATATAGGTCTAAGTGTCATGACAAGTCCAAATATGTTCACTAATATAGGATCCAATAAATAGGCTAGTCAACTAATAAATGCAACCTTCATATGTAATTAATTAAATAAATACACACAATATATTAATATTGTAAAAATTAAAAAAATACACTTGTCTAGAAATATGGTAGTGATAGATCCATAGGATCCCTTACCATATACTCAGCGAAGCAGCTCAATCTGCCAAATTCGGCAGCGTACTCATCCACCGATAATCCTCCTTGTACTAGGTTCTGGAACTGATTCTCCAGAACCCCTCGAGCCACATCAGACTAAAACTTCTTCTTAAAAAGATCTTTGAACCCATCCCAAGTTAGACAAAGTACTGACAACTAGGGCTCAGTCCGAAACCTAGTGAGCGCAAGGTCGAAGAAATGTAGACCTACCTCTTCAACCTTCAAGTTGTCCGAAATATGAGCTACTCGCAAAATCCTCTCCATATGCTCAAGCCACTCGTCCGCAGAAGGATACCCTCGTGCCCTTGAACTCTCGGGTATACATCTTCTTGAAGTCAGAAATGGTACTCCACTTCTGCTGCGGAGCAGGCTGCTACGTCGTAACCCTCTCTAAGGTCTCTAGTTCTACCTACAGATGAGCACTCTCCATGCCATCCCTTATCAGCTTAGTCTGAGCTCGGTGTTCCTGTCTACACTCTCTGAGCCTTAGCCTGAATCCTCTGAGCATGTACCATGCCTTGGATAAGCGCAAACAGTTGTGCCCTATCAGTAGGTATGTCCCCAGGGAAATAAAATGGTGCTGGAGGAGGTAGACCCTCTGAGACAACTGGAATGGTCCCCTGAACTAGAATTATCCTCTAGACTGGAGCTGTCGGTACAGCCTCCAGAACTGGTAGAGGAACAACATCAGTCGCTCCTTGAGGAGTCCGTCGAGAATTCGTCGACCTATCAGAAGCGATAGTTGGTGCTGTCATACCCGAAACATGAGCCCTGAACATCGGTGCCATTCTGGGGACAAATTGAAACAAAGAGAAATCAATATGGCACAAGTTAAGATATCAAGGAAGGACAAATATTGAGATAGCATTCATTCAAGAATAGAGTTAAAGATATCATATTCTTGTAGAACAGAAATCCTAATTGTGATTGAGTACTTCCTAAACCTCCTAGTAATCCTTGTCCTATTGTAGGCTTGTAATAGCATATCTAAACTAAGGTACTACCACGACATTCGCACTAATTGTGAAGCTGAACCTGCGTGGGCCACCATAAAAATGTGTCTGACCCGCACACGAAAATTGGACATGAGTCGTGGATACGTCTAGCCTACGCCGCAGCATCGACGGTAGAAAGCTGTCTAACAACATATAAAATCTCATCCACACAATAATGTACGATCTCACAACGATAAGATATTCAGATACAAGAATAATATGGAAACTAAACTCATCACATCAAAACTAACGTAGAGAGTTCTAGAATATATCATGAACAAAATCCAGAGTGAAAACACAACCAATAAAACTAGAGAAAACACCAAGTCATCAAATATAGTATAATACAGCCCAAATATAAATTTCGAAAACAAATTCGAACCCAAATATGGAATAAAAACTAAACTAGGGCTATGCATCCTCTGCCGGCATTGCAGCCTCTGCTATAGCCCGATCTGCCAAAATACCCAACTCAGTCTCGGGTGCTAGGTCCTCAGTCAGCACATAATATGTGGGACAACAAGCCTCTAACCCGCCGCTTAAAAATAAGGTTATCTAGTTAGAATTGGAGCAAGTACAAATTGAATAATAGTTCATAACATGATAATGGCTATATAACAAGAGTTAGGATATATAAAAATAAAGTAAACAAGTAACAGGTAAAACTAGTAGCTGTTTAGGCAAAACAATAAAAATATATGAACAAGTAATAAATGATGTGATCAGAGTGAACAATGTCAAATTCCTAACTTCTAGGTGTTATTCGAAATACCAAGTTCGATATATGAAGCTCGGGTAATACAGTAAATCACACACGATAATGTGCGATTGTTATCCACACGATATGACAAATCATACATGAGATGTGTGATTTCTATCCATACGATTAGACATGAAGAATAGATAGGGTGTTCACACGTCTACTGAGATATTTCCCCGCCTGACACTAGCATTCATGAATTTAATTCACGTAGGTAAGATGCACGAGTCACGGTAATCACGATAATGCACAAACACGAGTAATAATTAAGTAAATCCATAGAATACTAACTACGTGTAACGAGAGTGATACAGACACGATAAAAATATCTAAATCGTGAAATAGCGGCAATATCAGGAAATGAAATAAAATCAGTGCATGTACTTGCCTGGAATCCAGTGTGAAATATTAACATTGTCTGATTCGGTGCCTCAAAGACATAACTATGGGATATTACATCAATACTAAGTTTGGAACAAATACAAGTTAAACTTGTCCAATCTAGGTCATAAAATCATTTCTAGCTCAAAATGGTCAAACTAGGTCAACTCTAGGTCAAACTAGTCAAACTTGTTATTTCTAGGTTGACTGAGTCTATAAACAGATTATTAGGACTATACCTTACATATTTAGGCTATACTAGACCCATTACCCTATCCTCAAAGGTAAAGCTAATTTACCTTGACACTATCATAGGAAAACCCATATACAAGCTACCTAGATATGACTTTAACATGTTACCTATGTGATTGCCTATTAGCCTATTATACCTATACATATAGCCAACCCTATAAATCCTTAATTCTTATATGTCACTTTCCCCTTACCTTGCCAAAACCACCCATCTATATACTCACACAAACACTACAGGTACATGCCTAGCACAAGCCCTTTGCTGTTTGGTTCACTAACTGTCTTGTGTATACTTATGCACGAGAATTACGCTCTTTCACACTCACAAGTATACCTCCTCACTACTGTACCCTATCAGTATACACATTGGTGAATCCCTATGGTCTACACTTTACACACTGACTATGCCTTGTGTACAGAGTTCTCTATATTTCTAAGCCTATGAACAAACTCCCTCACTCACCTGCTGATCCCATACACTGCTGTGTTGTAGGCTATACTTGTACAGACACATGCACCCAGTCCTGCACACCCACACAAGTGGGTCTTGCTACTGATACACCTTTCAACTGCCACCACTAATCATAAACTTTCCAAACCCCTATTGTCTACTACCCACTAACATCAATTGACCCTAACCCAGTCCCCCATATAATCTGAACTTAGGATACATATAGTCCCATTTAACTGCACTCTGCATTACATAGGTAACAAACTACTTCCTATATTCTAACAGGTAAGTATCATACAAGATTTCCCTTTCCTATATGACACTATTACATAATATACACACCAATATACCCACTCCCTCTTACTGGTACACTAGCATAGGGGGGCTTACTGCACTCAAGGTAGGGGACTCATACAGACAACACAGGTACACACCATCATAACTTTCCCCGTCCTGCACCTATTTGTGTAGGGCTTCCTATAGCTTTGTAGAAGCATGAAAATTTTAGCAAATAAAGCCTTATGTGTCCAAGCCAAAAGAGGACATATGCGCCCAAGTGAAGCTCCTATGTGCTCAAGTCACACTGTGAAGCTCCTATGCATCCATCATCCTGCGAAGCTCTATGCGCCCAAGCCTATGAAGCTCTATGCACCCAAGCAACCCTCTATGAAGGAGGGCATATAGCCTGAAATAGGGCTATGTGCCCAAGTCTGACTCAGTCAAAGCCATGATCAAAATATGCACCGAAGCGCACGACCATGTCAGTCTCCACGAGCAGTCGTGCACCGAAGCATGTGGTCACGTCAACACCACGACCAACCCACAATCTCGCAGCCTGCATGTGCCTACACCCTATGCACCCAAGGCAGGACTATGCGCCCACATAAAAACCAGTATGTTTTCCTCATGTGGGCGCATAACATCATTCCAGCTCAAGAACGACTATAAAAAGGGGCCTCATCCCCCTTCAAAACACAGAACGGAGAGCATTTTCGAGAGCCGAATTGTTGCACTTCTTGCCAGTGAGCTAAGAGTTAGCAATTTTCTTAGGTTTTCTCCTACTTTTGTATTCGTAGTATCAACGGAGTAAAGGAGCAACTGCCGCTCGATCTCCATCGTCCCATTCTCTAGAATTCTTTTTTGTACTCGGGGATCCTCAGCGCAGGATCTCTCAGGCGTACTCGATTTGTGGTGCCTTGCGCCAATAAAGAAAAGACAGCATTTTCTTCTTCTTTTTGTGTGTGTCCACAAAAATGGCGACCCTGCTAGGGACTACCTTTTCGTCTGACGAGAAGGTGGTGACGCAATCCGATACCGACAAAGTGGGAAGCAATCAGAATATGCTGATCGTAAAGTTCGATCAGCAGGCGTTCGAAGAGATGTATTTGCCATAAAAATCAAAGACAGGTATTACAGAACACTGAACTTGATTGCAAACTCGCTTGTACAAAAGAAAGCCTAGAAAGAAATCCTAGGAAACAATCTAAGTACAATTGTTTAGTTTTGATTTTGGAGGGTGACGGCGGAGGCTCGGGAAAGTACTATCAACTCTGCCTTACTCCGTGGACTATCTGATACAGTCTCTAGCTCGTGAAGAAATTGCTTTTCTCTTGAAGGTTGCCAGCCTTTTTTAGGGGTATGGCACCCTGCTATTTATAATAGGATGTATTTTGAGCTGCATAGATGGCTTGCGGCAACGTGGCTGATTAGCACGTGAATACCCGCTCTTTGGCTGCCATTTGGCGATTTGTTAGGATTTTGTTACAGCAAATCTGGGTAGTTAAGGACTTGGTGAAATTGCCACGTGTCCTGTTGCGTATAGTTTTCTCAGTCTTCAATCATGTGGGGGTCGCATGAGACTCATGCAGCTTGGATCATAGTTGCTCTTGGCTGCATGAAGTTTAGAGACTTTTGGGGCCGTATAAGTCTGAGCCGCATAAGGTTCATGCGGCTTAGATGACACTCTTCTGGCCGCATGGAGGCATACGAACCCTTCTTTTGGGCGACGTCTGACATCTTATCTTTCTTGTCGAAGTGTCAGAACTGTCATGTTTTGCCAGGACTTGTCAGCTTTATCAGTCGAACTGCTCCTCTTGGCCGCATATCTTCCTTCTATAACTGTTTGTCGACGGGCCGCATATGTCTTTTGAACAGTAATGCGGCTTTCCTTCATGTGCACCTGTGTAGCCTAAATTACCTATGCGACAATTTGTAATCCGCATGAACCCTATATTTTTCATGCTTTACAAGACCCCCTTCAAAGTTTTCAAATTGCAAATTTGGAATACTTTGAATAAGAAGCATGAAAATATGTTAAGCCATAAGGAGTCTTCAAGTTTGTAGGAAGTTTTCTGAACTACAGAGAGATCTTGAGTCGCAGGAAAATCCTGCGCCACAAAACGAATCCTGAATCGCTGGGACATATTGAGCCGTAGGGAGATTCCATCAGCCTCCCAGCTGTCACTGCTGTATTTAATTTTGTTGATTCGGTTGTGGATCCATTTTCGAGATGAAGCCGACGGTAACTGGGGATAAAGTCCCCAAACGTCGACATTATCTTTAATGGTCTCGAAAACTGAAGAGATGCTCGACGGTTATTAGGGATAAATCCCCCAAACATCGTCCATATCCTTAATAATTTCGAGAATTGAAGAGCCTCTTTTCAGCAACTCTATAAATAGGAGTCATTCAGAGAGAGAGATTTTCCTCTTTCACCCTCTCCACCATCGACTTCATGAAACTTTCTACTATGGCTCCAAAAGCTTCAAAGTCGATTGGTGCAACGGCCAAAGGGAAGAGACTTGCTTCTCCTTCGAGAGAGGCAGACACTCCTTCCATTCGTTTCGGCGTGCAACCTTCTCTCAAGAGCAAGGATGGTGAGCAGAGCGCATATTTTTATGCGCGGGTCTATCATATACTGCCTTTGCTATAAACCTGATCGAGGTGTGCCCTATCTCGTCTGGACCACATGTGTTCTGTATGATAGAGCTGCATGGACTGAGTCGCATAACTGCTGCTCATTCGAACCTGAACCGCCTGAGTGCCTCAGGATGGATCTGTATAAACTTTCAATGACTAAACCGCATAGGTACCACAGGAGCACTTTATGATCGGGCCGCATGAATACTGTATGGTTAGGCCGTATGATTGTCTCGTGGCTGATCCGCATGAGTTTTTCATGACTGAGCCGCATGATAATGACCGGGCCGTATAAATGTTGCATGAGTATTTCATGAAGCCGGTCTCATGACTTTGGGGCCGTATAACTGGCTAGGCCGTATAGAGTCCTTTGTTATATGACTATCTCCTTTTTTTGTAGCACCCGTATTAAAGACTGAGACCACTGCGAAGGAAGAGGTGTTGTCCCCTTTCATCAATCAAGAGTCATCATTTGTTAAAAAGGAGGTGATACCCAAAGTTGAGGTAAAAGAAGATCTGGCATCCATCGAGGAGGGGATTGCTCTCAAAGAGGAGCCCAAGTCTGAGGCAGTAGTATCGGAAGTTCTGACCCTGCTGCCCACGCCGAAGACTCTGGTCGAATAGATCTTTCGTATGCAAAATGGCTAAGGGAATGGTATATACCTCAGCACGGCTATGATCCTTGACTGTAGGGATCTATGGGCTACCATGTACTTGTTGTTCCGGAAATACATGTAACTAGACGTTCGTATCTGCCTTTGTATTTCCGACTGTCTATAGCTGTAGCTTGTGTTTTGCTTCTTTTGCAATCCTTTACTGGAGGTATAGTCCTGTGAATGTAACTGATTTTGAATAAACAGAGTATGTTCACTCCATTTTATTTATGGTATTTAGTGGTGCTTGTACTAGAGGGCCTAATACCGTATTTATATTTGATAAAGGACATCCCACTGGGAGATTTTTGTGGACCTATTGCCCTTTTGTGCATCTGGAAATACGAACAAATAGATTTGAATAATATTTTGTGGATCTACTACTCTTTGGTACACCGATGGTGCGAGTAATAGATTGGGATAACTTTTGTGGACTTATTACCATTTTTGTGTACTGGCGATGCGAGTACTGATAATAAGCGGAGAGGAAACCAATATATTTACTCAGAGGTAATGAGGACGTGGTAAATATGGGTCAAAATAGAGCCTTCCTACTCAGAGGTAATGAGGATATGGTAGGAGTAGGCATAATAGGGGTACACAAAACAACTCAGAGGTGCTATTAACGTGGAAGTTCTATGCACTGGGTGATTTGTTTGTGGTGGACGAGAAAACAACTCAGAGGTAATATGGACATGATTGTTTTTCCCCATTGGAGAATTTTTTGGACCTATTACCCCCTTTTGTGCACTGACAATGAGAGTAATAGATTAGGATAAGCTTTATAGACCTATTATCCATCTGCGCACTGGTGGTGCGGGTAATAGATTTTGAGACAAACTCTTGGTGGAGAGGAACTATGACCAGGAAGTTCATAGATATGACCAAGAGATGAGATATGAATTCACTCGGAGTGGTCAGAGAGTAAGTTCAGTGGTACCTGAGGGTACATAACTCAACAATTTGGAAGATTTGAAGTTAGAGTATAAGTTCAGCGATACCAGAGGGTATATAACTCACAATCTGAGAGATAGTTGGAAGGTGTCGTTTAGACATAGTATTTCTTGAGGAACTTACCGTTGATGGGCATCACGAGCAAGTATCCATTTTGTTTTGTGAGATGATACGTACTGTTGGAGAATACGGTCTCGATGACGAACGGACCCTCCCACTTAGGCAGGAATTTGCCGGAAGTCTTGTGAGTCATGAACATCGGTCTGCGAATGGCCAAGACAAGATCACCAACTTAGAATATTCTATGTTTGACTTTCTTGTTGAAAGCCCACGAGATGCACGCTTGGTAGAGCTCTATGCTTTGTTGAGCTTGTAAACGCTTCTCGTCTAATGCTTCTAATTCTTGTAGCCGTCTGTGGTAGTTATCTTCCACCGTTAACCGGTAGGTGAGGGCCACTCGAAGTGAGGGGATCTGAGTTTCCAATGGGAGGACTGCCTCGCTACCGTAAACCAAGGAGAACGGTGTATTTCCTGTAGCCGTCAGAATTGTCATCCGATACGCCCATAAGCACTCACCAAGCTTTTTATTCCAGTCGCGCTTGTTTGCAGACACGAACTTTTTGAGGAGCTTGATTATGGTTTTGTTAAATGCTTCAGCCAGACCATTGGCCGAAGGGTTATATGCTGTCGAGGCCATGTTCTGAATTCGATTCTTATCACAAAATTGATAGAAAGCGTGGCTTGCGAACTGCGGACCATTGTCGTGGATAATCCTCTTGGGCAATCCAAAACGGTAGATGACGTGATGTTTTATGAAACTAACCACGTTCGATGTCTTGACCTCTGCCAACGGAACAGCTTTCGACCATTTGAAGAAGTAATCGGTGATTACAAGTATGAACCGATGCCCTCTAGACGACGGCGGGGTGATTGGCCCAATGATATCCATTCCCCATGCTTCGAATGGCCAAGAGGCCACTGTCGGGTACAAGAATTCAGATGGAAAATGTATGAAATCTGCATGGATCTGGCAAGCCTTGCTCTTCTTTGCGTAATCAACTGCATCTGCGACCATTGTGGGCCAGTAATAACCCATACGGCGAAGACGATCTTGTAATTTCGGGCCAGGTTGGTGAGCCCCACAAGTACCGTCATGAGCTTCACGTAGGGCTTCTTTGGCTTCTGCATTTGACAGGCATCTTATTAGTAGCCCATCGTAGGATCGTCGATATAGCATTTTCGTCTCCGTATCGTAGAAGAATCTGAGGGAGCGTCTTCTGATTGAGGTGGCTTCCTTCACATTCTCTGGCAGGATTCTATAGACCGCAAAGTCGATGAGCGGGCTTCTCCAGTCTTATATGTCGTTGGTTATCTGGACGGAGTAACTCATACCCAGTTGAAGATTGTTTCCGGGGCAGACTAGTTCATGGCCTATTATGTCGACTAGATGGTGAGTGTTATTTGGGAGTGCCAAAAAAGCAGCAAGACCGGCCAGGGCATCGGCTTCGATATTTTGAAGCCTAGGAACGTGCTCTATAAAGAACCCCTCCAAGATTGTAATAATGGCAATTGTTGTCTGATAATAGGGAATCAGGTCCTCATTATGAACCTCGTATGAACCTCAGATCTGGTTAATAACCAACTGCGAGTCACCATAAGCTTCCAGGTAACTGATCCCTACTTCTTTTGTGAGTTGGAGCCCAATGACTAGAGCATTATATTCGGCTACGTTGTTCGAACAGGGTTCTATAAGAGAATACGCCTGATTGACTACTAGTCCAGAGGAAGAAATTAATACCACCCCGGCTCCAGTGACGATATAACCTTGTGGCCCCATTCTTGAAGCACCGTCGAAGAACATTCTCCAAATGGCGTCGTACAAAGTCATGTTCGAGGCGACGACTTCATCAGGAATTTTTTTATAAATTCTGGCCGTTTCTGAGCCTGGGTGGGCTGCTAAAAAGTCGGCCAGGGCTTAACCTTTGATAGCCTTCTGCGGAACAAAGACCATGTCGTATGGGGATAACAGTATCGCCCAGGTGGCTAGACGAGAACTGAGTGCGCCTGGCTTGGTCATGAGAACCCTGAGGGGATTAACTCGTTAAACAATATGGATGGTCTGCCCTGTCACATAGTGTCATATTTTCTGAATGGCGAACACTAGGGTAAGGCACTCCTTCTCCATGGCAGTGTACCTACGTTCCGGTCCTACCATCATCCGACTGAGATAGTAAATGGCTTGTTCATGTCCCGCATCATTATTCTGTGCTAGCAGAGCACCGAGGGAGTGTTCCATCGCCCGTACATAGAGCATGAAGGGCTTTTCGATGATCGGGGCTACCAGAACTAGCGGATTCATCAGATACTCCTTAATATCATCAAAGGCACGCTGACGTACCTCGTTCCATACAAAAGAGACACCTTTCCTCATGAGTTGAGTGAAGGGTTGGCATCGCCCTGAGAGGTTAGATATAAACCTCCTGATATAGGCTAGTCTTCCGTGAAGGTCGCAGAGTTCGCGGAGGTTCTTTGGTGGATTCATCTCTAGGATTGCTTAGTTTTTGTCAGGATCTATGTGAATGTCCCGGGAAGTAATGACAAAGCCCAAGAACTTTCCGCTGGACACCCCCAGAAAAGACTTAGTGGGATTCATCTTCAGGTTGTGTGCCCGTATTAGGTCGAACACTGTTCTCAAATCATGTAAATAATCATTTTTGGTGGGGTTCTTGACGGCGATGTCGTCTATGTAACATTCTACCGTTTTGTACAAATGATCTCTAAAGATGACACTCATAGCCCGTTGATATGTAGCACCGGCATTCTTCACGCCAAAGGGCATGACCGTATAATAATATACACCGATCGGCGTTCGGAATGATGTATGCTTCTCATCATCAGGAGCCATCTTGATTTGATTGTATCCTGAAAAGCCATCCATAAAGGACATGCGCTCGAAGCCACACGTATTATCAATCATTATGTCGATGATCGGAAGAGGGAATTCATCCTTAGGGCATACCACGTTCAAATTGTGGAAATTGATACAGATTTGGATTTTCTCGTTCTTCTTGATGACTGGCACTACGTTGGCTATCCAGTCTGGGAGCTAATTTTCATGAATGAAACTGCTAGCTATAAGCTTGTTCACTTCTGCTTCTATGGAATTCATGATGTCTAGACGAAATCGTCGTTGTTGTTGCTTGACTGGTTTTGCGTCCGAATAAATGTTGAGCTTATGGAGTGCAATCTCGGGGTTTAGCCCTGGCATGTCTTCATAGCTCCAAGCGAAAACGTCGATGTATTCTCTGACAAGTTGTAACAATGACTCCCGTTCGTCGACTATCAGACTTTTATTGACGAAGATTGGCTTTGTAGAGGATTCATCGCCGAGGTTAACTTGCATAACCTTATCTTCAGTGGGAGGATCGCGAAGTTCAAAGCGTTTCTCTTATTTTGCATCTAGTTGCTTGACCCACGGCTCCAACTCAAGTGGTTCAAGTAGGTCTTCGTCTTCTTCTTCGATATCAGCGGATGTCATATTGGCAGATAATGTCTGTCTGAATATATCTTCAATACTGCTATCAGAGTCGTAAATGGGTGACTCGGACGAATGAGAGTGCCACTCGCATTCTTCGTCAGAACTTTCTGGCGTTGTTGGTGGAGTAACAAACCCGAGGCCGCGTCTGGATTTGTGATAATGATCATGAGGCTTTCCTGCCAGTACCGACGGCTGTAGAGGCAATCGTCGACCACTGCCATAATTTAGACCCGGGTAGACTCCATGTCGTACCCCTGCTTTTGCATGAAGTACTTGGCTTGAGGACTATACAAGTAGAGCGGTAGTCTTCTAGTGTCGGGTCCGAGGCCGGACTCTTGTGGCGTGAAAGATTGAGGACCTTCTTTTCGGCCAAAGATGATTGTGTGATCCCATCCTCTTCTGTTTGGGACCGAAAAGTAAGCACCTTTTATGGGAGCAAGTCGATTTGGGGTATGGATGGTTGTCACTTGTGTGTGCAGGCTAACATCTAGACAGTCCCGTACGGCATACGTTAGATCAGGCTTATCATACTCAGAGTAGTCTAACTGCAGCCTCTTATTGATGAAATAAAGGATTTTATCGACATGGATTATATCATCAGGAGAGGGGCTATCCACCTGTGTAACCACGTATTTGGCGAGTTCTTCGTCCTCCTTGGCTACCCCCTGCAAGTTTAGAGGTCGGGATGCTGTCTTGGGCAGCTTGACCACCAGAGGTTCTGCTTGAGGTATTGATTTGCCTGAGAGTGTTGGATCAAAACTTGGCTGCTGACTCGTCATGGGCAGACGGATGATAATGGGCTCAGCAAGGGACTTTGTATCTTCTGGTCGCCTTGGAGTAGATTTTGGTAATCGAATTACCATCGATGTTGCAGAAGGCCTTACATTTTTCTGTTGCCTTTGATTGGATGTCGGCAGTCGGATCACCATTGGCCCTACGATAGGTTTTGGCTTCTGACTGGATCTCGGAAGACGGATGACCATTGGTTCCAACTGCGTAGGTGAGGCAGAAGAACCGAGCACCTCTTTGTGCAAGGTTACGACGAGGGGTGCGGCCTTGCCCGGTTTGCGAGCCTAGAGACGGATTCTCAAGGGTTCTTTCGGCCCTGTGATGGCTTCCAGCTCGTCCGTTATATGTTTCCTGGATTCGTTATATAGACAAGCCTCCGAAGAGTAATAAGATACAACCCCTTTGAAGGGATCAATGTCAGCAAATTCGGTCTTTACGGAACCGTGCTTACTGACATATTTGAAACACTGGTGAAGGGTGGATGGCACGATCATATAGGCATGTATCCACGGACGTCCCAGGAGGATGTTGTAGAAGGTGTCTGCATCTATGACTTAGCAGGTAACTTCCATCTTCAGGTCACCAATCTGGCACTTCAACCAGATCTTCCCTAGGGAATAGCTTCTCCCAGAGTTAAAACCACTAATGGCAGTGTTGGTTGCTGTTGTCGGTGCATAGGGATGCCAAGAAGTTGGAGCAGGCTTTTTGGGATGATGCTTATTGACGAGCCAGGGTCGATATGCATCTGATCCACCTTGATGTCGCCTATGTATCCCGTGTAGTATAGGGGGCGATCATGCAAATTGGACTTGATCAACATGTCCTGAGGAGTAAATATGATGTTGGACATTGCATCTGTACTATCGCCGCCCTGTTGATCTGCTGGCGGGTCTTCCCCTGGAGGCTTGACCTCAGCTAAGTAGGCATCAGCATTCTGGAGTGCTTCGCTTAATACAACACGAAGATCCTTGGACAGCCTTAGGTGCTCGTATAGCGACAACTTTGCTGGCATATTAGCCAATTGTGCTAATATGTCAAAGTTGTAAGGTCTCTCCAGTCCCTGAGGTGCATCATTGCGGAGTGGCCTATCGAAGCGAGTTTCCTTTATCATGGACTTATCCGCCAGTGGAGACGGAGATGGCCTTAGAATATCAGAGGGAAGCAATGTTGCCGGCTGAGGTTCTTCGGCTGGCCTATCCCGTGCGGGCTGGACTTGTGCTCCAGACCAGGTAATAACATCTGCAGCTTCTTCAGCTTCGGCTGAAATTGTGTGGCAGGCTCTAGACTTCTTATCCTTCTTCTTGTTGGTAGGGGATGACACCCCCTGGGTAATTTCGGGCACCAAGTCTGGATGCACCCATATGATCTCTCCTCGCTATGTGGTGAGAGGTACCAATCCAGATGTTTGGCTCCGGATGGGTGGAAGATTAGTAACCTCCATCGTTGCCCGAGGGACAAGTATGACTCCGTCTGGTGTGCTTGTCAGAGGGAAGTCATCGAACTGAATAGATACCATGTTTGCCGTCATGGTAACCTCTTTAAAGTCTATCGACAGAGCTTTGGAGTCGATAAGACTCTGAATATACCGCTTCAATTGGAAGCAATCATGAGTGGCATGATAGACATAGCGGTGGAAGTGACAATACTTTTGGTCCTCCATCTCTGTTGCTCGGGGCTTGCGCCTTGGTGGAGGGAGCTGGATCCTACCCCCTTGCAAGAGCATATCGAAGACAGGTTTGACATGACTATCTTCAAATAAGTAATTGATCTAGGGCTACAGACCTTCTGCCTATTTTTATTCGGACTTCTGAGTCGCATCAGTGACCATCGCCTGTTTGCCCTTGTTGTCCCGGTTAGTGGTGGCACCACTGTTGCTGTTATTGGAGGTGGACCCAAGATGTCTGCCCTTATCTTCTCCATCTGGGATGTGTAATCCCAACTGCCGAGCCTTCTTCAATTTTGCCTCTACGTTGGTGGCACTTATGATGAAGGTTGTCCAATCCCTGAACTTAACATCGCCCATCTAGAGGCTAATTGCGGGGAGCAACTTCTTCTGGCAGATTTTAATCAATGAGCTCTCGGGATTGCCTTGGGGCAATCTCATTACGGTTTGGCGAAACCGCTCGATGTAGTTCCTCGTTAGCTCCCTCTCTCCCTGAACAACGTCCATGAAAGATGACATCGTTACATCATGCCCCACTTCGTAGAATCTCTTCAGGAATATGTGCTTGAAGCCGTCGAAAGAGTGAATGCAGTTGTCGGGAAGGTTACGGTACCAATCGAACGCGATCCCCTCCAATGCTCCGATGAATAGTCATGTGATGATGGCATCACTATGCGACAAGTGGTCGATTGTGACTTCAAAGTATGTCATGTACCGACTAGCAGAGGTCTTCCCATCATAAGAATCGATATAGAACGGCTTGTACCGCGTTCGAAAAGGCACATCTCTCCATGCAACGGGATATGGCTGCCGTATTCTGAGATCCCGAGAGGAGTCTCAGGTATTGAACATTGCCCAAAGCTCCTGGACTTCCATCCTTGCCTCTTTGGCTTCATCTATAGCTGAATGAACGTATGCTGCTAAAGGATCATCACCCAAAGGAGGGGCGGTCGTGTTGTAGTCTGCGTTGACTGCGGGTCCCAAGCTTATTTGCCCGGGCATCCTTGCTGGTTGAGCTGGCAAGGCGGCTTTGACCTCGTCCACGGACTTGACCAAGGACAAGAGCAAGGCTTCCAGCACTTCTAGCCGTTGTCGGTCAGAAGGTGCTTCATGATCATTGTGAGCCATAAAGACTGTCCTGACGTAGGTAGAGGTGGAAGGGATTGTGGCAGAAGTACTCTCGGTGTCGTACCCTTGTATAGAGAAATCGTCAGGGAATGTCGGAATATCATCTTCGTCAGACTCGGAAGGGGTGCTACCCCTTGTACAGGAAGCCGCATCATTTTGGTGAGGTTGGTGGCCCTCAGAGAAAACTGATTCTGTTGTAGAGTTCTGGAGAATCTCTACCCCCTGTGTGTGCTCTTGGTATACCAGGTTGTCGCATAAATTGAGGGAGCTGCTACCTCCAGCTTCATCTACTCTCAAGGAGGCCAAAGGTGCACCCCCGGGTGCCGAAAGCTTCTTTTGGATCGAGTGCCTAAATAGACACCCCCTTGTGGTTGATGGAAACCCCCCAGATAAGGGTCTCCTTGCAATACTAGCCGAGATGGCTGGGCTGGAAGAGTCTATCTTCTTTCCTCCCTTGCTAGGAGGAACCTTTCGAGTTGAATTACAGGAGGCAAAGGAAACTCCTCGTCCCCTGGAATTCGGACAGGTGCTGGCTGCTGCAGTCGCTGGAAAACTGACTGTCCATCTTCAGGTGCTGCTGATTTGTCACAGCAGCAGTTGATGATGACTTGGGCGCAACGACGTTCCGAGAGGGACTCATTGCATGCTGACGTTGCCGTCTTGCGTTTGTGAGTAATCACATCACGTAAGTCAGTAGGAAGCCTCTCTACCTTTACACCAAACTTGTGAACTCGGGAATCCCGAGCGCACGGGTGCTTAGGCATCATGTTTGCTCCCTGATCCGTGGCTAGTAAATGTACTTGCTTTGGATCTTCAGAGGGAGACTTTCAAACCCACCCTGTCCGTCAGCCCTGGGGGACTGGACGCGGGTGGTTCTGTACAACTTTCCGTCAAGAGCCCGTGTAACAGTCAACGGAGCCTAATGACAGTCAGCAACTTGGACAGTTGACTGGGCTGGTTGGGTCCACACTGCCCTAGACTTTTTTGACTTAGCACCCAAAGGCGCGTAGTAAAAAGAGTCCAGATTGACACATCCCACATCTTTAGTGGGCTATATGGTGTCGGGCCCGCATGAGAGGCGGTCGAACACAGAGCTTCTGACAGGGCCGCAAGAGACGTCCTATTTGAGGCCAGGATTGGTCGTCGCATGGACTATCTTCTTGCGGCTAGCATTGGCTGCCGCATGGATCATTTTCCTGTGGCTAGAGTTGGCTGCCGCATGAGTCGTCTGCCTGCAGCCAGAGTTGGTTGCCGTATGGACAGACTGTCGATCTCCTCTATGCGACTTCTTCTTCGTCCGCATGGAGTCTTTTCCTCTGCTCGTTTTGGGGACAGTAGGGTCCTCTGTGGTCGGAAGCAAAGTCGCAGGAGAGCTTAGGTCACCGTCTTGGGCTGCAGAAGGAGCTTCTTCGAGAACTTGGTCGGGGGCAACAGTTTTGCGCACCGACGCCTTACGAGTCCTCTTTGGGTTAGTTCACTTCTGAGACGGGCTGGCGCTCCCTTCAGAGAGCAATTCTTCGAAGGCTTGTTGGTCGAAGTGAACCACAAGCATCTGCTGTGTAGATCCGAGCATGGACGCGTCAGATTGCGTCACCAACTTCTCATCGGAAGAGAAGGATGTCCCCAGCAGAGTCGCCATCGTGTTTGCTATAAAAATCAAAGACAGGTATTACAGAACACTGAGCTTGATTGCAAACTCACTTGTACAAAGGAAAGACTAGAAAGAAATCCTAGGAAATAATCTAAGTACAATTGTTTAGTTTTGATTCTGGGGGTAACGGTAGAGGCTCGTGAAAGTGCTATCAACTATGCCTTACTCCGTGGACTATCTGATGCAGTCTCTAGCTCGTGAAGAAATTGCTTTTCTCTTGAAGGTTGCCAGCCTTTTGTAGGGGTGTGGCACCCTGCTATTTATAATAGGATGTATTTTGAGCCGCATAGACGACTTGCGGCCACGTGGCTGATTAGCACGCGAAGACCCGCTCTTTGGCTGCCATCTGTCGATTTGTTGGGATTTTGTTGCAGCAAATCTGGGTAGTTAAGAACTTGGTCAAATTGCCACGTATCCTGTTGCGTATAGTTTTTTCAGTCATCAATCATGTGGGGTCGCATGAGACTCATGCGGCTTGGATCATAGTTTCTCTTGGCTGCATGAAGTTTGGAGACTTTTGGGGCCGCATAAGTCTGAGCCGCATAAGGTTCATGCGGCTTAGATGACACTCTTCTGGCCGCATGGAGGCATACGAACCCTTCTTTTGGGTGACGTCTCACGTCTTATATTCCTTGTCGAAGTGTCAAAACTATCATGTTTTGTCAGGACTTGTCAGCTTTATCAGTCGAACTGCTCCTCTTGGCCGCATATCTTCCTTCTACAGTTGTTTGTCGACGGGCCGCATATGTCTTTTGAACAGTCATGCGACTTTTCTTCATGCAGACCTGTGTGGCCCAAAGTACCTATGCGACGATTTGTAATTCGCATGAACCCCATATTTTTCATTCTTCTACAAGATGCTCTCGAGGGATGGCTCTACTCCCTCAAAATCAGCGAAGCCAAACAAGTCTCGCAAGACTTGGCTTCCGAATGCTCGCTGTGCATATCCTGCTAGTGTCATAGCAGATATGGAACTGGAGGATTCTGTCACATGGGCGCATGACTCTGCCACAGAAGTTCCCCAAATGGAGAAGGCTCACACCGTTTCGGGATCTTCTAGCCCAGTAACTTCTTTCCTGCACAACCAACAACAGAGTGTTCGACGCTCGAGACTTGTCAAAGAAAAACACTACGATGTCAAGAATCGGGGTGTGCGACACTCTGGGCAAACCCGGCGAGGCTTACAAACGAAGGAGGCAAAACTGGAAGAAAACAGCGCTGCTCCACCAAGCATACGCCCAAAGCCATGCGTCCAAGGAGATGTTTGGGCGCATAACCCCAACCAGAATGCTTCTGTCTTCAACAGACTGGACATCCAGGGTCATGCGCCCAAGGCTATGCGCCCAGGCTCACTGGATCCATACTATGCACCCACATCAAGGAGGCTCAGACATACTGTCAAGGAGCATACGCCCAAGGCCAGCCTCCAAGGCTTATGCACCCACATCAAAAAGACAGGCCCCAATACGTACAACACGGGGCTGTCTTCAAGGACATCACAGAACTTAGGTATGGGGGTTGCCCCTGCATATGAACTAAGTCTGGATGCGCCAACTCTCCTTACGAACCCGCATGCAAAGCTCGGCAATGCATGCAACATGGGTTGTAAGGCAAAACTTCCTTCTGTTGACTTGCGTGACATGATAAATCATTAGCGTAAAGCGAGGAAGGACATAACAGTTCATAGTACATATCCGTGTACCAGTATTGTTATCAACTATTGCTGCTCCAAAGCAACAAGAGTGCCTCAGAGAAAGTCCGTGTTTCGACGGCTGCATTTCTCTGACGATGAAAAGCCACTTTGTATTTCATCTAACATGGCTTCATGGGTCCCCCTTACGGAAGCTCTAATCAAAGACGGTGGACTACGAACCCAACTTTCTCTCTCAGTTCCGCGAGAAGAAGAAAAAGTCCACCAACAGATGGCCAGCAGGCTGTCACATCTGAAAGAGTCTATATGGGTACTCGGTCAAAGGCAAGATTCCGTATGGACGACGAAGACTCCCAAGCTGGGGGTAGTATTCCCTCAGAGTCTGAAGCGAATGACCTCCATACTGGGGGTAGCCTTCCAGAGGATGATGATCCCTCCGAATCTGATGGCGACTATCTACCTCCTCTACCAGAAGATGAAGGACTTGTTCACTCGGAGACAGACAGTATCAGCACCAGTTGTACTATTTTCTCGGTTCATCCTCGCATGTTATCTACATACATGGCAGACGGAGAAAGACCTGAAGAAGCCAGTGATGAGACCAGCAAATGGCTAGAGGGTCTTGAAATAACATTCGCCAAGATCACTGATATGCTTACCAGTATCATGGCGGTTCAAGCTGCTGGGGCTGTTCCTCTACGTCAATAAAATGTCTCAGCCCATGCTAGTCCGTCTCATAGCAACAACCCTCCTTCACTACAAAAGGAGTATCATTACGTTGCGCCTCCTCTATATCTTGCAAGTGCTAGGGGTGGTCCTTCGCCAATGACGCCTGGCAATCGTTCAGCAGCCGTTTCCCAACACCTGCTCAATCATCAGGATGCAATTGATTCCCTGGTCGCCCGTCTTGACACCATCTCATACAAGACGAGCGTCAGAAGATGGGAATATCTCAACCGTATCCCCCTGAGTGGGAGAATGCTAACTGCCCTCCTAACTACAAGCCGCTGACGCTGAATTCATTTGACGGGTTGACTTTTCCTCGTCAACACATGACATACTTCAACACGCAGACTCTATACTTGTCCAGAGACGATTCGTTCTTGTCGAAGCTGTTTATTAGCACCTTACAGGGGGTAGCTTTCGAATGGTTCTGCAGTCTGCCTAACGGATGTATCAATTCATTTAAAGACTTAGAGAGGTTGTTCCTCAACAGGTTTTATGATAGTGGCATGCTTGTTAGTATGTCCACCCTCATCGAGATCAAGCAAAGGAGGACTGAGTCTGTCATTGCCTTCATCGAACGCTGTAAAACCCCTAAATTTCTACTATTTTTTTAAAAATTTAAAATTGGTACTGATTTTTTTATTTTGTATTGTACGTCGCGTAGTTGCATTGTACGTCGTGCGCAAAATTTTGTTTTTCGTAATTGCTCGACGAGTGCGAATATGTGCGAGCGTACATATTTTAGAAAAAAATATTTTGTTCTATTTTTATAGTTTCAAATAATAGATATAATAATTAGTTTTTGCAAAATTTCTATTTTGGTTATTTTAAGCCTTTCCTTTCTAACAGCCACTAATAATAAATAATATTTTTTGTATACTAGGAAAATATTTATATAAATATTATTTGTGCATAAACATATATTTTGTAAATATTTATTAGTTTATTTTTAAATAATAATGTTATTTTCCAAATTATTATTATTAGTATTTTTGGAAAACATATTTTGAAATTATTGTGGCAAATTAAATCTTGATTTGATTTTATAGTTAAATTAATATCTATAATTAAAATTTTTTTTATTTGATTTGATTTTAAACTAAAGGGATGTAATTTAATTAGATTTAAATGGAATTTGTATTTGGATTTGAATTTGATTGATTTTAAATTAAGTTGCGAATTATCTATTTTTGGGTTTAAAATATTCCTAATCCTTATCCAACTGGGAATTCCCACATCCTATAAATAGGCAGGTACTCCTCCATAAATTCCTCACACCCACAAAAATTTCTCTCCAACAATAATTGCGTGCATAGTGTCCCTGTCTCAATCTTTTCCACTATTTTCTCCATTACATTACATTGGCCCCTTCATCGTGTCCAACAAACCGGATCCCGATTTCTAGAATTTCATGTTTGTCCAATAACCCAAACACGACCCAATTACAGCAAACCCTAAATCCTAAGCCTAATTCTAATCCTAAACCCTATGCCTAACGGCGACCCTGGCCGGCCACCACCCATAGCCCACCGGAGCACAACCCCTCGCTCAGCCTACAGCACCGCACCTCTCGACCCGAGACCCCTCCAAAACTTGAACTCCGCCACCGAGCCCCAGCCATAGACAACCACTGTCACCACCCTCACCATCAACGTCCCAGTGAACCAAGCCACCACGAGCGCCATCACCGACTTCCCCACACAACCCCGTACCACCTTGGCCGACTGCCACCACCCCAGTACCACACATCACCACCACCACCACCGTCGTCGACGGCCATTACACCCCAACACCACCCTGTCGCCTCTACCGGTGTAGCATCGACCAACCTATGTCCACCAATAACAACGCCACCCGACTCCAGAAACTCTCCGCCACCGACACAGTGGCCACCACCGACACTCATAAAGAAGAGGAAGAGAAAAAAAAAGCTACCTATCGTCGAAACCCCCTCCTCGTGCCAGATTTGGTCCCCGACGGATCCGCGCCCTCGCGCAGCCGCCTCCGATGATTGTCACGGCGGCAAGCCCACCGAGCGCGCCTCACTGCGCTTTCCCTCTCCTCCGCGCTTTGCCGCGACCACCGTGGCCGAGAACCCGCCTCCGTACTCCGCCCGACCTCCGCTCTTCCCTCTGCCGCTTGCGTGTGCTCCTTCCGCCGCACAGCCGAACTCCGAACCTCCCGCTCCCCTCTCCGACCTCCTCTCTCAGCTTCCCTCTCGCCTCACTAATCCGCTCACTCTCTATCTCCCTTGCTCTTCCTCTCTTCCCCGATTTTATGCATCCCCTTTTCTTTTCTTTTTTTTGTGTTGATTTTACTCTGTGACTCTCCCTTCCTCGGAAGAGGAGACCGGTGGTTTTTTTTTTTTTTGCTTTGCTTTTGTTTTGTTTTTTTTTTGTTTTTATTTTTTTTGTTTTTGTTTTTGTTTTTTTTGATAGTTTTGTTTTTATTATTATTTTATGTTGTTATTTATTTATTTATTAACAATGGAATAGTATGTTTCAGGATATGTTTATTTAATCATTAGTTTATTAATACCATAGGTGTTATCTTTACAAATTAACTAAATTTATGTACATATTTTGTATTGCTAAAAATGGTGTATAATTATTGTCATCATGTTTATTCTATCTTTATTATGGTTATTTTCTACTATAATAATTGTTATTAAAATATTTGTAGGTAAATTATATATTTTCTAAAAGGTTATATCATGAGGCTTGGCCTACACCTATATTGTAAAATATAATAATTTTCTAGATTATTCAGTATTTAGTTAAAAGTATTTTTGACCCCTAAAGGGTAGTTTCCAAATTTATGAAATAATTTACTAGTCTTTTGAAATATTTATTATTACTATAAATTTTTACTAATAAGATATTGTATTTTTACCTAGAACCTATTTGGACAAACTGGAGTTTTGCCTAAAAACGATTTTATTATTATTTTTATTTTTTTTCAAGCATTTATTTAAAAACTATTTTTAAGCCAATAAGAAATATTTTCAAGCATTATAAATTTCTTTTATATATTATTTATCCAATTTTCCTTGATTATCCTCTTGTCCATAATTAATCCCATTACTCCTATTCCCTCACCAATTCAAGCCTACCTTATGTCCACCCTAACTAATTTGACCATTCTGGACCCAATGGAACTGTCCGTGCCACCATCAGAGGTCACCTTGCATAGTTGTTTCACCGAAGTCGCAGTTGTGCCACCTTGATCATCGCAGTACACCAGGCGTCCTATCAGGCAAGACACCTTGCCATTTGCTGTTTATTTATTTTAGCTCATATTTCATGCATTATTTATTTTTTATGTAAAATAAACTGTGATACATGGCATAACCTGTTAGAACTTACTGTTCAGTTATATTTCCTGCTATGTATTATTTTTTTTTACACATTAAAACCTAGATTTAAGGGACCACCTTGTGTGTTGCATTCATTGGCCTTGACACGTTGTGACACGAAGTGGTGTGTCGCATGTAGAACACGGACATGCGTGACTGGCTAGCCATCGATGCGTATAAGCCGTGCGATAGGAATAACCGCTCATAGAGGTTGCATGCTTAGTTTGACTTAGTGGTTATAGAGGTTTTCTGTTGTGGATACAACATAGTAGGCATTGGGCGGAAAGGACAATTCCTTAGCGTATGGGCTTCGATACACTTTTCCTTATGACCCGGAAGCTCCGCTGGAGATACGGGGTTGATGACCCATGATTACTGACGGACAATGACGTTCTGCGGAACGTCATGCTCTTATTGATGGGGCCTCTGGTGCCCCAAGGGGGACCATGCCAATCCTATTTAGCCAGGGCCAATGCGTAGGAAGGATTGTTCTTAACTAAATTTCACTTAGAACGGTTAGGCACCTTTATCCGTTAGGTACGAGTACTTTTGGTTTGGGTACTTGTATCTGACCTTGGCTTGGAACAATAACTTGTCGCAGATTAGTTCGTCACATCTTGTCCTTGTTTGGTTGTAGGTGTGACTTACTACTTCGATGAGAAGGTATCGAACCTTGTTGGGGTCCGGATACCATATTGGATTCATAGCATGGAAAGATACGTCGTCGTGAATTAGTTTACCATCTCCTTTCCTTGTTTGGTTGGGGGATGGTAAGCTAGTTCAATGGATGTGTATTGGACCATGCTATAATTCAATTTACTTATTTATTTGAGCAATATTTATTCAGTTTATATGGCATGATATTATGTGTCTTCTTACGTCCCTCTGAGGACCTGGTTATCTTGCCAGGTGTGTGCTATTGTCTTTCGCAGGTGTTCTAGCTCTAGCCGTGATCAGGCTATTTCTCCGAGGATGATTGCACTTTGATCATCTTCGCTTCGCTCGCCAAAATTATTTCTTTTCTCATGTATTTTTTTTCTTTACTTGCTGGTAGTGGATTTGTCTCCGCCCAACATATTGTATCAAGACAATTCATTATCATTATATGATATCTTTTATTCATTTATTTTGTGTGGATGAGATTAGTTATGGTTCTACTGCATTTTACAGCTTATGTATTCATACGAGGCCCATGTACTTCGTATGTATACAGCTGGCATGTCTACGTTCCTAGTCCTACGTATTTTGGGACTGGGGCGTTACATGTTTTTGTGGTGGCACATACAGGTCAAGATAAATTGTTTGGTTACTTTACCGTACCAAGCAAGCCTGCATATAGGATTAGGAGTCTAGGATCTCATCCACAGACTTGACCTCTTTCCTCGATTCCATATTCGAACAACCGTTCGACTCATCGATTGCATCTTGCTTGATTCCTTCTATCATAATTCTTATCTTCCCTTTGTGCTTAGACAAGTGATCCCTACTAGGTAGACATGACTCTTTTACCCCAAAATACCTTTAGTTTAATTCTTTAAGTTGGGTAGAATGCCTTATGACCTAGCAACCCCTTTGACCTAGTGACCTATATTAGCAAGTTTACTTAGATTCTAGAATCTAGAGGACCCTAACCCGTCTAGCCAACCAAGGACTTGGACAAGAAGACTATAGGACGACTGTATAAAGACCATTACAGGACATGACTTAGATCCTTTAGAAGTTCGACTATACTCCCTCTCAATTTTAAACTCTCGTGCCTATAATTTCACCCTCTTGACATATATTGCCACGATAATCTAGATTTACAAGTTCATTGATTTATCGAGCTTGTTCACGACATATGTTATTGGAAGAGCTCCCACTAACATATTGTCTAATCAGAACCGGTGCATAATGGTCTGATCAATCGAGTGCACTTTGGTTCGCCTTTTCATATATCAATCTACGTGGATGTGATGTAGTTAAACTTACCCCTTAGAATTCCATCCACGACTGCTTTGACGATTCTTTTAAAATTTATACGGCCGCCTTTGAACCATGTATTCGTAAATGATAAACGCCGTCATTGAACTCCTTATATCGTTTTCGCCTTCACCGATTTTGGAAGGACGAAGGCACTTATTTCCTCCAGCTATCCTACCAATTATGACCATTATCCCTCAATGTTGCTATGTCTTCATCCTAAACTCCTCGTCCTCATCCTCGGCCCTATATTTTCTACCATGACCTTTAATCACTTAATTTAGGCATGAACCTAATCGATCACTTATTCGTGCCTCAACCTACTCTCAAGAACCCATATCTACTAGGTCTCTAACTTATTTTCTCTTGATACCATATCATTCTCTATTGCATGATATCATGACTAACTTTAAACCCTTAATCTTCTACTCGTGCCTTAACTCGCGACCCTCATAACCATACCCGTGTTAAATTCTTTGATTTAGATCACGATTTCTTACGACAAGATTTTATTGAAACATTGTCATTGTTCGCTCCCCATCGATACTCACTTGTGTCTTCTCACCCCTCTACGTATTCTTAATTTCGAGGACGAAATTCTTTTAAGTTGGGTAGGATGTAAAACCCCAAAATTTCTACTATTTTTTTAAAATTTAAAATTGGTACTGTTTTTTATTTTGTATTGTACGTCGCGTAGTTGCATTGTACGTCGTGCGCAAAATTTTATTTTTCGTAATTGCTCGACGAGTGCGAATATGTATGAGCGCACATATTTTAGAAAAAAATATTTTGTTCTATTTTTACAGTTTCAAATAATAGATATAATAATTAGTTTTGCCAAAATTTCTATGTTGGTTATTTTAAGCCTTTCCTTTCTAACAGCCACTAATAATAAATAATATTTTTTGTATACTAGGAAAATATTTATGTAAATATTATTTGTGCATAAACATATATTTCATAAATATTTATTAGTTTATTTTTAAATAATAATGTTATTTTTGAAATTATTATTATTAGTAATTTTGGAAAACATATTTTGAAATTATTGTGGCAAATAAATCTTGATTTGATTTTATAGTTAAATTATTATCTATAATTAAAATTTGATTTATTTGATTCGATTTTAAACTAAAGGGATGTAATTTAATTAGATTTAAATGGAATTTGTATTTGTATTTGGATTTGATTGATTTTAAATTAAGTTGCAAATTATCTATTTTTGGGTTTAAAATATTCCTAATCCTTATCCAACTGGGAATTTCCATATCCTATAAATAGGCAGGTACTCCTCCATAAATTCCTCACACCCACAAAAATTTTTCTCCAACCATAATTGCGTGCATCGTGTCCGTGTCTCCATCTTTTTTACTATTTTCTCCATTACATTACATTGCCCCCTTCATCGTATCCGACAAACCGGATCACGATTTCCAGAATTTCATGTCGTGTCCAATAACCCAAACATGACCCAATTATAGCAAACCCTAAATCCTAACCCTAATTCTAATCCTAAACCCTATGCCTAATGGCGACCCTGGCCGGCCACCACCCACAGCCCACCGGAGCACAACCCCTCGCTCAGCCTACAGCACCGCACCTCTCGACCCGAGACCCCTCCAACACCCAAACTCCACCACCGAGCCCCAGCCATAGACAACCACTGTCACCACCCTCACCATCAACGTCCCAGTGAACCCAGCCACCACGAGCGCCATCATCGACTTCCCCACACAACCCCGTCGACCACCTTGGCCGACCGCCACCACCCCAGTACCATACATCACCACCACCACCACCGTCGTCGACGGCCATTACGCCCCAACACCACCCTGTCGCCTCCACCGGTGTAGCATCGACCAACCCCTGTCCACCAATAACAATGCCACTCGACTCCAGAAACTCTCCGCCACCGACACAGTGGCCACCACTGACACTCATAAAGAAGTGGAAGAGAAAAAAAACCTACCTATCGTCGAAACCCCCTCCTCGTGCCAGATCTGGTCCTCGATGGATTCGCGCCCTCGCATAGCCGCCTCCGACGATTATCGCGGCGGCAAGCCCACCGAGCGCGCCTCACTGCGCTTTCCCTCTCCTCCACGCTTTGTCGCGACAACCGTGGCCGAGAACCCGTCTCCGCACTCCGCCCGACCTCCGCCCTGGCTCGCGAGCGCCTCTTTCCGTCCGTCGCGCGTCCGCCGGCGAGCCCGCGTGGTCGTTCCCCGCTCTCCACTCTTCCCTCCGCCGCTTGCGCGTGCTCCTTCCGCCGCACAGCCGAACTCTGAACCTCCCGCTCCCCTCTCCGACCTCCTCTCTCAGCTTCCCTCTCGCCTCACTCATCCGCTCACTCTCTCTCTCTCCCTTGCTCTTCCTCTCTTCCCTGATTTTATCCATCCCCTTTTCTTTTTTTCTTTTTTTTGTGTTGATTTTACTCTGTGACTCTTCCTTCCTCGGGAGAGGAGACCGGTGGTTTTTTTTTTGCTTTGCTTTTGTTTTTGTTTTTTTTTTTGATTGTTTTGTTTTTATTATTATTTTATGTTGTTATTTATTTATTAACAATGGAATAATATGTTTCAGGATATGTTTATTTAATCATTAGTTTATTAATACCATAGGTATTATCTTTACAAATTAACTAAATTTATGTACATATTTTGTATTGCTAAAAATGGTGTATAATTATTGTCATCATGTTTATTCTATCTTTATTATGGTTATTTTCTACTATAATAATTGTCATTAAAATATTTGTAGGTAAATTATATATTTTCTAAAAGGTTATATCATGAGGCTTGGCCTACACCTATATTGTAAAATATAATAATTTTCTAGATTATTCAGTATTTAGTTAAAAGTATTTTTGACCCCTAAAGGGTAGTTTCCAAATTTATGAAATAATTTACTAGTCTTTTCAAATATTTATTATTACTATAAATTTTTACTAATAAGATATAGTATTTTTACCTAGAACCTATTTGGACAAACTGGAGTTTTGCCTAAAAACGATTTTATTATTATTATTATTATTATTTTTCAAGCATTTATTTAAAAACTATTTTTAAGCCAATAAGAAATATTTTCAAGCATTATAAATTTCTTTCATATATTATTTATCCAATTTTTCTTGATTATCCTTTTGTCCATAATTAATCCCATTACTCCTATTCCATCGCCAATTCAAGCCTATCTTATGTCCACCCGAACTAATTTGACCATTCTGGACCCAATGGAACTGTCCGTGCCACCATCAGAGGTCACCTTGCATAGTTGTTACACCGAAGTCGCAGTTGTGCCACCTTGATCATTGCAGCACACCAGACGTCCTACCAGGCAAGACACCTTGCCATTTGATGTTCATTTATTTTAGCTCATATTTCATGCATTATTTATTTTCTTTATGCAAAATAAACTGTGATACATGGCATAACCTGTTAGAACTTACTGTTCAGTTATATTTCCTGCTATGTATTGTTTTTCTTACACATTAAAACCTAGATTTAAGGGACCACCTTGTGCGTTGCATTCATTGGCCTTGACACGTTATGACACGAAGTGGTGTGTCGCATGTAGAACACGGACATGCATGAATGGCTGGCCACCAGTACGTATAAGCCGTGCGATAGGAATAACCTCTAATAGAGGTTGCATGCTTAGTTTGACTTAGCGGTTATAGAGGTTTTCTGTTGTGGATACAATATAGTAGGCATTGGGCGGGGAGGACAATTCCTTAGCGTATGGGCTTCGATGCACTTTCCCTTGTGACCCGGAAGCTCCGCTGGATATACGGGGTTGATGACCCATGATTACTGACGGCCACTGAAGTTCTGCGGAACGTCATGCTCTTATTGATGGGGCCTCTGGTGCCCCAAGGGGGGACCATACCGATCCTATTTAGCCAGGGCCCATGCATAGGAAGGATTGTTCTTAACTACATTTCACTTAGAATGGTTAGGCACCTTTATCCGTTAGTTACGAGTACTTTTGGTTTGGGTACTTGTATCTGACCGTGGCTTGGAATAATAACTTGTCGCAGATTAGTTCGTCACATCTTGTCCTTGTTTGGTTGTAGGTGTGACTAACTACTTCGATGAGAAGGTATCGAACCTTGTTGGGGTCCGGATACCATATTGGATTCATAGCATGGAAAGATACGTCGCCGTGAATTAGTTTACCATCTCCTGTCCTTGTTTGGTTGGGGGGATGGTAAGCTAGTTCAATAGGTGTGTATTGGACCATGTTATAATTCAATTTACTTATTTATTTGAGCAATATTTATTCAGTTTATATAGCATGATATTATGTGTCTTATTACGTCCCTCTGAGGACCTGGTTATCTCGCCAGGTGTGTGCTATTGTCTTTCGCAGATGTTCTAGCTCTAGCCGTGATCATCGCTATTTCTCCGAGGATGATTGCACTTTGATCATCTTCGCTTCGCTCACCAAAATCATTTCTTTTTTCATGTATTTTTTTTCCTTTACTTGTTGGTAGTGGATTTGTCTCCGCCCAACATATTGTATCAAGACAATTCATTTTCATTATATGATATCTTTTATTCATTTATTTTGTGTGGATGAGATTAGTTATGGTTCTACTGCATTTTACAGCTTATGTATTCATACGAGGCCCATGTACTTCGTATGTATACAGTTGGCATGTCTACGTTCCTAGTCCTACGTATTTTGGGACTGGGGCATTACAAACGCTTCAGGCGGCTAGCACTGAAGATGCCCTTCGGCATACCAGACTCAGAACTTATGGATACTTGTCGACATAACTTCCTTCCTATGGTGAAGTTTTGTCAGGGTATACATAAGTATGATACATGGCCCGCTTTTATTGGGCCGCTGATGTTGCTGAAAACGATATTCCAAACTTGGAACTACTGGGGTTGAAAACACCCAAATTCGAAGACAAGGGCAAGCATCTCAAACTATCCCTGTTCGTGGGGGTAAAGGAAAAGAAGTCCTGAAGGTCGACACTTCCAAAGGAGCTTCCAATTCTCAGGGCGCCTCCGACAAGCCTAAGGAGACCTTCTCCTTTGACGAAGATGATGTCATTACCATCTTTCATACGTTGACGAAGGGTAATAAGCTGACATTGCCTCCACCACGACGTCCTGCAGAGGCGAACCAGCTCAACGATCCCAAGTACTGTCTTTATCATCAGTACGTACATCATTCCACCAAGGACTGCATCGTCCTGAAAAAGAAGATACAACAGCTTACCGACAGCAAAGTGATCAACCTCGAAGCTAAAGACAAGGTCGTATCTTCTAACATGATCTCTCTACAGTTTGCTGACTTTCCTCCCACAGAAGTCCCAAACGGCATGGTCCCGATTCCCAGGGCAATAATAGAAGTCATCAAACTACCGCCAGCTCGCAACTCTACCTTGGTGCCACTCACGACTGAATGTGGTGAGATCATGTGGGTCCATCCGGACCTTATGCAAGAAGTGGCGCAGGGGGTGGTACCTCCCAAAGCAAAAAAGGGCAAGAAATACAAGTCATGCCATATGGTATCCTCTCCCATCTACGAGGTTCTATCTGGCGAGACGAGATCGGGAAAGACTTATCTTCGGACATACGACCCCGCACAAGAAGTAGCAGTACCTTCTCAACCTCTTGCTGCCTCCACAAGCTCAGAAGCCGGCCCGTCTATGCCTCCAACTTCGGACAAAGCCAAGCAGAAGGAGACACGGTTTGACAAGTCTCTGAAGGTGCCAACTCCCGAAGGCATGGATCGGCCCTACAACTTTGACATACTGGCACAGCTAGCCAATACACCTGCCAAGTTGTCTCTGTTCGATCTATTGCGACTCTCCAAAGAAACACGAAAGGTCTTAAGTGAAGCTTTACTATATGTCGACTCTTATCTTGTTGAAGTCAAAGCCCCCGCTGAAGATCCTGTCTCCTGTCCCCACTGCCGCAGTACTATGGAAGTGGTGCCCAACATCACCTTTTCACAGGGGGACATGCAACTCAACAATAATCATCATGATAGACCCCTGTACTATACAGGGTTTATCAGGGCGATCAAGGTGGAACGTATGCACATCGATCCAGGATCCTCCCTCAGCATTATTTCTAGAAATTTGCTTCAAATTCTGGGAATCCCTCTGCACAAGCTATCTGCAACCAATACAACTATCATGGCTTTCAATGCTGGTCGAAGCCACCCGCTGGGCAAGATCCGTCTCAAGTGCCAGATCGGTGATCTCCGAATGGAGGTTTTTTGCTATGTGATCGATGCCAATGTATCCTACAATGTCTTGTTGGGACGTCCATGGATACACGAGAACATGATCGTTCCTTCCACACTTCACCAGTGCTTCAAATACGTCGACAGTGACAGTGTCGTGAAGACAGAGTTTGCCGATGTCGATCCTTTTAAGGGCATCGAAGCCTACTATGGAGATTCGATACTTTACCAATCTCCACCCCCCAAGGATGATGGCAACAAAGCTGACAATGAAGCTGAAGCAAGTTCGTCCTCCAATGAAGGTTCCCTGATCATCCGAGTCAAAGGACGTACTACTCCAAAAAGTACTCCGAAGCCTCTCACATCTGGATGAAAAAAAAGAACCCTGACAAGGTCAAACCATTGACCATCACTCTCAGTAAGACACCCCGGAAGGAACCTACAGATGCCCGTCTTTCCAATCCTGAAGAATTACCCTACGTGGTGAACTCGGCCAAGACTGTGGCTCCTCTTCCAGATGATGATCCTCTCAATGAGTATATCAATACTCATAATAATGTACCTTCAGCGGATGATGTTATCCCTGAAGAAGAACTTGCGTATTTTCTTAGTAAAAGTTTATCTTTGAATTACCCTGATGTCTATCAATCTGTAAACCACTACATAGATACGATATACGCTCTAGAGCATGGCATAGGACCACACCTCTGTATGCCGGTCATGACGCCTCACTTGCGGGAAAAAGTTTACCCAGAAGATATCCTCTACTTCATCGTTTCAGCCAGAAAGAAGGATGAAGAACTAATCATCTTCGGTTATATAATTGGCGAGAGAAAGTTCGTTCCAAACTCTACTTCTCATAAGCACAACACAGAAGCTGACAATGACTCTGGGAAAATACAACTTTTTCGGTATAGTTGGCAGGCCAAGAATATCATCCAGAACATGGGATATGACATCAAAAGCGACCAGGGGCTAAATTACGGCCAATGATGCCAGTTGCCAATACAACACTTTGCTCCTCCGGGCAAACCCGAGAACTACTATCAACGAAGCGGTGTTGGTTTGGGTTATGTCACTCCTCCAACAACTCCCAAAAGATCAAATGATGAAGCAGATCGTTGTTCTCATTCTTCTGATTCCTCCCTCTGGGACTCAGACTCTAGCATCGACGACATGCTCAAGACAACTCTGTCCGTCAACACGATTTTCGTCGACCAAATTGCAGACGATGTCCAATCAATCAAGCTTGAACGATAGGCTCAAAAGATGGATACTAGGTAGGAGCTACGCTTCAAACAACGTGAACCACTTACCGAAGACGAAGTCATCCAAGTCAATTTAGGAGATGAATCATCTTTCAAACCAATCTTCATCAGCAAAAGTCTATCTGGCGATGAATGCCAATCTCTTATACAGCTTATAAGGGAATACATCGACGTCTTCGCATGGAGCTATGAAGACATGCCAGGCTTGGACCCTAAAGTCGCCATGCATCGCCTGAATATTTCGTCCAAAGCTAAGCCAGTGAAGCAGCAACAACGATGATTCCGACCAGACGTCATGGAGGCTATCGAGAATGAAGTCAAGAAGCTCATTGCCAGTAGATTCATTCGTGAAGAACAACACCCAGACTGGGTTGCCAACATCGTCCCAGTCATGAAAAAGAATGGTAAAGTTCGAGTCTGCATCGATTACCATAATTTGAACTCTGCATGCCCGAAGGCGAGTTCCCTGTAGGAACGAAATCGTAAAGCAGAATACTCTAGAAGGGGGTGAATAGGGTAGGCAGCAGAATATTGCTAATTAAAAACTCGTTAGCAGTTAGATCACAGATATAATAATAATCACAAAATAAATGACAGTAATAAAAAGGTGATCAGAAGGCAAACGTAAACACCGAGATTTATACTGGTTTTTCTCTTGTGAGGACTAGTCCAGTCGGAAGAACTCTAGCTTCCAGTTGAATCCACTATTGGAAAATCCCGCAAGTTTTCATACGAAGTCCTTGCAACTTCTATAGACGCGAGCTTTGATATGAAGAACTCGACCAACTTCAATTGTGAAGAGTTGTATCTTCAATCAAGCCTCTGATTACAATCGTTCTGAAACTTCTAGACCGTACCATACTGGCAAATCGACTAGAGAATTGTAACTGGCTTAGAATTTAAAAATGAAAGCTTTTTAGAACCCTTTAGAAGAAATGTAAGCTTTAGAAGAGAAGAGATTGAAAGTGAATTGGTGATTTGAAATGATCGAAATCCTTCTCTATTTATAGTTTTTTCAAAGACAGAACTCTGACAGAATTCGGGCAGAATTCGGACAGAACTCTTTGTAATAAACCGCAACTGAAGGGAGACCAAGTTCAAAATCAAACGTTCATATAATGTTCAACTTGGCCGAACTCTGGCCGAACTCTGCTAGGGTTCTGCCAGTTGATTTTGAGAAAAAATAATTTTGGCTTTTTGAAAAGTCCTTCAGAAGCTTTTTGTTAAAAGGATGTTTTTCAAAAACATAGGTTATTTTTAAAAGAATAGGGTGATTTTGAAAAATGATTCCGGACAGCCTATTTGCCAGTACGACTTGGTGTACAATGTATTCCTAGACTCAATAAAATGAAAAATTACATTGCTTTGAAGGAAATACATTCTGAATGGCAATCAGCTTCGGTCTTGAACATAGTAGATATCCATCATTGAGCAGTGTCCATAACGTCGTAGGTAAACATCTGAATTGACTTGTATTTATATCGAGACAAAGTTTAATCAATTATTAAAATCAGGTTTGACCATGACCAATGGGCCAACAATCTCACCCATTTTGTTAATTGACAAACCTAGCCGATATAACATCTTAGTTTGGATCAATTCAAAAATATACCCAAAAAAATTGTTCATAACCTGTATTCATGAAGATGTTAGATCTCATTTCTCCCCCATTGTTGTCACTACCACATTTCTAGTTTGAGGGTATTTTTGACATTTTTGGGGTTATTTGAATTTATTAGAATTTATTTGAATTTATGGGAATTTTTAGAAATTATTTTGGAATTGTTTGAATGAGGGTTGACTAGGTTGACTTTGACTAGCTTTGACTTTGTGACCTAACCCTAGTTGAGTTGGACTTGGCTAAATATGAGACCCTAGGTTAAGTTAAGTTAACCATACTCTAGTTAGTGAAATCAATTAGGAATATAAAGATTAGAATAGAAAGATTTTGATCACAAGTCATAACTTGTGATTTTTGAGACATTGTTTTATGACTAAGCCCAAAGCCCATTAGCTAAATGCCCAACCCTAACCCTAACATTATTTGTCCAGCCACTTAACCCATCCTAGGGATTCCCCCCTTATAAATATTCTCTTAGAAATTAGGGCTAGCCTCTAAGGAAGAACAAGCTTTAGAAAGAGGTAATTTCTCAACTTCTAAAATCCCTAGAAATTCTATTTTACCTCCATTTTCCCTCAAACAAATTGCAATGGGTTTTAAATGAAGTGTTCTAGCTGTTGTTACATGTTCTTCTCAGATTCAAATCAATTTGGAGAAGTTTGACCATCAAGAGGAACACCTCTCTTTAGAGCTTTTTGGAGATTTTGATACATAGAGGTAACTTTCAATCTACACCATAAAATTCTGGTTTTATTGTATATCTAGGGAGCCCTAGGCCTAACCTAACTATAAGAATAGGAAACCCTAGAATTTGAGTCCAATTCGTGTCCTATTTGGACACGTATCAGTGTCTTTGTGCATGTGTTTGATGAAATGCCCCAATGGGCATTTCGACCTAATTTTCAGAAACTAATTGAATAGGAAATTAGTTTTTGGTGTTGCTTATGCATTTCTTTTGGTCTGAGGGAGTCTCTGTGTCGTGTCGTGTCGTATTCGACACTTGCACACGCGGGTGCGCGTGCGCGCGCGAGGCAGTGCGCGTGTCCTGCCACTCGGGGGCTATTGCTCTTAGGACACAGCACAAGGACACGCAAAACTCGACACACACTAGGAGGCAATGATTGACACCTCGTGTGTCAAGTCTCACGTGTCCCCATGGCGTGTCGAGGGGTAATCCTCGTTGCACTGGTCGGGACTGACAGTTCAGTCGGGTATTTTTTGACACTGATACGGTTTTCGTATCACTCACAGACACGTCGAGGACACAATTCAGGTTGACCTAGTCCTAGCCCTAGTGTGGGCGTACACGTGTGCACGAGCACGTGTCTTAATTCGTGATGTGTCGTGTGCACGACACGCGTACACACGTGTACGATGCAGTGCACTGAACAGTGCCAGTTTTGTACTGATTTGGGTTTTAATTCGATTGGACACGTTCGTGTCCTTTTGTTTGGACACAAACACCTTGTATGACACATATACACTGTATATTTTAATTACCAACCTGTTAATTTGTATTTTAATGTGTTTTCAATAGGTATTTACCATTTACCCAAAATTTTGAAACATGGTATTAAATTCCTGCATTTCCAGATTTTAAAAGTGAACTTTGCCATCTATTTAAACCTATTTAATACTGTTAAATGTTTGGTTTTAGTTCCTAAATGGGTTCTCCTATATGTAATCTAACCATGGTTAAATTTTAGGTTGTTTTGGTTGTGTATTGATCATGGAATGGGATATTGAAGTTTCCATAAAACTGAAACTATAAATTCTAAACTGTTTTGTGTATTCCTTCCTATTCTTCACTGATACACCCTTTGTTCTGTTAAACACACATTCCTGTACAGTCCAGTAGGGACATCTCTCACTCATCACTCACAGTTACACACACACACATCTCTCACTCATCACTCACTCTCCACACACACACACACATCTACACATATGGTCACTCACCCTCACTCTTCATCAACACACACACACACACATTTCACTCTCTCACTCACAGTTTACACACACACACATGGTCACTCACAGTTGACACACACACACATATACACTCTCTATTATGTCATGTATATATATTTATATATATAATATGTATTATGTGTATAAATAATGCATATGTAGGTATATATATATTACAATGTATATCTGTATGTATTAGGTATTTAAGCCTATATACCACATGTATGCATATATATTATATATGAATACCTATATATGTATGTTTGGGTAATGTATAGATATATATATATATAACATATGTATATGGTAGGTATTCCTATATGCTAATATGTGTACCATATTATAGTAATAGGGATATAGATAGTGTATATGTGATATGCATAGGAGCCTATATATCAATATGTGTATTCTTATATTAGATTGTAAATATATCTATAAGGGTATCATTTTAGATTAATGATTGGACTTGTGTATAGGTGATTTGTAGGTTGGTTAGGCATGGTATTGCCTATTAGCCTATGGCCTAGGCTCTTAGCCTATGGGTGTATCTGTGTGTCAGTTTAGAGTCTAGTTAGACTTATGTAGTCTTGTTAGACCTAGAATAGACTTACTAGACTAGTGTAGACTAGTTTGACTTAGGTTTGACTTGGTTGACCTAGTTTGACTTTTAGGGTTGACCAGAGTTGACCAAGAGTTGACTTTGGCTTAGATTGACCTAGAATCATGTAGAATGTATAGTAGGACTTTATTATACCATTTTGGACTTGTTGTGACTTGTGCTGTTCTGATTAGGAGCCAGACACCACTCCTCGGACAGTACTTTCATATTGGACACTCAGATACCAGGCGAGTACATTCTCTGATCATTTAATATCCTGCTTAGAATTATTTTCTGTATTAAATTACTTTACTTGTTACTGTCACGTTGGTCACACGTATTGGTACTATATGGATCCCTTTTTGAGATGTTATCCTTAGGGAGCATCGGGTACTACATGTTATGTGCGTTTCACTTACATGGCGTATCACTATGCTTCGTTGGTTCATTGATCACTTGTGACATATACTCTTATGATCAGAGAGTCTCCTTGAATCTTTATCCCATTTACTGGGTATCCTAGAATCTTCTAGAATCCCCATTTATGGGACATCCATGTATCCCCCTTCGGGAGCCTTTGCATGGAATCATAACATAACCTGGTTGGATCCTTGTGTATTGATTGGGGGTACGAGGGAGTAGAATTAGACCTGTGAATACTATCCAAGTAGGTAGCATCAGAATCTTTCCATAGTGTAGCATCAGAATCTCCTATGCCATTTACATGTCTATATTGTACTCTGACTCACTAGCCACTGTTAGTCTATATTTATAGTAGATATTTCTATTACTGTTCTCTCTCTGTTTACATACTGCACTTCTTTCAGTACATGTATCTTACTTTACTGCATGATTATATTTTCTAACCTGCTATGAACTGTTGAGATATACTGTGCTCGCTCCTGTCCTGACTGGACCTGTTGAAAATATTACAGAGGACGAGGAGGAGGCCTGTGTGGATACCTTCTACGGGGCAGCCCTAGACGACACTTGCGAGCTGGACCCTCAGGAGGACCCAGCTCTAGCTGAGGACATTACCCCCATTGCCCAGACTAGCTTAGTTAGGCCTTATCTTATTTTATGTTGTCTTGAGATTGTTTAGCTAGACTTTACTTCTGTTCAGAGATTTTGAGTTGTATATTCTTTCATATTCAGTAGCTGAGATTTGTACTCTGGATATTTGCTGGGATATTATCTTAGACTACTTTATCATCTGTATTTCCTTGAGTTCTATATCATATCGTGCTATCTCTTCTTTAGTTGTGATTGAGTTTATTTACTGCTATGTCACCCCCACTCGGAGAGTATAAACTGTTTAGAGTTATATTGTTAGATGTTGTGACTTAGGACAGCATTCTACCGTCGACACTGCGGCGTAGGCTGGACGTACCCACGTCTCGTGCCCTTACTCTAGGGTGTGGGTCGTGACACATTTTTAGTGGTGGCCCATGCAGGTCTAGACTAGAAGTGTAGTAGTATTCGAATTAGAGTATCACTACAGCCTGCAGTAGGATATAGGACATTAATTTTTAAGGTACTCAATCACATTAGGAAAAATTCTTTTATTGCTATCTAAATCCTTATTGTCTGCTGATCCTTTTGAATTTTAATTGTCCGCCTTTGTTATATCGCTTCCTTCTTAGAAATTGATACTCTTATTTGTCCATCTTCAGGATGGTAGAGACTCGATCGCAGCGTACCATTCATGGGGATGCTATAGAGGGGACTGCTACCTCTCAGCCAGTACAGCAGGGCCAGGGGACTGCAGCTCCTGCCACCTCTGTTCGTATTGAGGCTCCAGCAGCAGCAGCAGGGGGTATGCCTTCGCCGGCTCGGAGGCAGGACCCAGTCATCGCAGAGGAGCCCTTCCAGCAACCGCCGCCTCCAGGATACGTAGATGCGGTACAGATGTTCGCATATTTCCAGCAGTTCATGGACCGGCAGCAGGCCCGACAGGACAGGGGCATGGAGTTGGCCCTTACGACAGTTGCAGCTCGACCAGTGGTTCAGCAGCCGAGGACACCGGGGATAGAACAGTTCCAGAAGATGAGCCCCAAAGACTTCCTGGGGACAGAGGGGATTCTATACGCTGATGAGTGGATCGAACATATAGAGGAGGTCTTCCGTCTGGCCCGGATACCAGCAGATCTTCAGATTGAAGCCGCAGCTAGCCGGATGCGAGATCTTGCTCGCACCTGGTATCAGTCAGACCCCATGGTGGGGGTAGCTGGGCAGACTTGGGAGGAGTTCAAGGGCTTCTTCAAGAAGAAGTTATTCCCAGATTCAGCACTCAAAGCCTTGGAGTCGCAGTTCGAGAGCCTAGTCCAGGGGAGCCTTTCAGTGGAGGAGTACGCAGGGGAGTTTGGCCGCCTCGGCAGGTTCGTAGAGGGCTTGAACGAGACGGCGAAGGCCCAGAAGTTCCGGAAAGGTCTGGTCAAGGAGGTCAAGTCCCTAACCAAGGGCAACAGGGATGCCACATTCAAGGAGATCTTGACGGGAGCCTTGTTGGCAGAGGATGATCTTGAGCTTAAGCTCAAGAGGGGGCGAGACCCAGTTGGGGGCAGCAGCAGCGGAGGCCAGGCCAAGAGGCCCCACTTTTAGCACCAGCAGCTGAGGCAGTTCCAGCCGCAGCCGATCCAGCAGAGGCCAGTTCACCAGCAGCAGCAGCCGAGATAGCACCAGCAGGGTCAGAAACAGGGTGTTACGTGTGCCTACTGCAAGAAGCCTGGGCATGTCTTCAATGAGTGCTGGAAGAGGCTGGGCCAGTGTCTAGTGTGTGGCTCGGCAGACCACCAGATGAGGGAGTACCGCATGGGACGAGCAGCTCAGGGGGCAGCAGTCAGAGCTCCAACAGGCCAGCAGAGGGGACCAGCCCTGCCGACACAGCAGCAGAGGTTCGTCCAGCACCAGCAGCAGGCCAGGGGAGGCCAGTAGGGGCGAGCTTTCGCCATGGCAGCTGGAGATGCAGAGGTGATAGGAGAGCTGATCGCAGGTTCGATTCTTCTCGACTCCAGTCCAGCTTTTGTATTATTCGATTCCGGTACTTTGCATAGCTTCATATCAGTATCTTTTGTGATTAGACACGGTATCATAGCTAAATCGTTGCCTAGGACTTACAAGATCACGACCGGGGGTGGCATTATCCTCGTGAGTGATGTTTGTAAGGGTCGGAGAGTAGTTTTGGGAGGCCGTGAGTTGGAGGTAAGCCTGCTCGTAATGCCATTGTCGAACTACGATATAGTACTAGGCATGGATTGGTTGAGCAGACACCACACCAGCATTGATTGCAGAGGGGGTAGAGTTCTCTTCAGAGCGCCGGGGGAGCCAGAGTTCGAGTACTCCAGACGTCAGGCAGAGCAGAGCAGCGGAGTTTTCTGTGGAGTCTCGGTCGAGGAGCAGTCGATTCCACACCCTTTGATAGCAGAGTATATGGATGTTTTCCCAGAGGAGTTGCCGGGATTGCCACCAAACAGAGACATAGAGTTCTCGATAGACTTGGTTCCTGGAGCGGAACCCATTTCTAAGCATATCTATCAGGTGAACAACAGTGAGCTGATGGAGTTGAAGAAGCAAGTGGATGAGCTACAGGACAAGGGCTTCATCCGCTCGAGTTCGTCGCCATGGGGTGCACCAGTGTTGTTTGTGCCGAAGAAGGATGGGTCAGTACGGATGTGTATTGACTACATGGCACTCAACAACCTCACGATCAAGAACAAATACCCACTGTCGCGGATCGACGATCTTTTTGACCAGTTGAGCGAAGCTCGGGTATTTTTCAAGATTGATCTGAGGTCGGGATATCATCAGGTGAAGGTGAAGGGGGAGGATATTCCCAAGACCGCTTTCAGGATGCGGTACGGGCAGTTTGAGTTTTTGGTTATGCCGTTTGGGCTAACCAATGCACCAGCAGTGTTTATGAACCTTATGGACAAGGTGTTCCACCAGTATCTGGATCAGTTTGTGGTGGTGTTCATTGACGACATATTGATATATTCCAAGACTGAGGAGGAGCACAAGGAGCATTTGAGGATCGTACTGGAGACTCTCAGGAGGGAGCAGCTTTATGGAAAGCTCTCCAAGTGTGAGTTCTTCTTAGACCGAGTGGACTTCTTGGGGCATGTGGTGACTGGAGATGGTATCTCAGTTGACCCCAAGAAGATTGTAGCAGTTGAGGCATGGGCAGCGCCGACTTCAGTTACAGAGATTAGGAGTTTCCTGGGGCTGGCAGGATATTATCGGAGATTTGTGCCGGATTTCTCCCGGGTTGCAGAGCCGTTGACTCGGTTGACCCGGAAGGATGCTGAGTATGTTTGGTCAGAGGAGTGTCAGGCAGCTTTTGATGAGTTGAAGAAGCGGCTTACGACAGCTCCGATTCTGACATTGCCTTCAGGATTAGGTAGTTTTACTATTTATAGTGATGCTTCAGGGAAAGGGCTGGGTTGCGTCTTGCAGCAGCATGGGAAGGTGATTGCCTATGCTTCTAGGCAGTTACGTCCCCATGAGAAGAACTACCCTACCCACGACCTAGAGCTGGCAGCAGTGATATTTGTTCTAAATTGTGGAAGCATTATCTGTATGGTGAGAGGGTGGAGATCTTCACAGATCATAAGAGCTTAAAGTATGTGTTCACTCAGAAGGAGTTGAACATGAGGCAGCGCAGATGGCTAGTTGATGAAGGACTTTGACATCCTACTTCAGTATCACCCAAGGAAGGCCAACGTGGTTGCCGATGCCTTGAGTAGGTATCTGACAGCCATGTGTTTGACCATGGATCGGCATTTGCTTGCAGATTTGGAGAGCCTTGGGATTGAGGTGATCGTGTCCGGAGTGCAGATGCAGATATGGGGCATGCAGATTCAGTCAGACTTGGTAGAGAGGATCAAGTCGGCACAGTTTGAGGATGTTACTCTGCGGTGTCTCCGAGAGCAGGTTCGAGCAGGATTGCTGGAGGGCGAGTTTTCTCTTGCAGAGGATGGTGCCTTGAGGTACGGTTCTAGGTTATGTGTGCCCAGCAGAGATCTCAGGGAGCAGGATATACAGGAGGCCCACAGATCTCAGTACTCTATACACCCTGGTGCCAACAAGATGTACCGAGATCTGATGGAGCATGTTTGGTGGTCCGGGATGAAGCGGGAGGTGGCTCGCTTCGTAGCTAGGTGCTTGGTATGTCAGCAGGTCAAGGCGGAGAGGCAGAGGCCCGGTGGATTATTGCAGCCGCTGTCCATTCCCGAGTGAAAATGAGAGCATATCACTATGGACTTCGTATCAGGATTGCCGCGTACACCAGGAGGAAAAGACACAATTTGGGTCATCATTGACAGGTTGACCAAATCGGCCCACTTCTTGCCATTCAAGGTGGGTACGTCTACAGAGAGGCTGGCAGAGATGTATATGCGGCAAATAGTCAGGATTCATAGGGTTCCGGTCAGCATCGTCTTAGATCGGGATAGTCGCTTCACTTTCTATTTCTGGAGGAGTCTGCAGACCAGCTTGGGCACCCAGCTCAAGTTTAGTACTGCATACCACCCCCAGACGGACGGACAGTCAGAGCGGACTATTCAGACACTTGAGGATATGCTGCGGACGTACGTCCTGGACTTTGGAGGTTCCTGGAAGGATCATCTTCATTTGGTGGAGTTTGCTTACAACAACAGTTTCCAGGCCAGCATCGAGATGTCACCTTTCGAGGCTCTGTACGGGCGTAGGTGTCGTACACCCTTATCTTGGGATGATGTTGGTGAGCGAGCTTTACTGGAGCCAGAGATGGTTGTTGACGCAGTCGAAAAGGTGAAGCTCATCAGGGACAGACTTTACGTAGCGCAGGACAGACATCGGCACTGGGCCGATAGCCACCGGAGGCTGTTAGAGTTTGAGGTACATATTAGAGTAGGATTAGATTTAGGTTTGTTTGTTTGTAATTTTTGATCATGTTTGTTTATCATAATTAATTGAGACCTTGCTTGTGATTAGGTCGGAGACCAGGTTTTCTTGAGGATATCTCCGACTCGTGGTACGATACGTTTTGGTGGAGGCGGGAAGCTTAGCCCGCGCTTCATCGGCCCTTTCGTTATCAGCAGGAGAGTCGGTGATGTGGCATACAGGCTAGACTTGCTGCCTGTACTAGTGGGGGTCCACAACGTATTCTATGTATTACAGTTGAGACGGTACGTGGCTGACCCTAGCCATGTGCTCGATCATTCAGAGATTGAGGTTGGGACTTCTCTCAGCTATCCAGAGCAGCCAGTAGAGATTCTGGATCGACGGGAGAAGGTTCTGAGGAACCAGGTGATACCCTAGGTACGCGTCGCATGGAGGCATCATTCTCCAGGAGAGTCTACCTGGGAGCGGGCGGATGAGATGCGCGAGCGTTACCCTTATCTTTTTGGACCACGAGGTATACTTTCTATCCTTTTCATCAGTTGTATTTTTGCCTTTCAATTTTGAGGACGAAATTCTTTTAAGGAGGGTAGATTTGTCACTACCACATTTCTAGTTTGAGGGTATTTTTGACATTTTTGGGGTATTTGAATTTATTTGAATTTATGGGAATTTTTAGAAATTATTTTGGAATTATTTGAATGAGGGTTGACTAAGTTGACTTTGACTAGCTTTGACTTTGTGACCTAACCCTAGTTGAGTTGGACTTTGCTAGATATGAGACCCTAGGTTAAGTTAAGTTAACCATACTCTAGTTAGTGAAATCAATTAGGAATATAGAGATTAGAATAGAAAGATTTTGATCACAAGTCATAACTTGTGATTTTTGAGACATTGTTTTATGACTAAGCCCAAAGCCCATTAGCCAAATGCCCAACCCTAACCCTAACATTATTTGTCCAGCCACTTAACCCATCCTAGGGATTCTCCCCTTATAAATATTCTCTTAGAAATTAGGGCTAGCCTCTAAGGAAGAACAAGCTTTAGAAAGAGGTAATTTCTCAACTTCTAAAATCCCTAGAAATTCTATTTTAGCTCCATTTTCCCTCAAACAAATTGCAATGGGTTTTAAATGAAGTGTTCTTGCTGTTGTAACATGTTCTTCTCAGATTCAAATCAATTTGGAGAAGTTTGACCATCAAGAGGAATACCTCTCTTTAGAGCTTTTTGGAGATTTTGATACATAGAGGTAACTTTCAATCTACACCATGAAATTCTGGTTTTATTGCATATCTAGGGAGCCCTAGGCCTAACCTAACTGTAGGAATAGGAAACCCTAGAATTTGAGTCCAAATCATGCCCTATTTGGACACGTATCAGTGTCTTAGTGCATGTGTTTGATGAAATGCCCCAATGGGCATTTCGACCTAATTTTCAGAAACTAATTGAATAGGAAATTAGTTTTTGGTGTTGCTTATGCATTTCTTTTGGTCTGGGGGAGTCTCTGTGTCGTGTCGTGTCGTATTCGACACTTGCACACGCGGGTGCGCGTGCGCGCGCGAGGCAGTACGCGTGTCCTGCCACTCGGGGGCTATTGCTCTTAGGACACAGCACAAGGACACGCAAAACTCGACACACACTAGGGGGCAATGATTGACACCACGTGTGTCAAGTCTCACGTGTCCCTATGGCGTGTCGAGGGAGTAATCCTCGTTGCACTGGTCGGGACTGACAGTTCAGTCGGGTATTTTTTGACACTGATACGGTTTTCGTATCACTCACAGACACGTCGAGGACACAATTCAGGTTGACCTAGTCCTAGCCCTAGTATGGGCGTACACGTGTGCATGAGCATGTGTCTTAATTCGTGCTATGTCGTGTGCACGACACGCGTGCACACGTGTAGGATGCAGTGCACTGAACAGTGCCAGTTTTGCACTATTTTGGGTTTTAATTCGATTAGACACGTTCGTGTCCTTTTGTTTGGACACAAACACCTTGTATGACACATATACACTGTATATTTTAATTACCAACCTGTTAATTTGTATTTTAATGTGTTTTCAATAGGTATTTACCATTTACCCAAAATTCTGAAACATGGTATTAAATTCCTGCATTTCCAGATTTTAAAAGTGAACTTTGCCATCTATTTAAACCTATTTAATACTGTTAAATGTTTGGTTTTAGTTCCTAAATGGGTTCTCCTATATGTAATCTAACCATGGTTAAATTTTAGGTTGTTTTGGTTGTGTATTGATCATGGAATGGGATATTGAAGTTTCCATAAAACTGAAACTATAAATTCTAAACTGTTTTGTGTATTCCTTCCTATTCTTCACTGATACACCCTTTGTTCTGTTACACACACATTCCTGTACAGTCCAGTAGGGACATCTCTCACTCATCTCTTACTCATCACTCACAGTTACACACACACACATCTCTCACTCATCACTCACTCTCCACACACACACACACATCTACACATATGGTCACTCACCCTCACTCTTCATCAACACACACACACACACACATTTCACTCTCTCACTCACAGTTTACACACACACACATGGTCACTCACAGTTGACACACACACACATATACACTCTCTATTATGTCATGTATATATATTTATATATATAATATGTATTATGTGTATAAATAATGCATATGTAGGTATATATATATTACAATGTATATCTATATGTATTAGGTATTTAAGCCTATATACCACATGTATGCATATATATTATATATGAATACCTATATATGTATGTTTGTGTAATGTATAGATATATATATATATATAACATATGTATATGGTAGGTATTCCTATATGCTAATATGTGTACCATATTATAGTAATAGGGATATAGATAGTGTATATGTGATATGCATAGGAGCCTATATATCAATATGTGTATTCTTATATTAGATTGTAAATATATCTATAAGGGTATCATTTTAGATTAATGATTGGACTTGTGTATAGGTGATTTGTAGGTTGGTTAGGCATGGTATTGCCTATTAGCCTATGGCCTAGGCTCTTAGCCTATGGGTGTATCTGTGTGTCAGTTTAGAGTCTAGTTAGACTTATGTAGTCTTGTTAGACCTAGAATAGACTTGCTAGACTAGTGTAGACTAGTTTGACTTAGGTTTGACTTGGTTGACCTAGTTTGACTTTTAGGGTTGACCAGAGTTGACCAAGAGTTGACTTTGGCTTAGATTGACCTAGAATCATGTAGAATGCATAGTAGGACTTCATTATACCATTTTGGACTTGTTGTGACTTGTGCTGTTCTGATTAGGAGCCAGATACCACTCCTCGGACAGTACTTTCATATTAGACACTCAGATACCAGGCGAGTACATTCTCTGATCATTTAATATCCTGCTTAGAATTATTTCCTGCATTAAATTACTTTACTTGTTACTGTCACGTTGGTCACACGGATTGGTATTATATGGATCCCTTCTTGAGATATTATCCTTAGGGAGCATCGGGTACTACATGTTCTGTGCGTTTCACTTACATGGCATATCACTATGCTTCGTTGGTTCATTGATCACTTGTGACATATACTCTTATGATCACAGAGTCTCCTTGAATCCTTATCCCATTTACCGGGTATCCTAGAATCTCCTAGAATCCCCATTTATGGGACATCCATGTATCACCCTTCGGGGGCCTTTGCATGGAATCATAACATAACCTGGTTGGATCCTTGTGTATTGATTGGGGGTACGGGGGAGTAGAATTAGACATGTGAATACTATCCAAGTAGTGTAGCATCAGAATCTTTCCATAGTGTAGCATCAGAATCTCCTATGCCATTTACATGTCTATATTGTACTCTGACTCACTAGCCACTGTTAGTCTCTATTTATAGTAGATATTTCTATTACAATTCTCTCTCTGTTTACATACTGTACTTCTTTCAGTACCTGTATCTTACTTTACTGCATGATTATATTTTCTAACCTGCTATGAACTGTTGAGATGTACTGTGCTCGCTCCTGTCCTGATTGGACCTGTTGAAAATATTACAGAGGACGAGGAGGAGGCCTGTGTGGATACCTTCTACGGGACAGTCCTAGACGACACTTATGAGCTGGACTCTCAGGAGGACCCAGCTCTAGCTGAGGACATTACCCCGATTGTCTAGACTAGCTTAGTTAGGCCTTATCTTATTTTATGTTGTCTTGGGACTGTTTAGCTAGACTTTACTTCTGTTCAGAGATTTTGAGTTGTATATTCTTTCATATTCAGTAGCTAAGATTTGTACTCTAGATATTTGCTGGGATATTATCTTAGACTACTTTATCATCTGTATTTCTTTGAGTTCTATATCATATCGTGCTATCTCTTCCTTAGTTGTGATTGAGTTTATTTACTGCTATGTCACCCCCACTCGGGGAGTATAAACTATTTAGGGTTATATTGTTAGATGTTGTGACTTAGGACAGCGTTCTACCGCCGACACTGCGGCGTAGGCTGGACGTACCCACATCTCGTGCCCTTACTCTAGGGTGCGGGTCGTGACAGTTGTCACTTAGCAAAATAATTGCAAAAGAGAAAGCTCCCCCGTAATAAATGCATAAGTAACAATCAGTGAAAACACAATAAAAAAAATGTAAGAACATTCATCACAGGCATGGTATAAACATTGACAAAAAATAAGATAGACAGATAACAATACAGGCATGGTATTTGTCACAGACAGTTAATATGAAGCAAAATAGAAAGATAATGCTAGAATAAAGCTGAAACAAATAAAGTGCTGAATAATAAACAAATGTGAGTTAAATGCCAAACTGAGGCATAAAAACATATGTCTATGTAAGTCAGAAATCATAACTGAAATAAAAAGTACTGATAATATCGTAGAATGTCGGAGCATTTCCAAGTAAACATAAGACAAAATATCAGTCTCAATAAGAATAACATCTCAAAAATCATCATCCTCATCATCATCATCAGCTGCAGCGCCAGCATGTCCAGATGGACCAGCTCCAGAAGTGCCTGCTCCAGAAGTATGAGGAGTGGCACCAGAAGTACGATACCAATCATAAGCGTTCCCTGGCTGGAACAGAGAGTGGACCGTCTCATCATCAATGCGGTAGCCAAAAACAGAAGGGTCTCGAGGTTGAGAGCTAGCAGAGTGACCCGTCTGTGCAAATCGCAGATCGGCGAAGGAGTTGGCAATAGCCTAGAATCGGGTCACGTCACGGAACTCAAGTTCCCTGGAAGTGTCAACGTAAAATGACTACAGATCTAAAAGATGCTGATGAATACCCTCAAAGGTCATAGGGTAAGACTAAGGAGGACTAGGTGCTGTGGGAGTAGGTGCAGGAGGAGCAGGTGCAGTAGGTGGAGGAACAGTGGCAATGCTGCGACGAGAGAGTTTGAGGAACTTGGGCTCAGGGTCCAGAGCACAAGTGGATAAGTCAATGTCGAATCTCTGAAAGATGCGTGGGATGATCATCGTATAAGAGAGGTTGCGGTCTCTTCCGTAACATCTACCCATCATCTGAATGATAGTCTTAGGGGCAGAGAAAGGAATCCCCTTAAGAATGTGATATAAAGCAGAAAGCTCAAGTGCAGTGACATCATCTTTTGAAGTAGATTTTGGAAGTATAGTGGAATAGATGATGCGATGTAATTCGTAGTTAAACAAGTTCAAGTTATTGGCCTTAAACTTTCCAGGACGAGCACGTGCAGGCGCACAAAGCTCATTCTTGAAACTAACGAGAGTCGTACCATCGAGAAAATCGAAATCAGTGATGTCATCGAGCGGGGCACCTTCGTTTGGAATACCAGGGATTTCTGCTAACGTTTTATCAGTAAACTCGATATCTATCCCTCCGACGCGTGTTCTCGCGATAAAAGTGTCTAATACGAAATTACAGTAAAATAGTCTAATGGCATTAGTAGCTATAGGAAAATATAAAGTAACAAAGTGTTGTAACCCTAATGTCTCAAAGTAAGGACGGTGGTCGAAAAAGATAGTCCATTTGATCGGAGATCCGACACAAATAGTACGCATAATAAAATCAGCATACCAAAGTAGGGCTTGGTCGGGAGTTTTGAAATAAAACTCGTCCGATGCACCGTCATCCGATTGGACCGGAGAAAAGAGAGAATCCGTATACGGATCCGAAGACGATGCTTCTTCACTGGCATGGGTCTTCTTCCTCATGAAAGGATTGAAACCCTTAGGCATTCTATCCCAAAAACTAGAAACCCTAACAATTGAAAAGTGGAGGAAAGAAGGAATTATACCTCCCGAGAATTGGATATGCTGTAGAGGACGAAATTCTTCGCACGAATCCAAATTTTGGACGAAGATCTCCACGTGGATTGGAAGAAGGAAAGTGGAGACGAACTAGGGTTTAGGGGCACGGCTGCTGCTATTTTGATGAAGTTTGGAAGAATGAAGGAGAGATGGCCTCGGGTTCTGACTGGTACATATATATACCCAGCCGAACTCTGGCCGAATTCGGACCGAACTCGGGCCGAATTCGCCAAGGGTTGCCTGGCTATATATATATATATATATATATATATATATATATATATATATATATATATATATATATATATATATATATATAATTATGGGGCCACATCTTTTTCATCAATTCGTTTCAAATGTTTAATTCAGAGTTTAGTAAATTTAGATTTCAAATAACATAATTAATATTATTTTATAAATTTATATTCTTTACTCAGCATCTGTCTCAGATTAGCTGTAGGAGTACTGTCCCAGCTAACGGAGGTTCACCAGGGAACTCTTAAATACTGCTTCGCTTCGACCGTAGTCGTGGTGACAGACAGACTCTTTTTAGGCTTGTCTTGAAAACAGTTATTGAGTATCGAATATTAATTAATAAAACACAATTAATTAATATTATTGACATCTAAAATTCCTAATTCTCGACGTAAATAATTGAAACGATCTTCCGCTAGAGGTTTTGTGAGTATGTCAGCTAATTGATTTTGTGTGTCTATGTATACAAGGTCTATATCTCCATTTTGTTGATGATCTCTAAGAAAGTGATGTCTAATCTCGATATGTTTAGTACGAGAGTGACATACTGGATTCTTAGTCAAATTAATAGAACTTATATTGTCACAGAAAATGGGTATGTGTGTAAAATGCAATCCATAGTCTTCTAAAGTTTGCTTTCTCCACAAAATTTGTGCACAATAACGTCCTGCGGCGATATACTCAGCCTCAGTTGTTGATAATGCAATAGAATTTTGCTTCTTACTAAACCAAGAGACTAGAGCTTTTTCTAGGAAATGACATGTGCCGCTAGTGCTTTTTCTATCTACTTTGCATCCGACAAAATCATCATCAGAATAACCGGTTAGGTCAAATGACGTAGTTTTGGGATACCATAAGCCGACAGAAGAAGTGCCTTTAAGGTATCGAAAGATACGCTTAACTGCGCACAGATGTGATTCCTTAGGATTAGCTTGAAAGCGTGCACATAAGCAAACACTAAACATAATGTCTGGTCCACTAGCAGTTAAATACAGTAAGCTATCGATCATACCTCGATACTTACGTATGTCGACAGGTTTGCCTTGTTTATCAATATCAAGCTTGGTTGAAGTCGCCATTGGAGTGCTAAGTGGCTTGACTGCTTCCATGTCGAACTTCTTTAATAGATCCTTTGTGTACTTTGCTTGATTTACGAACGTCCCATTGTTGGTTTATCTGATTTGCAGTCCGAGAAAGAATTTTAGCTCTCCTATCATGCTCATCTCAAACTCATTCTGCATACACTTTGAAAATTTTTGACAAAGAGATTCATCAGTAGATCCAAAAATAATATCATCTACATAGACTTGAATGAAAAGAATGTTGTTATTCAAAGATTTTATAAACAATGTAGTGTCAACCTTTCCCTTTGAAAAACCGTTATCAAGTAGAAAAGAGCTCAAATGATCGTACCAAGCACGAGGGGCTTGTTTCAAACCGTATAAGGCTTTCTTCAACTTGAAAACATATTCAGAAAATTTGAAATCAGTAAAACCAGGAGGTTGAACTACATAAACTTCTTCTTTTATAAAACTATTTAAAAATGTGCTTTTGACATCCATTTGAAATAACTTAAAATTATGAAAATATGTAAATGCACATAACATGCGAATGGATTCTAATCTCGCAACTGGGGCATAAGTCTCATCGTAGTCGATACCTTCTTCTTAATTGTATCCTTGAGCTACGAGTCGAGCCTTATTACGAGTCACTAAACCATTCTCGTTCAGTTTATTTCGGAATACCCATCGGGTGCCAATGACCGGATGATCAATAGGCTTGGGAACAAGTTTCCAAACTTGATTCCCTTCGAATTGGTTTAATTCCTCTTGCATGTAGAAGCATGGAAATGAACAGAAAAATCTATGCGGCTCAAGATCAGAAGAGGATCATGCGGCTCAACAGTTCATTGGAGTTTCATGCGGCTCAGAATTTCAATCATATGCGGCTCAAGACTGGAAGAGTTCCATGCGGCTCAAAAGTCGCCAACATAGCCATGCAGCACGAGTAAAAGCCACGTGGCTTCATGCGGCTCGCCTCTACAACTGGACATTAAGCAGCGGCCTCATTTAATACTCTGACACAACAAGGCAGCTCTGACACAAAAGTGAATTGATAGCCCTGACATAAAGCTGCAATGATGACTCTGACATAATGGCGTGCTCCTAGGGAAACGAAGAAAATCTCTACAGCTGGCACGATCCATCAAATCCCAAAGTCTTTTATACGGCTTTGACACGTGGCTAACCGCATGCGGTTCAGGTGGAGGCCACCCCCATGCGGCTGCTACTCTCATGCGGCTCGGATCATGGGGGCCATCTTCATGCGGCTCAAATCCTGAGAAGCCACCCTCATGCGGCCGCGATTCTCATGCGGCTCTGATCATGGGGGCCATCTTCATGCGGCTCAAATCGTGAGAAGCCACCCCCATGCGGCCGCTATTCTCATGCGGCTCGGGCCATCTTCATGCGGCTCAAATCCTGAGAAGCCACCCCCATGCGGCCGCTATTCTCATGCGGCTCGGATCATGGGGACCATCTCCATGCGGCTCAAATGCTGAGAGACCACGCCCATGCAGCCTTAACACGTGGCCAGCCTTATACGGCTCAGATTTCGAAGGCCACACCTATGCGGCCGCCACCTTCATGCGGTTCAAACCCTGAGAAGCTACCCTCATACAGCTCTGTCAAGACACCCTGTCCATGTGGCTCGCGGTTAGGACATGTGTCAGAAGATCAGTTTCCCCCGTGTCCCTACAGCTCGCAGCATAATGATGGTTGGACACGTGGCACCAAATCAATCAAGATTTATCAACAAATCCCAACAACAAGATTTTACCTGGATCAAATCAGATTTATCGCAATCAAGCAGATTGAACACGTGGCAGGAGATCCGAGCTTGTCATAATTAATCACGAAGATTCGTGGCAATCAACATTAATTGCCTATATGGATTTGGTGCAATCAACATTAATTGCCCATATGGATTTGGCGCTATCAACATTAACTGCCCAGATCTGTTGCAATCAAGATTAACGGCCCAGATTAATTGCCAACAAAACAGGATCAAGGAAAATGGGAATTAATTTCCAAACTGTCGACTTTTCAAGGGGCAATCATTGTAAACCCTAATGATCATACCCACTCCTATAAATAGCAAGGTGTCATTCCCTTGTAAGGACACACAAAGAGAGGAGAGACCGCCCTTGGCAGGACACACAGAGAGAGGAGAGACCACCCCCGGCTGGACACAAAGAGAAGAGAGACCACCCCCGGCTGGACACACAAAGAGACAAAGGCACGCACAGAAGAGTCTTCCCACCCATTCCGGGAGCATTTCTTCATCAGAGCCAAGGCTACGTTCGATCGTCCAAGGAGTAAGGCAGGCTTTCCCGAGCCTCTACCGTCACCCCCCAGAATCAAAAATAAATAATCGTACTTAGATTATTGTACCTAGGTTTTCATTCCTAGGCTTTCTTTGTACGAGCGAGTTTGTATTGTGAGTTTAAGTTCAGTCCTCCTATAAAATTGTTCTGCACTTTTACAATCAATGGCAAATACGATGGCGACTCTGCTGGGGACTAACTTCTCCATGGCTGAGGAGTTGGTGACGTAATCGGACGCAGCCAAACTTGGCTCCACTCAACATATGCTGGTCGCCTGGTTCGACCAGCAGGCGTTTGAAGAAATGCTCTCCGACGGGAGTGCTTGCCCGGTCCAGCGGCGAGCCCGCACGAAGAAGGCCCGCAGGGAGTGGAGTCCCAAATCATTCGCTCCTCCCCAAGCTCTCAAAGAAGTACTCTCTGTTGCCCAAGATGGCGGGAAAGACTCGCATACGGCCCCACTTCAGGCCACAGAGGACTCTGCTTTCCCCAAGTCCGGCAGAGGAAAACACAACGATGCTGGATTTGCAGGGGCAAAGAGGAACTCTGTGCGGTCCAAGAAGAAGTCGCATAAGGGCGCCAGCCATATGAAAACTCATGCGGCCACAGAAGCCAGCCGCATGCAGGAGGCTCATGCGGCCAGAACTTCCAGCCGCATGAAGGAGGCTCATGCGGCCACGACTGCCAGCCGCATACAGACTGCTCATACGGCCACGACTGCCAGCCGCATACAAACTGCTTATGCGGCTATCGCTCCTAGCCGCATACGGAAGGGTCATGCGGCCACACATGCCAGCCGCATGCAGACAGCCTGCATGGCCACCAAACCCAGCCGTATACCTTCTGCTCCATGCGGCTCACGGTCAGTCTTCGACCGCCTCTCAGGCGATCCTGACCCCAGATGCTCTCCTGTGCCAATCTCTATGGACTCTTCCTACTATGCGCTCTCAGGTTCTAGAAGGAAGAAGTCTCGGGCAGCGCGGGCTCGTCGAGCTCAGACAGCTGTCCCAACTTCTGACTATCAGGGCGTCCCGCTGACTATTACGCGGGCCCCTGATGGAAAGTTGTATAAAACTATCCGTGTCCAGCCCCAGGCGGCCAACGAACGGGATATTTACCAAGAATCTCCCAACAATGATCAGGGGCACGTACTCGTACTACCCCCATATCAGGGAGCAGGCAGGATGCCAACACACTCATGTGCTCAGAACTCTCGAGCCCATAAAACGAATGACTTGTGCAACGTGATTCTTCACAAACGCAAGGAAAGAGACGAGGACTTGGTGTGCAGAGAGTCCATCCATGGACATCGCTGCACACAAGTCATTGTCAACTGCTGCTGCAGCAAGGTGGACATACAAGAGGACCGACGATCCGTCTTCCAACGACTGTAACACCCAAGCTCAGAAGACGAGGCGCTTCTCGTCGCCTCCTATAATTCTGCTCTGAATATTTCTGGCAGCGGGAGAGGGAAGAAAACAAATGTCTCCAGTCCAAAAATCTCAACCGGCGTAACCAAGAAACTCTCTTCTAAGCAGTTGTCTACCACCGTTACAGGAGGAGTTTACCAAGGTACCTGCTCAAAGACAAAATTTGCCATACTTGGAGATTCATCGTCCACATCTCTAGGAGGCATTGGAGCCGGGGGTAGCACTCCTCCAAATATCCACAACAATCCGATGTTCCAAGAAGATAATCCAGGGGAAACGGTCCACCTAACAGATACAGCAGATCCCGACGTCCCCGAGGACGTCCACAACTCTCAAGACGAAGCAAGCTCTGAAGCTGGGGGTACCACTCCTTCTGAGTCTGAACCAGAGGAGAACATTCCCACATACCCTGACGACTTCTTTGTACAAGGGTATGACTCAGAGGGCGCATTTTCCATCGTTCTTTCCATCTCTCCTCATGTAAGGACAGTGTTCATGACGGACAGCAACCAAGATGGTCCCAGTGATCGCCAACGTATCGACACCCTGGAGGCCATACTTTATGCCTTGGTCAAGTCCGTGGATGAGATCAAAGCGGCCCTTCCAACTCTGGAAGAAAGGATGCCTGGCTAAACAAGCTTAGGTCCCACGGTCAATGTGGACTCGAACTCAGCTGCACCAAACCCGGGTGATAATCCTCCTGAAATATCGGCCCCCACCGCTGTAGATGAGGCCAGAGAGGCAAGACGAGAGGTCCAGGAGCTTCGGGCCATGTTCCACGCCCGAGAAAACTGCCAGGACCTCAGGATACGACAACCATATCCTGCTGCATGGAGAGATGTGTCCTTCCCACCAAGATATAAACCATTCAACATCAATCTGTATGATGGGAAGACATCTGCAAGCAGGTACATCACCTACTTCGAAGTCACAACCGACCATCTGCCTCATGACGACGCCATCCTTACGCGGTTGTTCATCAGGGCACTGGAGGGGGTCGCCTTCGACTGGTACCGCAACTTGCCGGACAACTGCATCCATTCATTCGCTGGCTTCAAACGTATATTCCTGGAGAGGTTCTACGAAGAAGGACAAGACATGACAATGTCCACCCTCATGGACGTTTTTCAGGAAGAAAAGGAGCTAACTAGGAACTATATCGAGCGGTTTCGCCAAACCGCAATGAAGTTGCCTTCCGGTAACCCGAATTCCTCCTTAATTAAAATTTGCCAAAAGAGGCTGCTTCCCACGATCAGTCTCTGGATGGACGAAAGTCAGTTTAAGGATTGGAAGACTTTTATTATCAGCGCCACTAGCGCAGAAGACAAGTTGAAGAAAGCTCGTCAACTGGGATTACACGTCTCGGAAGGAGAGGACAAGGGCAAACGCCCTAACACCATTAGCAACAATAGTGGTAACCTTTCCAACAATCGAGACAACAAGGGCAAACAAGCTATGGTGGCCGATACAGCTCCGAAGCCTGAACCAAAGCCAGCAGAGAAGCAGTAGCCTCAGATGACCTACTCCTTCGAGGACGACCATGTCAAGCCCATCTTGGACATGCTCATACAAGAAGGTCAAATTCAGCTCCCTCCTCCAAGGCGTGAACCTCGTCCTACAGAAATGGAGAGCCCCAAGTACTGCCACTACCATCGCTATGTCCACCATGCTACACAAGACTGCTACCAACTAAAGTGACACATCCAGCATCTCATCGACTCTAAGGCCTTGGCCATTGATTTCGAAGAGGTGACCGTAGCAGCCAATATGGTGTCAGTACAATTCGACAGCTTCCCTCCGACAAAGACTCAAGATGGAGTAGTGCCCATCCCCAGAGCAAGGATGGAGGTCGCTAACCTTCCACCTCTCCGTAATCAGGATGCTGGCCTAGTACCCCTTACCACATCACGAAGGGAGGTCATGTGGGTCCATCCGGACCTGGTACCTGAAGTGACTCAGTCCACACCTCCCTCCACCAGCAAGAAAAAAAGTAGGAAAGTCAAATCATGCCGCACAATTTCGGCAGAGGTCGAGGAAGCTACGGCTGTCATTACCCGATCCGGTGCACAAACTCAACCTCCATCGGGTAACTCGGCTGAAGATCATCAGCCGGCTACTGCTGATGCTCCAGGACCTTCTCAGCCTTCGACGACCGACAAGCCTAGGCTGAAGGAGACTCGCTTTGACAAGCCACTCCGAAGAGAGGCGCCTCATGGGCTGGAGAGGCCTTACAACTTCGACATCTTGGCGCAATTGGCCAACACACCGGCCAAATTATCGCTATACAAGCTCCTGAGACTCTTCAAGGATGTTCGCGTCGCACTAAGCGAGGCACTCCAGAATGCCGACGCATATCTGGCTCAGTCCAATCTCACTGGGAAAGCTCGCCTGCAGATCTCCAGGACAGCGCTTGCACAGGCATAATGCCCAACATCGTCTTCACTCCGCAGGATATGCTTATCAAGACCAACCTGCACGATCGCCCTCTGTATTATACTGGGTACATCGGCTATATCAAGGTGGATCGGATGCATATCGACCCCGGTTCTTCCATAAGCATCATCCCGAAGAGCCTGCTACACCATCTGCGCATCCCAATGCATCGCCTGACATCGACAAGCGCTGCTATTAGCGGTTTCAATTCAGGTAGAAGCTATCCGATCGAGAAGATTCACATGAAGTGCCAAATCGGCGACCTTCAGTCAGAAGTGACATGTTATGTCATAGATACGGACACTTCCTACAATATTCTCCTGGGGCGTCCTTGGATACATGACTACATGATAGTACCTTCCACACTACACCAGTACTTCAAGTACGTTGACAAGTACGGCTTCATGAGGACAGAATTTGCCGACATCGATCCCTTTAAAGGGGTCGAATCCTACTACTCAGATTCATGCTTGTACGAGAAGTCAAAAAAGCACCTTGCTGAATGAAATACTCAAGCTCAAACTGAGGCGGCAGCTGGATCAGAAGAACCGCTGACAATCCACCTCCAAGCCTGCAAACCTGGCAGAACTGTACCCCTTACGGCCACTCTGCGTAAGGACACAATCAGCCTCTCTATACAGGAGGAACAGATGATAATCCGACTGCCAAGGTCTGGCCAAGTGCCAAGACCTACGACAGAGCCACTGACAATCAGGCTGCCTAGAGCTAGCCAGAAACAAATAGAGGAGCTCAATCCCTCTGTCAAACCGATGACGATTCGTCTTCCCAGAATGAATCGGCAGCCGAACGCTAGGTCGGGGACTGCTAGCCAACCAACAACTCTCCGCGCAGCATCGAGCACCAAACTGGGGGTTGCTAGTACGCCAACGACTCCACGGTCTGCTCCACTCATGGAGCCCCTGATGATTAAGCTGCCCAAGTCATCCTCTCAGTTTCATTTACACAGGGGATGGCTGAAGAAGAGCCAGAGCTGGCCAAGTATGTGGTTGCTCACACCGATGTTCCATCCGCAGATGATGTAATCCCACTGGAAAAGATACCTTACTTCATCAATAAAGGGCTATTTTTGAACTACCTCAAGCTTAATAAGCTTTGTACAATGTATGCTATGGAACACGGTATAGGCTTCCACCTATACACACAAGTGACAAATGTCTACACCTCAAACCAACTTACTCCAGTGGAAGATGCTTACCGCATACTCGAGGGAGAGGATCATACAATCATCTTCGGCCGGAAGAATGACCCACAACCCTTTAGGGTAGAAGACGTTGATCTCGAACCCGACACCGGAAGATTGCCCCTTTATCTGTATAGTTCTCGATCCAAGTACCTCATGCAAAAACAGGGGTATGATCTGGAAACTACACCAGGCTTGAACTACGGTACCGGACGGCGGTTACCTTTACAATTGTCGGTCCCGGCTGGGAAACCACGAGACTATTACAACAAAACTAGATGTGGGCTAGGTTATGTTACACCGGTAACGACCCCTGAAAGCTCAGACGAGGAATGCAACTGGCATTCACACTCAACCGGATCACCCACTTCCGATTCGGATGTCAGCATCGGGGACATATTCAGGCAAATCTTGTCCGTCAATATGGCATTGGCCGACGCCTACAAAGAAGATGAAGTCATTCCCGAACTTTTTGAGTTAGAGCCATGGGCACAACATCTAGATGCGCAATGGAAGAAACGGTTCGAACAAAGAGAGCCTCCCACCGAAGATGAGGTTGTACAAGTCGATCTCGGTGATGAGTCTTCTCCAAAACCCATCTTTGTCAGCAAAAGTCTGACAGACGAAGAGCGAGAATCGCTACTACAACTCGTCAGAGAATACATCGACGTATTCGCCTGGAGCTACGAAGACATGCCAGGACTGAACCCCGAGGTTGCACTTCACAAACTCAACATCCGCCCAGACACAAAATCGGTCAAGCAACAGCAACGACGGTTCCGTCCCGACATGATGAATGCTATTGAAGCTGAGGTCAGCAAACTGATAGCCAGCGGCTTCATCCGCGAGGAACAACATCCAGACTGGGTAGCCAACATAGTACCAGTCCTCAAGAAGAATGGAAAGATTCGAATCTGCATCGACTTTCACAATCTGAATTAGGCGTGTCCTAAGGATGAATTCTCCCTCCCTATCACAGACATCATGATTGACAACACCTGCGGCTTCGAGCGTATGTCATTCATGGATGGTTTCTCGGGGTACAACCAAATCAAGATGTTCCCTGATGACGAAAAGCATACATCATTTCGAACACCAATTGGCACATATTGCTGCACAGTCATGCCTTTCGTTTTAAAGAATGCTGGCGCCACCTATCAAAGAGCTATGAGCATCATCTTTAGAGATCACTTGTGCAAGATAATGGAATGCTACGTTGATGACATCGCCGTCAAGAGTCGCTCTAAAGAAGATCATTTGTATGATCTAAGGACGGTGTTTGACCTGATGTGAGCGCACAATTTGAAAATGAATCCTACGAAATCCTTCTTGGGCGTATCCAGCAGGAAGTTCTTGAGTTTCATCATTACTTCCCAAGGTATCCATATAGACCCTGAGAAGACGAAGGCAATCATGGAGATGGGTCCCCCAAGAAATCTCCGTGAACTCCGAGGCCTTCAAGGGAGGCTGGCATACATCAGGAGGTTTATCTCTAACCTCTCCGGACGATGTCAGCCATTCACCCACCTCATGAAGAAGGGTGTTTCATTCGTATGGGATGAAGAATGCCAGCACGCCTTCGACAGCATCAAAGAATATCTATCGAACCCTCCAGTCCTGGTGGCCCCGGTTGCTGGAAAACCATTCCTGCTCTATGTGCGAGCAATAGAACATTCTCTCGGTGCTTTACTAGCACAAAACAATGATGCAGGCCATGAGCAAGCTATATATTACCTCAGTCGAATGATGATGGGGCCGGAGCATCGATACACTGCCGTAGAGTAAGAGTGCCTTGCTCTGGTGTTCGCCATTCAGAAGACGCGACACTATGTCACAGGACAAACCATCCATGTCATATCAAGAATCAACTCTCTCAGGATCCTCATGACTAAGCCAGGTGAACTCAGCTCTCGCCTCGCTACCTGGGCGATATTACTGTCTCCCTACCACATGATCTTCGACCCGCAAAAGGCTGTTAAAGGTCAAGCTCTGGCAGACTTTTTAGCAGCTCATCCAGGTTCGGAGTCAACCAGAATAGACGAAGAGATTCAAGATGAGGTCGCCAATTCAAATGTGGCCTCTCATGATGCCGTATGGTGAATGTTCTTCGACGGCGCTTCAAGAAGTAGGCCCAAAGGCAACATCGTCGCTGGAGTCGGAGTGGTGCTGATTTCTTCCTCCGGGCTGGTGATCAATCGGGCTTACTCCCTCACGGAGCCCTGTTCAAACAATATGGCCGAGTACAATGCTTTGGTCATTGGCCTCCGACTTGCAAAAGAGCTGGGGGTAGAGTATCTTAAAGCGTACGGTAATTCGAAGCTAATCGTTAACCAGATCCGAGGTTCATACGAGGTGCGTCATGAAGACATGATCCCCTATCACCAAATAGCGATTGACATCATCTCGTCCTTGGAAGGGTTCTTCATAGAACACGTTCCTAGACTCCAGAATATTGAAGCCGATGCCCTAGCAGGCCTTGCCGCTTCCCTAGCGGTACCGAATCAGGCTCATCATCTGGTTGACATAATAGGCCGTGAGTTGGTCTGTCCCAGGAATAATGTTCAACGTATTGAGAGTTACTCCGCTCTGGCAGTCGACGAAGCACCAGACTGGAGACAACCATTCATCGATTTCGTAGTCTACGACATCCTGCCAGAAAATCCGAAGGAAGCCACTTCTATCAGAAGACGTTCCCTCGGATTCTTTTACGATACAGAGACAAAAATGCTGTATCGGCGATCATACGATGGATTACTGCTTCGGTGTCTGTCAAATACAGAAGCCAAAAAAGCCATGCGTGAAGCTCATGATGGCATCTGTGGGGCCCATCAGCCTGGCCCGAAACTACAAGATCGCCTTCGCTGAATGGGCTACTACTGGCCTACGATGGTTGCCGATGCGATAGACTATGCAAAAAAGTGCAAAGCCTGTCAAGTCCACGCAGATTTCATCCACCAGCCATCCGAGTTTCTACATCCGACGATGGCATCCTGGCCATTCGAAGCATGGGGAATGGACATCATTGGTCCAATCACTTCGCCTTCGTCCCGAGGACATCGCTTCATACTAGCAATCACAAATTACTTCTCCAAATGGGCAGAGGCCATTCCGTTAGCAGAAGTGAAGACTTCAAACGTGATCAGCTTCCTCAAGTACCACGTTATCTACCGCTATGGACTGCCCCGAAGGATCATCCACGACAATGGTCCTCAGTTCGTAAGCCACGCCTTCTATCGGTTTTACGACAAACACCGAGTCCAAAATATTGCTTCAACACCATACAACCCGGCGGCTAATGGTCTGGCTGAAGCGTTCAACAAAACAATCATCAAGCTTCTCAAGAAGTTCGTGTCATCAAACAAACGCGACTGAAATGAGAAGCTCGGCGAATGCTTATGGGCGTACCGTACTACAGTACGGACGGCCACCGGAAACACACCATTCTCTCTGGTATATGGGAGTGAGGCGGTTCTCCCACTAGAGACTCAAATCCCCTCACTCCGCATTGCTCTCAACTATCGATTGACAACAGATAATAATCACCATCGCCGACTACAAGAGTTGGAGGCCCTAGACGAGAAGCTCCTGTTAGCTCAACAACGAATCGAGCTATACCATGCACGTATCTCGAGAGCTTTTAACAAGAAGGTTAAAATTAGAACATTCCAAGTAGGTGATCTCGTTCTGGTAGTTCGGAGGCCGATGGTTATGACTCACAAAACTGTCGGCAAATTCCAGCCAAAGTGGGAAGGCCCGTTCATCATCGAGGCTGTATTCTCCAATGGGGCTTACCGCTTCGCAAAACAAAATGGAGACTTGCCCATGTTGCCCATCAACGGCAAGTTCCTGAAGAAATATTATGTCTGAAATGACATCCTCCAAATATCCCAGAGTGCCGAGTTATGTACCCTCTGGTACCGCTGAACCTACATTCTGACTCCAAATATCCCAGATTGTGGAGTTATGTACCCTCTGGTACCGCTGAACTCACATTCTGACTCCAAATCTCCCAGATTATTGAGTTATGTACCCGCAGGTACCGCTGAACTTATACTCTGGTCACTATAGATGAATCCATATCGCATCTTTTAGGTAGTAAGTCATGTATGATTATACCTCTGAACTTTCTTCCTAAAAGAGCTCCCCCTCATGATCCAATACCTGCACTTTCAGTGCACAAAAAGGGGTAACAGATCCACAAATTCTCCGAAACAACCAAGTCGATGTTACCTCTGAGTTGTTTTCCTTCCATCGAAAACAAACCGCCCCTCACATAGAACTTCCACGTCCTCATTACCTCTGAGTTGTTCTATGTACCCTTCATGGAGCCCACTCCTGCCATGTCCTTATTACCTCTGAGTGAGAAGGCTCCATCGAAGAAACTCTCATATTTACCATGTCCTCATTACCTCTGAGTAAGTATGTTGGTCTTCTATCGTCTTATTATCCGTATCCAGAACCAGGGTACGCCAAGGATAATAAGTCCACAAAAAGTCTCCCATTAGGACAACTACTGCAAGCAAAGAATAGAGCGAATGCATCCTGTTCATTCAAAATCAGTTACTTTCACATGACTACATCTCACGAGCAAGCCAGAAAAGTTCTTTATTGTTTCATTCAGACAAGAAGGAAAAAAGATTACATTGATATCCAAAAGAAGCAAAACACAAACTACAGCTAAAGACAGACAAGAAATATCAAGATAAAGACGGACATTTATGGGAACCCATAAATCCTAGTTGTGAGGGCGCATATACCATTTCTTCAACCATTTTTCATATGAAGGATCTATTTGAGTAAGATCCTCATCCGAAGCAGGAGGGTCAGAACTCCCAATACTACCACCTTCAGACTGGGGCTCCTCCTTTACAGTAACTTCAATATTGGGAGTGTTTTCCTCCCCTATAGGCGTCGGCTCTTCTTTTTTTTCCTCCATTTTTGGTATCACCTCCTTCTTAACGAGCGATGGCTCTTGTTTGATAAAAGGAGGCAGCAACTCTTCCTTCACAATGATCTCAGCCTTCGGTAGGGATGCTGTAAAAATCAAAGATAAAAGAAACAAATTTAAGAAGATGGCCAGGGCATTATGCAGCCTAGTTCAGATAAGTTTATGCGGTTCTGCTTAGCGGAGGTTATGCGGCTCAGTTTAGCGCAGCCTCATGCGGCACAGTTCAAAGGGGAGCTTATGGGTCCTGTTTGAGGGGGCTTCATGCGGTTCGATTAAGAGGGACTTATTCGGCTATGTTCGATGGGTCATTATACGGTTCAGTTTACGAAGTGTGTATGCGGCCACTGGACAACTCCCATGCGGCTCGAACAGGGGGGGTATACCCTCCATGCGGCTCGGACAGGGGACGTATATGCGGCCCATACAATTTGAACAGTTCGATGAAGATGAAGGACGCATTAAAGGCTTGTGCATAAAACATGCAACAGAGCCATCCTTGTTAGGGTTTTTGAAGCATATGATCCTCCCAAAAACCTTACCAACAATGGTGGGGTGGACGTCGGGATGAACTTCAGGCGCCGCCGTCGACGTCGAAGCCACTCCCTTACCCTTCGCCGCAGCCTTGGAAGTCTTGGGGGCCATTGTTGATCGAAGAAGAAGAAGAAGAGAACGACAGTTAGGGCAAGAAGAGCTTAAATCGGGAAAGAGAGTAAAGATTTTTTTCTCCAAATTACTCCTATTTATAGGAGGACAAGGGGGGGGCACGTGGACCGATGAGCGCTTCGGGTCGTGTGCTGCAGGCAAAACCGACTTCTAGGATTTCGTCCCCTCTCATAAAGGAGATTCATCAAAGCACAAAATCCAAATATTTAATCAACCGACTCTCGGAATTTCCCCAAAAGACGGCTGCAAATCAAAACGAATCAAGAGCAATTAATGACGCCTACGTGGCAGAAAAGACAGTATACGGCCAGAGCGGTCCATGCGGCCAGAGCGGTCCATGCGGCTAGGCGGTTCATGCGGCCAAGCGGTCCATGCGGCCAGACGTTCATGTGGCTAGGCAGTCCCTGCGGCCAGGAAGACCATGCGGCCAGAATATCTTATGCGGCCAGGAGAGCTTATGTGGACATGGCCATGCTTCTCATTCAAAGTATTTTAATTTTTTAAATTGAAAACTTTGAAGGGGGTCTTGTAGAAGCATGGAAATGAACAGAAAAATCTATGCGGCTCAAGATCAGGAGTGGATCATGCGGCTCAACAGTTCATTAGAGTTTCATGCGGCTCAGAATTTCAATCCTATGCGGCTCAAGACTGGGAGAGTTCCATGCGGCTCAAAAGTCGCCAACATAGCCATGCGGTTCGAGTAAAAGCCACGTGGCTTCATGCGGCTCGCCTCTACAACTGGACATTAAGCAACGGCCTCATTTAATGCTCTGACACAACAAGGCAGCTCTGACGCAAAAGTGAACTGCAGCCCTGACATAAAGCTGCAATGATGACTCTGACATAATGGCGTGCTCCTAGGGAAACGAAGAAAATCTCTACAGCTGGCACGATCCATCAAATCCCAAAGTCTTTCATACGGCTTTGACACGTGGCCAACCGCATGTGGTTCAGGTGGAGGCCACCCCCATGCGGCTGCTACTCTCATGCGGCTCGGATCATGGGGGCCATCTTCATGCGGCTCAAATCCTGAGAAGCCACCCCCATGTGGCTGCTATTCTCATGCGGCTCGAATCATGGGGCCATCTTCATGCGGCTCAAATCCTGAGAAGCCACCCCCATGCGGTCGCTATTCTCATGCGGCTCGGGCCATCTTTATACGGCTCAAATCCTGAGAAGCCACCCCCATGCGGCCGCTATTCTCATACGGCTCGGATCATGGGGACCATCTCCATGCGGCTCAAATGCTGAGAGACCACGCCCATGCAGCCTTGAAACGTGGCCAGCCTTATGCGGCTCAGATTTCGAAGGCCACACCTATGTGGCCGCCACCTTTATGCGGTTCAAACCCTGAAAAGCCACCCTCATGCGACTCTGTCAAGACACCCTGTCCCTGTGGCTCGCGGTTAGGACACGTGTCAGAAGATCAGTTCCTCCCGTGTTCCTACGACTCGCAGCATAATGATGGTTGGACACGTGGCACCAAATCAATCAAGATTTATCAACAAATCCCAACAACAAGATTTAGTACAATCATCATAAATTACCTGGATCAAATCAAATTTATCGTAATGAAGCAGATTGAAAACGTGGCAGGAGATCCGAGCTTGTCATAATTAATCACGAAGATTCGTGGCAATCAATATTAATTGACCATATGGATTTGGCGCAATCAACATTAACTGCCCAGATCTATTGCAATCAAGATTAACGGTCCAGATTAATTGCCAACAAAATAGGATCAAGAAAAATAGGAATTAATCCCCAAACTGCTAAATTTTCAAGGGGCAATCATTAGAAACCCTAATGATCACACCCCACTCCTATAAATAGCAAGGTGTTATTCCCTTGTAAGGACACACAGAGAGAGGAGAGACCACCCCCGGCAGGACACATAGGGAGATGAGAGACCACCCCCGGCTAGACACAGAGAGAAGAGAGACCACCCCTGGCTGGACACACACAGAGACAAAGGCACGCACAGAAGAGTCTTCCCACCCATTCCGGGAGCATTTCTTCATCAGAGCCAAGGCTACGTCCGATCGTCCAAAGAGTAAGGCAGAGCTACCGTCGCTTTCCCGAGCCTCTACCATCACCCCCCAGAATTAAAAATAAACAATCGTACTTAGATTACTGTACCTAGGTTTTTATTCCTAGGCTTTCTTTGTACGAGCGAGTTTGTATTGTGAGTTTAAGTTCAGTCCTCCTATAAAATTGTTCTGCACTTTTACAATCAATGGCAAACATTACATAGCATCTAACTAAAAATTATCACTACATACTTCTTCAATATTTTTTGGTTCAAACTGCAAAACAAAAGCAACACAAGATGCTATATCTTTATTAGAGGAACGAGTACTTACACCCTTGGTAATCTTACCAATTACCAAGTCCTTTGGATGATTAGCCAAAAATCTCATCTCTTTTGGTGTAGTCTCAGGATTGCTAGTTCCGGCTTCTTTGCTTGAAGGTTCATCTGATGCTTGATGTGATGGTTCTGTATCTCTGTGTGAAGGTTTTACAGTAGCGGTACTATGTGTGATTAAGTCTTTATTGTCATCATCGTCTAAGTGTTGATTTAGTTCATCAAACTTGACATTGATTGATTCTTCGATAATCATGGTTCTTTTGTTGAAGACTCTGTATCCTTTGCTCTTTGCTGTATAACCTAAAAATATACCTTCATCGGCCTTTTTATCAAATTTACTCAAATTATCTTTAGTATTAAGAATAAAACATTTACAACCAAAAATCTTGAAATATGAAACATTTGGTGTTCTATCAAACCATAGTTCATAGGGAGTCTTCTTCGATATAGGTCGAATTAGAACCCTATTGAGAATATAGCATGCTATATTTACAGCTTCAGCCCAAAAGTATCTAGGTAGACTAAACTGGTTTAACATTACTCTAGCCATTTCAGACAGAGTTCTGTTCTTACGTTCCACAACTCCATTTTGTTGCGGAGTCCTAGGGCAAGAGAATTCATACAAATAATCGTGTGTGTCACAAAATAGCTTGAATTCAGCATTCTCAAATTCGCCGCCATGATCACTACGAATGCGAGTAATCATGAACCCTTTTTCATTCTGTACTTTCTTGCAAAAGGTGACGAATTCTGATAATGCATCGTTCTTGCGTGTAAGAAAATAAACCCATATATATCTAGAAAAATCATATATAATGACAAATGCATATAACTTACCACCTAGATTAACAATTCTACTGGGCCCAAATAAGTCCATATGCAATAGTTGTAAAGGTCTAGTGGTACTTACAGCGTTCTTGGATTTAAATGCGGATTTGGTAGCTTTGTTCTTTTCACATTCACTATATACCGTATCCTTCTTGAAAGAAATATTCGGTAAGCCGCGCACCAACTTCTTTGTAGATAGTCTTAAAATTGTATCCATGTTTGCATGGCCGAGTCTTATATGCCATAGTTAACTTTCGATGCTTTGGGCCATCAAACATCTACCTGTTTTGTTAGCATCTTCCAACAAATAGAAAACATATATATTATCTTCCCTAATACCTTCAAATATAGTACTACCAGTTGAACTATCAACTATAGTACATTTATCTTTGATGAAGTTAATACCATAACCGTGATCAGCTAAATGGCTTATGCTGAACAGGTTATGTTTTAACTCGGTAACTTGACATACATCTTTAATCACTGGATAGGGAGCCTTACCAATGTCACCGATACCGATTATGTACCCTCTTAAATAATTATCGAAGGAGACGTATCCTTCTTTATTCTTCTTCGACAGTGTTGCGAATAGTGAAGCATCACCGGTCATGTGCCGTGAGCAACCGCTGTCGAGGATCCATTTGCTCCTAGCATGTAAAGGGCGTCCCACCTACAAAATAATTTACAGATAAAACTCTTGGTACCCATTTCTTTTAGGGAGGGTCCTGACTGGTTAGTTTTTGGTATCCATGCATAAACATTTAAATCTACTAAATTTCTGATTCTACATGCAGAAGATATATGACCAAATGAGGCCACAATAATGACATTTAGCATGTTGAGTGTTAAAAGTAGTGTGAGGTGCATGATTGGTAGGTTTTGGTTTTCTAGTATAGAAGAATGCATGCCTATTAGTCTTCTTGGGCATAGTTTTGGTATGGTTTGGTCTGACAGTGTTGGGCGTGTTTCGATGATTCGGTAATTAACACGTGTTAGAATAGGAAGCAGCAACTTCAGGCCGTTTTCCTAAACTAATTTCCAACTTTTTGGAAGTGTCATATAATCTAATATAGTTAGATGTAAGAGATTCTAATCTGATCTGTGCACACTGGAGACTCTTTCTCTCCTTAGATAGGTCTTCCTTTAACTGGATGATAATTTGATCTTTTTCTTCGGATAGCTTAACAGTCTCGTGTAACAACAACTTAATAGAAGAAAGCTCACCAGACTCATTTGAAAATTCATTATTTCTAACATGATCTAGTAGGTCGGTAAGTCTTCCTAGTTCACCTTTGTACTCTTTGAGTACCTTCTTAGAGGTTTCATATTTACTACACAGTTTTCTGTAATCATTTAGCAGGTCACTGAAAGCCTCTCCTAGTTGCTCGAAGGTAAAATCATCATAAGGATCAAATAGAGGATTAGTGATTACCTGATCGCAAGCCATCAAGCATACATTTGCAGCGTCATCTGATTGTTCGTCTTCTGAGTCGCTAGCCTCACTTTCATGCCATATGCTTATGTTGGCGTACTTTCTTGATGTAGATTTTTTTAGGTAGCCTTTATCATATTTGCTGCTTTTCTTTGATGATGATGCTGTTGGACAATCTTTCTTCATGTGTCCTTTCTTCTTGCAACCGTAGCAAATAGGATCTTCCTCGTTGTTGTTGTTGTTGTTGTTGTATTTTGTTCTCCTGTTAAATCTCATGAACTTCTTGAATTTTCTTACCAGAAGAGTTTGATCTTCAGAATCGGAGTCGCTGTCATCAGAGTCGTCTTCGACAGTTCTTCTATGTTGAGCCTTGAGAGTGATCGACTTCTCTGACTTTTCCTTTGGCATAGCATCTTCAAAGTCTTGAAGTTCTAACTCGTGAGTGACTAGATTACCCATGAGTGTTTCCAGAGACATTATTGAGAGGTCGTTCCCTTCAATGATTGCTGTAGCCTTTGGAATCTAGTTCTTTGTAAGAGCTCATAGAAGTTTGCGAATCTTCTCATGGTTACTGTAATCCTTGCCTAGTGAAGGCAGAGGATTCACAAAATCCAAGAATCTTGTAAACATCTGAGTGACTGATTCACTTGGCTTCATTTTGAACGCCTCATACTCCTGAGTAAGTCTGCTGATCTTTGACTCCTTGACTTGTGTTGTTCCTTCGTGGGTTACTTCGAGAAATTTCCACACTTCGTTTGATGTTGTGCAGGTAGACACCATGTTGAATTCAGTTCTGTCTAAAGCACAAAATAGAGCGTTAATAGCACGTGCATCAAGACTGGCCTTTTACTTTTCATCCTCTGTATATTTGTCATGGGATTTTTCAACTAAAACACCATCAACATTAATACGAGGGGGCTTTTTATAGCCATCAATAACTATAGACCATAAGTTAAAATCAAGAGATTTCAGATAGAAACTCATACGTGTTTTCCAATAAGTATAATTTGTGCCGTCAAACAGTGGAGGTCTGTTTGTGGCTTGGCCTTCACTTGTGAATTTCACAGTTGCCATGTGTAATATTGTGATCTATATACCAATTGAATATAACTGCAATTTTACCTTGCTTTACCTGTATAACCTGCTTTGATACCAATTGTAGGAACAATTGGGATCAGAATATAATACCTCTAGATGGAGAGCCTGCTCTGATACCAATTGTAGGAACGAAATTGTAAAGTAGAATACTCTAGAGGGGGGATGAATAGAGTAGACAGCGGAATATTGCTAATTAAAAATGCGTTAGCAGTTAGATCACAGATATAATAATAATCACAAAATAAATGACAGTAATAAAAAGGTGATCAGAAGGCAAACGCAAATACCGAGATTTATACTGGTTTCCCTCTTGTGAGGACTAGTCCAGTCGGAAGAACTCTAGCTTCCAGTTGAATCCACTATTGGAAAATCCCGCAAGTTTTCATACGAAGTCCTTGCAACTTCTACAGACGCGAGCTTTGATACGAAGAACTCGACCAACTTCAATTGTGAAGAGTTGTATCTTCAATCAAGCCTCTGATTACAATCGCTCTGAAACTTCTAGACCGCACCGTACTGGCAAATCGACTAGAGAATTGTAACTGGCTTGGGATTTGAAAATGAAAGCTTTTTAGAACTCTTTAGAAAAAATATAAGCTTTAGAAGAGAAGAGATTGAAAGTGAATTGGTGATTTGAAATGATCGAAATCATGCACCATTTATAGTTTTTCCAAAGACAGAACTCTGACAGAATTCGGACAGAATTCGGACATAACTCTTTGTAACAAACCGCAACTGAAGGGAGACCAAGTTCAAAATCAAACGTTCACATAACGTTCAACTTGGCTGAACTCTTGCCAAACTCTGGCCGAACTCTGGCCGAGTTCTGCTAGGGTTCTGCCAGTTGATTTTGAGAAAAATAATTTTGGCTTTTTGAAAAGTCCTTCAGAAGCTTTTTGTAAAAAGGATGTTTTTCAAAAACATAGGTCATTTTTAAAAGGATAGGGTGATTTTGAAAAACGATTTCGGGCAGCCTATTTGCCAGTATGACTTGGTGTACAATGTATTCCTAGACTAAATAAAATGAAAAATTACATTGCTTTGAAGAAAATACATTCTGCATGGCAAACAGCTTCGGTCTTGAATATAGTAGATATCCATCATTGAGTAGTGTCCAAAACGTCGTAGGTAAACGTCTGAATTGACTTGTATTTATATCAAGACAGAGTTTGACCAATTATTAAAATCAGGTTTGACCATGACCAATGGGCCAATATTCCCTCTACCGATTACCGACGTAATGATCGACAATACTTACGGCTTCGAGCGGATGTCCTTCATGGATGGGTTCTCAGGCTACAACCAGATCAAGATGTTCCCCGACGACGAAAAGCACACATCTTTTCGAACACCGTTGGGGGTATACTGCTATACGGTGATGCCCTTCGGATTGAAGAATGCAGGGACGACATACCAGCGAGCCTTGAACATAATTTTTTGCGATCATTTGTACAAAACTATGAAGTGCTACATAGACGATATCGCAGTTAAAAGTCATCTCAAGGGCAACCACCTCCAAGACTTGAGAACGGTGTTCGAACTAATACGTGTACACCAACTCAAGATGAATCCAACCAAGTCTTTTCTGGGAGTCTCCAGCGGCAAGTTCCTTGGTTTCGTCATCACTTCAATGGGCATACATCTTGACCCGTAGAGAGTGAAGGCTATCCTCGATATGCATCCTCCAAGAAACCTCAAAAAGCTACACGGACTACAAGGAAGGCTAGCCTACATCAGACGATTCATTTTGAACCTCTCTAGAAGGTGTCAACCATTCACTCACGTCATGAAGAAAGGCGTATCTTTTGTCTGGACTAAACAATGTCAATGCGCATTCAACAACATCAAGGCGTATCTTATAAGCCCTCTAGTATTGGTAGCTCCAATAATGGGGAAGCCCTTCTTACTATATGTCCGTGCTATGGACCATTCTTTTGGCGCCCTATTAGCCCAGAAGAATGAAGACGGCCATGAACATGCAATCTACTACCTCAGTCGCACAATGGTGGGTGCCGAACACAGATACACACCGGTAGAGAAGGAATGCCTTGTACTATTATTTGCCATCCAGAAGACACGCCACTATGTGTTTGGGCAGACTATCCACATTATATCCAAAGTCAACCCTCTCAGAATACTCATGACTAAACCGGGCTCTCTCAATTCCCGTTTAGCTACATGGGCAATGTTGTTGACTCCATACGATATCCTCTTCGTTCCTCAGAAGGCAGTAAAAGGCCAAGCATTAGCTGATTTCCTAGCAGCTCATCCAGTGCCAAAATTGTCTAAACTCTACGACGAAATCCCCGACGAAGTGGTGGAGTCTAACAATGCAACTGAAGAAATCCCTATTTGGCGAATGTTCTTTGACGGTGCATCAAAAACAGGACCTAAAGGAAATATTGTGGCCGGAGTAGGTGTCGTGCTCGTGTCACCTGATCATCTGGTTATACATCGTGCATATTCTCTCGTGGAACCATGCACCAACAACGTGGCCAAATATAATGCCCTGTTAATCGGCCTGCAACTGGCAAAGCAACAGGAAGTTGACTATCTAGAAGCTTACGGCAATTCCAAGCTAATAGTTAGTCAGGTCTGAGGGGATTATGAAGTTCATCACGAAGATCTCATCCCCTACTACAAAGCAACAATCGAGTTGGCGTCTACTTTCGCTGGATTCTTCATCTAGTACGTGCCTCGACTACAGAATATAGAAGCAGATGCTCTAACCGGTCTCGCTGCTTCCTTGACTGTTCCTACTAATACTCAGCAGTCGATCATGGTGTCTGGTCGAGAACTATTCTGTGTGAAAAATGTCGTACATATTCATCACAGTTACACAATGGAAACAAGCGTCGATGCTAAAGACTGGAGATTTTCTTTCATAGACTACGTCATCTATGGAATCCTCCCCGAGGACCCGAAAGAAGCAATGTCTATCCAAAGACGATCCCTCAAATTTTACTATGACACAGCTACCAAGATGCTGTACCGACGCTCTTATGATGTGCTACTGTTACGATGCTTATCAGACACAGAAGCCAAACATGCACTCTGGGAGGCTCACGATGGAGTTTGTGGTGCACATCAACCAGGCCCCAAATTACAAGATTGTCTCAAATGAATGGATTATTACTGGCCCACAAAGATAGCAGATGCTGTTGAATATACAAATAAGTGTAGAGCTTGTCAGTTCTACGCCGATTTCATTCATCAACCTTCGGAGTTTCTACACCCGATGACAGCATCTTGGTCGTTTGAAGCCTGGGGCATGGATGTCATAGGACCAATCAGCCTGCCATCCTCCAAAGGACATCGGTTCATCCTAACCATAACCGATTACTTCTCGAAATAGGCGGAAGCTATACCACTCACCAAAGTGAAGGCGTCAAACGTGATCAGTTTTATTAAACATCACGTCATCTACCGCTTCGGCCCACCTCACAGGATCATCCATGATAATGGTCCATAGTTTGTAAGCCATGCATTCTATCGGTTCTACGATAGGAATCGAATCCAGCCTCTACTGCCTACAATCCAGCGGCTAACGGGCTAGCAGAAGCCTTCAATAAAACCATCATAAAACTTCTCAAGAAGTTTGTGTCTTCAAACAAGCGTGATTGGAATGAGAAGCTCGATGAATGTCTATGGGCCTATCGTACAATGGTCCGGACTCCAACAGGCAGTACGCTATTCTTTCTGGTTTATGGGAGCGAAGCAGTTCTTCCCCTAGAAATCCAAATTCCTTTTCTTCGAGTAGTCCTAGCCAGCGATCTGTCTACTGAAGAAAGCTACCGTCTGTGACTCCAGGAGCTCGAAGCGCTAGACGAAAAACGCTTGTTAGCTCAGCAGCGCATTGAGCTATACCAAGCATGCCTTTCCAGAGCCTTCAATAAAAAAGTGAAGGAAAGGATCTTCCAAGTCGGCGATCTGGTCTTAGCAATGAGAAGACCAATGGTCATGACGCACAAAACAAAAGGAAAATTCCAGCCTAAATGGAAAGGTCCTTTTATCATAGAATCAGTATATTCTAACGATGCGTACCGACTAACCAAGCCGATGGTGACTTGCTCATGATGCCTATCAACGGCAAGTTTTTGAAGAAATACTATGTGTAACCTTTTTTGTTCACATGTGTTCAGTCATGTAAATGTACAGTGCGATGTTTATATGATTCAAAAAATTATCTAACTATTATCCGTATTTCAAGAGTCTTGAATACGCCCTGGATAATAGGTCCTCTAAATTTCCCCAGTAGAATCATTTCCGTTTTTTACCCTATCTAAACTCGGTTTGACGAAAACAAGTCACGTCCCTATTACCTCTGAATTGTTTTCCGATAATTATTTCCCCAGTGGAATGATTAAATGCTTTGTCATGTCCACATAACCTCTGAGCAAAGCATTCATCAAGGATAATCACATCCATATTACCTCTGAACTATCCACTCCCACCTAATATTATATATCTTTCCATGTCCATATTATCTCTGGTCAGATATAGAACATCCTCTGCTATTACGTCCATATTACCTCTACTAGTAGCTTCGTTCAACTTATTATCTATATTCGAATAAACTTGAATATAAAAGGAATAATAGGCCTACATCAAAATTCTCTAGTGGAATACCCACCAAAAATATCCTTGCTACGTCCACATTACCTCTAGCACCGATATTTCATAAAGCTACATTCACTTTGAAAAGATTATTTATCCTTTACTCATACGTCTATCAAGAGACGAAAAAAGGGTACAAGAGCCGTGACGGCTAAAAAAAGGAGAAGAAAGTTACAAAGAATCTAAGGGATACATAGGCGATTGATGTTGTCCCTTAGAGCCGCGATTTCAGCTTCAGACTTCGCGTTAGCTCGACGATGCGCCTCTTCTTGGCGAGCAGCTTCATCCTCGAAAAGGATCAGACTAGATGCTCTCCCTCCAACTTTGCCAGCTGTTCTTCTAAATGGGCAGAAGTGGTGACGGTCATGGCATCCTGAGCCAAATAATCCTCCTGTTCAGATGTTGCCGCCCTTAAGTCGGCTTCCAGCTGGGCGATCTCGTTCTGGATCTGCACAATTTGATTATACCTCTCGGTGATCTGTGCAGCCAGTTTGTTCTTCGAGGCAGCACGCGCCTCACTCGCAGCGTTGAACTGGTCATACTGGTCAGCTAATTCACCGATCTCTCGAACAATGGCGTCCTTCCTTGCCTGGAAATAGTCTTCTCCTCCGTAAGAGCCGTCATCAAAGCCTCGTCCTCTGTGCAGAACAGCGACGTCGGGCTCCACTATTTGTCATCCCGAAACCTAGCCACCTGACCCTCCAGGTCATTCAGAACCTTCCTCAGAGTATTGGCCTGCTCTTCATAACCGGCAATGCTCTCGAGTTCGCAATCTTTTGCGAAAATAGACCTGCATGGGCCACCACAAAAACTTGTCATGACCCGCACCCGCTTTTCTGGATACGAGACCTGTCCAAGCCAGCCTACGCCGCAGAGTCGGTGGTAGAACGCTGTCAAGCCCACAATAAATAAATGCTCAAAACATAATATTTGCTGCTCATTCACATTTCTAAATCTGTTACAACATTTATAACTAGAGAAAATACAAGATTTTACAATAAATGAAATTGATACAACCGCTATCTATTTCTAGGTTGACCTCATCATACCCAAGCCTTCCCAATGCTAGGAGTGATCGCGGCTAAACCTAAAAAATGATGGTTTCTAGTCAGGAATGGAACAAATACACAAACCGACGGCAATGCGAAAACACAATAGAATTAACAAGACATGAAAATAACATATGAGATATGAAAAACTGGAAAGTACTGATGACATGGCACGGTGGAGAAGTAAAGGAAAAATAAAAGACATCTACCTATGTGGTGTGAAATATCTGTTTCGACATGTGAATGGCTAGGGGGTAAATTCGGCACCCTGCACGTATCGTGTGCAGCTGCTATTATTCAAGAATAGACTCATGGAATAGTTCTGGGTAGTCCACATGTCTACTAAGATATTTCTCCTCCCGACTACTCCGTGTGACGAGCGTGTCAACAAGCAGCAAGATATATGTATAGACATGAAATGAAAAGACTACTATGAATCGAAAGCAATCAGAAAGTGCACTTGCCTGAGGTCCTTAGCTGGTGAAACCAATAATACTATACCACTCAATGAGCCACAATCAGTCAACACATGCAGAAGTCTCCATATACTAAAATAAATAGTACCAACATTCTCAGAATAGTCAAATTAGCTAGAATTGCCTGTCCTTAAGTCCAATTCTGGACACATGGGTAAAACGGTAATTTCGGGTCAAAACGGTGTCCACCGTTGGACCCGCTTTGCACCGAAAAACATGCCAGAGTCAACGATCTCTAAAGTCGTCAAACTACATGTCAACAGGTCCAGTTTTCTGATACGAACCCAACCGTATGTCCAAAGTTGGATTTCGGCTGGCCGTGCACAAAATCGCCCGTTGAGTCGGACCGTGGGGCCCGCAAAACGGCGGTCCGATTCATCTGTCTCAAAATTGGACCAAACTTGGCATACAGGACCAGAAAAATGATACTGCCCTGTTGGCGTAAGTTTCGTCACGATCTGACGAGCGTGCACAAAGTAATTGGGAAACTTGCACAGAGGCCGATACGGTGAATTTCGACGGATACGCATCAAATTCGTCGCGCACACGCGACCAATTTGAATTCTGTCAAAGCACACACGACCACGAAGCCGTTACGCACCTTTTGATGCTTTCGGTTCGCGACCACGTCGCCCGGATTGGCGGGACGCACGTCGTCTCGGACAAATTTTCCTATATTCTATATTTTTGAAAACAGATTTTTGTTGAACTTCATCAACGATTTAATTCATGCTCACACATCGAAAAATAGAACTACAAGTTGTATTTTGATCTTGGTTATTTTAACTATAATTCTGTTCAATTAGTTTCTTAAAACTATTAAAGCGTAGATCAAAATCCGGCTTTCAATTATGGGGTTTGGACGATCATATACCCTATTTTCGAACAGGTATCGGTCGATCTTTGGGTCGAAATAAATCTAGTTTTAACTACGTTCTTCTTGAATCTAATTACAGGGACGCAAAGTCGTATAGTTTGGGTATGTATCAGAGGAATCGTTCGAGAAAAGGATGATTGTGGACGACACACTCGTCCAGCGAAGTCGGGCTCCCGCTGTGTTGCTCCCTGTTTACTCCGCGCACGCGGCGGTTCTCTGACCACCGTCCGGTGGCCCCGGCGGCGCTCCGGGGTCGAGGTGGCCGCCCCAAGAGTTGTGAAGGGGCGGGGTGGGTGGCGAGACCTTAGGGTTAGGGTTTGCTCGATTTCTATCTCCCTATTCTCTCGATACTTATACGTATGCTGTGTATATGAACGCTGGGTCGGGCTGAGCGCTCGGGTCTGTTCAGCTGTGGGGTTATTTTGGGCTGAGGGGTTTTTGGTGTTTGGAAATGCCCGCTCGGCATAGCACTGGGTGTTGGCCTGGCTGGTTGCTGGGCTTAGCCGCTGGTGTGAGGTTTTGGGCTCGGGATTGCTACTGTGGGTTAAGGGCTCGGCCTGTGGGCTTCTACGGCTTATTCTTTTTATCTCTTTTTCTTTTTCCTTTTATTTAGCAATTTATATATATATATATATATATATATATATATATATATATATATATATATATATATATATATATATATATATATATGTATGAATCTATAATTAATAACAAATATTATATAATATTTACATAATCACAAAGTCTAATAATAATTTAAGTGCAAATATTATAATTAATAACAATTATAATATTTGCATAGAAAGAGCATTTATATATATATGTAATAAAATATTCCTATACACAGAAATATATCATTTATATAAGATATCTATTTTTTTTACTAATTTTTTCTAATGAATAATGAAATCGTATAATCAGTTAGAAAATATCCATACATATATATATATATATATATATATATATATATATATATATATATATATATATATATATATAGCCTGCGTGGGGCAGAATGAGACGTCCGTGTAGCAAACTCAGTGCACGGTCGTCGTACGACGGACCGGGGAATCGGCACCATTCGCCCACGGGTATAAGAGACAGGCCGACCACGCGGCCCATCGTGCGGCGCTGCTGAGGGCGACGAGAAGACGTCCGCCATAAACGATCGCATGCTCGATCGTAAGGGCGTCGGCGATCGTCGCCAATATGCGCGTCGTGCGCATAGAACGGGCGGCTGGGCGGAATCGGTAGTCGCAGGCGACAAGGAATCAGTGGCCGTCGTAGGGGCGGTCACCCTTAGTCGTCGAGGGCGTCTCTTCGGCGTCGTGGGCAAAGCGAGGTGTTGAGTAACTGCCGTCGAAAGACGGTGTGCTGCCGAGCGGAGCTCTGGAGCGCACGGAGTGCGCGGGGTGCGTGTGCACGGCGATTATGACAAGGCCAACGGACTACGTCCGCACTCCAAAAGTCGTTCCATACGACAGGCTAAGAATCGTGTGCGTAGGACACACGATTATACTGAGCCCGCACGCGTTGGAAATATATATATATATATATATATATATATATATATATATATATATATATATATATATATATATATATATATATATATATATATATATATATATATCATCTCCATAAACTCAAATAACTCCAATAACATTTATTTGACTAAAATAATATAACCAATAATAATGTTAATATTATATAATAATCACCTCAATAACTTAATAATAAATAATAATAATCAAATGCAATAAATCTATAATGATGTATATACCCTTTATGTACAGTCTAAAAAAATCACCATTTAAATAAAATAAATTAATAATAAAAATATTTTACAATTTTCGGGATGGGGAGCTACAAATCTACCCACCTTAAAAATAATTTCGTCCTCGAAATTCTACTTCGTAACTAAAAAAAAAAATCTATCTTAACCTTAATCTCCTTAAATTTTAATTCATCAAAATAGTTTATAACCTTCTCTAGCTATTTATAACTCTGAATACTCGAGGACTTCTACCCACCTTTGGTCACTCTACTCCCTCAGAGGTATGTCCCTACAGCTTTATAATCATTCAACTACTTGCTAAAATTTCTACCAATAGATATCTACTTGCTTATGGCCTCTATAATTCTCCCTTATCTATCACGCAACCCTAAAATCAACAAGCACAAATTTATACAAGTAGCTAAAAAATATCGATAAATTCTAATAGGTATGATCATTCGTCGCTCTCAAATAGAAAGATAAGGAGGAGTAATCGAGAGCAATCATGAAGTTTCAGGGTGGTAGGGTGTATCCAATGATACAGATATAAATAATGTTTATGAACCATTGACTTATTTGCTAGATGAGCTACTCTAGTCCAGTCACCTGCTAAATTGAAGAACATTTGTTTCTTAGAGGGGCTTGCAACCCGTGCAATACAGAAATTATGTTCTCGAAGTTCTAAACAACATTCCAAAATAGGACTGAATTTGAGAAATCAAGATTGTGATCTTTTTCGTGGTTATTTAAACACACGAGCAAGGGATCTAAATGCAACACAAGATCGAATCGCGACTTCCAGGTAGATAGAATAAGGGTTACAAATGACTACATATACTAAGAGGTGGAGGCTTCATAATAGGTACAGGGACCTATTTCAAATAGTTCGGTTTTCTAGTCCAAATATGGTGGTATGCACGGATGGGTTTTTACCGGGTCTTAATGGGCTCCCTGATTAGACATCAATCGTTGGTTGGATGAACCTTGGATTTTAATCTATATTGACTGAACAAGATTCCAAGATAAAACTATGTTTACTAGGTTAGGGTTGAGGCTCTAGTGGAAGTCGGAAAGTGTACCGGTACTATGGTAAGGGTTATAGATAGTCCTTTTGTCCTGAACGTCGTACCATAAAAAAATAGAGTACAAGGGGACGGGTTTGAGTGGGACATGATATACCTAGATGAAGGTGGACTCATCTAGATTTTACATATAAATTTTGTTGGGAGGTAACAACTGGTCTCGTGCTGCAAATATTAGTGACATGGCCGAGGACACAAAATGATCTAAACGGAAAGTGGGAGTTCATGGGGCACTAATTATCATCCTAATGGAATTTATTCCGTTCAATCGGTAATCTTCATATATCCCAAAATTTTAGGGCTTACAGTCTACCCACCTTAGAATCTAGGACATAGTTTTAGGAATAATGAGGTTAGAAGGATTCCAAAGTCCGGGTATTGCACCTCGACTTTTGTTAATGAAGAATAAGGCTTAGGGGTGAGCATATAACGGTTGAAAACCGAAAACCGAACCGAACCGAACCGAAATATGACAAACGGTTCGGTTTTTCGGTTATCGGCTCGGTATACGGTTTGAAATTTTGAAAATTTGAAATAACGGTTCGGTTTTCGGTTCTTCATCCGAAAAATCGAACCGAACCGAAAACCGATTTAGATTTAGTAATTTATCAAACTACCCACAATATACATATACTAATGTTTATTAACCCCTAACTGAGCGTACTCTCTTCTCCTATTCTATGACGGTACTTCTTTGAGCACTCTCTCTATCTACCCTCAATCTATATACTAATATCTTTCACTCTATGTAATATAACAATTCATAAATACAATAATGTCATATATTTTTTAAAATTTTGTTATTTAAATAGGCCCATTTTGCTAAAAACTTGAAGGCCATGCACATTGGCCCATAAAACCGAACCGACCGAAAACTGAACCAAATTAATTCGGTTCGATTTTTGTTCGATTTTTATAAAAATGGTTCGGTTTTCGGTTTTGAAAAATACGGTTTACGGTTATTTCGGTTTTCACATGTTCGGTTCGGTTTGAACCGAACCGAACCGATGCTCAGCCCTAATAAGGCTCGGCGTAACAGGATACAGTAGATGTAAGTCAAGCCAAGGGTCGTTCCTCAATAAATGGAAAACGAGTGTGTACAATAACCCATGGTCGATAAAATTGAATGATCTACTTGTCCAGTATACATGAGTTATCGACAGGGTAACCAACTCTAAAGCACATCATATGAAAAGATTTCTAACGACTGGGTCATGAATTTCTATTTGTGTCAAAACTGCCAGACTATTGTCATAAGGGTTCTAGTTAAACCAAGCTTCAAACAAATGATTAGAGGCTCACAACATTTGGTCTCTTGATAATAGGTAGTCTCCTAGGTTGGCATTTGTCAAGAAAAAATCCTAATCATTCTCGGACTCCAATGACTAAAAGATCAAGATAGTAGGTTTAGTGTTGAAGGGAGGCCGAGTAACTCAAGGCAAGGTTCTAGTCACATGGCTGGCCGTGGATAGCTATACTTGTGTATACAACTATCATAGCCATGGAGATACTCTGTATCTATCTATTAATTACGAGCTTTCGTCCTTCCAAATAGTGAAAGAAAAAAAATGATAAAGAGCTCAAGAGAGATGTCACTGAATACAATTACGTGATTCAAAGGCACAGGTATAATTCAAGAGGAATTGTCAAAGGAGTTGCGAATGAGATACTAGAGACATCTACATCTCAATCCACATAGGGTAATTAAATGAAGAGCAAACCAAATACATCATGGTTGATCAGACCGTAATACACTGATTCTGATTAGACAATATGTTAGCGGGCGTCCCCAATAAACATATGTCTTGAATCAAGCTCGATAAAAGAGTAAACTTGCAAAACTAGGCTGTAATAGCAGCATTGGTCAGGATAGTCAAAATACAAGTATGCGAGATTGTTTGAAAGGAGGCACAAGTAGTTCGAGTTTTGAGGTAATCAAAACCTTACCTGGTGTTCTTGCTTATATAGGCATCCTACCATCTTCTTATTCATAAGACCTTGGTCGACTAATGGGTTATGGACTTCTGAATTCTACATTCTAGGTAACTTATTAGTGTCGGTCAATTACCTCGTCAATAGATCACAACGACCACATAATGCGAGGTTGGAAGACATGCCACAGAGCTTCCACTAGTATTGGCTTTGTGTCTTATTGGACATACTGGGATGTTTTCTATCCTCTATAGTATCCTAAACTTGTAATCACATCTGAAGTCATTTCACCGAGAATTATGCCTCGCCCGTATACTCTGGCTGTGGTAAACACTTGGTTCCGTGATTCAGCTGTGATATGCTATCATGTACCCTACCTTATATTGACACAAGGTCAAAAGAGGTCAACAAGGATATAGTTTTAGCAATGATCCATAACCTACAATTCTTCGAAAGGATTTCAATTCTATGGGTTGTGCCTCGCTAGTGCGCTGCTGGCTGCAGTGAACCCACATTCTCCACTCTCAAATAATTGACGACAGTGCGCTGCTGTCTAACCATTATTAGTTAACTAACATTCTTTTAACTATATCCGTAAAATTTATGAGCTTCTAGAGATTCAAACAGGTTGACTAAAAATAAAGCATAGGTATTTGTCCTATCAGTCACAACACTTAAAATAAAAGAGTTAACATGGAGGAAATAACTAAAGACGAAAGGAATACGAACATTCTAGTATCTATTTTATGTGCATTTCAATGGTTGAGGGAAAAATCTCAAATCAATCTACCTCGAGATTCGTATATGGATAGCAGGATTAGAAATTATAAACCAGTTCTTTACAGCAAAATAGAATTTAAAATAGGCAACTCTAACTTATGATATAAGATTTATGTCTAATAAAGCAAAAAGAAAATTGAACAGTTTATCAAAATTAACGCCTTAATTCTAGGCAAGTCTAACATACCAAGCGAATAGTATATCCACATTAGATCACATTGTCATATCAAAAGTAATAATGTACCTATAGGGATCTAGCAAGCTATCTAAATTACATGGCCTATTTAACAACCTTAACTACCCAACGGTCAATTTGAACAAGGGACTCCTAGTCCTAGTTATTCTCCTAAATTATTTTAATCCTAACTGTGAATGAGCATTTCCTGAGCGCAGGCTTGCAATGGTACGACTAACTTAAGTACCATCACGAGTTCGCAATCTTTTATGAAAACAGACCTGCATGGGCCACCACAAAAACTTGTCACGATCCGCACCCGCTTTTCCGGATACGAGACGTGTCCAAACCAGCCTACGTCGCAGAGTCAGCGGTAGAACACTGTCAAGCCCGCAAGAAATAAATGCTCAAAATATAACATTTGTTGCTCATTCACATTTCTAAGTCTGTTACAACATTTACAACATTTATAACTAGAGAAAATACAAGATTTTACAATAAATGAAATTGATACAACCGCTATCTATTTCTAGGTTGACCTCAGCATACCCAAGCCTTCCCAATGCTAGGAGTGATCGCGGCTAAACCTGAAAAATAATGGTTTCCAGTCAGAAATGGAACAAGTACATAAACCGACGGCAATGCGAAAATATAATAGAATTAACAAGACATGAAAATAACATATGAGATATGAAAAACTGGAAAGTACTGATGACATGGCACGGTGGAGAAGTAAAGGAAAAATAAAAGACATCTACCTATGTGGTGTGAAATATTCGTTTCGACATGTGAATGGCTAGGGGGTAAATCCGGCACCCTGCACGTGTCGTGTGTAGCTGCTATTATTCAAGAATAGACTCATGGGATAGTTCTGGGTAGTCCACATGTCTACTAAGATATTTCTCCTCTCGACTACTCCATGTGACGAGCAAGTCAACAAGCAGCAAGATATATGTATAGACATGAAATGAAAAGACTACTATGAATCGAAAGCAATCAGAAAGTGCACTTGCCTGAGGTCCTTAGCTGGTGAAACCAATAATACTTTACCACTCAATGAGCCACAATCAGTCAACACATGCAGAAGTCTCTAGATATTGAAATAAACAGTACCAACGTTCTCAGAAAAGTGAAATTAGCTAGGATCGCCTGTCCTTAAGTCCAATTCTGGACACATGGGCAAAACGGTAATTTCGGGTCAAAACGGTGTTCGCCGTTGGACCCGCTTTGCACCGAAAAGCGTGCCAGAGTCAACGGTCTCTAAAGTCGTCAAACTATATGTCAACAGGTCCAGTTTTCTGATACAAACCCAACCGTATATCCAAAGTTGGATTTCGGCGGGCCGTGCACAAAATCGCCCGTTGAGTCGGACCGTGGGGCCCGCAAAATGGCGGTCCGATTCAACTGTTTCAGAATTGGACCAAACTTGGCATACAGGACCAGGAAAATAATACGGTCCTGTTGGCGCAACTTTCGTCTCGATCTGACGAGCGTGTACAAAGTAATTGGGAAACTTGCACAGAGGCCGATACGGTGAATTTCGACGGATACGCATCAAATTTGTCGCGCACACGCGACCAATTTGAATTCCGTCAAAGCCCACACGACCACGAAGCCGTTACGCACCTTTCGATGCTTTCGATTCATGACCACGTCTCCCGGATTGGCGGGACGCACGTCGTCTCGGACAAATTTTTATATATTCTATATTTTGAAAACAGATTTTTGTTGAACTTCATCAACGATTTAATTCATGCTCACACATCAAAAAATAGAACTACAAGTTGTATTTTGATCTTGGTTATGTTAACTATAATTCTGTTCAATTAGTTTCTGAAAACTATTAAAGCGTAGATCAAAATTTGGCTTCCAATTATGGGGTTTGGACGATCATATACCCTGTTTTCGAACAGGTATCGGTCGATCTTTGGGTCAAAATAAATCTAGTTTTAACTACGTTCTTCTTGAATCTAATTACAGGGACGCGAAGTCGTTTAGTTTAGGTACGTACCAGAGGAATCGGTTCGAGAAAAGGATTATTGTGGACGACGCACTCGTCTAGCGAAGTCGGGCTCCCGCTGTGTTGCTCCCTGTTTACTCTGCGCACGCGACGGTTCTCTGGCCGCCGTCTGGCGGCCACGACGACCCTTCGGCGTCGAGGTGGTCGCCCCAAGAGTCGTGAAGGGGCAGGGGTGGGTGGCGAGGCCTTAGGTTAGGGTTTGCTCGATTTTTATCTCCCTATTCTCTCGATACTTATATGTATACTGTGTGTATGAACGCTGGGTCGGGCTGAGCGCTCGGGTCTGTTCAGCTGTGGGGTTATTTCGGGCTGAGGGGTTTTGGGTGTTTGGAAATGCCCGCTCGGCTTAGCACTGGGTGCTGGCCTGGCTGGTTGCTGGGCTTAGCCGCTGGTGTGAGGTTTTGGGCTCGGGATTGCTACTGTGGGTTAAGGGCTCGGCCTGTGGGCTTCTACGGCTTATTCTTTTTATCACTTTTTCTTTTTCCTTTTATTTAGCAATTTATACATATATATATATATATATATATATATATATATATATATATATATATATATATATATATATATATATATAATAACAAATATTATATAATATTTACATAATCACAAAGTCTAATAATAATTTAAGTGCAAATATTATAATTAATAACAATTATAATATTTGCATAGAAAGAGCATTTATATATATATATATATATATATATATGTAATAAAATATTCCTATACACAGAAATATATCATTTATATAAGAAATCTATTTTTTTTACTAATTTTTTCTAATGAATAATGAAATCGTATAATCAGTTAGAAAATATCCATACATATATATATATATATATATATATATATATTTGAGTTTATGGAGATTATATATATATATATATATATATATATATATATATATATATATATATATATATACCGCCCGATCCGCCTCCCCTGAACCCCCTTCCGGACCAGGAGTCCTCCGCCCTGCCGCCCGCCCTTCCTCCGGCGCATCCCCCCCCGGCCGAGGACTTTCGCCCCCCGCCCGCCTCCCCTCCGCCCCCGGTGGCCTCCCCCCCTCAGCTCGCCCCCTCCGCGCTTCCTCCGTCCTCGGTAGCGGCGCCCCCTCCCCTCTCCGTCGACCAGCCTGCTGTAGCGTTTTTCCCCTCCTCGGCGACGACGGGAGCCTACTACCACCAAGACCCCTCCTCCCTTAGATGGTACTGGGTCGCCCAGGACCCGTCCACTCTCCGGTGGCACTGGATTCCCCTCTCCGTCCAGCCAGCCGCCACTCAGTGGCACGCCTCCGCCCTCGGAGGTGCCAGCCACCCCTCCGCGTTGGCGTAGGGGCAGCGCCTCTACTGCCAGCAACGTTGCTCGCCCGGAGGCGGTGCCCCTGTCACCGCTCTCAGATCCGGGCTCGCCTGCCCGAGGCGCAGATCCCTCTGTGGTGTAGCCCCCCTTCCTCGCCGCCGTTCTTGCTGTCGAGGCGCCTGCCCCGATGCCCTTAACCTCCCCTTCTCCCCCAGAGCGTCCCGGCACTCCACCGCCTTATCTCCTTCTCCCGGTGTCGCCCCACCCCACATCCGCCGAGTCGCGGCCTTGGCCCGGCGTCTCCTCCTCTCGGCGACGTGGTCCCCCGGTCTGGCCTCGTGGCCCCCCCCCCCCGGCGGCCGCCTCGTCTCTTCTCCTGCGCCGGAGTCCCCCTCCCTCGGCTTCGCTCCTTTCCCTCCCCGGCCGTGACCCCCTCGTTCCCCCTCCTCCCCGGGCGTCACACAGTTCGCGGCGGGTCGTGCCCCTCCCAGCGTGGTTCTGTCGGTCTTCCCCCTCCCTGGGGCTGTGCTTCCACCGCCCCTGCCCGCCTAGGGTCGTCGGTCGGTCTTCAGTCTCCCTGGCGTGGCCGCCATCGGACCCGGCGGTGCTCTTCCCAGGGCGTGGCCGCCACCGGCCCCCGCGGCCGTCCCCGTCGTGTCGTCATCCCCGCTCGCTGAGGACCGTGTCGATGCCGGTGACTCTCCCCCCGTCTCTTCCCGTGGCTCCCTGCCGCCCCCGGTGGTACCCCCGCTGCCGTCCTCACCGAGTCGTCGAGCCCGCTCGGTGTCTCTCGCCGGAGCCAGGGCCCCCCTCGGTCGTCGCGCTTGGGGGGGATCGAGGCTCTCGAGCCGCGCGCTCTCCCCCCCCGGGCAGAGAGCCGACCCATCCCCCCCCACGTGCCTCTGTCTCCCCACGTGTCGCTCCGCGTTTTCGAATTCTCGTTTTTGATTTTCGAATATTTTCGTTTTCCCCCTACTTTTGCTTTTCCGGGCTGCGGTTTTCGTACCCGTTTGGTCTGGTCATTTTGTTTGTTTGGCCCAGCACCGTTGTATGGCTCTTTGTGAGCCTCCTTTTTTAGTAAATATATTGTCTTCTTCTTTTAAATATATATATATATATATATATATATATATATATATATATATATATATATTTATTTGAGTTTATGGAATATATATATATATATATAAATATATATATATATATATATATATATATATATATATATATATATATATATATATATTCCATAAACTCAAATAAATATATATATATATATATATATATATATATATATATATATTTGAGTTTATGGAGATTATATATATATATATATATATATATATATATATATATATATATATATATATATATATATTTTATATATATATATATATATATATAAATATAAATATATATATATAATCTCCATAAACTCAAATAAACCCCAATAACATTTATTTGACTAAAATAATATAACCAATAATAATGTTAATATTATATAATAATCACCTCAATAACTTAATAATAAATAATAATAATCAAATGCAATAAATCTATAATGGTGTATATACCCTTCATGTACAGTCTAAAAAAATTACCATTTAAATAAAATGAATTAATAATAAAAATATTTTACAATTTTCGGGAAGGGGAGCTAAAGAAAGCTTCTAAAGGCTTGACCAGAACTGCTATGGAGTCTAGGAAGGGATCTACCTCCCGAATGGCAACGACCTGCAATGCCGTCTGCCGAAAAGACCTTCTGGGAGGAGGCGAGCTGGCACATACGTCCGCAACCTTCTTCCTCCCCTGGGAAACAACCACCTTCTTCCTTTTTGGCCGTGGCACAAGCTCGGTGGGAGCCTTCCTCTTATGAGGAACGGTAGAAAGAGGTTCTTCAGTGTCCTCTCTCCGAGGTGCTGCAACGATAGGCTCTTCAACAACAACTCTCTGTTGTGGCGCTACAGCTGGTTCAATTGTGGGCACGGCGCCTTCCTTTCTGCTACTCCCTATTGCACGTGCTCGTCCTATATTATCAAGGGTAGGGGCAAGCTTGGTCCCCGATATAAAACTATGCTCACGGTCATACCGAGAAGGAAGGGTATTGACCTGAATATAGAATTTAGCAGCAACAAAGAGCATGTGGGTGTCGGGTTTATCTTCGGACAAAGTGAAAACTGCCCTGGTACATCCAGCATTGTAGTAGCCCCATGCACGCGACCCCATCGATCAGACTCCCTATCGACTGGATATGAGGACTGGGATTGCCCAAGAGAAGCTGGTTGTAGCCGAATTGTTGTGCAAAGCGGCTTAGCAAGTAAAGTTCCAGGAAAGTGTGGTTCTTGTTTCTGAATACCAGATGGGAAGGCCTAATGGATTGGAGCCAACGAAATGCTCCAATAGGAAGGCTAGTAGTGAGCGCTCCCTTATCTACTAGGGTGTCTCCCGTGCGACTACTACCAGATGGAGGCGATACTTTGAAGAATTTGTAATTCTACAGAAAACTCAAAGCCCTCCTGCAAGCAGGCACCCCTGTAATAGTCCAATCCGTGTCTCTGAACCTCCTAATAAAGGCATCTCCCACCAAAGAATCTGCCATCAGCCCGGCGTTCATCAATTTGGGACAATACAGTACCAGCCACCCCATCAGATAGTGGAAGGGTAACTCAGTCCTAGCAAAATCCTTTATGCCCTCGGGTGTTATCGCGTTCACAACAAAATAACGCAAACCCCGTTAGATGGCACAGACCATCGCTGGAAGCAGAGCAAGTAGGCGTCCAAAGGCCAGCCTTACAGCCGGAAGTATCATACCCCGGCTTATTCTCTCGATAGACCCTGAACCACCAGGGACTACGCAGTCACGAAGCCATATCATTAGAAAAGCAGCTAGCACCGCCTTTTCTGACATCTTAAACTCGGCTTGTCTGAAGAAATGATAAATCAGAGAATTTCCCTCAGGATCATCACTATCTTCGGTATCCGTAGCTCCGTGATCTGTCATCAGCTGATCTATCTCAGAGATCGTCAAGGGCTTAGGCGATGAGAAGGAGACTGGGCCATTCCCCTTTCTCTGGTGAAAACATAGTTGGTCCAAGCCCTCGTATGTGGGATGGACCGCTCGGTCTTACCCTTCTTCATAATCTGGTGACAAATGAAAAAGTGACAAAGTAACTCTTTGTACACATTCATCATATCAGAGCTCTTCTCCTCCAAATCTAAAATCTCTGCATCACTGGGGACGTATTATGCATACGGCTCCGTCCCCCAGGGAAGTTTGGATACTGCCTGCATCTCGTGAAGAGGCAAACCCATCTCCCTGGCCGGAGTGAAGAAGGTGCACGTATGATGGTTGTACAGCTCTGCCAAGGAGACGAACATCGGCCAGTTAACCTTGATACCATATTGGGTGGCCCTAACAGCATAAAAAAGACCGACAGCTTTTAGGGTGGCCTCGTAAGTCGAGAGCACCCATCCAGTAAGGTCACTCCAGAATGGAACAGAATGTCTCCAGCCTTTCATCCGCATCTTCCCTCCCGGATATGACTCCTTCTTCGACAGCATCAAGTTGGAAAGAGTCTCAGCTGCATAGGGATGAAGATCAGTCGGGACATCGTTGAGTATAACACCCGGTTGCAGCCCCCTCATGGAGTAGGATGTGGAACCCTTGACACACTTGAACGTGTCCTTCTTCCGGTCACCAGAGTTGAACTGGATCCTGCCAGAAACAACTCCAGGAAGTTCAGGAGTCAGGTCCCATTTCATTTACCTCTGTATAGCCAGATTAGCAAACGCCGATAGTGGGTATTGGCGCTTCATCGATGGCAGCCCTATTGTTTGGTCATTCAACGTAACTACCAAAGGATCTTCTAGACATATCGTCGCGTCATCCTCGAATCCTGCGCTGTCACCGAATAGGAAGTACGGCTTCTTCCAACAGCGTGACCCTCCGAGCTTCTCATCATTAATCATCTGCTTCAGAAAGGTTTTGTCCTGTTCGATTATGGCAATCGCCCGTTCCGTAGGTTGGTCATGACTGATCTTTGTCTGAACATCGTTGACCATGTTGGTTATAAGGCTTGTACCGAGAATGTGGCAAGCAGAACCGAAAGGGATACCGCCAAGCTCTGGGATAAATATGCTTACTGTAAGGAGAGAAGAGAAAGTCAGACTCAGAAAACTGCAGGAAAAGCTAAGTATGAAAGACTCTTATGCGTCCATAGGGCTATGCGCCCAAAGGGATATGCGTCCAAACAAACAAGCGAGTGCATAACACACGAACAGTAAGTGGGCGCATAAAGTGCAAATGGTATATGGGCGCATAACATGGCAACATGTGGGCGCATAGCACACCACAGTATTGGCGCATGACTTCTGTGTGCGCATAATAATGCTCACAAGAAGTATGTTGCCTTAGGCGCATGTGCCCAGGCAGAAGAAAAGTCTGAGCATCGCAAATTAATGCTCGAGACTTTAGTTTTTTGAAGCGTGCCCTCACCCAGAATCGGGCCCTGGACTGTCGAGGACGCTGCCGCAGGAGGAGAGCCACTCGGCGCAGCCCCCTTGTCCTTTACGGATCTCTTAGCGACCTTGGGAGACATGGTTCTTAGAGAAGAAGAAGAGTTTTTGAAAAGTTCTAAGAGAGGAGAATAATGAACTTCCTCTCTCCTTCAGAGCCTATTTATAGGCACACGCCACTTCTTATGCGCCCACTATCTTTATGCGCCTATGTCCCCATTGCACAGTATGCGCCTACAATGGCCTATGCTCCCACGTAAAGAACTAGCCCCATGCACACTATGCGACTGCCACTCGCTGACGTGGCCGACGTATGAAGGATGGTCCTCTTCAAATTCCATCCCGATGAATCTGTTAGTTCAGATTTCGAGGAAGATCTCAACAGTCGTATCTCTCTGACAGGCTGGCCAAACACTATGCGCCCAAGGAGAGAGCCGTGCTATGTGCCCATTGTATCACAAGAAGATGATCCATGCTTCTTTCAAAGTATTTCGAACTCGTTCATGTATCGAAAACTTTAAAGGGGGTCTTGTAGAAGCATGAAAATTTAAGCACATAAGGCCTTATGCGCCCAAGCCAAAAGAGGACATATGCGCCCAAGTGAAGCTCCTATGTGCTCAAGTCACCCTGTGAAGCTCCTATGCGCCCATCATCCTGCGAAGCTCTATGCGCCCAAGCCTGTGAAGCTCTATGCGCCCAAGCAACCCTCTGTGAAGGAGGGCGCATAGCCTGAAACAGGGCTATGCACCCAAGCCTGACTCAGTCAAAGCCATGATGAAAACGTGCACCGAAGCGCACGGCCAAGTTAGTCTCCACGAGCAGTCGTGCACCGAAGCATGTGGCCACATCAACACCATGACCAACCCACGATCTCGCAGCCTGCATGCGTCTACACCCTATGCGCCCAAGGCAGGACTATGTACCCACATGAAAACCAGTATGTTTTCCTTATGTGGGCGCATAACATCATTCCAGCTCAAGAATGACTATAAAAAGGGGCCTCATCTCCCTTCAAAACACAGAACGGAGAGCATTTTCAGGAGCCAAATTGCTGCACTTCTTGCCATTGAGCCGAGAGTTAGCAATTTTTTTAGGTTTTCTCCCACTTTTGTAATCGGAGTGTCAACAGAGTAAAGGAGCAACTGCCGCTCGATCTCCATCGTCCCATTCCCAGAATTTTTTTTGTACTCGAGGTTCCTCAACGCAGGATCTCTCAGGCGTACTCGATTTGTGGTGCCTTGCGCCAATAAAAAAAAGATAGCAGTTTCTTCTTCTTATTGTGTGTGTCCACACTGCACATGCCTGGTATTACTGCAGTACCCCAATCTTGTCCTGCACACAGAAATGTCCAAAGCCCCTAGTCTAACATGTAACACACACACTTATCTGGGATTCAATCGGGAACCTATTTCCCTACTACACCATGCCTGCCTACAATAGACTTGTACATTCATGTGTGACACACAAAACCCATACACACAAACAAATATACAAACATCTGTGTATATAAAGTACACATGGCTCCCCCCTTACTCTGCTGCATCCTTGAACCACACAACTGCAGTCATTCTCATCCTATCCCTCTATCTTCTTACATCATACACACACTGTTACACAGATAGTATCTATCCTAGGACATACACCTATGCACATTCCACACACAACAGTACACACAAAGACTCCTACACAAGGTCACACACACTACTGTAACACAGGTAGACACATAGGTATTCTCCCCTAACTCTTGACTGCTCTGTGTGAAATTCATGCACAACCCTTCCACTTATCCGATCAGAACATACCCAAGTTCACTGGTACACTCTGCCTCACACACACTCACACATGAAAAACTCCCTGATCCTGTATACATAAAATTTGTGTATAGGTCTCTCCCTAGTGTGCACACAAATGTACACACATAGGTCCACCTACATACTAGCACACTGTCCTACAGTCAGTAAACCCCCAACTGTTATATAGGTAAGACTTTTTCTGGATACGCTCCTGTGCTAACCCCTTTACCTGCAGTTTGCAAATGCCATATAGTTCCTGTGTACACTCCTTAGCATTAGCTGCTAGCTATTACCATCAAAGCCTGGGCACTAAGAGGATATGCAGTATATACACTACAAGAAAAATGACGTTTCTTGAGGGTTTATTTCTCGCCGATTATGGAAGACCATCAAAAAATGGCTTATCTTAATGGTTTTAGCCTTACATCAAGAAATGCCTTATTTTATGTCAATCTAGCAATTTTATAGCATAATAGTTGACGGTTTTAGAGGATCCGTCAAGAAACAGTCTTTTATTTAGTGACGGTTCGGTAATAACCGTCAACTAATATATGTGCAAAAAAATTAACGTAGTTTTTTTAGCTGCCATTTTGGTAATTTTTTTGAATTTTATTTTATTGAAGTTCTATGCTGGCGGCTTTCATTCAATCCCATTTTATTTATTTTCCGATCCTTTCCTCTTCTATCTATTTCTCCACCAGCAGATGGAGAAGGAGAGCCCAAACCAAGAAACCCTTCTCCATCCTCTTTTTTCTTTTTCTTCTTTTTTTCTTTATCCTTTCTCAATCCCAAAACCCTAATCCACAAATCCATCCAATGCCATCCCCAAACCAAAACCCTAGATCCATCGGGGGAAAGGGGATCTTCAAATCAAAGCTTCCAGAGAGGTCCGTTTGGAGCATATCGCCTCGGCCTCGAGGAGCATCCGTGCAGTGTCGACGTGGCCGGCGAGGTTGGCATGGTATAGGGCGACGGAACGCCGCTGGCATCGAGGATGGCGTAGTGGAAGGAGACGTCGTCGGCGTAGGAGGCGGAGAAGATGTTCCCGGTGTGGACTTTCTTGAGGGGGATGGAGGGGTGGAAGTCTTTCGGGTCAAGGTCGAGGTCGAAGGACTTGAGGGAGGGGTCCAAGGACCATGGGTGGGGCTCCGGGGAGGTCATGCTCTGCTCTGCTCTGCTCTCGGGGTAGGGTTTGTTGGATTGGGCCTTTTTGTTCCATATGTATTACTAGCGTCTCTTTGTGTTTAAGCTGTAGAATAATAGTTGGTAACCTGCGTGCGCAAGTAAAATTAAGACACTGCTCCTCCTCTGACACCATTTTTGGTACACGATTTTTTTCAAGACAAATTTAGGATGGACATGTTTAGTTTAGTTTATAATTTTTTTCCAGAATTGAAAATATCTGCGTCAACTTTTCAGCGCTGGTCGACGAGGCTGGGGGCACGTCGACGAGAGGGATGTTAGAGAACTCAGAACGTTCACATATTATTTTGGATATACGAACCAACAAGGTACTCTTTTGAGGTTCATTAATGAGTGTAGGAATTATCTCATTCCATATGTGTATACTAAACTGTGCTTTAGCTTTCGAAAGTTGAAAGATAACTGTATTTTCTATGGTGGAGGAAGAATATTTGGTACTTTGAGTGTATGCATGTGCTTGTCACATAAATTTGTTACAATAGTTGACCTTTTTCCATGGACTGGATTTATTGTTTGTTAGTTTTTGAATCATTGCTCTTGTCATTTTCTTATTTACTATAATAGATCCAACACATATTTTTTTATTTCTTATGAATTCATTGTATACTTCTGCTCATTCTACTATGTTGGTTTAAGTTTCTATAGATTTTTTTTGTGTTGTGGAAACTTGGTATGTTGTTGAATATTATCTTTAACATTCTATTACTGCTACTACATGAACATGTCTTCAGCATTTTTATTGGTGTCATTATCAATAAATGACCTCAAATTTGTGATATAAAGGATTTACTGTTGCCGTAGTGAACAGAGAATGACTTTCTCATGGAGTTTAGTATATTATTGTTAAATTTGCTTGAGCTATTGGTGGTTGATCATTTTCTCTTCCTTTACAGACTTTTTAATTCTTTTTTCTTGGTAAAAGGCCGATCAAAACCTGAGAAGATAGTAGAATGAACTCTGTATACATTGTTAAGTTTTCTTGAGCTATTAGTTTGGATTTACCCGATACTCTTCTAGAGTATCACACACATACACACTTGGTGTCTTTAGTTCTATAGATGACATTTTGGAACCCATTGCACAACGGTGTGCTAACCTACTTGGTGTCTTTAGTTCTATAGATGGAAGATGATTACTGTAGACTGTAGTGTATTAATTATATTTATGGATGTGTATGGATTTATACCCCAATTTTCAGGCATACGTAGTGTTAGGAACATGAAGATTTTTATTTTTATTTCATTGTCAAGTTTCCGTGACTTGGTGTAAATGTATTGGATCAACCAATTTACGACTATGGAATGAAATATGAACGATGTGATGTCGTGTCATGGTAGCCTTAGAATTACTCAACCTTTTTTTTATGTTCTTGGAATGACTTAATATCTCATTCTCAATTTGGTAGGAATGAATTAATTTTTGTACTATAGTTCCTCATATTGATGTGCACACTAGTTTTGTTTGTACTTCTATTCGATTTCTATATTGGATAGCAAATTGTTACTATATGTCAAAATATTTATGCAGTATTCAAATATAATATATTTTTTATTTGTTCAGATTAGCCATGTTGTTGCCGTGAATTTAGATTTAAAGGGAATTGGTGGTCTACTGTTTATCTTTAGCAGCTCCCTCGGAGCTCATCTCCTAGTAAGACTAATTATTTTGTTGTTGAACTGCTTTTATTATCTGTTCCAATCATTTCCTTTTGGGGTTATATTTTTTAGAGATCTCTTGGGCAAATTGAGTCTTGGTTTGACATCTTACTGTGAATGTAATTCTTTTTGGCCATGTGGCATCTGCCAACCACCTGATTTGTGTATCACAACTGACAAAAGAGTTCAGTGACAATTTTGGTTTGGTCGCACTATTCCCTTACTAGTGAGAATAGAAAAGTCATACTAAAAATCCACGCTTCGGACTTACACCGCCCTCGGTTCATGGGCTCCCGACACTGATCCATGCATGTGGGGTATGGAATCACGTGTTGGAGGGAAAATCATGGCTGAGATCAACTTACCTTATGCTAGTTTGGTAGGTAAGATCGACTTCTCCTCCCTTTCATCGACACTCACTCACCTAACCTTCGTCATAATGTCCTTTGGCTCAAAACCGGCTATCAAGCCATTTGCCACTATCCATGCCCTTAAAACAGTTGGCATCCAAATTCAGTCACAATATTGTTCAGTTTTCATGGCCTTAAACAGTGGTACAAACATATTGGTAACCATTTCCTTATTTACAGGATCCAAAAAGCAGTTTTCTAGAATCGCAAATAGAATTAGCATATGTTATTTTCTTCACATCCTTCGGAGCTGATGTATTTGTTATTAGAGATTTTCCATTTGTAGGCACCTTATTTTTCAAGTTTCGCAGGCATATAACAGTCTGATGACTCATTTTTTATGATTCAGGCTTCCTTGCAGAGTTGATGTCAGATCTAAAGAGATTATTACCAAAATGTCAAGTAAGAAACCTGGATTGATACTCTCCCATCTAAAGAGGAGAAGGATGCAGGTCGTAGCAGCAAAGAGGATGCAAAAGCTAATAGCAAATAGGTAAGACCAAGTTCCCCATTAGAAATTGTCCATAACTTTTTGACATTACTTCAAACTATTGTCCAGAAGCTGACACTCGGTAATTTAACGTGAGATTGAAGAATAGTTGAAACTATTACAAGAACTAGTTTCTGAATCGATATAAAAAAAGATGGCATCTTATGGAGATATTCTCTGTTGGTAAGCTTTCTTTATACTCTCATACTTTTCTCTTCAATACAAGTTAGGCTACATGATTTTAAGCCATTAAAATTAGTATTATTATTTGCTTTTTTTTCTTCTTACATCTCAGTTAATTTTTGTCAGCACATGTAAAGAATTTCTAATGTTTGTAATTAACATAGTCAACAATTGAAAGCTTGCATTTAAGTGTCAATGGTATATATCTATATGGGTATCATTGTAGGAATAGGTATCATGTTAATTGTGGCATGTGTACATATGTAGGTTCAGTTGTGTTGCATAGACAATTGCCTATGTAGCAGTTATGTGTAGGCTCTAGACTGAACCTACAGTTAGTTTCTGCAGTCAGTAGCATAGGGGAATTCCATCTGCAGGAAACTGAAGTGGCAATGAGTGTATCTAACTAGTGCAGCAATTTGCATTGGATGAATATAACTTTTTAATCAGCATTTCAAACCAAAAATGGCTCCTTCAAATGTTCCACCTAACTTAATTTGTTACAGGAAGTGCAAAGCTATCTGTATTTGTAGTAGTATTGTATTTTATAATACTATTCATTTTACTCTTTTGCTCTTATTAGTAATCTACTCTTCCAAATGTTGTTCATGATAGTTCAGCTGAATTATCATACTCTCCTTATTTCCTCCAGGATATTGTTCTCTTGTTTTTTTGTTGGTCAACAAGCTCATTAACATAAATTGGTAATTTGTTTCTCTCAGGAACTACATGGAAAATGAAGGTTCTGTAAATATAGGAAGGATGTGCTTCGGACGGGTTTGTTACTTATTTTGGTTTTATTTGTATAATTATCAGTTTGGATGTTTAAGATGTATGAAAACTATATACCTTGGATATGTTTGTGTTTGGACAAGTGTTGAATGTTTGTAGTTGAATGTGTTTTGGATCTAGTGGAAGTTTGTGGTGTATGAACAGTATAAATTGTTAATATAAAAATTGGGCTTTATAGTAATTTGATGTATGTATATCTTTTGTATTATTGATATTACGTGTGTATCCAATTAATAATATATAATTATAAATGGAATTTTGGCTTGCTTCTCTTGACGGTTATAAACGTCCGCAATTAACTCAATCCTTCAAAAAAAAGGTTTTCTTGACGGCTAATAGCCGTCATCTAGGCCAGAGTCAAGAAAAGTTTTCACCTACATTGACGGTTTCTCCAAACTGCTATCTTGACGGCTAAAAAAGTCAAGAAAACTATTTCATATGACGGCCAAAACTGTCAAGAAAAGTCCTACCAGCGACCGTCAAGAAAAGGGAGGACTTTTCTTGACTCTGGCCTACTTGACGGATTCGCAACCGTCAAGATACCCCTTTCTTGACAGGAAAAATCCGTCAAGAAAAGCCTTTTTTCTTGTAGTGATACCACAGATTATTGACACACACACACACAACCCTTCAATTACACATGATCAACTTGTGTGCAAGCTATAACAGTATCCAAAAACACACATGTATATATATATATTTAGATAAAGTCGTGACTGGAATCAATTTCCTCTATGGTACACCTAGTTATTGGAATGTGCTCAAAACTACATCTATTCACATGCTAGACTACAATCATAGGCACAACATCACCTCCCATTACATTACACACATATATATACATATATATTGATACATATGGCCTAGTTATGATAAAAAAAAACTCCATGACATGTGAATACACTTCACCATCCCCAAACCCCTATGTCGATGTGATAATAGCAATTAGTATGCTATCGAGCTCGATAGAGACACATTCATTTGTAGGAATTTGTCCATTTGGCCAAGTGTATCCTACCGTGCCATGACACAACCTTCGATACCCTAGTTAGGACACATGGACCAAAACCTATGCCAAAACATGATACAAAATCTCTTTGAGGACTTATATCAAGCACTTGGTGGTCATAATCTCGTAACTACCCTAATGTCACCATTCTAAACCATAGATCTATTAGGAAAGAGTCCTCTAACACCTATTTCACCACCTAAAAGTTTGGATCTAGCCATTAGAGGGGTCTCCTACATGTATACTTGAAATTTAATCATATAAATGAGATAATAGAGAGTTATCCCTATGTAGAATGGTGCCTTCACAAGGACCCACGAATTTGGGAAAGAATGAGGAAGAAGAAGGTTCCAAAACCTTGCTAAAGCCTCCACCAAGACTTCTTGAGCTCCCCAAGTCCTTAGCACACGAAATAGAAGAATGGAAAGGAATTTAGAGAGTGTGGAATGAGAGGAAAAAATGGAGAAAGCCCCAAGAAAAGTGGCCGGCCATATAGGGACTTATATATGCGTTAAACTAGGATTTTGCTAGCCCTAATCTTCTCCATGTTAATTAGTTAGTTAAAGGCTTTAAGGACAATAAGTGGTTAGCCCCTTAAATAAGGTTCATTCTTAATCTAGCCATGACTAGAGTCCAACTAAATAGAAATTTCTAATTTAAGAATTTAGGTTAATTGTCGTGCTAATGGCACACTAATAGAAAAATTTTAATTTGGTCAAAAATAACCCCATCCAAAACTGTGGTAGTGACAAACCTCTAGAAACTTCCTTCATGAGTTTTGATCTAGACAAGTTATTCTTCAATTTGATATATCATGTCCTACTCAAATATGTTCTTTTGTATTCTATATAAATCGCACAATTTTTGGGTCAACTTAGGCCCAAAGGTTATCTACCGTAAAACTTGCCATACTTCCAACTTAATTTCGGGACTCGATATCGATCCAACCTAAATGACCCAATATATAATTTTGACCTATTTTGAGCCTACTACACACATGCCTATATGGTCAATTGATTTCTCATGTATTACTTATTTTCAAATGGCACATATGACCCATTTCTAGTCATTTTGGTGTTTATTTCTCTTGGAAATAATTCTGGAATTTAACCCTAGCCAACCTAACTTGGTGGGGCCCACTCTAGGGTGCCAACTTATGGAAGAACACTATTAAATTAATTTAGATCAATTTAACAGCAACCATGTGCTCAAATCTCTACTACTTTGACCAAAGTCAAACATCATATTCAAATATGGAAACCCTTTTTCCTACTCCAATTCTAATTGATTGATTGGAGGAACAAATAAACTCCAAATCTAATCAAACCAATTTCCATGAATCATTGAGGATCAAATCCTTATATATTCATATACCCCTTGGCCGCCCACCTTCTCTCTATGAAGCAAAACCCGACCCCATACATCAAAGGCCGACGACATACTAAACCCTAGGCCGACCACCTCTTTATCACTTTTCTTATATTTCCAAGACATTCACTACCTCTCCCACACCCCTCTCGACTCCCTCCACAATCCTAGCAACTCTTGTGAGCACCATGTCGCCTTCGGAGAGAGATCCCTTTGAAGACCGAAAACTCGTCATTTTGCTCTGAAATTTAGTAGTAGGTTAGCAACTTGTACAATAGGTTAGAAATAGTTTTTCTCATCTATTTCACCTCAAACCAAGTTTAATGGATAGCCCTATATGTCTAATTTTATTCCCAATTGCTAATTCACGCCGCTTCACTCTGTTTGGTCGTGGCGTTTGTTACACCGAAATGTGTCCAGAATTAACGAATTTCGGTACGGAGACTTCTCCGACGACTTCGAATTCCGTTTGATCTCAAAGAAAATTTTGGTAAGGTCTCTAACATCTATATATATCATCTAGAATCATTTTCATGAATATTTGCAATAATTTTATGTTGATATGCTATCACGTTGCTTCTATCAAATTTCGGACACCGACACACCGCTCAAAATCAATCTTTTTGACTCTAAACTTTCGTATAACTTAAATATGATATAAATCTAATAAATTTAGATTAAAAAATCATACTTAACCCTAATTATTCTAATTTATTCTAGAATAAATATTTTTCATATTTTTTTATGATTTATCGCTTCTGAATTGAATTTCTATGTGGCATATTGTGTTGATACTGAAATGTATCGATTTAACGTATTTTTCTAAAAAGATACTTATATAAAATATATTCAGAATTTATTATGATATTTTCCAGAAATTTAAAGTATATATTTTTGATATATATAATATTATATAATGGGTTGCTATATATAGTTGACTATTTTGTGACTAGCTTAGTTTATATAAGGTAAGTATATTTATATAGTTTATTTATATTTTGTAGGAGTTCATGATCAATTGCCTACAGAGGTTGAAGCCGGACCAATACTTTATTCTTTTGTCGAGAATCCAGGCAAGATACCTTCCCACTTTTTTTTGTACTGTTAAAATACATGGATTGTTGTTGTGCTAGAAGTAGTTGTACTAGTAGAGTGTGTCTAAGTATGACTTGGGGGTGCCATCGATGTGGTTATAGATGTTCGTGTGTGTGTGTGTGTGTTTGAATTACGTGTATAGGAGACGTAACCAGATTGTGTGAAGTTATTTCTAAATAATTTCTTTGCCTTGTCACGTATTTATAAACGGCATAGTGAGTGAGATTACATGGTGTTGGCATGGACTTACGTACTTGACTGATCATCAGTGCGAAAGGTTCGTGTGATGGTTAATATATTATTTAGAGGAGTCCAGTTAGAGACTTGTATAGAGATGTGAAATACTAGGGTCATGGATGTGATTCGAACAGGACATAGGAGGGGAAGACTATTAGTAGGCGTATGGAACAATCAATTGCATATCAGCCTCAATGTGCCATGTTATAGGCTATACTAGTGGATATATCCTGCAGCGGCCACGGACTAGTATCTGGTACGGTCGGAGAAGTATGCTAGTATATATTTCAGCATTGGTTGACGTTAATGCTACTCCCTTACCTACCGATATGGCCCAAAGTCGTCTTCGACATGCATACATATAGATGGATAGTTTACCCAATTTATTTTTTGTATTTATTTCAGTTCATATTTTAGCTTCTTATTTTGTATCTTGTTACGTACCTTGAGGACCTAGTGATCTCTCCAGGTATTAGTTGTGTAGTTAGTATATAGTAGTTGGACAGGTGTTGATTGCTGCATTGAGATTTCAGGTATATATAGTAGGTAATTTTATTTTATTCTTCCTACTTTGTCGTCCATAATTTACTCTGCTATTTTATCCTATTATTTGCAAGCTTACATTTTTCCCGAGCTTGTTCGAACATATATATTACTGGGTGGGCAACTTTAATATATATGTTTATTCTTAACATTCCTTCATTATTTTGGATTGAGATATAGTTTAGCTAGTTCATGTTTAGTTTACTTGACAACGTAGTATAACTGGGGTAAGTCCATTAAATTGGGAACTTATTCTACTTTTATTAGCTGGCATATTTGCGTTTCAGTTTTTATGTATTTTTGGAACTGAGGCATTACAGTGAATGCTGGTGGGGTCAGGCCACTCGCGAACGCAGACGGGGTTTTGGCAGGTGGTAGGTGGGTAGGTGCGGGCGGAGGAAGCAGCAGCCAGATCTTGTCGGGGTTGTCTGGTGATGTGAAGTGGGTAGCTGTGGTAGTGGTTTGACGGGATCGATTGTGGTGGGTGACTTAGTCGTAGGTGTGGACAATGATGGATAGGGAGATGGGGGCTTGACGCGGTGGAGATGACGGGGAAGACAGGAGCTGTAGTAGTGGTGGTGATGATTTGGGGCGGTCGGACATGGGTCGCGGCCGGAGTCTGGGTGGTCGACATGGTGGCATAGGTCTAGGGTTAGGGTTTAGGATTTTGGGTTAATTTGTGTCGACGTGTCCTATAGGAATTATGATTGTATTGGGCACGTGCCCCGTGTGTCGGATACGGAGGTGAGGGGTTGTGTGTATATATAAAGAATTTAATATAGTAGAAAGACACTTGGGTCGGACCCGAGGCCATTACGACTGACATAGAGATGGTGGACACAGACACGGTACACGAACACTTATGGATGGCACGATGATGGAGATTATGGCTATATAATTTTCTAGGAAAAAGAACAAAGGAGCCTCTCCTTAAATAGGAGGTGGAGACTCCTGGTTGGATAATGATTAGTAACCTTTAAACCCGCAATAGATAAATCTCACCTTAAATTTAAAACTAAAAATTCGATATTATCTAATCACAATAAATATTTAAACATTAATATCTAGTAAACTTAAACACCTTTTTATAATTTAATAATACTTTTTAATAAATTAAAATACTTTTTCATAAATCAAAAATAAATCCAAATAACTATTCCCAAAAATCAAAATTTTAGAAAATATAAATGAATTTATTTTCACGTTCCTCGTACACAATTAGTACAAATTATTTAAATAATAATTATTTTTGATATTAATATCGATACTTGTATAATAAATGTAATAGCGTTTATATACTAATAAAATAAAGTTTGACAATTTGGTGCAACACATTTTCTACTAAGATAAAGTATTTACCTTATATTATTTCAAAAGATATACTTATTTTATGTATTAAAAAATCTATAATAAAACATTTATATAAAAAAAATACTTTGCATATACGTATTCGCACTCGACGTACAGATACCAAAAATAAGATAAATACCAATGATAAAAATAAAAAAACTGTAGTAAATTTTTAGGGGGTTTACAGTTTACAAAATATTACAACGGCTCTTGAATAGCCAACTGAATTACTAGCCATTTAGGCTTACAACCAAAATGCCAACTTGGCTTACAATCTCACTAGTTCATCTGATTTACAATATTCAATACATTATGTCCCGTATAGCAGAAGACATCATCTTACGAGAAGAGCTTCTGTACAATCATCCAATTCATCGATGATAAGTACTGATCAAATGATTTCCTCCATGCACGAGCACGTATAATGATGCCCACAAACGTGGGTCAGTATATTATCGTATACTGGTGAGCGGTACTGGACTGTGATAGAAATATTATTAAAAATGATCTTTCTCGTTGCCTTAGGGTCAATTACAGTTCATCACCGACAAGAATGTAAAGCTTGTAGTTCTCATAGCAGCATAATGTAAAACATATATATTATTACCCTTTGATAATTCTTACCCACCATCATGTAGCCATCCATGTACAATTATAATACTTACTCTATCTGCATAAGACATTTTTAGGAACAATACCATATTTATTATAATTATCACCATTCAGGTGATTATTACCAACAATTAACATCATTCTCAGTATATAATGAATAACTTACTCTACCTGCATAAGACATCATTAGCATGTGACCTGTCTATATGTGGGTTACTGACTACATGTTATCTTGGACTATAATGGTAAATGGCTAACTCTGGATGGGGTGCGACCATGGGAGGTTTTCGAATCACCATGCTACTAGTTCAGCACTTGGAATTTCGGTGCACCTTTCAGTGCAAAGCAAGCCCCACCAAAAGTCTCGTAATTCCGATGTCAATACGTCGACACCATCCTTTGTCCCCCTAGGACGAATAAGATTCGTCGCTCCGGAGTACCGTTCGAGGAACTATACCTTGTGCAAAAGTTGTCTATGACTATGCACATATATGCAACTTAGCTATGAAGAAAATGTATAATGCATGGTAATATAAATTAAAGAAATCATGCCACAATTCTCATCCGTCTTGACATAATTGTCTTGTACTGAAGCTCGCAATCCCAACTGCCCAATCCACGGTCATAGTGTAATCAACATTCTACAACACCTGTTAACAGAATGTGATTACTCAATCTTTTTCTGCATCTTTGATACCATACATTCTTTCGAGTCATAACTCAATATACTAATTACCCTGTTCTATGGTCTTGTTATCCGTGTTACCATCTATTCATTGAGTCGAGACTCAACATACTCACCATCCAAGTATTTAAGACTTTTGCCTCATCTGTCATATATTTCACTACAACGGTACAAAACTCATAAAATGATTCGCAACAGTTTTTCGGTCATGTGAGTAATTATCTTTCATTATCTTTTTGGGTTCCATGCAAGATAACATCTAGCAACTCAATAAAAAAAATTATAGCATATAATTCATTTTTATTAGCGTAAAGCTAATGGATCTTCGAAGGACTCACACTACTCACATTATCAAAATGGTTTCTGCCATGATCGTATAGCCTTTCGAGCGATCCTTTCACATATTTCCAAGTCCAATAAGGCTTCATCGAACAACTATCCATCATAATGCACTATGCAGGTTGGGACACTACATAATATACCACTTAGAAAGAGAGCGGTAGCATGGATCATACTTAGGTGAGAGAAGGGTTTCGTGTACGAATGAGAAGGGTTTCATGTACGTGAGAGAGCATGGCATGGATCATACTTAGGTGATGGGGGAAGAGTGAGAAAGAGATTCACATGGGGGGGGGGGGGACGGCATGGGTGAGAGAGATAGATAGAGAGAGAGAGAGAGAGAGAGAGAGAGAGAGAGAGAGAGAAGGTTATGGGAGAAGAGTGAGAAAGAGATTCACATGGGGGCGGGAGGGGACGACATATGCGTTAGTTCAGAGAGAGAGAGAGAGAGAGAGAGAGTAAAATAGAGAGAAAAGGAAAGAGAGAGGAATATTTAATATGGAGAAAATAGAAGAGAAACTCTTGGGAATGGGTGGGAGAGTTATTAAATAATTAGTAATTACATTAAAAAAATTATTTATTTATTTAATTAAAAGCTCAGAATAGTTATAATAATTAGTAGATTATAAATAGAAACTAAATTTAGAAATTTTAGTAAATTATGAAAGAAAAGATTATTTAATAATAGTAATAAATTTACAAAGCCTAGTGATAAAAATTTAAATGACATTGTTATAATAAATATTATAAGACAAAAAATAATAAACTCAAAACTTCTATAATAAATGGTTAATATTTGGTAATTGGACAAAATAATAAATAAAGAAAAATATGGGGGGTGTTTAAACTTCATGTACAGTTTTTCCTCTACCAACTTGGAGGAACACCGTCTACATGTCCATCTGCTCGACGTCTAAGTCGAGCCTTGATTCCAAATCCAACACTATGCATGTGAACAACATCTTGATGAGTAAAGAAAATATTTCATGAAAATCTACTTCCTTTCGCTGCCTGTTTCCTTGGACTATTAGTCTTGCCTTGTATTACAGGCAAGTAGCATCTTCTCCGTGCTTCACTCTGAACAGTTAACGATTCTTCAATGCCCTCTTTGTAACCCCTCTTCCCAAAATTCTGTAATAAATACAATTCCATCCTTAGCAATTACTTGCTTAATTATTAGGAGTCATGGGAAGGCAATTTGGTATTATGGAATAGTGTCATGGTTCGTAATTTTTGGAGTAGAGGTTAGAGTGGGAATATTCTAGAATATTATTTTAATCATTTTTCCTAATTAATTTTAGGCATATGACTAATCAAAAGGTCTGTAGCCTTCTCCCTAACTACTTTAACCTCTCTAACAAACTCCTAACTAACTTGTAACAACCTCCTAACTAACTTCTAACCAATTCCTAACCACCTGAACCAAATAGGGATTAAAACCCATGTTTTAATTAGTTTCTGCAAATAAATAAAAAAAAAATTGTAAAGGAACTATTTAATTTGTAAATTCCTATTTTCTAATTCAAATCTCCATATAAACACATGATTCTCTTTTCTTATTTGAAATTCCTCATTCCAATTTTAGCAGTGAAGCTCTACTAAATCTTTCCTCACCTTCTTCTTCTTCTTCTTCTTCTTCTTCTTCTTCTTCCACAGCTTCCTCGAGCTTGAGAACCAGCCATGGCGGTTCCTTAAAGATTCTTCTTTTCAGAATATGAGTCACGACGGAGATCTATTCCTCGTTGGAGCTTAGCTGATGGAAGTGGCATTATGCTAATCCAAACTGCGATTGTGTAGAGTCGCACGTCCTCACGACGAGCATATAGTTTCCTCCACTACAGTTGGTCGATGAACCACCGGGAGCCGATGTGCTTTGTCGTTAGATCACCGCAAATTCACTGATCAATTCAGTCACGACGAGTCTCTAAACCTCTGGAAATTCTTTAAATCATGATTGTATCACTTCTCTTCTTCCTTTGATCATCTTTTCTGTGAATTCCTAATAGTTTGATCAATCAAGATCGAAGTAGAACTCAAGATCGGGATATGGATCGAGTAGGTTGAAATTGATCGGAGAATCAGTACATTTTGTATCAAATTATTGATTCATGATTGTTGAATTCGAAATTGATCATATGTTCATGCTTCTTTCATAATTTTTTATCAGTTTGAGAGTGATCCCAATTGGTCAACCGATCGAGAGAATTGAACTTGAGATTAATCAAAAATCAAAGTTAGTAAGTTCCCAAACCTTAATCCTTGATTTCTTTTGATTTTGTTTCCTTAATCGATCGAAATCAACAAAAGATTTCATTAGGAATTCATTCTCGGACTCTACATATCAAATTTTTGTATTAATGCCTGAATGAATATTTTTATGTCGAACTGGACATGCAGGGCAGTATCGAGCTCAATATGATGTGTGATATGGTTCATGACCATATCGACTCAATTTGAGCTCAAATTATGTCCAAAAGCTAACTTCAGATTGTGTATATCGATCGAGCCTGTGAATTGATACAAATAATGTGTCATATCATGAAATCGAGCTAGAGCTCGAGTAGAGGACACTAAGATGTGTGCGTCAGTATCTTGGACACCTTGTCCGGGTCAGAACTCAGCTGCGGGATATCAGTTGAATTCAAATGAATTTACTGCAGAGCAATAACAGTTTGTCGACCTTGGGCTTGAGGTTGCTGGCTTGGTCCTGATTACTGTGCTCATGTCTAGGATTTAGGAATACGTATACTGAATCGGTCCATGCCAATCTGGGCTAAGTCCAGTAGGCTAGGCTAGGTCTGATGACTTAAAGACTGGGTAAAATGAATATACCTAATAGGATTTTAGCACTAGATGAGGAGGCATGGACTTTGGGATAGAACCCATACCCTAATAAATAGGATTTTAGTATATGGGCCTGAACTTAAAACTGATTATTTGGGCTAAGTCCATTATTGATCATAGGCTGACCCAATAAAAAAAAATAGAGTTAAAGATTAGTATATTAGGTTAATTAGATAATTAAAAAATGGAGTAATAATTTAATAGGATGATTTTAGTAATGAGTTTAGAAATAAATAGATTTAAATAGGAATTTTTAGAATGTCTTATAGGGAGTATTTGTGTCCTTAGGCACAGCTAGCGAGGACTCGGATTTGATCTGCTATGGATATCCAAGCAAGTACAGTACGACTTGAACCTTTACTTTGTACCTCTGCATTGCATTGGTTCCATATTAGACACATGATTGACATGGGATTTTGTGATTGTATTGTCGGGATGGAGGAAATATTATTCTCTATGTGGCCATTCCCCTTTAGATAAGAATAATCATACATCGTGTATGTGTGGTTAAGCCGTACCTTATTCTATTATGCTATTATACTACCAGTCGACCACATACTAGCTTAATATTCATTCACTATTGCATGATTATGCTTTCTTTATTTAAGTTATTGAAATTATTGTTCAGTATTGCAGGTTAGCCCATATCATTATTGCATTACAGTTTTACTTAATATCATGTTCATTTTATAGGATTGTACTTTGCTTCTTTCCTGATTGGATATGTTACAAGTGAGTCCGGTGAGGACATACACTAGCTACTATGGTCCATCAGAGGACTTAATTTAGACTTGGAGATGACGTGGAACAGGACTTAGGGATCATTCTCGAGATTTAGTCATACCTTGTAATATTTTCGTTTTGTCAATTTAATGTTGTATTTTGAGGGTGAATAAGATGATTATACATAATGAGGCTGCCTTTACTTTTAACCGGATTTGTCTCTGGTTACTCTTTATAAAAGGTATAATAAAAGATAATGGAACGTGGTGTGTGTGGTGATTTGATATCCGGGCAAGTGTTAGTAGCTGTGATGAGTATAATTGATTATTGCATATGGACAATTCCTGAGGTTTAGATAGCTTATTATCGTCGTATTTACAATATTTGTTGGAGGTGTCCGATTCGTATCCAGTTATCTGGGAGTGGGTCGTGACATATTTTTAGTGGTAGCCGATGCAGGTCTATCCTAATAGTACTAATTAGGCCTAAGAGTGCTATTGAAAACTGTTGGGAAACGAGTTTGTTAGAGTTTGTTATAACTTGTTAGAGTTTGTTATAACTTGATGTGATCAAATCTGTGGGCTATATCTATTAAGAGAAGAGTTGTTGGGAAACAAGTTTGTTATAACTTGTTAACAGATTTGTCTCTATCTATTAAGAGACAAATCTGTTGGCTCTATCTCTTAAGAGGGATGACATCCCAATTGTGAAAAGTTGTTGTTGAACCAGAGGAAGAAAGAAGAGAAGTTTTTTTGTCCCGTGGACGTAGGCAATTACGCCGAACCACGTAAATCTCGTCTCTTGTGATTGGTGGTGTTCTCTCTATCTCATAATCTAGAATCATTGTTTCCGCTGTGTGTGTTAGCCTTTTTCGGTAAGGGTTAGCGCATCACAATTAGTATCAGAGCCTGTGTGAGATCCTGATCTGAGATAGAGATGGCTGGAGACGAGGATAAGGCAATGATTCTCATGAATTCGTTACCGGAGGAGTACGAGGTCTGGTGCGATTCCTTCATCAGTAGAAAAGCATCAGTCAAATATGAAGAAGTGTACGCGACTTTGATTAGTCATGACCATAGAAAGAATGTTTGCAGTTTCTCTAGAAAAGATTCAACCTCAGACGTATTAGCGGTAAGAGGAAGATCAGAGAGCCGGAGTAAATCCGGCAATAGAGGGAAGTCCCTATCAAAGTTAAGAGGCCATTACCTTGTAGCGAAAGACGAGTGTGCTTTCTGTAGTGAGAAGGGGCACTGGAAGAAAGACTGTAAGAAGCTGAAGCAGAAGATAAATGATCAGAAAAAGGTGCAGAAGCCTTCAGAAGCCAGTATTGCACAGACGAAGGATATTGCGGATTCAGATTTCTCTCTTGCTATTTCATCAACGGTATGTTGTTCCAACTCATCGGAGTGGATTCTGGATACGGGTGCTACTTATCATGTATGTCCCGAAAGGGAGTGGTTTGCTAGTTTTGACAAGCTAGATACTGGTGTGGTATTGATGGGTAATGACCATGCATGCCGCACACTTGGGATTGGTACTATCCGTATAAAGATGTTTGATGGAGTAGTTCGGGAGCTTAGAGATGTCCGTTATGTTCCTGCTTTGAAGAAAAATTTGATCTCTGTTGGTTGCTTGGAATCTAAGGGTTTCAAGATAGTCATCGATAATGGGGTACTTAATGTACTAAGTGGTGTAATGGTGATTATGAAGGGCCTGTGAGAGAGGAACTTATACTACTTGAAGGGCAGTACAGTCTTAGGTGATATTGCAGTTACTCCGGCTTTAGCAGTTAATACAACAAGGTTATGTCATGTGCGACTGGGACACACAGGTGAGAAGGCTTTACATTCGCTTATCAGACAGGGTCTTCTCAAAGGTGCATCGGCCTGCAAGTTAGACTTTTGTGAGCATTGTGTTCTGGGCAAGCAGACGAGAGTCCAATTCAGCACCTCTATTCACTGTACAAAGGGGATTCTCGATTATGTTCACACGGATGTCTGGAGTCCTACTCAGACAACATCAAATGGAGGTAACCGTTACTTTGTGTCTTTCATTGATGATTTCTCTAAACGTTTGTGGGTGTATACCATGAAGAGAAAAGATGAGGTTCTAGAGATATTTCGGAAGTGGAAAAAGATGATAGAGACCAAATCCGGCAGAAAGATTAAAAAGCTTCGTTCAGATAATGGAGGAGAATACAAGAGTGATCCGTTCTTGCAAGTATGTCGGGATGAGGGTATAGAGCGCCACTTCACAGTGAGAGAGACACCACAGCAGAATGGGGTGGCTGAACGCATTAACCGTACGTTGCTGGAGAAGGTACGGAGTATGTTGTCTAATTCTGGATTAGGCAAAGCGTTTTGGGCTGAGGCTGTCACATATGCAAGCCATCTCATCAACAGGTTACCGTCGACTGCGATTGGAGGTAAAACTCCATTAGAGGCATGGTCTGGTGAAGTTGCAAAGGATTATGATGTTCTACGTGTGTTTGGGTGTCCGGCCTACTACCATGTAAAAGGTAGTAAGTTGGATCCTCGAGCAAGAAGAGCTGTGTTCATCGGGTTCCAATCTGGAGTTAAAGGCTACAAGTTGTGGGATCTGACAGACAGAACGAGCATCATTAGCAGAGATGTCACATTTGATGAGACTTCCATGATAAAGTCTACGAGCTCCGAGCAGGTGGAGACTATCAAGACCAAGGAGAGTTCGCAGCAGGTGGAGACTAATGAATCTCTACATAGTCCAGAGAGCACTGTATCTATTCGGCTACCATTTTTTGATGTGACACAAGAAGATGACGAGCAACATAATGATTTTTTATTGGAGACATATGCAGATACAAGTACAGAAGAAGAAGAAGAAGAAGAAGAAGAAGCAGAAGATAGTAGGACAACAGTTTCCAGAACCCGCAGTAATGAGATTTCACCTGAGGAGTCTATTGCATTCAGAAGATCCAAGCGAACAGTCGGTAAGCGCGAAAGGCTTATCGAGACGATGATTGCTTATGCACTTCCTATCACCGTAGATGGCGTTCCTTCAACACATCAGGAAGCTAAACAGAGCCCTGAGTCAGAGTTTTGGGTGCGAGCTACGGGAGAAGAGATGCAGTCTCTTCACAAGAACATGACCTAGGAACTTTCTAAGTTGCCCCAGGGGAAGAAGGCGATAGGTTGCAAGTGGGTCTATGCAATAAAGAAAGTATCTCCAGGAGAAGACGTCTGCAACAAGGCAAGGTTGGTAGCCAAAGGCTACGCTCAGAGAGAAGGTGTTGATTATGATGAGGTATTTTCTCCAGTTGTGAAACACTCTTCTATTCGTATTCTTTTGGCCTTAGTAGCACAGTTTGATTTGGAGCTAGCTTAACTTGATGTAAAGACTGCCTTTCTTCATGGAAATCTTGATGAGGAGATCTATATGACTCAGCCACCAGGGTTCAAAGTAGCAGAAAAGGAGAATTTGGTATGTAAACTGAACAAGTCGCTATAGGGTTTGAAACAATCTCCGCGGCAGTGGTACAAGCAATTTGACAGGTTTATGCTCGGGCAGAGATACACCAGAAGCCACCATGATCATTGTGTCTACTTTCGTAAGCTTCCAAATGGTTCCTTCATCTACTTGCTTTTGTATGTTGATGACATGCTCATTGCTTCTAAGAATACATCTGAAATTGAAAAGTTGAAAAAGCAACTAGCAGTAGAATTTGAGATGAAAGATTTGGGTGAAGCTAAGAAGATTCTTGGGATGGAGATTTGGAGGGACAGAAACAAGGGCAAGATTTGGTTATCTCAGAAGGCGTACTTACAGAAGGTACTTCAGAAATTTGGCATCGGTAAAGACTCTAACGCAGTAAGTACTCATCTTGCCTCACATTTCAAATTAAGCGCCTCTATGTCTCCAAAGTCTGATGGTGAACTTGAACACATGTCTCATGTTCCTTATGCAAATGCTGTTGGAAGTCTAATGTATGCTATGGTGTGTACCAGGCCTGATATTTCACAAGCTGTTAGTTTGGTTAGCAGATACATGCACGATCCTGGCAAGGGTCATCGGCAAGCTGTGAAGTGGATTTTGAGGTACATTCTTGGTACCATTGACATGGGTTTGATGTTTGTGAAGAATGCTAGTTGTAAGCAGTTATGTGTTGGCTATGTGGATTCTGACTATGCTGGAGATTTGGATAAGCGTCGGTCATCTACCGGTTATGTGTTTACATTGGCCGGTGGACCGGTGAGTTGGAGGTCTACTTTGCAATCGACCGTTGCACTCAGCACAACTAAAGCTGAATATATGGCGGTGACAGAGGCAATTAAAGAGGCCATTTGGCTTCAAGGTTTGTTAGATGACTTGGGGATTCAGCAAGATGTTATTGAAGTCTATTATGATAGCATGAGTGCTATCTATTTGGCGAAGAACCAGGTTCATCATGCACGCACGAAGCACATTGATGTCAGATATCATTTTATCAGAGAGATCCTTGTGGAGGGCGACATTCTACTACAGAAGATCGACACCAGGGATAATCCTGCCGACATGCTTACAAAGGTTGTTCTAGGGGTTAAGTTCAAGCACTGCTTGGACCTGATTCAAATTCTTCAACATTGATTGGATCTACGGGGCATTGGATAAACTACGACGGGCTTGATCCTTTTGGACAGAGGTACGTAGGCAACCTACATGGTGCAGCCCAGGTGATGTATTCTTCCTTGTATGGTGATCGGCTCAGATTTGATTTCCAATTCTTCGCCGAGGTGGAGAGTTGTTGGAAAACGAGTTTGTTATTTGTTATAACTTGTTAGAGTTTGTTACAACTTGATGTGATCAAATCTGTGGGCTATATCTATTAAGAGAAGAGTTATTGGGAAACAAGTTTGTTATAACTTGTTAACAGATTTGTCTCTATCTATTAAGAGACAAATCTGTTGGCTCTATCTATTAAGAGGGATGACATCCCAATTGTGAAAAGTTGTTGTTGAACCAGAGGAAGAAAGAAGAGAAGTTTTTTTGTCCCGTGGACGTAGGCAATTACGTCGAACCACGTAAATCTCGTCTCTTGTGATTGGTGGTGTTCTCTCTATCTCATAATCTAGAATCATTATTTCCGCTGTGTGTGTTAGCCTTTTCCGGTAAGGGTTAGCGCATCACAAAAACTATTTAGACTAAGGTATCTTATCACAACGTCGGTCGATGGTGTTACTGGCATAGTTTTTATCACTTATTTATCATTTGGTAATTAATGTTAGGCAACACAAAATTTGTATGAATATAATTATATTCCTTTTCTCTATTCCAAAATAGCTCAAACAAGGAACACTGGGACCATTGAGCAGCTTCTCGAAGCCTCTGAGCTTCCACCACCTCCACCAGCCGCCTCGACTATCACCAAGGACGGTGCTCAGTTGACGGGAGTCTTTCAGGAATTTATAGATGCCTAGAGGGAGCATGTCGCGCTTTTCAGAGGTAGCCTTGGTGATGCGATCCACACTCGTGGGACTCTATTACCTCTACCAATTTGTCACGACCCGCACCCGCTTTTCGGATACGAGACGTGTCCAAGCCAGCCTATGCCGCAGAGTCGACGGTAGAACGCTGTCACGGCCATGATGCTCAAAATCACAAAATAACAACTTTATTGCTCATTCACATTTCTAAGATTTATTACAATAGTTACAAGATTTATATCTGAAAGAAAATACAATATTCTTACAATTAATGAAAATAATACAACTGCTATCTATTTCTAGGTTTCTGTCTGCAAGTACACTCGTAACTCCTAAAGCTAAGTGAAGCCACAGCTAACCTGAAAAATGTTGGTTTCCAGTCAGGAATGAAACAAGCACAAAAATCGACGGCAATGCAAAAACACAATAGAATTTACAAGACATGAAAATAACATATGAGAGATGAAAACTAGAAAGTACTGATGACATGGCGAGTGGTGGAGGAGACAAGGAAAACAAATAAAATATAACTATCTATGTGATTTGAAATATCCGTTTCGACATGTGAACGGCTAGGGGGTAAATCCGACACCCTGCACGTGTCGTGTGCAGCTGCTATTCTCTACGAAAGACACGGGAGATAGTTTTGGGTAGTCCACATGTCTACTAAGATATTTCCCCTCCCGACTACTCTGTGTTACGAGCGTGTTAACAAGCAGCAAGACATATGTATAAACATGAAATGTATAGACTACTATGAATCGAAAAGCAATCATAAAGTGTACTTGCCTGTGGTCCTTAGCTGGTGAAACCAATAATTCCGTCAGGTTCAGAATAGTCCAGTTAGCTAGGGTTGATATGTAGGAATTCAGGTTTTGTAAGAAAATAGGAAATGATCGATTAGTTATGAAGGTCAATCTAAAATAAGAGAATTTGATTTATCGAAAAATGTAATCCCATAATAAACCACATATAAATTTATATTAGTTTTTATTAGAAATTATTTGTGATTACTTTAGAAAGCCTTATAAAACATATTTAGAAATATTGTCAAGGAAATATCTATTTAACTAGTTAAAATAATATTTTAGTTTTAGAAGTAATTATAGATCCCTTTTTTTTAGAATATTTCCTCAATATACAGTTTACTTGAAAATACATACAATTTATAAAAATACTTAAAACTATTTTGGAAACATGTATAATATTTGGAAAATATTTACGATATGTAGAAACTATATATTATTAGTCAAATACGATTTTTAGATAATTACCTTGAGATCAATAAAATTGTTTAGGGTTAAAATATCTAATTTTTTTTTTTTTGGCAAACTATAATTTTAGGCTAAGACTATAATTTGAAATGTCAAGTAAATGCTAGAATAAAATATTTACAGATTTTTAATTCTAGTTTTGAAAATAGGTGTAAGGTTACAATATAATTTTGAAATATTAACTATATATTTTTTATAACCATATTAATAATATTAATAACAAAACAGATGAGTGATAATAATTGTAGCTGCCCTTCCCGGAAAATTTAGAATATTTTATTATTTATTATTTTATTGAAATGGTGATTTTTTAGATTTTATAATTTATTTATTTAGTTAATTATTACGGTAGATGATTTTAGCCATGATGGAGTTTTGGAGTACAAGGTGACTAGAAATCGTGGCATGGATAGTGCAATAGCGTGCTTAGACTAGTGTATTAGTCCTGATAGGGAAGGCCGAGCCATATTGATGTCCTAACTAGGAAAACCAGGCCAAGTTACGACTACCGAAGATTTATTTATCTATTAATTGTATTATTGAGTAGTGAAACCAATTATACCATTTTAGGCCGGACTGGACCCTTACTGAGCTCAAGCCCATGAGGTGTTGCAGTGTGACCAAAGACGTCAGTGTAGACGCATATTGTATTGGTATTTTACCTTGGTAATTTTGGAGACAATTCTAGGAGCAATTGCTCTATATATATATATATATATATATATATATATATATATATATATATATATATATATATATATATATATATATATATATATATATGTATATTATATAATATTATATGTGTTTGTTATTAGAAATAATTTTTTATTTAATAATATAGTAAATATTTATCCTTAAATAATATGTTGGATTTTATGGAAATTATCTAGGTTATATATAAATATAGAAGTGTATTTACGGTATATGGAAATTAGGCTTTTAATTATATATAAAATATCCATGTATTTTATTTGTGAATTTTCGGTATATAAAATTAATGATCGGATTTAAAATATCGATTATACGTAATATTTATTATTCATGTTTGTATTTAGGTATATAGGTAATATCATTATAATATATATTACGTTATTGTAGCTTGTATTAATAAGAATATATATATATATATATATATATATATATATCTATTATATATATATATATAGATATATATATATATATAT